>CM077526.1:2654505-3854505 GCA_039654895.1 Mongoloraphidia duomilia | reverse complement strand
CCCGTTAAACGTGACACAATCTGACTAAACAAGGTGAAAAAACGAACAGAAAACATATTTTTACCCAAGAGCAAAAAGCTAACTACGAATATGCCAAATTTCCTACAAGCCTTTGGTTAATCGAGACCAGACATATAGTCCGCTGGATTCCAGCCGTGGGTTGATCTGGACTCATCTTCGGTTCATACCCTTAAGTTCCGTTTTTTTTACCAGTCCGGGCCTGATCTAGACTTGGATAATCGAGGTTCCGTTGTATAAATTTTTATTTGATGGAAAATCGTAAATTGAAAAAATCTAAAACGTCATCTTTTGTGAATATTCCAGGACCGGGTTCCAGCGCATCGAACAAATCATCGACATTGCCGTTGCCCCATCGTTTGAGCATCGAACGTCCGGCTAGCAGTGCAACTTCCCAGCGTGATAGGGAGAGGGACAGAGACAGGGTAGATAGAGATGGCTACTATAGCGATCGCAACGAGTTGATAAGGGAGAGAGATAGACAACGCGATATCGACAGAGATAGGGGATACATGAGTGATCATAACAGCAAGTGAGTACCGTACTAGTGGCTTGAGGATATAATATTCACAGATTGAGATAACTTTATTTGTTTTTAGTTGTTTTTGAGTAAAAATATATGTCACTGTGGTTGGAATAAAAACAAAAATAAAGATAGTTACTTCTTACCACAACAATTTTATTGATGGATGTACATTTCGAAAGCTATGCTTTCATCTTCAGCTAACACTATTGGTGTTTGCTGAAGATGAAAGCATAGCTTTCGAAATGTACATCCATCAATAAAACTGTTGTGGTAAGAAGTAACTATCTTTATTTTTGTTTTTAGTTCTTTTTGAGTATATCAACAGAAAATTAAAAGCGATATACTAATGGGCGGTTTATCATACATTTTAATAACGGTGTTTTTTAAATCACACTGTTAAATTTCGATTGCTACGTGTTCATTGGCTACTGCGTTCCGTTACCATAACAAGCCTTCATTTAATAGTGTGATTAAAAAAAACCGTGATAAAATGCACGATAAACCGACCATTAGTTTTTATTTTGGTAGTCGGCGCTCTAACCGGTTCAGCGACGTTGAATACACCTGCCCATTAAACTGGTGTACAAAGTAAAGTTTTTATTTTATTTTTTTTAAATGTAATTTTTTTAATTTTTAAAGAGATTCAAATAAAAATATGTCTACAAAATCATTACTGAGGACGTTTAGAACTAGTTCGTAAAATAAAAATAACAAAAACATCACGAGGTATTCACGTTATTTGTTTGTACCCGCGATCTAGACATACAATTTTTTTAAATATAACAACTTAAAAACCTTTACCATGCTTTTGGATAGATTTCAGAGCTAGCCTACCATTTTCATTCACTTGAATCCAATGTAAATCAAATGGAGTTAAGATATGAGTTAGCCTCCTATTTGATATAACTTGAAATCAATAGTCGCGGATTAATAAAGTTTACACTTGAGTTTTTCAGTGTAAGTTCACAAAAAGTCAGTAGTTTAGCAACAAATTTAGTTTTTAAAAGGTAAATGTAAATGTCAAAAATTAAAAGAAATAATTGTCGTTTAAATGCCTAGAAATTGTTAAAACGATGAACAAAAAAGAAGAATCATTGCAAGATTGGAGGAAGAAATTTGCTAGTATCAAATATTATCAAATGTTTTTATTTTTTAATTGAATAATATTGAGTAATTTGGATTGTATAATAGACAACTGAGGTGTTTTGATAATAATTTTTTATTGATTTTTTAGGATGTAACCTTAGTAATTGAGACATTGTCAAAAGCCAAATTACAATATGCAAAAATTAAAAAAACCGGTAACTAGATGATACAGGTGTAAACTTTTTTAAGTCCGCGACTGTACATCAACTGAAGAAATTCAACATTAAAAATGTATATTGAAATCACACGGAGTGTAGAGTGCCCGCGGTGAGAGATGAAGCCAGGCACGTCATCAATAATATGCTAGTGAACGCCTGCTTGCCCGCAGACAGTGCCGTGTACACAAAACTGCACATTGGGTTTTATGACGTTAGGTACAATTTTGGCAAACTGCTATTCATGACAATAAACAGCCAATAGCAAGCTAGAAGGCGGGCGCAATGCATTCACGTTACTATGACGCGGTGGCTTCATCTTTCGCCGCGCGAGGTCTACTATTATGCCTGTATTATTACGGGAGACATTTTGAAATCCGTTAGAAATTATTAACCCGCAACAAAGCATAAGTGTTGCCCCACTATCTGTGCAGTTTGTCGAGCAGATGTGCGTCGTGTATTGGTGAATCTGCCCGAGCCCAGTGGTTCCGTCACTCGGACGGCTGGCGATCCGGAAGTTCGACGTTCGGTTCCGGTTCTGGCACGGGTCTAGTGACACCCGGATCCGGTGGACCGCACAAGCGTTCGCCGTGGGATTCGTTGCCGAGCCTCAGACACGAAGGAAGTCTCAATGATAGCGGTTACAAGAGCAACAGAGCCGATTCGTTCGAACAAAGGTAAGAAGACCTGCGTATTTTTGTGTTCTCTTAAAATTCACCAAACCGTTTTTTTATACAACTGCGGTAGACATTCTCAAAGGCGATGTGGCAGCGGTCGAAGTGTCCTCCTTGGCGTATCACAGGTCAGTGTGAGCCGCCAAGGAGGACACTTCGACCGGTGTCACATCGCCTTTGAGAATGTCTAGCGCAGTTGTAGACGAAACGTCAGGTAGAAATACCACCGGACCACGGCCTACAAGCTCGGAAACCATGAAGACTTGGAACAATGCCGGCCGTGAAAGCTTGCACACTTGGTTTTCACATTATTTAAAAGTTTATAAAAGCTTAAAATTCTACCTGGATAGAGGTGGGTAATAGCTTTTTAGTTATTCATTCAATTGTTTTATTCATTCCAGAGGGACTTTCGATAGACAGGATAGTTTCCGATCAGACTACATGAGTGACAGGGAGACACGCTACGGCATCGTCCAGCAGGCCTCCATCGAGAGCACCGACTCCAGGTTATGTTATTTGACGTCGTCAGAGGTAAGTCATAATGATTTATAAATTAATAGATTTTTTTATGCGGCTGAATTGAAATTGAAAATTTTCAGAACCGTTTTAATTAAACAGGAAAAAAAGGCTATATGAATATATATTATTTTTAAAAAATTTAACAAAGAGCCGACGTTTCGGACCACATCAGTCCTTAATCATGACCTACAGAAATGTTACATAAATTACAAAATACAATTTTATGAATAAAACAATAGGAAAATGAAAATTCTATGTATCATACAAATTAGCTGCAAAAAAAACTTCCTGAGAAATATTACCAAAGGTATTACCTAAAAAAGGTTATGTAGAAAATGATATTGATATTTGGAAATAACAATTTATTTTGTTGTTTAATTTTTTTAAAAAAACAGTAAGTTTTCAAGTTTTATGACTTTAACAGGGAAAAAATCTTTTGCAGCTATCTTGCATGTAAAATATTACATTACCTTATTGTTATTTTTAAACATCGTCAAAATGAGCCATATAAGTAAAAAATATAAATTACTATTGTTATAATTAAATGAAAGTATAATATGCTGTTAGATGCATCACAATAAAAGTTTTTTCTATATACTGGTTTATATGAGAAATTTTATTGAAAATTTTGTTAGAAAGCAGCCAATTATATAATTGATTCCAAACATATCGGAAATAATTTTCACTTTCATGATGAGCTCTCGCTAGTACGAAGATTCACTTCTACAACCTAGCTATATCGAATTAACACTCGCATGTAGTGAAAATCTATTGATTCCGAAGCATATAAGGAAAATATTACTTAGGTAATCATGTCACGGTTGAGTAATTGTAAGCTCATTCCGCCGTGAAAGTGGAAAGGTTCAGGTTAGAATCCTGACTGTGACTATGGTTGGTAAAATGATTTTTTCCGATATGTTTGGAATCAATTATATAATAGGCTGCATTCCAACAAAATTTTCAATAATGATTTATTGTTAATACGAAATATGGTACAACTGTGGAAGTCGTTTGTGAAGAACAAAATTACCTCAAATCTAAAATTATCAAAACTTAGGTTTTATATATAAAAATATATGAGCACTGTGGTTGGAATAAAAACAAAAATAAATGTAGTTACTTCTTACCATAACAGTTTTATTGATGGATGTACATTTCGAAAGCTATGCTTTCGTCTTCAGCAAACACTGTACACGTATAGTGTTTGCTGAAGATGAAAGCATAGCTTTCGAAATGTACATCCATCAATAAAACTGTTGTGGTAAGAAGTAACTATCTTTATTTTAGGTTTGATATACCTAATAAGAAAATAGGAATATTATTGTGGATAAATAATACATGTTAATAATAATAATCTCTTTTCCACAATGCGAATTAGTAAATTACTGTACCACATTGTTGCCCTAAGGTTACAATGCTATGCAGGAATTTTTTTTTACACGTGTCACTGTCGGGAATCAAACCAAAAACTCCCAGTTTTGCGCTGATTGAGTTTTCATTAAGGTTGCTGTATAGGACAATATAGGACTGGCTCCTCAGTAGATTTTTTTTTAGTTACTGCCTTTGCATAAATCACTGAAGTATTACGCACTTCGATCAATTTTGTTACTCTCAAGAGATTGTATCAAGTTAAGGTAGTTGTGCTACAATAACATCCAAAAGTTTCGTTCATAATACGCTCTAAAACAATAAATAACTATAGTGTTAAATGTAAAAAAATTTTGTTAGAGATTGTACCTAAACTGTTGTTCACATAGTAACACATATTTCACTTAGTTTGTTCGCTTGGATTATATAAAAATGTCAATCTTTTCTCATAAATTGTTGAACTTTGCGTTATTATATCTCAACAATAAAAAAGTCAATAATTTTTGGATTTTCTTTTTTGAACTCAGACAAAAATATCAATGAACAGTTGTTTTTTGAAAATTTCTGACTGTTACTTTTTTTTTTTAAATTAAAAAACTTGTCAAAAACACAACCTTTCCTATGCTTTCCGTGTTAATTATCCGAACTTTAATTAAGTTTATCTCGAGTTAGAGATGGTCAATCAACTTCAAATTTTAATGGTATTTGTACTATAGTATCCTTAATGAGTATACGAAAATTTAGAATTTTCTGACACTATACCCATAGCACGACAACTACCTTAATAAACAGAAGTTTATTTTTAGAAAATAAAATGTAACTTTTTCGTATACATATTTTTTATGTCTCACGAAGTTGATTAACTCTCATAAATGATTTATATTTTTTTATTCTGAAATGAATTCCCTTCTCGCTAAATCGTAATATATTTATAATTTTCCAACGAGAGCGTTTAAAAACTTTTTCTTCTTCATTTTTAAATAAAAGCTGATTAAAATCTTGCGAATTTCAATTAAGTGCTATCTCAGTCCTTATACAATGTTCAGATTTTCTAAATGTCACAACGATAACATGTTTAAAAAAATAGAAAAACACACACTTGGAAAATTCTACAAAATTTTGTTTATTTCAACACTCGACGATTGTTTCGGACTATTAATCCATCTTCAAGGAGTACATGAAGTTATCCTCCTTGAAGATGGATTAATATTTCGAAACGATCGTTGAGTGTTGTGTATCCGTAAAGACCCTTTTTCTCAGGAAATTAATAACAAATACTAAGACTCACAGATTCATTGTCCTGTAAAAAATGTAAGCTTCTAAAGGTACGTGCAGTACGCAGCTGGTATTCTAGATGGTAGCATGTATGGTAGATGGTGGCTGAAATTATAAGCGCTTATAGGTTTGCACAACGAAGCTTTGATACTAGCATTGATACAAGCTTAAATCGCGTTTGAAATGTCAGATAGCGAAGACGAATATTTGTGTTCTTCTGCTACAAAGTGGTATATTTTAAATACAAATTTGGATAGGAGCTATCATGTCCACCCTATTAATAGAAAACGATCTAAACATGGCGAATTTCATCATTTATACCAAGAATTAAAATCTTACCCAAACCGATTTTTTGAATATTTACGTATGAAACCTAACACTTTTAAATACGTCTTAGAAAAAACTAAAAACAAATTAAATAAAAACGGGCAAAATTTCACTTATTAAACTAGTCTCATCCATTGCGAAACTTATAATGGCCATTTGACAGTTGTCACACGTTGATTGTAGTAGTCAGCGCGCTGAAAGAATGATGAGATACATTCTTGAATCTACCCGCTCTTGTAACAGCGCTTATACCTGTTACACTCACTGCTTCGTTGTGTACGCTCGCACATATAACAATGCATTAATTTAAGCAAGCCCTGCTATGATCTACGCTACCATCTAGAATCCCAGCTCCATACTGCACGTACCTTTACTCAATTTTAAGTTAATACTTCTCTCGCTATCTATTCGCATAAAAATACATACTGTACCTATTATTTAAACGCCAAGAAAACCGTACAAAACAGTCGTTTCCTTGTATATTGTGTGGGACACACTGTATACAAATTCCCCTAAAGTCTAGAGTTATAGACATATAAAGACGAAGATCATTAATTTGCGTTAAATTTTATAACAAGCAATGCGACAATATGCACAGCTATATAGGTGTTTCGTTTTTTTCTCTTTAAACGAGCAGTCATTTTGTAATTAATCCGAGTAGCTTCAATCAAATCACTAATTAAGTTAATTGAGCCAAATGACGAATTAAGACCAGTAAAGGATTACGTGTTCTTCAGAAAAGACAGTGGCGTCACTTACGAATGGGAGCATTTTTTATTCAGTGACATTTGATAACTGTTATGTATCCGCCTTTACCCTTGTATAATTACTATTTTGTTATGTAATACCTAACTGAAATTATAAATGAAAGAATTATTTTGACGGAGAATAAATTTTGAGTTGTAGAGAAAACGTTTGTATTTATTAATAAAGGAAAAAACATAACAATGACCATCATATTGACACCATTTAAATACTCTTCTGAATTTTTCAATTTTTTCGACACCGTTAGATAGCCCATGGATAGGTTTATAACCTCCATTATACGGCAATATTTCGGTAATATTTCCTGAACACACTTTTTAATTAGGGCACGTCGCGTCAAGTGTTCCAAATTCCACTTTAAAAAATACTACCTTGGAAAAATTGTGTCTGTAGGGTGACCGCAACCAGATTTTCCAAATTTTTCGATGCAGTTCGATAGCCCATGAATAAGTCGATATAATCCTTGTATGGGAACTCAATATTTCTTAAACACTCTTCTTATTAAAGTACTTCGCGTTCATATACAAAATTTCAAAAGTGTTACGTAATTTCAACAGTAGATATTTTCAACAATAAGACATTTAATTTCTGGCTTAACGACAAGTTTTATCAAAAAATGTTTGGGACAAAAAAGATTAGGTAATTTATTATTTTTTTTTAAAGCTGTAAGTTCTTTCAGAAAAATGTTTTTCAATTTTTCGCCTTGGGGATCTGTACTGTGTTTCTTTGTTCATTTGGCGTTTACCCGAACCCTTTAGCTTTAAAAATAGCGTCGGGAGAGCCAGAACCAGGCGAAGGTAAAGGATTTGAGATGAAGAGTGCAGGGGGAAATTTCCGGTATCAAATACTCTTAACAGCTAGTTTTAACTAAAATAGTAGTCGAAAAAATAAACATTGTTGAATGAATTGTAGATTATAGACGCTCGACAACAGAGGTCATTAGCGTCTAAAAATAAAAACGTAAACAAAAGAAAAGCAGAAACAATAAAACCAAAGCAAAATCAATGCAAAATCAAAAGTTGACACACAACAATAATAAACATTGTTAATATAATAAATACAAATTTTAACACGGACGTCGTGAACAAATACATAAATAATTTCTATCTTGTCTTGGTGTTATTTTAAAAATGGATACTTCATCGTTGTATTCACCTGTTATGTTTACTTTACATGTTGAGTTGTCTGTAGTCTAGCAGTGGTGTTGGAATATTGACTCTCGCATGTAGCGGTTTTTCAGTGACAGAATGCTTTAAAGGGAGAAAGTCGATCGTTTGAAAATGTGTCACTGTGTGAGTAATGTCAACTCAGTCCGCCGCGATAGTGAAAAGTTTAGGGTTAAAATCCCTACGGTGACATATAGGTTTGAATTAATTAATTTTTCCTGATTACAGCATTGTGTTACGTCATTGTTCTTACTCAGGTGTTTCATATACTGTTTGCAGTTATTTTGCATTCATTCAATTGTTAATATAGTCAAAATACAATTATTATTATTACATTAAATAACGACCCGCCTATGCTATGAAGATTACGTGTCAGACAAAGATAACAAATTGGACATCTCCAAATGAGTGAGTGAAACGTAGTACAGATTAGACGGATGATTCAATTTTGTTATAATATAAGACATGCTGACGTGACGAAAGCGAAAAATGTCTGTTTTTCTTTGCAATTTTCCAACACATTTTCACGAAGATCGTGTTTTCGTCTGCTTATATATACTGGGTGTTATTTATCTTTAACATCAAAATTACATTCAAAAAGATCTTTATAATTATCACGTCGGGGTCACCAATTATAAAGATCTTTTTGACTTGATTTAATAATATCGTAGATCTTCATATAAAATTAATAATAAATAAATAAAACGCAACAAAATTTGATTTAATCAAGACGAGTCTAAAATATGTCTGATCACAACGAAATTATAATTTTGAATTACTTGTTTGTTTCAAAAGCGTAGCTAATAGAAACTGCCAAAACAAAACAATGTTGTGTCGACAATGTAGAGTATTATGTTGACTCAAAAAGACACAACAGCGTCTTGATTTATACATTAAATAACAACTCACTTAAAATTAAATGACGTCACAAAATATCCATGAGCGGAGGCGGGATTCGAACCCATGACAGTCTAATCCATAGGTTGCAACGCTAACCACTGGACCACACTGTCCTCAAAAAACTAATTTTTATGAAGACACTGTATAGAAACTAACAACATTGCAAATGGCTTAGCAAGCTGATTTGATGGTAGTAACTCGTAATCTGAATATAATGATGTGATTAGATGTCAGAATCAGGTAGATTGTACGCCGCGATAGTAAAATCCAAGTACAGTCCGATGAAAAACATATTGTAACAAAACTGTTTTCTACGTGGGCGAAATAAATTATTTATTTACAATAATTAAAAATGTAACAACAATTCAATAACAATCAAAGCGACAATTATATGTCAATTCTAACAGTCAACGCAATAGTAATTCTCAAACAAAGTGAAACACTTCAATAACACTGACCAATAACTATTTTATATACTGTATTTATGTTCGTAAATTCAACTCGACACTCAGTTATCACTGACTCAATTCCCGTCGGCTCCTTGCTTATATAGAGCTACGCGGCCCAAACACAGCGCTTCTAGTACTTTCTAGACGTTTAGCAGGTACTGGTATCTTCGATATCATTCTACGCTGCACCACTGTGACCTATTCTCGACGCTTCTATTGTCGCCAGCGGCGTAGCATCTTGAGGTTTGCTACAATATATAATAGTGAGAAAAATAGGTTACCACTATAGAAATGCACCCTGGTACAAGTTTTAGCGAGTAATTGAGTTCCGAGAATTACTCTGTTTTATGTTTCCGAACCGAGTACTCGGCCGAATTAAGGTCGATTTATATTATCCTGTCAGACACGGCGCGGGAACGTAGCGTTTCCGGCAAGATAAACATTTTTACATGGATTTCAAATACGGATATTTATACTTAGCGTCTCCCGTCCATTCAGACACGTATACCAACACTCGTATTTGATATGCACGTAAAAATGTTTGTCTTGCCGGAAACGCTACGTTCCCGCGCCGTGTTTGACCGGATAATATAAATCGACCTTTACTCGGTTCAATTTAAGCTCGATTTATATTATTCGGTCAGACACGGCGCGGGAACGTAGCGTTTTCGGCAAGACAAATATTTTTACATGTACGTCTATACTCTATATGAAACCTAATTTGAGTTTGCATTTACGTCGCTAAAAACGCTTTGCCGTTATAAACGAAGTCGTAATAGACGGACTCTACTGTATTCAATTTTAGACTTGTTTACCAAATTTTAAGATGCGAAAATCAAAATAAAAGTGGTCATAAATAATCTTAATAATATTAGTCATAAAATATTATTGTTTACTGAACACCATATATATATTTCCCCTCGATGTTCGTCCATTTTCCTCATTTTATACTCAGTATGAAGAAGCAACTAAATACACTGTTAGTTATAAAGTTTGTGTAAAGAATTTTCTCCTTTTTTATTTCGACAAGAAAAATATGTATTTTCTTTTTTAACTACTTATATAATATTATATACACGTTTCTTTATTATAAAAAAGTTTTATAAAATTTTATATTTATTACTTATTGAAATTCTTTCGCAAGAATGCCCGTTGTGCATCTAAAAAACTAGAAAACTGCCAGTTTACAACAAGTTTACTTTCTTTTGAATGATAAATTATAGCTAAACTTTCAAAATTCCATTAAACGTTATAATTTTCTACGACAATAAAGGTTTGAGTCAAGAAAAAAATAAGAAACTTTTAAGCTTTTGTGGGTTCTAGATTATTGCGTCACGAATTTTAGTTCAGTACGAATAGATTATAGACGCTCGACAACTTAAGTCATTGAAACTTTGTAGTCGTTCGATCACATTACAATATTCCGATATTTTGGCTTTAATATTTCAATAACAAGTTAATAAACAATGGAAAAAGATGACATGTGGTGGAAGTTCCGGTGTTGCCTTTTAATAAAAGAGAAGAGCCGAGAGTGTAGCAATGCTGCTGTTTACATGGCGTTGCTATGGTTCCTCTATTACAAGTTCCCGGGTTCTAGCCCGAGAGCTGGTGAAAATGTCAATTGGATTTTCAGTTTATTATTAAAAAAAATAATAATGAATTGAAAATATGTTGGTGCTAGGCCCAAATAACCTTAGCTGTTGGTGGTCCTTAAAACACAATTTAATTTAATAAAAGATTGTTAAAAAAAATTACGTATTTCATTTTTTTAATAATTTTTAGAAATTCAAATAGCTCATACAGAAAAATATTCGCTTATTTATTTTATTCAACACACGCACGCTTTTAGTATTTTTTCGTGTCTGTAATGCGGATCTTAAATTTTCGTTTATAGATTGGTGAAGTCATGATCCATTATGAAACGCTTTTCTATACTATAATGAAATAACATACCAATAACGTTGTGTAGCAACTTTATCATTGCATCGATGTCTTATCTGAAACAAAAGAAAAAAATATAAGTAAAGAAATATGTAGTATGAGAAAATTCATTTCCCTAATTAATTTTTAAAATGGAAGAAAAACACTTCCAACGAAAATTGGTTTGAATAAGCTACGTTTTGTATAATTTTTGAGATATGCGAGATATTTCGGTTTCACGCTATTTTTTTGAGTTTAGAGACCTCAGAAATAACTTTGTTTTCCACAGTGTCTTTGAGAAATACTCTGAAATACAAACTTATTTTTGAAAAACTATTTTCAACTTAAAATAAAAGACAATAAATTATTATTAATTTTAAATTTTAACCGTAAACGTTCTTCGCGACTACGGAACCCTTCACGGTGCGTGACCCGACACGCCCTTGGCCGCTTTAATCTAAACATTTTCGAATTCCACGTATTTCCTCTACATATTTTGATAACAAAGAATCCAACATGCAACATGCAATTGCAAATAAAAAAGATAAAAATTGACGCTTTTCAAATGTTATAACGATAATCTAGTTTGGTGTAAGCCAATATAAAACCGGGGAAATTGCTTTTTCCCTAAACCACACACCGCACCGCTATGTGGAAATTACAGCAAACATGCAGGCATATATAAATATTCTATTGCGCCAACGTTGTTGGTACAACATTTTTATCATATTATATTATATTTTTCTAAAAGGAAGGAAAAATAAATCATTCGCTTTTTTTATTCGAAATTTGTAAGCGAATCATTAAATTATTACATTTGTAAAACTATAATCGAATAGCTATTTAACTTCAACTGTTCAAGACGCGTATTTTTTTTTAATAATTAATGCTTCGGCCATAGCCGTTAGCATAAAAAATATTACATTATTCATTATATACAATATAAATATATATACAAAGTTCAAAAATATAATTAATACATAGTAGGTATGCGTTACAAGTGTATTTTTTGTTACAATGGAAAAAGACATGTTATATTTCTCTACAATTTTATTACCTAAATGCAATCTTTCCCTATTTAAAACAGTTCTCAGTATTCTGCTTTAGAGCTTTGTAACAATTAGATATCCAGGTCCGGATTCACCTGGTTAAGTTTTGGTAAGAGTAACAAATTTCTCATATAGGTACCTACAGAGATATGAGAAATTTGTTTTATGGGAGATACAGTAAATTTACTATCTCTACTAATAATATTATAAACGCGAAAGTTTGTGTGTGTGTGTGTGTGTGTGTGTGTGTTTGTTACCACTCAGCTCCGTAACGGCTGAACGGATTTTCATGAAATTTGGTATATCTACACTAGCGACTTAATCGCACAATCGCGATACAAAAAGTAGCATAATATATGAATTGTCCCTTGGGAGTTACGAGGCTTGTAGACGAACTTCGAACTCTCACTATAAGGATTAGTATAGTTCGGCCATTTTGATTTGGAACCCTAACAAAAATAACGAGGTATTATGTGCACAGGGGGTTACGTTCTAGGTGTAGTTAAGCCTTAACATTGTTGTTTTTGGCCGCGCATATCATTATTATAATAACACTATCGGATGATACAAGCTTTATACATAATATATTTTGCCTGTAGGCAATATCAATACAAGGTTCCCCGGCCTCCGTCCTTTTCCCGTTTCACTCTCTAATCTTGTACAATATCTTTGGAATGTAATAAAGCACATTTATGTGCGCGTATGCACGGTACGTTGAGCGCTAACGTCGCATTTACACGTGGTGTAACAGCAAGTTTTAAATCATCATACAGTTATCAAGGTGACACAGGGACTTCTACAGAACTATATCTTAAATTAAACTACAATGCAAAATATAGTCGAACCTCGATAACTCGAACAAAATTGGTTGGCAATAGCGTCAAGAGGAAAATTAATATTGGTAGCAAATGTTTCCGGACTAGGTAGTCGTGGTCTAGTGGATTTTACTCCGTACGTTTCGCCCAAAGCTCCGTTGGGCATCTTCAGCGGCGATTGACAATACGATTCGATCTTCTTGCCGGTCGACTGGTCACCACGGCAATCTAGCCCGGAAACATTTGCTATCAAGATGTCTACCGGCCGTGAAAGCATGAAACTCCAAAATTAATATTATTTGATAACTCAAAATCCTGATAACTCGAATTTTTTTTGTGGCAAGTCATGGTTCGAGCTATCGAAGTTCGACTGCATACTAGTGTTTATAGATCCATATCAGGTAAACAGTTAAAATATTTTAGTAAAATAATAAGTTTTAGACAGAAATTTATGAAATGTTACAATTACCACAAAACACCAAACCATAACAAACACTCTCGACGTACGTTTCGCCAACCAAGTTGGCATCATCAGGAGATGATTAAAACTAAAGACTAAACAAAAATTACTGCCTATTTATAGGCTACCTAATTTTAATTACCTGAAAACTAAACTAATTTACTAAATCAAAAAGCAGGCTACCTGGAATTGGGCCTTTGTCACTGTTCATAATATTATGTTTACACTTATGAATCTCTAGACTCTCTACGGCGTCTAGTTGTCTAATATTAATGACGTTTCTAATTAATTTTAAATTACTATTGTCTATTTTATGGTCATTTTCAAATGCATGTTGGGCAACACTAGATTTATCAAACCTGTCATATTTTAGATGAGCCATATGCTCTTTAAATCTTACTGAAATAGATCTTCTCGTTTGGCCAACATACTTTTTATTACAATTTTGACAACTAATTTCATAAATCCCGGACTTTTCTTTTTCTTCTACTTTTTCTTTAGGGTTCCCTAATTTTTCTTTCAAACTATTACTTGAAGAGTATACAATATTTAATCCTACTTCTTTAAAAATCTTTTTTAACCCTCTGGTGAAGCGCGATTCAAATGGAATCGATACATATCTAGAAATTTCTGTTTCATTACGAAAAGTCGAGGAATTTTCCAAAGCATTCTTAAAACTACGTTTTCTAATCATTTTATCTATTAAATCTACATTATAACCATTACACAAAGCTATGTCCTTAATTAAAGTTTTTTCTTTCTCAAACCTTTCCTTGTTGAGAGGGAAGCTGAGTAACCGGTGTATTAAAAAGTTGAAACTTGCCATTTTATGTTGACCTCAACATAAAATGGCAAGTTTCAACTTTTTAATACACCGGTTACTCAGCTTCCCTCTCAACAAGGAAAGGTTTGAGAAAGAAAAAACTTTAATTAAGGACATAGCTTTGTGTAATGGTTATAATGTAGATTTAATAGATAAAATGATTAGAAAACGTAGTTTTAAGAATGCTTTGGAAAATTCCTCGACTTTTCGTAATGAAACAGAAATTTCTAGATATGTATCGATTCCATTTGAATCGCGCTTCACCAGAGGGTTAAAAAAGATTTTTAAAGAAGTAGGATTAAATATTGTATACTCTTCAAGTAATAGTTTGAAAGAAAAATTAGGGAACCCTAAAGAAAAAGTAGAAGAAAAAGAAAAGTCCGGGATTTATGAAATTAGTTGTCAAAATTGTAATAAAAAGTATGTTGGCCAAACGAGAAGATCTATTTCAGTAAGATTTAAAGAGCATATGGCTCATCTAAAATATGGCAGGTTTGATAAATCTAGTGTTGCCCAACATGCATTTGAAAATGACCATAAAATAGACAATAGTAATTTAAAATTAATTAGAAACGTCATTAATATTAGACAACTAGACGCCGTAGAGAGTCTAGAGATTCATAAGTGTAAACATAATATTATGAACAGTGACAAAGGCCCAATTCCAGGTAGCCTGCTTTTTGATTTAGTAAATTAGTTTAGTTTTCAGGTAATTAAAATTAGGTAGCCTATAAATAGGCAGTAATTTTTGTTTAGTCTTTAGTTTTAATCATCTCCTGATGATGCCAACTTGGTTGGCGAAACGTACGTCGAGAGTGTTTGTTATGGTTTGGTGTTTTGTGGTAATTGTAACATTTCGTATCTTTACACCAAAGGTTCCACCATTTTTTATTGACAGAAATTTATATTATTAGTTCAGGGTTCAAATTGTAATATGTTGTTAGGGCGACTGTTTTAAGCATATATTTCAATTTGCAGAGCAAAATGTCGGTATTAATCCCCTTTCAGAAAGATATAAACACCTAAGCGAGCAAGTTTCCCAGCTCTAAGAGAGAAAATTAATACCGACATTTTGTTCTGCAAATTAAAATATATGCTTAAAACAGTCACCGTAACTACATATTAAAATTTGAACCTTGAACTAATAATATAAATTTCGTCGGGTACATAACACGTTTAGGGTGATTTGCCACCCCTTTAATACTGACCAATCGATCTTCAAATATTATAATGGCATTATTGGGTCACCGACAAGCTATACAAACAATTTCAGCCTTGAAGTAATAATAATTGTGACCATTTTTTTTGTTACATGTCGGGGGCGGTCTGCATCACTCCCATACCGCTATCTAGCAAAATCCCTTACAGAGTGCACTTTAATATGCCTCCCTCAACATCTTCACAAATATAAGGCCTTGAATAAATAACACCAAAAAATTGTCACTAGCTCTCGGTCTAATAGCCTGTGAGATTCATAACCCCCCTTTTGGCTTTACCATAGTCATTATAAAAAATATATGCTCCTTAAATACAACTTCATTGTGCCTCGAGTGTTTTTTTTTATCACATAATTCTGACCTGACTATATTTTCGTTAAACCCCTGTCTACACGCAGAACGTGACAAATTTACAGTGTTCAGTGATCAAGGTATGCAGGAGATGCGGCGTGTGCGTCGCGCTTAGACCTCGCTCGACCTTGAGCCTGTTACCTCTCTCTGTCTGTCTGTCTGTACGTCGTATAGCCTACTTGTTTTCAGCGTCCGTACATTATTACACCTGAGGCACTAATTAACGACAGAATCAATCGATTGATTACGACGCGGTACAATATGGGATGAGAATTTTGGCTCGCACCAACGAACAAGCATGATTCACGTATCACAAGACGTAATTTTAAATTTTTGTTTAAACTTTTTGAAGCTGTGTCATATTTAGAACAGAATCTGTACTATTTTAAATTATTTTGATTTTGCATCAATTAAATCTCTCTTGAAGAGGATGGAAAAAGTAATATATTACTATATATTAGAATTGTTTATTGCTGATGGCAATTGAATCAGATTCAACCTAGGGTCGGTCTTCCATCTGTCTTCTATTAGATAGATATTGTAAATTATAGACGCTCGATAACAGAGGTGATAAAAAGAGGCTTATGAGTCATAAGCGTCCTTTTATCATTATTAAACGTAAGTGAACAATTAAATTGAACATTTTTTTACGTATGAAATGCAATGATTTTAATGATATTTCAGTTCTGTTTTGTAAGACGAGCCGCCCCTGATTTAATGCGGTATCCTGGGAGGGATATATTAATGCCTGAGGGCTGAGGCAAAGGATGTGTCGTCTATTCATTCCTTGTGTATGGAATCTGACAGCTAGTTTACAAAATATAATGTTACTTAGAATGTGACGGATCCTAAACAGAACGGAATCGTTTTGCTTTCTATAATATTATAGCGCTATTATTAGATACTAAGTAGGCAATTTACAGGAAAACATTTCTCTAAATTGATACTAAAAGAGAACAAATTAACGAATTAATTTCAGTGAACTAAAAAAAAAGATTTCTTAGCCTTGATCCATCTTCTATTCTCTAACATGGAGTATAATAGATAGTGTTGCCGTCTAGATCTAGACTTTCTAGACTCTTGCCTTGTCTAGATTTTCAAGACCAGACTTGCAAAAGTCTTGTCTAGAAATTTTCAAGACAAGACAAGGCTTGCTTTATCTAGAATCTAGATCAAGACTCTTGCCAAAACTCTAGACAATTTTCAAGAGTCTTAAGATAAATCAAGTAGTTGTAGGTACAGTAAACCACTCGGTTAATCTAGATTCTTGAAAATAATCTAGAGTCTTGATATTAGACAAGACAAGAGTTTTTTAATCTAGACTTAGACTTAGTGAAGTCTTGATATTTCAAGACAAGACAAGACTTTGAAGGTCTGGTCTTGTCTTGTCTAGACGGCTACACTAATAACCGATGGAGAGCTGGCGACGGTTTTTCTCAAGTGTCTACATAAGGCAAAATAATATTAAAAATACCTGTACCTATACGTGTTCCCTTGTGTCCGGCTTTATGTCACACGAATAGAAAAGAAACGAACTATAAAAAAACACATTATATAAAACCTGTCGTATAGAAAAAGAAAAACGTATACAAAATACGTGATAGCGAGCGAGATACAATATGTGGCACATTAGGTAAATGCCGCAAGCCGATTCAACATACGTGTGTGCATGTACATGGACAGTTCCGTTTCCGGAGCGCTGGCGGGATTATTTGAATCGTGTAGACTTAAAATAACCATCTTTTTACGGTTATTGCTAAAATGTTATAGCGCGTTAGTGTCGTTTTTCTACGGCTTCAGATTTTGCTTCAAAAGAGGTAGTTAAACCGGCTATTTTTGTAAAAATGCGTTGCATTGTAAAAAATTTACAAAAAAAAATATTTTCATTCAATGTAACTTACGTAGTGATGTAAAAATACGGTATTAAACTTTTTTATATAACACATGCACGCTTTTAGTGTTTTTTCGTATCAGTTTTGCGGACCTTAAATGACCGTTTATTGACGAGTGATTTTCGATGAATAATGGAAAAACATTTGAAAAACCCGTTATCTAATGAACATTATGTACCTCATTTCGGTGTATAGTGTGCAACACGTGTGCTAAATATTTATGCGTCAGGCGCGATGTTTTCAGCACTCGTATTCGGCTCGCGATGCTCACTCACCAAGGCTCGTGAGCTCTCTCCTACTACTCGTGCTGAAAACATCGCGCCTGACGCATAAAGATATATTTAGCACACTTGTCACACAATATACTATTGTGTATTAAACCCATGGTATAATTCCGTATTTTTTCAGTATAAAACGGTTTTTAACTTTTTCACACTACGGTTACGGTGCATTATTCAGCCTTGCCAACTGCATAATAGGAAAAGTTCGTGTTCTCATTTTGGTATTAAACCGTTTTAAACGGTGTTAAACGTTTTATACGTGCTGTACAAAATAGTAAAATAGGCAGTAAGTATTCATACCTAGTATAAAACTGGGGTGTATTATTTTTTTTACATACCGTATAATACCGTTTTATATAAACGTTTTATACCAGAGTATTATACGCATTTACGTCACTAAGCTTACGTAGTTAATTTTTGTATACTTTTGTAAACAATGCCAATATCATACATTATGTGAGTTTTAAAATTTATGTTTTGAACTTTGGACTTTTGAACTGTAATGTTGGAAGTTACTTTAAAATGCTTAATGCTTAATGTTTTCAAGCACTTTAGTAAGCGCTGGATACTTTTAAGCATTTTTGAAAACGAAAGTGCTTGTCGCTTGAATAAACCGAGCATTTATGAATACGCGGTGCTTCAAGGAGTTAGTTTCGGTTCTTTGCCCAGCTCTGACTGCTGATGCCCTTAAAAAAAGTAACCGGACACTGGTGCCTTCACCTTATACAAAATATAAACAATATTCTTTACGTTTCTTTTTAACTTTTTTTAATTTCAACGTAACAGTTGAAGTTAAAATCTAATTAGCAATTAAAAAAGTCACACAAGAAAGAAGACGAAATTACGAAAAAGAGTAATGAATTTACATAAAAGAAAATATTAACAATACGAAGAGATCAGCTCTGTTTTTATAACATTATTGAAAATGAATTTTTTTAAATGTTCTGAGAACAGAAATTGTCAGGCGAAATGTTTCCTCAAATCATATATTCACTAATTACACAACAAAAAAAAGATTGTAATTGTGTTTTTGTTTGTTTATATTTAATTAATTTTTTTCACCTTTGGAATAAAAAGCAAAAACATCAAGCAAACAAACATAAAAGAATACATGGGTGATTCACACGAAAGTAGTCACTAAAGAAATAACGCAACGTTGTATCAACTGCAGAAACATTATTTTCGCTACTCTACTAGAGATGGCATATTGAATAGTCGAGATAAGATTTTCCGAGAATTCTCTCTATCGAGACGAACCATCGAAAAAAAATCGAAAAACCCGACTGCGTAAGCGTAATAAAAAGTAAATTAAAAAATGGAAACTACCATTGTAAATTTTTTTGTGTGTAGTGATAATGGCCACAGTAGCCGATTCACTTTGTTTTTTTTTTGTTAAAATAAAAAAAGAGATGGAAACAAGATCAAATGATAACATGCAGTCGGAGGCATCAGATATTTCTGTTCAACTTCTTACTATACATGCGTAGGTATGCCTGCGACTTCATGCTATTATTTGATCTTGCTTCCATCGTTTTTGTTCGCTTTTGACGCAGTCGGGTTTTTGTATCTTAATTTAATTTTTTATTTACCTACTTCTTTTTTATTTTTTGAAATCGTCTTAACGAGACCTTTCTTTTGACACCCATATCGAAGTCTTTAGAAGGAAAATTACTTTTGAATTCTTACAAAATGTCGTCTAGAGTCCATCTTATTGCATTTTCTGTGACGTCATATACCCTATGTCACTCTCGAGACCAAGACGAATCTAATGACACCCCGTTTGTTAAAATCCATCCAGCCGTTTGGATGCTACGAGGGGAATAAATAATCCCACACACATACTTACATACCTACAGAGATAGCGCGAAAAACATAACCCTGCCTTTGCAGTCGGATAAAAAGTAACGACAGACGCTAATGACCTTTGTTGTCGAGCGTCTATAATCCACAATTCATTCATTCATTAAAAAGTAACGACACGTTGCAAAATTTCTCGTCTCGCGCCTGTAAAAATATGTTCACCTACATAATATATTATATCAAAACTCACCTATATACCAAATTTGCATATCTCATTCACGTAGCTCTGTGTATTATTCCAATTATGTGAATATACACTCTACATAAAAGCTTTGTTGGTACTGAAAGCTCTAAAAAGCTCGCTATACAGGGCCGGAACAAATTTAGTTAATTAAAGCAATTTTCACCATGCACGAATGAAAGATTCACGAACGCATTGAGCTACGAACTAATCATCGAACATTATACAGTTGCTGTAACGAACGAACGTTTTAAAAACTGTAACCAGAGCTGTTATTATAACGGCGACATAGCTACGAACGAATTGTTATAATGCAGATACAACTACGAAAGAAATTTACACATACGATTAAAACTGTAATCATATTCGTAGGCCGTAGCTACGACATTATAGACAGCCACGCACAAATATTGCTATGAAATAACAACTATTATTTAAATGTCGACACAGCTACGAACGAACTATAATGCAGACACAACTACGAAAGATATTTACACGGACGAATAAAAATGAAATCATACTCGTAGCTACGGCATTATAGACAGCTACGAACGTAATGTTGTGATGTCGATACAGCTACGAACGAATTATTATAATGCAGACACAACTACGAAAGATATTTACACGGACGAATAAAAACGTAATCACACTCGTAGCTACGATATTATAGACAGCTACGAACGTAATGTTGTGATGTCGATGCAGCTACGAACGAATTATTATAATGGAGACACACTCTACGAAAGATATTTACACGAACGAATAAAAATGTAATCATACTCGTAGCTACGGCATTATAGACAGCTACGAACGTATTATTGTGATGTCGATACAGCTACGAACGAATTATTATAATGGAGACACAACTACGAAAGATATTTACACGGACGAATAAAAATGTAATCATACTCGTAGCTACGACATTATAGACAGCTACGAACGTATTATTGTGATGTCGATACAGCTACGAACGAATTATTATAATGGAGACACAACTACGAAAGATATTTACACGGACGAATAAAAACGTAATCATACTCGTAGCTACGATATTATAGACAGCTACGAACGTAATGTTGTGATGTCGATACAGTTACGAACGAATTATTATAATGCAGACACACTCTATGGAAGATATTTACACGGACGAATAAAAATGTAATCAAACTCGTAGCTACGGCATTATAGACAGCTACGAACGTATTATTGTGATGTCGATACAGCTACGAACGAATTATTATAATGGAGACACAACTACGAAAGATATTTACACGGACGAATAAAAATGTAATCATACTCGTAGCTACGACATTATAGACAGCTACGAACGTAATGTTGTGATGTCGATGCAGCTACGAACGAATTATTATAATGCAGACACACTCTACGAAAGATATTTACACGAACGAATAAAAATGTAATCATACTCGTAGCTACGACATTATAGACAGCTACGAACGTAATGTTGTGATGTCGATACAGCTATGAACGAATTATTATAATGCAGACACAACTACGAAAAATATTTACACGGACGAATAAAAATGAAATCATACTCGTAGCTACGGCATTATAGACAGCTACGAACGTAATGTTGTGATGTCGATGCAGCTACGAACGAATTATTATAATGCAGACACAACTACGAAAGATATTTACACAGACGAATAAAAGTGTACTCGTAGCTATGGCATTATAGACAGCTACGCACGTATTATTATGATGTAGACACTGCTACGAACGAATAATTTGAAGTAAAAATATAAATATAGCTATACAAAAGAATTATTTAAAAAAGTAAGAACAGTAACGAATAGATGCATGAAACAGAGACATTATAGCTACGAGCGAACGCATGCAAAGCTACGAACGAACTTATTATAAATACAGGTACGTTTGAAACTGTAGTAAATTTAAAAGAATAGCAAAATGTAGATAGAGCTACGAATGACTGAAAATGTATAGGTACTACTACTTTTACAAATGAGCGTTTGAAAATCAAGATATGACTACGAACGAATTATTGATAAAGTAGGCACAGCTACGAACGAATTATTGATAAAGTAGACACAGCTACGAACGAATAAACGAGCGTTTGTTTGCATGTTTGAGACGTGTAAAAATAAATTATATAACTTTGAAAAAGTCCGAATACGTCTCCGTAAAAGTTGTAAAAAACAAAGTAAAAAGCTTGCGTTATTTCGTTCTTTGAAATCACGCACGGGCTTTATGTATACAGTTTGTCTCTTTTTAAAAATATTTTCTTTCTTTTTCGTTCAAGCGTTAAAAGGTTTCATATCCCAAACTTGCAACACGTATTTAATATTGTTTTATAAAAAAAGCAGTGTGTTATTCATATAAACGATTCTTTTGTTCATTTAACTCGATTCATTTGTTTATGAATAGAGTGAAATTACGTATTATATATTTATCTACATGTCAGTGCGCCGGTCAAGTTAATTTTAGTGAGTGCTGCGTTTGAGTTGGAACGTTGTCCGACATCAAAGATAATGATTATGGGGAGACAGTGATAGCAGATAGACTTCTTTGGCTTTTAAACCATTCCATCCTTTTTTGAAAAGTCTGATAGCAATACTAATATATAAAACTACCTGCCCACACTGTAAAAAATGGATGTAAAAATACTTTGAAAGTTAAGGTAGAATTCGCTCGATTTTCTAAGTGATTTTACATTATTATTTATTTTTACACAGAAAACTTCATAAAAACTTGAACTTTTACTTTTAGTGTACTTAATTTGAAAAAGATCTGGAACATTTTCCAAAAACGTGCAAAAATTATCTAAGCCTATACACTTAATAGGTACTTTTTTGGGCAATTTTGGAAAATTTCTCCTATCTTTTTCGAATTAAGTATACCTATAGAAAAAGACTAGCTGAATTCAAAAAGTCAAACAAAAATCCTCTAATTCTTTAGTTTAGAAACTACGCACGTTCAAAGTTTTCAGAGATAAACGCCCGTATCTCAAAAACGAAAAACGACACTAATGTTTTCGTAAAATTTTTTAATCCAGAGAGTCAATTTCTGTAAGTGCACCTAATTTGAAATATAACGATCGGTTCGATTTTCCGTTATTAGGCGTACAATGTTCCCAGTGTCAATTTTCAGTTTTTCAAAAATACAAAATTCATAAAAAAGCGAAATTTGATTATAAAAACGGACAATCGTCACAAAACTCATATTTGGATACGTCTGTAGATATTGTATCTAATAAATTTTTATAAAAAAATAATTCAAATAGCCTGTCAACATCATCAAAACGACGCTTAAATACGAAATTGACCCTTAAACTTGTATAATTTTAATCGCCTGTGTTGCAGGCATCCCAACATACGCCGCTGTACACATTGCTAGCCTGCTTATAGGGATTAATGGGATGAATATTTCAAAACCTTAGACTTTTGAATTTATGCACTAATAGCGGTCAGATCTTTTTGAAATTGGTAGGCTTATAGAAAAGACATGCTGAACTCAAAAATGCAACGAAAACTTGTCTATCTTTTTTGGTTTAGAAATTAGGCGTGTTTTAAATTTTCTCCCAGTTTTCAGGGTTTATCGCCCGTAATTTTTAAACGACTTTTTTGAACGACTTTTTGAAATCAGCGCGTCGGTTTATATTAGTGTACTTAATTTGAAAAAGATCTAAAACATTTTCCAAAAACAGTCTAGAAGGAACAAAAAAAATTAGATACCTTTCACAACTAACTTGTCTCTAAAAATAGAAAGAAAACAAAAACTAAAAAAAACGCTTTACATGAGTTTATATTAACATAGGTAAAAAAAAAGAATCTAGATCAAAAGAGCTTCTCTGACAACGAGCCAATAGTACCAATTTCAATTATATAATCCACTTTAACTGATCTATAATTACTGCATCGCTTTTCAATATAAGATCATTTCCTATCTTCTTACTCTTACTATAGGCAATTCGAGAAGATAGTACGTATGTCGTGTTCAACAATACCGACTGGATCCGAACATACGACCGTTTAGACTCCTTTCCGATCTACAAAAGTCTTCTTTATATTAAATTTCTTGACATAGCGAATATTCTAGCGGTGAAAGGGTCAGACTCGAAATATACTGGGTTCGAATCCCGACGGAGGCAATACGCGATTTTTTGTTGCTCTAAAATTCCTTTCCTTAAAAACACGTAGTGGGCGAAATATACTGTTCACAGAACTACTAGTTTTATCCATACTAAATGCTTCAATTATCTGTAAAATTTTAAATAGGTATAGAGATCTGAAATTGCTAATAAAAAATGGGCATGTCTGTATCGCGGGTACAGACAGATGATGTAAATACCGTTAAATACAAATACTTGTATTAATACATCCACTATCTTATAAAATCAAATGTTCGTTAATTAATATAATAAATAAAATAATTGTAATTTTATTTTTTTATATTTTTTTATATTTTAAATCGTGATCTAATGTCTACTATATATTTTCATTATAAAAAAAATATTAAAAGCCTTCGGAAATCGGACCTGGGCTTGACATTTGAACCTGTAGGTAGTCTAGTACCTTACCACAGAGCCACATGTCTTATTTCAACATAGATCTCAACATATAGGTATATGTGTTCTGTTTCACATGACAGTTACTTCCTTTTATTTCCGTAACATCCAATATTTCTTAAATGCCACCCCAGTATGAGACTTTAGACGTTATTCAAGTCAAAAAAACATTAATACGGCGTAGTATGAAATATTTTTGAAACAGTTCGTATATTGCAAACTAAAGCAGGTATATTTTGACGTTAAACGGCGCGAGATGCATACAGAAAAGGACAGATATATTATACTGTATTTCCGTCGATCGGTTCTCTTTCATTCCGGGCATGCGCTGTACAACTGTTCCGACTACAGCAAAGAAAATAGATTCGTGGAAATGACTACCACAATACATACAATTCAAAAACATTTGCTTGATTTTTTTACTCGAAGAAAAAATCGACATCACCGAAACTGAAGCGTGACAATTGCAGACACGCGCGTGTATATTGACATCTTGCGTTTGTTTCTCGAAACAAACGCACAACGTGAACGACGTTCGTGTTTTGTTTGCTGTCGTCTTGTGTATTTTTTCTCCGCCAGTGTTGCATTTTAATAATTAATTAACGAAACGTTCCTATCGAAAAAGTGCCGTGATTTTGTTTTTGACAGACGAAGACGCAATCGGCTATGTTCGCCAGAAAAAAAATGAAGAACGACGTATTATATTTTATTATACATTAAACAAATGACAATAATTAAAAAATATGTATGGTTGCACTGATAAAATAAAAAAAATGTAACCTTGAAAATCAGCTGTGATATAATAAAAGCCCTAAACAAATCAAAGTGGAAGTGGCAATTGTGACGTAATAAATAAAAGCTCTCGAGTGTTTTGTTTTTACATTTCCGGTTCATAGTTTCAGTGTGTTCGGTTCACTGGACAATTTACTTCCGTATAATTACGTAATATTTTCATTCGGTATTTTACTGTCATCTGTGCAATTCGATCAATAGAAAAAATACGGGAATTGATAAAGAATCATTGTTTTGTTTTTAAAACAATTGTTAAGTCGACGAGTGTCTAATTTATTACACTTTAAATATAATATTAATATTTTGTGGTTAGAAAACGGTTATTTAGCGAACAAATCAATGTTTAAAAAAAATATTTAGGCAATAAATGCTTAAAACAATTACTTAGCAAACAAACTCTTGTTTAATTGTTGTACCCAGTAATTTAGACGCTAACGATCTTAGTTGTCACGCGTCTATAATCTACATAACTGACTGTACCCAGTAATAAATTAAAAGGTGTGTTGATAGATTTTTTCGGTGTCGAAATTAATACTTATAAATAAATCTTCGTGCTTCAAAATAGGTAGAAAAATTATTTGTGACAATCGAAAAAACAGATTAATAACTGTTTGATTCTTGTGCTTTAAAATGCTGCTAAAAATATCTATAGTATTTTTTCTTAATTGATCAAGTTTAATAAACAAAGTAGGAAGTGCTGTAATAAATCTTTGTGCAAATCCTCTATCAAGACTGGCATTTTATACGTTCAAACGAGAAATACAGTATAAAATAATATTTTAAAAAACTTAGACACTTAAAAATTTGTCTTGTCGTTTAAATTAACCCAGAGTTTAATAATATAAAATCCATAGTTAATTGTTAAAATAAGTGTTGCTAAATTATATTTATAAAATATATTTGTATTAACGCAGCTGGTCCTGCAATTTATAAAATTTATTAAATATTAGTATTTTATGTAAACCAAAAAAGGTACTAAAATAGTCAAAAATAATTGATGTGTTGTTAAAGTTTCCAAATAGTAAATAGTACCTGTTTCGCTTCTTTTTTGAAAAAATATTTGAAAAATATATTTTTACGTATTTATAAACTGCCATTTGTTAAAAGACATATCATAGAACTTTAAAACAATTTTTGGTGAATTTAAAAAAATGGTTCGCAGGCGAATCGAAGCTATTTTTATGAAACTGACCAAAAATGTAAGTCATTTTTTTAAAATTTCAATTCAGAATGAGCTGTAAATATAGAAATAATTTCAAGGTTTCCTTAAATTACATTTTCTATGTAATCAACTACATATTTACATTGGATCTTATGACCCATAGCCTTTTACAAAATTGTAAATGTTCTCAATTCCTATGTTCCTATGTTCGGGTCTACCGACAGGCACTAACGCCAAGTCCAGGTTCGAATCCCTAAAGGTACGGGCAGTACGCAGCTGGGATTCTAGATGGTAGCATGTATGGTAGATGGTGGCTGAAATTATAAGCGCTTATAGGTTTGCACAACGAAGCTTTGATACTAGCACTGATACAAGCCTAAATCGCGTTTGAAATGTCAGATAGCGAAGACGAATATTTGTGTTCTTCTGCTACAAAGTGGTATATTTTAAATACAAATTTGGGTAGGAGCTATCATGTCCACCCTATTAATAGAAAACGATCTAAACATGGCGAATTTCATCATTTATACCAAGAATTAAAATTTTACCCAAACCGGTTTTTTGAATATTTACATATGGAACCCAACACTTTTAAATGTGTCTTAGAAAAAAATCAAAACAAATTAAATAAAAACTGGCAAAATTTCACATATTAAACTAGTCACATCCATTGCGAAACTTGTAACGGCCATTTGACAGTTGTCACACGTTGATTGTAGTAGTCAGCGCGCTGAAAGAATGATGAGATACATTCTTGTATCTAGCAGCTCTTGTAACAGCGCTTATACCTGCTATACTCACTGCTTCGTTGTGTACGCTCGCATATACAGGGTGAGTTCGACCACCCGTATCAGTCGTTTTTTTCGAAAACGGTTAGTCGTAGAGAGTTGTGTCAAAAATTTGTGTCATAAAAGCCCTAATAAAGAATCGAATGGTGATAATTTTTTTTCCGGGAAGGTCGGCTTCCCTATTAGTTCGCTCCAGAATGTCCAGAACTCCGGAATTATAAATGTAACGATAGGTCGAAAGTGGTATTGTTGAAAAGATCTTTAAAAAATAAGTAAGTTTTGTAGGAAAATTTTTTTTATTACTGCCACCCCTGTACATTTCTATAAGTATAAATATAAATTATTATATGTTCAAAACTCCGGAATTTTAGAAAGCACGATAGGTTGAAAGTAGTGCTGTTGAAAAGCTCTTTAAAAAATAGGCAAGTTTTGTAGGAAAAATTATTTAATTACTGCCACCCCTGTTAAGTAACAATAGTTTGAAATTATTAAATCAAAATTTCATAATAATGATCGAAGTTGGCATTAAAAATCTAGCAACCTTAGACATTGTCACAAGTGTTCAAACTGTCTTCCATTTACTCTTTAATACATACTACTGAGCTCTTCTGGTTATACTGTGAGTGTACTTCTTCAGTGTTTAATGGTCAATAGATAGGTAACTAGATTTTAAATGCGGACGTTTAAAAAGTTCGTTATTATGACATTTTAATTTAGTAATTTCAAACAAATATTACTTAACAGGGGTGGCAGTAATAAAAAAAAAATCCGTACTAAACTTGCTAATTTTTTAAATATCTTTTCAACAATACCACTTTCGACCTATCGTTACATTTATAATTCCGGAGTTCTGGACATTCTGGAGCAAACTAATAGGGAAGCCGACCTTCCCGGAAAAAAAAAATTATCACCATTCGATTCTTTATTAGGGCTTTTATAATACAAATTTTTGACACAACTCTCTACGACTAACCGTTTTCGAAAAAAACGACTGATACGGGTGGTCGAACTCACCCTGTATAACAATGCATTAATTTAAGCAAGCCCTGCTATGATCTACGCTACCATCTAGAATCCCAGCTCCATACTGCACGTACCTTAAGGCCTTATTTGATTTTTTAATAATATAAATGCATAGATATAGTATATTTGATAACAATTAAAATTTATAATATTTTACGAACATTAATAATTTGATTTTATGAGACAAATAAAAGTGAATGTATTCCTTTCCATCAAAACGAATACAATTATTTGTGTTTAACGGTATTCACGTCATCTGTCTGTACCCGCGATACAGACATACTCGTTTTTTTCAGTACAATGTCAGGTTTAAATACTGAAAACTTAGAGGAACATTCTATATACTTCGTATCTTTTTTAGGAAGTCAGTCGTTTCTTTAAAAAGGACGAAACATCCAGCAGTTTCTTATAACAAAACCCGATTTTGTTGTGCGAAGCGAAGAAAGGATAACAAGTGAAAGCGCAATTCTCTTCCGGTATTTAAACGCCTCGCGCGCGCGCTCGGCCGCTTCTTACGCCATCTGCACCCGTTTCTTACACCATCTCCGTACCTGTTTCTTACACCATTTGTATTCAATTCTTTCAGTCGTTCAACTAAATACGGCTTCAGACATCCGAGAAATAAACGAAAATACACGCAGCTTTGTGAAAAGTCTTTAACTCGACCTTTCTTTAACTCGCTTTAACAAAAATCTAATACCATTTTTGTTTTTATAGACGAGTAAAATGTGGAAAATAATTCGAACTTTATTAGACGCAGTCAACTGTTTCTTTTTCTTTCCCAGCCATTTTAGATTTCCACTGCGAAATAATTCGCAGTTAGCTCAACTTTTGTAGACACTTTCGTTACGGTGTTTTAAAAAACGTGTAAAAAGTCCCCATCGATATCGATGGGAACTTTTGACACGTTTTGTGGTTATTTTTAATATTTTGTGAATATAAAAGATAAAATAATAATTTATCAATTTGTTAGTTAATTCTATTCGTTTCTTAAATTTAAAAACATAGGTAATTAACAAGATCTGCCATTTCTTGAGCATTATTTAATTTTTTGTTTGTTTATATTATAGATATTAAAACCTAAATTTTGTAATAAAAATAAAAATTATCCTATTTTTTAACATCTATTCTTCTATTTATTATCTCCTGCCAATTTTAAGAAAAAATCTGCACGAAGCACCTAATAAGCATTATCTTCAACAATTTTTATACTTGATTTAAACTAAATTCCAGCTGACGTCATTCCCGCGATTATGCTGATTGGTCAGATGGAACGAGGCAACCTGTACTCTAATAACCTTGATCTGTTGGTGGGAAAGAATACAGGCTCAGATAAACCTGGCAGCTGTTGGTCTTAATTAATAAGTAAACAAATAAATAAGAAAAATCAGCACATTACTTAAAATTCATTTATAAACTCGATACATTTTCACATCATTAAAATAGTTGGATTTGTCTCGTTTCGGATTTCTCACTAAGTAATTAGACACACTCTATACCCTATATAGCTTTCACTCACCAGCTTTTACGTATTATTCATTCAGCATTACAATAGTGCTTTGCTCCGGACTTCCTCGTCATATCGGAATATTCAATAGAAACTAGGAGCATAAAATATACTGCCGGGACACAGCTGGTTGGCGCTATAGGTCTTAGAAACGGCTCTCTGGGAAATGGTTTTCCCAAGTCTCATATGATGAATGAAACAAAAATGTTTTCCTTAATAATTGTCTAATAATTTTCCTTACTTATTGAAGTGAATTTAGAAAAAAAAACGTCAAAAATTCTACGCTGCCATCAGATCTTGAACCCAGATTCCTATGATGTATAGAACCAACTGCACTATGGGTGGAAGTGTGTAGACGGCCGTTTTTATGATATAAGTATGTTGCGAATTCTTATGTAAGTAGTTGCGAACGATTCACATTTTTTCAGTACACATGCAAAGAGTGGCTAACGTGCCTAAGGAAGTTTTCACTTCAAAAATTTACAAAAAAGTAATTTGTTGACGGGGGGTAAACCGTAGCAACACTGAAATATTAAACATTATAGATGATAAAAAAGTGTATATCTTTTTTTTGGAAAAAATTATTATTATCCCGGTCAATTTTAAATATGCAAATGAACTCTTAATTATGTATTAAAAAACAGCAAACAAACTAAGCATCACCCTGTGTGGAGCACAAAACATAAATGTTAAAATTTTGCTAGTTATAATAATAATAATTAATTTCACAGCCCCTTCTGTTAATGTTATGTGGGTGGGAGTGAAACATCCAATTATACAGATATATAGGTGTGAGTGAGATGAACTGCTATTTCCGTGAGTAAAGAAGGAAATAGTTCAGAACACGGCTGCGAAAGTAATAAAAAAATTTTTTTTTAAATAATAGTACGCCGGCTGAAACTTTTTTTATAAATAGTTAAGATAGTGAGTTCAAAAAAAAAAATTGTCAGCTGCATCGTGAAGGGGGATTGTGCGTCAGCTGCTCACATGAACTTGTAAAAAAACACGTAAAATATTGCGCATTTCACTTTTTTGCACTGACAGCAGCTGAGACAATTACGTTACCTAGGATTATGATCATATCACTATCATAACCCTAGGTAACGTAATTGTTTCAGCTGCTGTCAGTGCAAAAAAGTAAAATGCGCAATATTTTACGTGTTTTTTTTACAAGTTCATGCGAGCAGCTGACGCACAATCCCCCCTCCACGATGCAGGTGACAATTTTTTTTAACTCACTATGATGTCAACTATTTATAAAAAAAGTTTCAGCCGGCGTACTATTATTTAAAAAAAAATTTTTTTATCACTTTCGCAGCCTCTCACCCACACCCACCACGGTTGCGTTAGCTGACGCTTGGTTTACTTATTAGTCATACCAGATTTATCGAAAAACATAACAATCGATCGGCGTAAAAACACTACCTAAAATGCAATGCAAACTCCCGGACTATAAGGGTTTTTTGGCAAATTTAACTGACATTTTTCATTAAAAAAAGAGTGTGGGTCTCGGGACCCCTGACAGATGTGAAACATCAAAGAAAACGTTATTGAACTCGGTGGTATTCTCTATGTAGTAGTATATATTTTTTCAAAAGCAGCAACTAACTGTTATGCTGACGTAATCCTATATACTGCACTGTAACACACGCGGTTGCCCGAGCGCGCGGAAGCCGAGAGAGAGAGAGAGAGTGCCGCAGTGATAGGGAGAACTGCAGCGAAGGAGCGGACCAAACATTTCGTTGCATATTTCCCCTCACGCGGCTGTTCACAGCCCGACATAAGATGTTTCACATCAAAAAATGTTCTTGAAAAATAATTGAAGATGGAAGTGTGAACTCGTATTTAAATAAATTTCTCCTTCATAATCTTTGCTCTAAGCGAGTAATTCGATTACACTGCTGTTGAATAAACGAATGAGTGAATGCGAGACGGAAAATCAGACCTGTACTGAATACGAGAAGGACATAACATATAACGGCGTAATATTGTTACAACAGTGTTGATTAGCTTCGGTCCGCTACAATTCCGCGATCACAAAGCAAAACTGCGTATGTTAGATTTAAAAAAAAAAAAAAACATCGACGATTTTTTTAACATTCTATACTATACTATACACAATCAAACAAGCCGTGAGGTGGGTCGTTTATTAGGACTAAAGTGCGACTCTTGAGGTCCACACGACGAACTTCCCAGTTTGATAAATATTTAATAATAATAATTAAATTAGATATTACACAGAAAAGTAATCATTTTAATCATTAAAACATAATTATTATTTATTTTTAACAATAATTAAAAAAAGAAAACGGCTGAACCGATTTTTATAAAATTTATGTCGGATCAAAATGACGTTAACACGCCTCGATTGACACCCTTACGAAGTCGATATAATTTTTTATTCGCGAGATATTGTGTAAAATCTACTTTTTTGGAGGTTATTTGGTTAAGAAAAAAGAACGGCTGAACCGATTTTGAAAAAATTTCTTTCAGATCATATTTACGTTCATACGCGTCGATTGGCACCCTAACGTAATCGATATCATTTTTCGATCTCGAGATTTCGTCTTAGAAAGAAATGGACACATACGTACGTACGTACATACGTACACACACACAGAGACATCTTTCTAAAAATAGTGTAAAAATAGTGTGGTGACCTTGAAACATAAAAATTTGTTACACATTTTGATTTCGATTTTCGGACCAATTACAATAACTTCCAATGGGAAGTTAAAAAAGGGTATATGCCTCACCCACATAAGCGCACGGTCGAAGTTATATTTCATACATTTACATTTTCGCTTTTATAGTACCCTCAGAATTTTTAAAATTAACAAATAATTATTTATAATAAAATCCATGGATATCATAACATCTATACATATAATATGTATCCAAAGCCTGCTTACAATATATTACACTATATTTTGAAACGTCAAAAAATTTATTTTTAAAATTATAAAATCTATAAGAAAACGAATTTTTCCTGGGATGAGTCCTAAGCTAGATCGATTTTTTGTCCTTCAAAACTCCTTTTCAGAAAATTTTATCCAAATCGTTATAGCCGTTTTATCTGTGTCAGAGGTTTTCTACAGCGTTTCATTAATTTTTGAGTCGATAATTTTTGACTCGAGGTCATTCCAATTCACTACCCTCGCTAAAAAAGAATAACTTCAAAAAAATTACGAAGATTTCACCATAATCCGCTTTGTTTCGTGGCCATACATACATCATATTATGTCGACATCTATATCGGATTAAATCGGAAAAGCCGCAATGACCTTTGACCTGCCATGATATTTGCATAAAGAAATGTATGTATGAAAGATTTATATCGGTTGACATTTTAACAGCGCCGATAAGAAAACTTGCATGAAATTTTAAACAGGCTCGCGGTGGGTTTCTGAACGTACGTTACGTTACCACTGTATGCAGTAAATAAACCAGGTGCCTTAAAAATAAACTGGTTTATCGCTTATTCTAATAATATTATTCACAGATGTATTATACTTACCCGCTCGGCTTTTTGTAAACTTGGTAACCAATGTGTAACATGTGTATTTTCAATTTAAAGTTCGATGAAGAACAAAATAAATAAAACTATTGAAAAGAACATTACATTTTAACCACTGGTTACCAAGGTTACAAAAAGCCGAGCGGGTGATTTTCAAGAAGCTGCAGCGCGCTTACCATTAGTACAACAGAAAAGTTGTGGGAATGAAAATTGTGGGAAATATAATCCTCTTTAAAACATTACATAATAAAAGAATTGCTTAAGTCGACCGTTTCTGAGAGATTTCGAAAAAAGCAAAAAAGGTGGTAAAATTTCGTGGTTTTTTGACTCCCCCCACGTTAGCACAGGGTCTTCGAGGTCGAAAACTCAGATTCTACTCCACAGAGTACCCGCAAACAACACACCAAAATATCACTAACTTCGGAATACTTTCCAGGTAACCCCCTTCATTTATTACCTGCTGGTTGGACTAGATGTATTATACTTTCTCTTCTTTAATGTTCGGTTTTTTAGTGCGGTAAATTTACTTTCAAATTTGAAAGTCAATACTAAATTTAGTTTTAAAGTGGATTTAAAGTCATACCAGAACCCCAGAATAAATCTTGGCTATATCAAAAATATATAAAAATTATTATTTGCCAGGATTCATGTCACAACAACACACAATCTATATGAAATTTTCTACTAGCTACCTCCGTTTGAGCCTTGTGACAGACGGACGGACAGACATCTTAGGCTCACTAATTGGATTAGTCGTACCAGAACCCCAGCATAAATCTTGGCTATATCAAAAATATATAAAAATTATTATTTGCCTGGATTCATGTCACAACACACAATCTATGAAAATTTCAACTAGCTACCTCCGTTTGTGAGATAGAGCCTTGTGATAGACGGACGGACAGACATCTTAGGCTCACTAATAAGGTTCCGTTCGAAAGTACGGAACCTAAAAATCAAAAATTTAGTGTTATTATTATTATTCTGGAAGTAAGTTTAAAAATAACCCATTCCATATTTAAAAAAAATATAACGCAATTGTTCACTGAATAAAATTATAAACTTTTTAATTTTTATATTTTGTGTACATAGGAGACTGGCCTGAATTTCTTTATCTTATGTTTTCAGTTGTTCATTATTTGCGAAGGTAGATAAGTCTTTTTACCTTTTCGAGATTAAAAAAAGTAAAATCTTTGGTATAATTCCACAGCTTTACGAACATATCTGCGGGTATAAAACAAAACCGTTTATGAAGAATATTAACATCATTGTGGCTGGAAACTATAAAAGACAACCATATAATCACTTATTTTCGACATCAAAATAATGATTATAAATAAGTTAAAAAAGAAGGTCGTGGGAGAAATCTTATTAAACTTTTGAGGTTAATCTTAAACATTTTTATTTGTTATTTGGTTGTATTTTTATGACTGTACAATATATTTTATTATCCTTGTTATAAATAAGTAAATCTAAATCTTAAAAAAAACCAACAATTTTATTATTGGATGTACATTTTGGAAGGCTCCCAAATCTTTAGCAAAAACTAAACTGCTTTTTGGTGAAATTTTGAGCGTAGCTTTCGCAGTGTACATCCAATAATGGTTAAGAAGTGGCAAAATTTTTTTTTATTAAATCCAATATGAGTGTGTGTGTGTGTTTTAAAGACCATCAACAGCTAAGGTTATTTGGGCCTAGCACCAATTCATATTTTCAAGTCATTATTTTTTAATAATAAATTGAAAATCCAATTGACACTTTTACCAGCTCTCGAGCTAGAACCCGGGAACTGGGGACTTGTAATAGAGGAATCATAGCAACGCCATGTAAACAACAGCATTGCTACACGCTCGGCTATTCTCAAGCCCAAATCCAATAATGAGCGGTTTTGTCGTTTGTCCATAGACATCTTTTTATTAAAGTTACATTTCAGCCAAACTGTATCTGCTTCGTTACTGACAGTTAGATATACGATGTTTTTTTTCTTTAAACGAATACTAGTGGTTACAGTTCATTAAAGTGTCGAGTGGGGGAGTAAATTCGACAACCGCACTGCGCTCCAGCGGTGAGACGGTGTACCTATGCAAGGTATAGCGAAACGCACGACCTTGACCCAGGCATGCGCCGGTTCCTTTAAGGTCTGTTCACATTCAAACGGGACTGAAAATAGCCAAATGCAACACAAGACCAATTGTAAAGCTAATATTATAAAGAGGGAAAGTTTGTATGTTTCTTTGCGGCAAGTAATCTGAGGAACTACTGAATCGATTTATTTATTTATTGTAGATTATAGACGCGTCGACCACTCAGGTCATTAGCGTCTTCAACACAACAAAATATAACATATTTCTTTATTAAAATCCGCCAGCCGGCATACACAAACCGACTGGTACGAGCTCGGGTCCCTGGGAGCGCTAATTCCCAAAGAACATTGGAATGCAATTGCGATAACAACTACATCCCAATGTCCCCCCTGGAGAATACTAAATCGATCTGAAAAATGCTTTCACTATTTAAAAACTCCTTAGGCAGCACTGCCTCGATGCTTTTGGAGCGTAAAATGCTGGCAGGTTGGATGCAACATAAATGCGGGACAAAAACTGCCCTAAATAAATCAATAAAATTGATGTAGTCATGGATCATTCTGTTAATTTTATATAGATTAAAAAGCTTTGTATACAGTACGTTTGATTTGAACCAACATATTGACTTAATATGTTAAATTTCCCCATTTGAATTACATTGAATTCAATGCTATATCAAACTCTGAAATCTATCGTTCAAGGACGGAATACGACCGAGTAGAGAACTCACCCCCACCACTACACACTGACCAATTATAGAGGGACGGACTACGACCGAACAGAGAACACACTGGTACTAGGCATAAAAGAAGGGAGGACACCAGTCACTGACACACTGATCTACGAGCCGCCAAGGAGGACACTTCGACCGCTGGCACATCGCCTTTGAGAATGTCTTCCGCAGTTGTAGACGAAACGTCAGGTAGAAATAACACAGGATCACGGCCTACCAGCCCGGAAACCATGAAGACTTGGAACAATGCCGGCCGTGAAAGCTTGCACACTTGGATAGAACGTGTCCACGGTTTTTATGAGCTGAGCCTACTATTTGATGTAACTTGAATTCGATGTAATTTAAATGGAAAAATTTAATTAACATGTAACGTCAATATGTTGGTTGAAATCAAATACCCTGTATATGTTATTAATATTGTGTTTAAAAAAAATTAAATTATTTATACATAAGACGTTTTTATTTTTTTTATTGTAAATTATAGACGCGTCGACAACTTAGGTCATTAGCGTCTTGATTACATTAAATAACAACTCATTTAAAACTAAATTACATCACTAAACATCCATGAACGTAGGCGGGATTCGAACCCACGACAGTCTGATCCAGAGGCCGCGACGCTAACCACTGGACCACACCGTCCTCTCATAAGAAGTTTTATTTCGGTCGCGTGTGCCACGACACGCGCTTTTTGTTTAATAACATTTTTTCAGATCATAAAATTGCAGTATTTCTGTGACATAAATCAAATTTGTTAATTAATCAGGGAAAAGTCTCACGTCTTTTGTGATTGACGATCCGTTTCTAGCACGACTCTGTCTCACCGGTGCACAAAATCGTGAACTTATAAACAGTGTAGAATGGAGATACTGCGTTTGTGGAGAAAATTAAATTTTAATTTAATTTTAATATATATAAGAGCTCTTGTTTTCCGTACAACTTGACTGGAGGAAAGTTGTCTTTTGTTAAAAAAAAACTGGGTGCATGTAAATCCTCTTAAGTGAAACCGCATGGGTAAACATTTTATAACTAAGTGAACACTTAACATAAAAGGGCGTGTCGACCGTGTTTCCCCCTCAACGCATAAGTACCTGCAATAATACCGATTGGCCGTCGGGTAGTGTAGACTACCCGACAGCCAATTGGTTCACCGCCAGCCGCTCATTTCCCCCAGTATTGACGATGTCGTTTTTCGTTACGTTACGCTGTCCATTTTATGCAATTTTTATTTCAAAGCACAAAAATAGCTTAGGCTAAGCGCATTTGAGACGCGTTTGACGCGAGCGGCATGACACGAACGCGTCACACGTGCAGCGTTTGGAACCGCATATTGCAGCGCAGTTGCTAGCTGACTCGTGATTTAAAGTAGCCACGGTTTTTTAATTTAAATAAAGTTTGGTAGCTACTAAAGTTTATTCGAAATGAATGACTCAAGAAAAATAGGATTTATTAAATTAATTAAGCTCAGAATCTGATTCAGATTGAGCTGCTGAAGAAGAAATATTATTATATATTCGTTAGTAACCAAATACTGTTTTTGAACTTTGACTTCTAGTCCAGCAGACAGGTACTTTTTTGCTGGAAAGTATTCCGAAGTTAATGATATTTTGGTATGTTGTTTGTGAGTACACTGTGGAGTAGAATCTGAGTTTTCGACCTCGAGGACCCTGTGCTAACGTGGAGGGAGCCAAAAAACCATGAAATTGTACCACCTTTTTTTGCTTTTTTCGAAATCTCTCAGAAACGGTCGACTTAAGCAATTCTTTCATTATGTAATGTTTTAAAGAGGATTACATTTCTTACAATTTTCATTCCTACAACTTTTCTGTGGTACTAATGGTAAGCGCGCTGTAGCTTCTTGAAAATCACCCGCTCGGCTTTTTGTAACCGCGCGTGGCACGATAAACTGTGCCCGAACTACTGCGCCACGCGACTATCCGCGCAGGCGCGAGTCGTGCCACGCTGCGCTGTGTTGTCAGTTTGCGCCGACCATTTCAATCCTGTAGTTTACAAAAGAACGCGCTGTGCTGCGTCACCTCACACGCGCTATACGTGTCTCAATTTGCGCCTTGCGTAATTTTCTGTACAAAAAATCGTGCTGTGCCACGTCACGTCACACGAGTCTCAATATGAGCCAATGAATCTGGCCAGAAAAGGGCAACATGCCTCTATTCGTGTATTTATATATTACATAAAGTATTTTATTATTAAACTGGCAATGTAAAATATAAATCAATGAAACATGTAACTTAACGTCGTATCTGTCACAGCTGTTTTAGATTAAAATATATAAAACGATATCCGGTGAACGGTATGAGAGTCAAGTATAAACACGCTTTTTATGAAGTACGCTGTTTGTTTGATACTTTTCAGCAATAATTTTTTTTTTCTCTTGATTGAAGTCGGCGACTATAGATGAAATTTTAAACATAACTTATTCTAAAAATTACAAATTTTTCTCAGTGATATTACTATGTGTTTTACCGGTATTAAACTATGAATACGCGATATTCCCATAAAAGCTCATATTAATTTCATAATTATATATTGTTTTAAACTATTCGGTAAGCAGTTCTGAAATTTTGTGTCTTATTGCAAAATTTCATTCATTTCTCGATAAATTGAAATAGATGCCATAAACACCCAAGATAATATGCAGCACGTTGTCTTTTTCCACTATAGCGTAAAATAATAATTACATTCTATAACCAAACAAAAATTAAAATGTTGAATCTAAAGTTCATCTTGCTTTAAAATACCAATTGGTCATTAAATTTAATTAAAAAATAAAGCCACGTACAGGCATTTATATTATAATATAATTATAATATGACCCATCGCACCTACTAAAGGTTTATGCAGTTAACTATTTTTACTTCCCACCTCTACTATGGTAGGGAAGTAATGGATTCAGTCCGAAAACAATATTTCGAGATTTTAACAGATTTTCACGTTTTGAGACCCTAGCAATCGTTTAAGATCATTTTCTGACTGATGTCTGTATGTGTGTGTGTATGTGTGTATGTGTGTATGTGTGTGTGTGTGTATGTGGTCAATTTTTCGCCTTCGATATCTTAAGAACGGAACAACATACGGGCATGCCGATTGTTCTATTGTGTTTATCAGCCTTTAACTTAGATCTGATTAGATTTTGAGTCAAATCGGTTCAGTGGATCCTGAGATATTCAAAAAAACGTCCTCAATGTCACGTATTAACATAGGTAAAAAAAAATATAAATGAATTCTAGATGTTATAATATGAAAAAAATGTAAATATTTTTTTTCTCTAAAATGTATAGTTTTCGAGAAAAAAAATTCGACTGATGACCAGTCCTATACTTCCCACCTAGTAAATATTTGCAAAAAATAAACACTCTTTTTTTTATTCTTTGACTAGGCCCAAATAACCTTAGCTGTTGGTGGTCTTTAAAACACAATTTAATTTTTATTCTTTGAAAAAAGCATGGCCCTCTTTTTTGTTTGGTGATCTACTGATGGCTAGCTTAATATAGCAAAAATCATGGTTACCTTGATTTACGTACAATTTTTATTTTTTTTAGTAAAATATTTTTTTTCTCGAAAACTATACATTTTAGAGAAAAAAAATATTTACATTTTTTTCATATTATAACATCTAGAATTCATTTATATTTTTTTTTACCTATGTTAATACGTGACATTGAGGACGTTTTTTTGAATATCTCAGGATCCACTGAACCGATTTGACTCAAAATCTAATCAGATCTAAGTTAAAGGCTGATAAACACAATAGAACAATCGGCATGCCCGTATGTTGTTCCGTTCTTAAGATATCGAAGGCGAAAAATTGACCACATACACACACACACACATACACACATACACACACACATACAGACATCAGTCAGAAAATGATCTTAAACGATTGCTAGGGTCTCAAAACGTGAAAATCTGTTAAAATCTCGAAATATTGTTTTCGGACTGAATCCATTACTTCCCTACCATAGTAGAGGTGGGAAGTAAAAATATTTTACTAAAAAAAATAAAAATTGTACGTAAATCAAGGTAACCATGATTTTTGCTATATTAAGCTAGCCATCAATAGATCACCAAACAAAAAAGAGGGCCATGCTTTTTTCAAAGAATAAAAATTAAATTGTGTTTTAAAGACCACCAACAGCTAAGGTTATTTGGGCCTAGTCAAAGAATAAAAAAAAGAGTGTTTATTTTTTGCAAATATTTACTAGGTGGGAAGTATAGGACTGGTCATCAGTCGAATTTTTTTAATTAAAAACTTTTGAGCGAAAACCTTTGCTAAAATGTTTTCGTTAATAAATAATTTTCAATCCGTTGACTGAGTTTTCACAAAATAAACACGAGTTGTTTGATAACAGTTTCCACATGAATTTCTCAGTTAGCGCACTGTTGCTTGCTTTTAACGGTGTAGGCGGAGTGACGACGGTGGAGGTAGCGGGTTTAATTGTTTAAATCAGAAGCGTTGGATGCGTTCAGCAAAATCAGCTGTCTTGAGCGTTTGAAGTTTGCTAACCTATTTTATTTATTTATTCTTTCAATAGCACAATTTTGAAAAACAATTATAAGATGTTTAGAATTTTCCCACCCAACTTGGCAAGCCAGTGCTAGGGGGGGACCACATAAACTATTGTTGGTCGGACTACAATAAAAGAAGAATTAAAAAAACAATAGTTCTGTAACATGTTTACATTTTTTTTCATAGTTGCTAACAAAATATCATTGGAAAAGAATAATACTTTCTAATATTTTTATAATCATCAAAAAAGTAAAAAAAAATGTTTAGCATCATCAAAGTCAGCCCTTTCCAACGAAATGCGCCATTCTAAATAAATTTAAAAAAATGATGTTTGAATGGTCGTAAGGCTCTAGCGATATACAACATTTTAAGTTTCTAAGTTCGGGAGTATTAGAAGACTGTGACAGACAGACGGACGGACGGGACGGACAACGTAGTCTGCCTATAAACACACGCGAATCCTAAAAACATTAGTTCTTTAAATAAAAGCATTTCAAATAACATCAACAATCGCATTATTTCACGCAAAACCGCCAGTCAACTGTTATGCGGCGCTCGGAGTGTCAATTGTTTTCACTGTTTAAATTAAACTGACAGACCCTTCTCTCTCGTCTACCGTATGTCGTCAGTCAATTGTTTCAGTACATCGTGAGTCAATTGTTTCAGTGTTTAAATTAACCGCTTAAAACACCTGACAGTCGCTACGTTCTTTAGCTTATATATGCGTAGAAATTAAATCAAACCGAAATAATTAAATGAAGCTAAATTGGAAATTTCTCATTTCAGCGCCGAGCGTTGGAAAACTTTGAAATTGTAATCTAATAATTTTTAATTAAATTAATGTCTATTTTTAACGCGTCAGATTTTACAGGATACAGCTAGGTGTTTTATCGTTGGAAAGAAAACTTTTCAGTAACGTAGTAATCGGTACTATATGCTCCTTTCAGATCACCCTATGGCAGGGGTCGGCAACCTTTTGAGACGGAAGAGCCAAAAGTTACAATTTACAACATTTCCCGGTTTTTAAAGAGCCACTAACATTTTTAGTTCAATATTATGGTATTTGATTAGGATTAGGTATATAAAAAAAGTTCTGACTGCGACCATTGACGACACAGTGCACCAATAACTAAAAAAACAAAACAGTGTTGCCACATTTAAAAAATGTCAGCTGTCCGTATACTCTTTACTCCACCTATTCTCACTGTTCTCTGTTGAGAGTTTTTATCCTGTTTAAAGTTTTTTTTGCAGTATAATATTTTTTATGAGTTTTAAAAATAAAATAATATAATTATTAATATTGAAACTGGAGAGCCGCATCTTGACATCATAAGAGCCGCATGCGGCTCGCGAGCCGCAGGTTGCCGACCCCTGCCCTATGGTCCAAGCTACCACCGAACAAAAGTCTACTCGATAACATTACTAAAATTTTATTAGTGAATTTAATAGATTCGTGGCCAACTAATGTTTCTGATATAACTGTCATCTTTAAATATAGATTTAAGATTCAATTAAATAGATCGATATTAATAGTTACAAAGTAAATGACATTCTTAAATCTTGTAATTTGACGTATTCTATTTAAAATATCTATCTATCTACATTTAAAGCTGCAAGTCGTACCAGAAACCTAGCATTATTCCATTAAAAAAATTTATTATCAGTATCTCGTATACTGGTCAACGCTACTTGATAAAATATTATCTAATTATTTACAATTATCATTGTCTGCCTTTAAATTTTTTTAAGTGAAAGTTTCCTTAGGGGCGTTAGGCACTCTTTGCCTGGCTACTGGGTTAATGTTTCAAGGTCACCACACTATTTTTACACTATTTTTACACTATTTTTAGAAAGATGTCTGTGTGTGTGTGTGTACGTATGTACGTACGTATGTGTCCATTTCTTTCTAAGACGAAATCTCGAGAATGAAAAATGATATCGAATACGTTAGGGTGCCAATTGACGCGTATTACCGTAAATACGATCTGAAAGAAATTTTTTCAAAATCGGTTCAGCCGTTCTTTTTTCTTAACCAAATAGACTCCAAAAAAGTAGATTTTACACAATATCTCGCGAATAAAAAATTATATCGACTTCGTAAGGGTGTCAATCGAGGCGTGTTAACGTCATTTTGATCCGACATAAATTTTTTAAAAATCGGTTCAGCCGTTTTTTTTTTTTTAATTATTGTTAAAAATATATAATAATTATGTTTTGATGATTAAAATGATTAGGTACTTTTCTGTGTAATATCTAATTTAATTATTATTATTATTAAATATTTATCAAACTGGGAAGTTCGTCGTGTGAACCTCAAGGGTCACACTTTAGTCCTAACAAACGACCCACCTCACGGCTTGTTTTATTTTTGTTCTTTGACAATAATTATAATTTTTTTGAAACCAAGGTGGAATTAATTAAAAATACAATTTTAGTATTTTAGTAATAAATTATTTTTGGTACATAAGTGCGCTATAACAGATGACACCAAAAATTAGAAAATCTGAAGTTTTCACTTCTGTCGTGCATAGTCATAAGCACACGCCCATTTTTTTGCATACCTGATAGACCTATCTCCGAACGGATAAATGTTCAGGATGTCGGTTTGCCATGCATATGCAAAAAAAATGTCTCCTTGTTATGAACACCAAATTGACTTGGATAACAAAACACGATACACGACGATCGATTCACTTGTAATACGATAGTGGCATCATGTCCATTGGCATTCCGTTATCTTATATAATGCAGATTATCCCTGCAGATCTCGATTTGTTCGACTTGTTGAATACGTTAGTACACCTATCTCACTCACGCTCGATCGGAAAAGAGCTTTTCTTCTTTAACCGTTTTACCTTCGACTGCGTTTGAAAGGTTTACTGGCTTATCTTGCTCAATGGTGGGGAACGGCACTGGGTACAAGTGAAGCACTGACTCATGTTATATTCATTTTTAAGATACGCCAACTTAATAATGTAGTTAAACACAATTTATACAAAACACGGTTCAATCGATCTATTTTTGAACTGAAAAACTTCCTTAGGCGCGTTAGGCACTCTTTGCCTGGCTAGTGAAATAAAGTGAAGCGTTCGCAACCCGACGGTGAGATTCGCTGAATCGGGGTTACTCGGCTCAAACACGAACGCGTATTTGCAATATGCTATTAATACACGCCTGGGTACTGACTGATCACTCTCTTACAACTGTGCCCGGCTGATATATTTATATCATAAAAACTGCACGCTACACAGTTGCACCGATAGCTAAGTAAGCAGCGTCTTTGCGTTGTATGCATAGGAGCCTCGGTTCGAAACCTGATGGCACCGTAGAATTTTTGACGTATTTTTTTGTAAATTCTACATGATATTTTATATATATATTTTTTAGTTTTTGATATATTTTTTCTTTGACAATAATTATAATTTTTTTGAAACCAAGGTGGAATTAATTAAAAATATAATTTTAGTATTTTAGCAATAAATTATTTTTAGTTCATAAATAGATGACACCAAAAATTAGAAAATCTGAAGTTTTCACTTCTGTCGTATGATCATAAGCACACACCCATTTTTTTTTAATTAAAAATTCTACAATGTCTTACCTATAAGAGAATTGTTAATTTAGATTTTTTGACAACGCGTTGTGCAACCCGGCACTCGTCTTTGTTTTTAACCTCAAAAAGTATCTACGCTCCTGGTCTTTCTCAAACCTGAACTACAATATCCTGCAGCTCCCTGCAATCTATTCGTATTGTATTTTTTTAACTAGACTCCAGAATCATGTCTTGCTCCATCTTACGTACAGTCCACCATTTTTCTTTTCATTTTTTAACCAATCGCGTTTCAATAACTTTTTAACCTATTTAGGTTATCCAACTTACAGTTATTAAATATAAAACCTGTAGCGTTAAGTTTAAAGTTTTATTTGAAAAAATGTTTATACGAAAGTTGTAGAGAATTTTGTCCTCTACAAGATTGATAATAACCATTTTTTACCAAAGATGGAACGGAACCGAAAAATTCTCAAAAAACCGTCTATCGTGAACTTGAACCTCGAATATCTGGCAACGCCAGCACGATATCGATGGGGGCTTTTTACACGTTTTTTAAAACACCATAACGAAGGTATATAAAAAAATCAGCTAACTGGGAATTATTCTGCAGTGGAAATCTAAAATTACTGGACTAAGAAAGTAATATCGTAGACGCTTTTTTGACTGTGTGTTTGTGCACGCTTAGCTCAGCAATGGCTGAACCGATTTGGATGTGATTTTCAGTGATGTTTGAGATAAGCTTGGGATAACATTTAGTGTTTGTTTCATTAAAAAAACGCTGGCCAGTAATGGGTCAACAAGTTGACTTTATTGCGGAGATTTGAGTTCACAGTTCATTGCTTCATTTATCGATACATCAATGTAGGTCTATCCTTGTTGCACACGAGATTAACAACAGTCGCGCTCTCACTTGCTCTAACAACAGACCGGATGTAGAGTTAAGGCGACACTGTTTTTCAGTGTTCTTTGCCAATTTGGCTTTGTTTTCTTTCGATGCTCTTATTTCCTCTCTTCTGATCCGAATCGAGTTTTTTCAGCGTCTTTTGTTTTCGTTATGCAGTCAGACTGCAAGGTGTCATTATTAATCCCTAAATTATTAAACGAGCAAATCTTGTATAAATGTACCTATGTACCTATATAAATATTTTCTCGAAAACGGCTCTAACGATTTTGATCAAATTTACCGAAAAGGGGTTTCGGGGGAAAAAATCGATCTAGCCAGGTCTCATCCCTGGAAAAGTCGGTTTCTTATCGATTTTATCATTTTAAAAAACAGTTTTTTTAACGTTATAAAACAGTGTCGTATGGTGAGTAGGCTTTGGAAAAAACAAACTATTTTCATTATTTATGTCAAATTACTCTGACAGTCAATCTTTAACTTATTAAAATAATCAGTAATTATTTGAAAAGTAAAAAAATAAAATCTAAACATAATTATACTTACATAATTATGTGCAGATTTTATTGTTGTTATTTTTTTAACTAATATTTAAATAAATAGGTATATTACTTTTATATTACCTATATAAAATATGTAGGTACAGACGTTATGTACTTAAAGTTCCCAATATCTGGAGGCCGAGCTTTGCTCGGATGAGTTCAATAAAAACAGTACTTAATATGCTGTGAGATATTATTTTCTCAGAATATTATTCCGAAACGAATTTATTTCTGTAACATAATTTAAAATAATTGTTTCTGATATTTTAACTACCTATGTGTATTTTTAAGCGTAAAAACTAAGTATCAACTTGAATCAAGCATTTTTTCCTGTAAATATTATTTAGGTCGCTATTTTCAAATCTACTGCCGTTATTGTTTTGTTGACTGAAGAACTCGCAAAAACCGATTTTCATAGATTGAATATCTTGTAAAAATGTTCGAATTAGATGAAATTTTGCTCGCCCGTTGCCATTTTAACAATCCAATTTTAAACATTGATACTAAATATCAACTTTATCGAAGTAATTTTTCTCTGTGATGTCATCTTAACAACATCCAGTAAATTTCAAATATTTTTTTTTGTATAGGTACCTACTGAAAAACTCACAAAAATCGATTCTTTTAATAACAAACGTCAGACTATAACCTGCGCAAAACTTTTTTTGCATGTATCTTTACCATAGATTTTAAAAATCGATGTGTTTTGATATACATGCCTGCGGCGCTAGAAGTTCGGCCCTTTGGGCTGCCGTGCCAATTTTTAGATACGCAAAACTTTTTTGTATGTATCTTAACAATAGTTTTTAAAAATCGATGTGTTTTTAAAGACCCGCGGCGCCAGAAGTGCGGCCCTTCGGGCCGCCGTTTTATCATTATTTACATATTGTGCAAGGCACTTCTTATATTAGTGTTCATTAACAATTTTAACACTTGTGATATATTATATAAAATCTATGTAGAAATAGACTTCGAATCAATCTGACTTTAATTGAGCGAGTTATAATAAATAAAAAACACCTTTTTTTAATTGCTCCCCTCTGGAACCAAAATTCCTACCTAGATCGATTTCTCGCCCCGAAAAATCCCCATTCTGTAAATTTCATCAAAATCGTTAGTCGTTTTTGAGAAAAAAAGGTCTAGGTAATATTATACGTCATACTACATTTAACGTACTTACCTATACATATTTTATATAGGTAATATAAAAATAACATACCTATTTATTTAAATATTAGCTAAAACTACTTACATAATTATGTTTAGATTTTATTGTTGTTATTTTTTTACTTTTCAAATAATTACTGATTATTTTAATAAGTTAAAGATTGACTGTCAGAGTAATTTTGACATAAATAATGAAAATAGTTTGTTTTTTCCAAAGCCTACTCACAATACGACACTGTTTTATGACGTTAAAAAAACTGTTTTTTAAAATGATAAAATCGATAAGAAAACGAATTTTTCCAGGGATGAGACCTAGCTAGATCGATTTTTTGCCTCCCGAAACCCCTTTTCGGTAAATTTGATCAAAATCGTTAGAGCCGTTTTCGAGAAAATATTTATATAGGTACATAGAAACATATATACAAGATTTACTCGTTTAATAATATAGGGATTTCATCAAAATCGTTAGTCGTTTTTAAGAAAAAAAATTACATACCTATAAGTAGATAATATTATTATACGTCAGTATACGTCATACTACATAACGTATGTACCTACATATTTTATATAGGTAATATAAAAGTAATATACCTATTTATTTAAATATTAGTAAAAAAAATAACAACAATAAAATCTAAACATAATTATGTAAGTATAATTATGTTTAGATTTTATTGTTGTTATTTTTTAACTTTTCAAATAATTACTGATTATTTTAATAAGTTAAAGATTGGCTGTCAGCGTAATTTGACATAAATAATGCAAATAGTTTGTTTTTTCCAAAGCCTACTCACCATACGACACTGTTTTATAACGTTAAAAAAACCGTTTTTTAAAATGATAAAATCGATAAGAAAACGAATTTTTCCAGGGATGAGACCTAGCTAGATCGATTTTTTGCCCCCCGAAACCCCTTTTCGGTAAATTTGATCAAAATCGTTAGAGCCGTTTTCGAGAAAATATTTATATAGGTACATATATACAAGATTTGCTCGTTTAATAATATAGGGATCTGAGTTCATTAGACCAATTAAATTGTATCTTAACGACGTCATTAAATCAATAATGTCCGGTCATAGGTCGATTTTCACTATGACAGTTCTAGGATAAGTACACCCAACAGAGCTATTATTTACTTTATTTTTCTGTTTATCTGTGTTAAGACTGAAGTAACATGTCAAGCCACCAGTCGAATAAGACAAGTCTTTTTTATTTGAATCGTGCTTTACACGTTCGTATCCCTATAATATATTGTATTTACTGAAAGTGACATATTGTCAAGCTATGTGTTGAAATAGAATGTCACTCACTCGGTGAAAATGAGAAAATCACATACAAATAAATAGAAAAACAACTAACAAAAACACACATGTAACTTATGTTATGACTACGAGTTTTCAAGACGCTCACGGATTACCATCTGTCCGGATTTGTCCGGACTTTCGACCTTGCGTTCGGACTTTGTCCGGATTTTTGGCTTAGACGAAAACATTTTGAATGAATTTTACTACTTTAAATTTATTATATAAATATGGACACGAAATCTACAAAAAATTATTCTGAATGAATGTTTAATTTTCGCATTAAAATATTTAAAAATAAAACATAAGTATTAAATCAGTCTTAAATGTCCGCCTTTTTGTCAGAACTTTTCAAATTTCGAAATGGTAACCCTACTCACAGATAGGTTGGTTCATTGCTTTATTTATTTTATTTATTGTAGATTATAGACGCGTCGCCATCTCAGGTCATTAGCGTCTTTCAGCTACACTAAATAACAACGTTCTTAAAACTAAAAACATCCCAAAACATCCATGAGCGCAGGTGGGATTCGAACAGTCTAGTCTAGAGGCTTCGGTACCATGTACGCTACGCTATCCACTAGGTTATACTGCCCTCGGTTCATTGCTGCGCGGATGCAGAAATTATACAAGTGCCTATGCCATTGTATCTGCCGCTGTGAAACAAGCACTCGCAACGTAATGGTTAACGCGCGAGGTTCTCACTACGAAGACCCGGGTTCAAATCCAACTGACGATACGTGATTGTTTTTGTTTTATTACTTTATTTTATAATGTAAACATTTTGAAATTTTTTTCTTCAAAAATTAATTTAATTAAATTTTATACGGAAAAATTTTGAAACCAAAAAACAAAATAAAATATAAGTAAAAAAAACTTTGTTTGCAGTACGGGACCCTTGTTGCGCGAGTCTGACTCGCACTTGGCCGGTTTTTTTATCTTACGTTTGCACTGTAAGAAATGAGAAGGCCGATTACATAGATTATCGATGGTCCATTTGTAGCCAGCGATTAATCTGGTAATAGGCACACAAAGAGACAATGGCGTTGCAAACAGGTATCGCTACATTGCGTAGATTCCATAAAAACACATTGCGCATGCGTGGTTACTAATTTTACATTCATTTGTTTTGTATTCATCCATTTTATATATGTAACTATACATTTTATATTGTAATTTTTACACAGTTTATTGGAATATTACACAAATTATGTAATTTTAATTTACTTTATGTAAAAATCACAAATTTGTTTAACTTTACAGTAAAAGTCCAAGTTTTTATAAAGTTTTCTGTGTAAAAATAAATAATAATGTAAAATCACTTAGAAAATCGAGCGAATTCTCCTAACTTGGAAAGTATTTTTACATCCATTTTTTACAGTGTGTTATTTGTTAGAGAAAATTAAAAATAAAAAAACATAAATGGAAAAATGAATACAAAAAAGTGTATAGCCAACGATAACAATTAATCATAACCCCACTTTTTCTTACAAGTTATACGAAACGACGTGAACTTATAACTGTCAAACGCAAACTTATCGACGAAGGCATCCATTTCAAACCCAATTCATTTCTAAATCGACGGTTCCGTTTCAAAACATTGTCACCCGAAATTGTATTAAGTTTTCGTATCACGTGCTCCGGTTGTCTGAAGCAAGCAAGCGCCATAATTTCACGCAACTGTGTTTGTGTAAATGGCAACGACACTCGGCATCGCGACGCTCTGATAATTAATCACCCGAACCTGTCAACCTATGTACCTCTAACAGTGCGGTGGGAAAGTCCCGAGACTTGTACTTTATTTCAGACCGCTTTACACGGTAACCATAATTTAATATGAGAAACAGTTTGAATAGTTTGAAACTTTTAATTTTTTTTTAACTATAAGCGAAGCTTGTAAACGTGAAATTTTGTAATGCATTTTTGACCCGCTTTCACTTAAAATATTCTGATATTTTGGCTAGTAGTAATATTTTAAATACCTCACAAGTTAAAAAACTCGGGTCGCAGTGCCAAAACCCTGTCGACAATATAGTGTATTTGCTAATACAGGCCTTGTGGCTTTATTATGTGAACTTAAGTTTGTTTTTGAACAAAATAAAAAATTTAACCCCTTAATACATCCCTTAAAATAATATTTTTTTTCTTAATTTCAATATTATTATCAATGCAACCTCTGTACCAAATTAAATACACCCGTCAGCAAATAAATCACTGTCCGTAAACTAGTGTTTTCATAAAATTTATAAGTCCGGTCCTGTCCTATACATATATATATATATATAAACATTTCCAAAAATGGTGCCAAAGAGTTCAGGAGGCTATGAAACGTCGAGAAATTTTGGTCCGACCCTTAGGTCCCGCCATCCGACCGACGCCAATAGTGTATGTGCCATATTATGGCAAATACACTAAAAAGAGGGAAAATACAGAATGGGGTGGAAGTCCCGGTGCTGGTGGTGAAAGAACGTGTCTTAGTCGTTTTTACAAACTTTTTTTATAATATAAGGGTAAGTTCGGTTTTGCGCTTAGATCAATCCGAGTGCTCTAATGCGTTCGAATTCAAGATTTATTATGCTCTGATCCTCTCTATCCTGCGTTCGGTTTTAAAATCTGGAGGAGATCAAGCACGAGCTATGAGCTCCGAGGAAAGCGAATGAGCAAGCAGATTTAACCATCTTCAGAGCATTCATTTTAAAAATGAGCGAAAACACGTGCTGTGGGAATGGATAAATTTCGATGTTTATTTTTATGAGGTAATTTTTCATTAGGTAAAAATACACGCATAATATTTATTCAAAGAATATTAATAATCAATAAGTCTCTATATTACACAAAATGATTAAATAAAATATTTATTATATTTATGAGTCGAAAAAAAACAACAGCCGGTAGTACTGTTAATTCTGAAATAAAGGAATAAAACGAACAAAATTATAAATCATAAATTATTTTTTTAACAATGTTGAATTAAATCAAAAATGAGGAACAATAAAAAAATTAAATCGACTTTAGCATAATAAGAATTCAATTTACTGGCGCTATTTTATTCTGACGTTTGGAAATAACAGCTAGATTACGTTCGGAATTGTTTCGATGGCTCGAATTGCTCGATTGTCACGTGACCAAAAATCTGCTCGCTCGGATCAATCGAGTGCAAAACCGAACTTACCCTAAGTATTAAAATTTTTAAAACAAAATAAGTAATTTTTTTATGTTCATATAATTATAAAAGCTTTTATAATTAGGTATGTATCTAAATTAAACATTATTTTTTCTTTTTAGTACATTGTTTCCTTCTGGTTATGATATTAAGGACAGTATGCGGTGTAACGGTTTGCGTAGCGGCCTTTGGATGACACTGTCGTGGGTTCGAATCCCGTCTCCGCTCATGAATGTTTTGTGATGTCATTTAATTTATGTGAGTTGTTATTTAATGTAATTAAGACGCTAATGACCTAAGTTGTCGACGCGTCTATAATCTACAATAAATAAAGATTGTGATATTGGTATAAAATAATATATAATAATAATAAAATCCGAGCACTTTTAAACTAGTGGGAGAAATGAGAGATTTTCGAGATGAGAAAATATTGCGTCCCGATTGGCGCTATTTTCGTTGCGTCGATGTGGATGTAGCCTTGAGAATAATATCTAATTTTAGATAAAATACAACAAGAATTCGTATAATTGAAACACGAAACCGTAATATCAGACCGTCAAAAATTAATGAATTCAGATAATATCTGTTCCACAAGGGCATATTACCCGGGTACTATCTTGTATATCTGTTATAATTATATTATTAAATGGGATATGGCGTTCCCAACACGACTGCGCCGATTGGCCATTGTTTTATATAGGTATACAATCATTATAAGCTGACGTAACATAAAATTACGTATAACTCACACGCAGTGAAAACAAATTCATACAGTATGTAAATACGTAAGCTGCACATAGGGAAATTAGCATTGGGAAAAAATGAATGGATCAGAGTGAGCCATGACTCATAATGTACGTTATTATATAAAGTTGCTATGGTTTTTTTAGTGTTTTTATTTTAGTTTCAATTTTTTTAAATTTTATTTGACATTTAAACAACTATTAAAATAAAAATAATTGAAACTGAAATAAAAACACTAAAAAAACCATAGCAATTCTATATAAATACGTACATTATGAGTCCTGGCTTACTCTGATCCATTCATGTTTTCCCAATGCTAATTTCCCTATGTGCAGCTTACCTGTTTACATACTGTATAAAATTATTAACAGTTACTTTCAGAAAACGCACAGTATTTTGTAAATGGCCTGTTTGCTTTCAGTGAAATATACACTAGACCCCCTGTTGGCCAATGTGTAATGGGATTTTTCTGACACTAACAACCCCCCACTCTCGACTTTTCATTCCTCCTATCAGAAACCAAAACTTCAACAAAAAGGATACAACATACAGCTTTCATAAATACAATATTTAAAGCCATTTATTTTTTTAAATATTTAGCAATATATAATAACTTATTATCGTCTGTTTATGATCAAATCGTTACAGATACGAAAAATATGCATTTAAAGCGTTTTTAAACGGTTTTTTTTAGCTTGACCCCGTATATGTGTTTGTTTGTTTGTTACTATCTTTGTTTCAAATCTTGCGATAGCTTTTTCAACAACTTCTACTTAATCGATTCTTATGAAACTTGACACACACATTGAGTTCCCGTGACAATACAATAATATGATAATTTCAACTTGGTAACGAGGCTCTGAATCAGGAGGTGGACAGTTGAAAGAATGAGGAGTTTGCATAATGATACGGGCCAAAAATCAAACTAAAGACTAGAAAATAAAAATAGGTAAAAAAACTTTTAAGTTAAACGCTTTTATTTTAAATCATCAGCTGTACCAAAAACTAGAAAATAATTGGGACACAAAATAAAAATAAAAACGAGGGGCGCATAAAAATCTGTATAACGACTGTATAATTATTAAATAAGAACGGCTTGTCTATAAAAATGTGTTTCCAAGCCCACAAACAGAAATATTTCAAAACGCCCTACGTTTTTATAACTTATTCCGCTGACGCAGCGACACAACGTGCCCCTTGGTTTGTGTCCTAATTATTTTCTAGTTTTTGGTACAGCTAATGATTTAAAATAAAACCGTTTAACTTAAAAGTTTTTTTACCTATTTTTATTTGTAGATAATTTAATGAACTTTAATTTTTGAAACGAATTTTTGTACTTGTTTGCTAAATTTAGTAATTATGAAACCATTTTAAACGCGACAAAAAATTGACTAAAATAACTTTTCTTAGACAATTATACGATCTTTAATTTTAATAATGGGTAGTTTTTTGATAAAATCTACGGGTAACGAGTAATACACAAAAAAAACCGGTCTGTTTCCAGTTCAGTAGAATTTTTTTCATAAAATTAGTAAATTATCATCGCTGTTAACTCGGCTTGTGTTTAATTTGAGGGAAGTATAACGTTTAATAATCGACCTTCCGTTTAATTTCGTACTTTGAAACAAATCGAATGAACGAACTAACTATAAATACGACACGTGTGGGGGTCTCGTAGAGCTACGCAGGTCTTTAAAGAGCTCGTAGACTTCCGTAATAAAATAACGTAGGCATTATAATGAGCCAACTGGATGCTATATAATAGTACCTACTACGATCCGCAGTAGTCATTTGTTTCGCTACATATATTCACTCACTAAACTACATAACGCAAACGCCAAATGGTGAACACATACTATATAAAAATCATTGTACGCTAATGGTAAAATAATTGGATTATTTATTATTTTGCGCGACTTCAAAGTAATGTTCAGAAAAGAATATTTAAAAAATGTATAAGCGGCACATAACACCAATGGAATAATAAATCATTAAAAAAATTAAAATTACAGACATTTTAGAATTTCTGATTTAATGCACAAAACAATATTTATTATTTGTATTGATAATAATTGATCTATACTATAATTATCTAGGTACTAATAATTGATCTGTGGGCAGTGTATCCTAGTGGATAGCGTACTTGGTACCAGCCTCTAGACTAGACTGTCGTGCGTTCGAATCCCATTTGCGCTCATGGATGTTTTGTGAAAGTCCAAAGCGTGCGTAAAAATACCGTCACAGTGCGTAAAAGTCCAAAGCGTGCGTAAAAGTACAATCTCTACATCTTATAAATTCGAAATTTCCGCACTTTGTAGAATACAAGCACTTACTGGCTATCGATCGATGTGTTCCTATATATAGTATCGCGCATACAAAGTCCACATCATGAGAGAGTCATGTTTTTAATGATTTATACAGAAGTTAAGAACTTTAATAAAAATAAACTAAATCGTAACTTAGTCTGTAATTGTAAAGTTCTAAGGACTAGAAGAGCGAACTTTCTGTTTTCATAATTTTTTTTCTCTCTATATAAAAAATTATGTTCGATACGTCCGCTTAAAGTGAGATATCTAGTAGGCTTAAATTGAGGCACTCGCTAAAGGGACTGACGCATACACAACGAGATCTCGTGCGTACAGCGCACTCGATCTGGTTGTGTATGCGTCAATCCCTTAGCTCGTGTCTCAATTTAAGCCTACTAGAATACCTCACTTTACGCACACGTATCGAAAATAACTTTTCCATTTTTTTAATAATGGTGACAAATTGCATTTATATGAACCACATTTCGAGTTTCAAGTTGTTTTCTTGTATATCGTTTGTCAACTCACAATTCCACTGATTTATGACAGAAATCGAAGAACAAATCCATCTGACGGTATAAAAATGAACTCGTGTCTGTATAATAATACGCAGCTGCAAGTAATGCGTTTCAGTTGTTTCTTTCAACCGTTGTCGTTTTGTTTCGCAATCGTGTTCGTATCGTTCTATTGACTACGGAAAAAGGCAAGTCATTTATATGTATGAAGGTCTAATAGACTTTTATGCGACTGTCTTCAATTCAAGTTTATTCTATAACCTGAACAGGCAGAGCCTGATTGAAATAATAAGATGGCCGACTATTGTTTTTAATTCAATTTTCTGTACGTGCAACTATAAATTTATAATGACCTGACCATATATCAAAATTAAGGTCGATTTATATTATCCGGCAGACACGGCGCGGGAACGTAGCGTTTCCGATAAGACAAACATTTTTACATGCATTTCAAATACGAACATTGATACGTGTCTCCGCTAAGGACCTTTGTTGTCGAGCGTCTATAATCCACAATTCTTTGATACGTGTCTGAACGGACGGAATCCGCTAAGTAATAAATATTCGTATTTGCATATAAAAATAAAAACGCTACGTTCCCGCGCCGTGTCTGACCGGATAATATAAATCGAGCTTTAGACAGACTGAGGATATTTGGAAAAGTAGTCTTAAAAAGAAAAGAAATAATTTATTGTAATTGCTTATATTATTATCAAAACAATTCTGAACTCTCCATTTTAACATGCCTTTTGTTTGCTGAACAGTTCCGATAAAACCCGATTCATATACAGCGTGTCCACGAAAGTTCTTTACAAATGGAATTTTTTTTTTATTAATTATCGGAGCAAACATTTTTTTCTGTGGAAAAGTTCTGCTTCGTCCAAAACCTCTAAAACACAAAAGAAAATTTTTTGGAAGGAGAACTGTTCTTTGTATGGAGAGAGATGGAGGACATGTTGAATTCTGATTTATAATAATTCTGAATAAATAATTACTTATAAGTTAGTTATGTTATAATTTTGAATTAATTTTGATTATGTAACTAATTTTGCGAAAATCTTGAATATCACAGATAATTTTTATTTTTAGTAAAATAAAACTTTTTGATTTCCCTCGTATAACTTTAGGCCGAAAAAAATTTTCTTTGGCGTTTTAGAGGTTTTGGACGAAGCAGCACTTTTCCACAGAAAAAAATTTTTGTTCCAATAATTAATAAAAAAAATTCCATTTGTAAAGAGCTTTCGTGGACACGCTGTATACAAGCATTTGATTCAGAATACTTATTTCCTTATACTAATGCAATCTAGTATCGCCTGTGGTCGAAATCCGACCAATTATGTGTCTGTAAAGTAACGAAATTCTAATTGGAATTTATAACATCAACATAACTGTACCGACAACGAAGAAATCCGACAAAACGATACCCTCTACATTTTGACAGCATCTAACATATTTTCTAATTATTTAGATAGTGTACCTCAATCATACTGGCATGCCGACAATATTCCGTCGCGTGTCACCTATGGCAAGAGTGCCATTGGTTCGCCATCCCTGATCTATACCTTTATAAGTATGTATAATATATTTATATTTTTTTCTTTTGTTTCAGGTAAGACATCATTACAATTAGAATGTTCCTATATTCAACGTTATTGGTATGTTTTTACGCATTCTAATAGAAGTACTCTCGTCGTTTTTTTAAAATTATTTTAAACTATATAAATACAAATTTTAACACGGACGTCGTGAGTAAATACACAATTAAATGACTGCAAACAGTATATGAAACACCTATTGTAAGAACAATGACGTAACACAATGCTGTAATCAGGAAAAATTCATTAATTCAAACCTAGGTCACCGTAGGGATTCTAACCCTAAACTTTCCACTATCGCGGCGGTTTGAATTAATGATTTTTTCCTGATTACAGCATTGTGTTACGTCGTTGTTCTTACAATAGGTGTTTCATATACTATTTGCAGTCATTATGCATTCATTTAATTATAAACTATGTGCAAGGTAGTGACACAACGCGGCCACTATTCGTACTAATCGACAAATTAATTTTCATTTGAACTGCCGGGCGAAAATCAAAAATAATTCATTGTTCGTTTTATGCGTCGAGAAAATTTGATATCCTTCTTTAATATTTTCATACTGCGATCAACATGTATGAAGAGAGACATAACCACAAAAAATGATGCTGCAATGAATATTAAAATAATAATAACAATACACCTGCAATAATAACATAAAAACTGCGCAACAAAAACCAATAACAATTTAAACGCATCTATATACGGCTTATATAAAAGCTTTTATACAGTGTGCCTCAAAATATTACCGAACGAATTAAAATACGATTATCCTATTTCGTTTGTAAATAATTTTAAAATAGGTGTGCAAGCTTTCACGGCCGGCATTGTTCCAAGTCTTCATGGTTTCCGGGCTTGTAGGCCGTGGTCCGGTGGTATTTCTACCTGATGTTTCGTCTACAACTGCGGTAGACATTCTCAAAGGCGATGTGGCAGCGGTCGAAGTGTCCTCCTTGACGGCTCACAGGTCTCAATCTCAGTAAAACCTGGACACCAGCACTTCGACATACAAAACCAATGACCAATCGTACAAGGACGGAATACGACCGAGTAGAGAACTCATCCCCACCACTACACACAGCGCAGTTGATCAATTACAGAGAGACGGACTACGACCGAACAGAGAACACACTGGTACTAGGCATAAAAGAAGGGAGGACACCAGTCACTGACATACTGACCTGTGAGCCGCCAAGGAGGACACTTCGACCGCTGCCACATCGCCTTTGAGAATGTCTACCGCAGTTGTAAACGAAACGTACAAGGCAAGTAGCAAATAATATTTGCTTTGTTATTTGCCTTGTCACCTGTGTCAAAATTACAACAAGGTGTCACCTTCTCTACGTAATTACATTATCCTATTTAGTTATCCTGCGGGAACTTGTATACGCGAGGGGATGGGTCTGGACACCCTAGGTTCCAATAACAGACAGACATATTTATAAACCGACATCAGTACGAGAGGAAAGTGTAGGTACTTGGTACCAGCCTCTAGACTAAACTGTCGTCGGTTCGAATCCCACCTGCGTTCATGGATGTTTTGTGATGTTATTTAGTTTGAAGTTAGTTGTTATTTAATGTAATTTAAGACGATAATGACCTAAGTTGTCGACGCGTCTATAATCTACAATAAATAGAAATTAAACGACATCAGTACTAGAGAGAGAGAGAGAGGAGAGGGAGAGAGAGAGAAGAGAGAGAGAGGGAGAGAGAGAGAAAGAGAGAGAGGGACAGAGAGAGAGAGAGAGGGAGAGAAAGAGAGGGAGGGAGAGAGAGAGAAAGGGAGAGAGGGAAAGAGAGAGAGGGAAAGAGAGAGAGGGAGAGAGAGAGAAAGAGAGAGAGGGAGAGAGCGAGAGAAAGAGAGAGAGGGAGAGAGAGAGAAAGAGAGGGAGGGTGAGAGGGAGAAAGAGAGAGAGGGAGAGAGAGAGAGGGAAAGAAAGAGAGGGAGGGAAAGAGAGAGCGAGAGGGGGGGGAGAGGGGGGGGAAAGAGAGAAAGGGAGAGAGAGAGAGAGATTGAGAGAGAAAGAGAAAAACTCTCAGTATTCATTTTTTCTTCCGTCCTGTAAGTAGTGACAAGTGGCGTCCAATAGTAAAGTCAACGTTCCAGACTATTCCCTGGGGAACCGGGATAAGATTGATGAAGACGAGGGATTACAAACTGTTGCGGCCAATCTAATTGAATTGATTGGACGACACGACGACTGATTATAGGAGATGATAAATATTACATGGGGGGATTAAACTGGAGACGGCGACCGAACGCGACGGATTGAGTTGAAATGATGGATAAGATATTGCCTGATTGTTAGACGACGGACGACAAGTTACACGCGCTTGCCGTTTAATTCCTTTTGAACATAATAATATGAATCTCGTTACTGCGTTTCAGTTTTAAAGTTACTTGAGTTTTAATCCGCTTTAAGTTCGATATTAATTCCATGTTGATTTCAATAGAATTATCGCTAGGCAGTTGGTAGAACATGATTGAATACGCAAACACTAATTGAAAAATTCTACACATTTATTATTCTCAACGATCGTTTCGGGTTTCTAACCCATCATCAGGATAGTTTGAACTAAAACTAATTGAAGTTTTAGTTTGAACACTCCTGATGAGCTATAGAAATCCGAAACAATCGTTGAAATTAATAAATATGTAGAATTTTCCAAGTGTTTGTGTATGTATTTATTTTAATCCCATATTGTTTTTTGTTGTGGTGCAGATTCAATGTCGAATTTGGAGCTAAGGTGAACGGATAATTAAAAAAACAACAATTTAGCCAATCCTTAACTAATAACTATATAACAAATTTATTATTTTTTCCATGTTAAAAGTACTATGCGATGATGTTTACATTTTTATCCTTTTCTCGCTGAAAACTGTTCTGCTCATAACTTTTTAAAATTGGATGTCGTGTTCTGTTTCCGTTCTTTGTTTGTTTCTTTGCCTCCGTTGGAAATACTTCAACTAACTACAGATTAAACTCTAGTTAATTGAATTGAATTGAATTGTAGATTATAGACGCTCGACAACAGAGTCTAGTTAATTGAAAGACTCGAGAAATACTACGTACAATTTTGTTGTGATCTGTAAGAAAACAAGAGAACAGTAAAACAAAATCCGCACGGAAACAAGTCATGAGGACATTTCAAGTGCGTCTTCTGTAAAAGACGATCGCCTTTTGTCTGAACAACGCAAGATGGCGCTGCTTACGTCAGCAGTAAAATAATGAAAAATGAACGGGAGGGATACCAGTCGTGTCTTTGGCCTGCCCCGAGACTTTATTGGAAACAAAACAGAAATGTATACCTACAGTCGACCAAATAAATGTGACTCAATAATATTAAAATACGCACATCGTATAATATTATTGTCTGTCAAAAATAAAGATTATCTATCTATCTATTATTATCATCCGTTGTCATAAGGCAAAATGGCGGTTTAATCATTCAGTTTATTAGATAATCCACTTATCCATTTTAGGCACTACTGGCGGACTGTCGAAAGTAAACGGCTTGTGTTTTAAATATACGGGGTGTCCAAATTGTGCGAATTCTCGACCGATATACTGAGTTTGGGTGAAGATATAGAAACAAAGTTTAAATACAAAAGTTGTACGAATTTTTATGGTGTAAGTATAGCCTAAAAATATTCTTGTTTATACAGTGTTATTTTAAGTGGAACATCCTGTATATTATTGAATTTTTGGATTGTATTGATACGTTTGCATGCATACCTATTTTATACAAATATCTACACCACCTAGCCGTTTTTCAGATAGTTTTTGTTTTGGCTAAAAAATCACATTATCAGGTTGTCGTCAAAAAAAAAGTCATGAATAAAAAAAATTCACAGATTTCGCAATCCTTGCAACCATCAAGGACATTGGAAATGATAACAGCATATATGAAACATAATTAACTGTTTATTATACACACAATATTTATCAATGCACTGTTTAGTTTTGTCAGGAATAACCCTATTATTCTTCTGTTATATACGCGTTCACTTTTGCTTGATTACTTAACTTTTAAATGGCTTTTTCTACAGTATTTATTAACATTTGCTCAAAAATAACACCGCAGATCGTCGCAAATACCTCTCAATTAACTAGACATGATATAAAACACATTTCGAAAAAAATGCACTTGTTCAATTTTGCATGATTGCTCCTCATTTGATCGCGACACCGTTGTCTTTTGGCCTTGAACGAAAACTCGTAACTCTGCCCCCATATACGAACATAAACATTTCCAATGATAAAATGTAAACTTATCAATACAATCCAAAAATTCAATAATATACAGGTTGTTATAACAAAGTTGTACACAGCACCACTTTTCTGGAACACACTGTATAAACAAATTTATGTTTAGATAATACGCCATTAAAATTCATACAAATTTTGTATTTAAACTTTTTTTTCTATCTTCATCCAAAAACAATATATCGACTGACTACGCACTATTTGGACACTGTATAGATGATCTTTTAAAAGTATCATTTGATTTTTAAATTAATTGATTTTAAAATAAAGTTTTGCATCCTGTTATACAACTATAGAAAAAAAATTCGACTGATGACCAGTCCTATACTTCCCACCTAGTAAATATTTGCAAAAAATAAACACTCTTTTTTTATTCTTTGAAAAAAAGCATGGCCCTTTTTACTTCCCACCTCTACTATGGTAGGGAAGTAATGGATTCAGTCCGAAAACAATATTTCGAGATTTTAACAGATTTTGACGTTTTGAGACCCTAGCAATCGTTTAAGATCATTTTCTGACTGATGTCTGTATGTGTGTGTGTGTGTGTGTATGTGTGTGTGTGTGTATGTGGTCAATTTTTCGCCTTCGATATCTTAAGAACGGAACAACATACGAGCATGCCGATTGTTCTATTGTGTTTATCAGCCTTTAACTTAGATCTGATTAGATTTTGAGTCAAATCGGTTCAGTGGTTCCTGAGATATTCAAAAAAACGTCCTCAATGTCACGTATTAACATAGGTAAAAAAAAATACAAATGAATTCTAGATGTTATAATATGAAAAAAATGTAAATATTTTTTTTCTCTAAAATGTATAGTTTTCGAGAAAAAAAATATTTTACTAAAAAAAATAAAAATTGTACGTAAATCAAGGTAACCATGATTTTTGCTATATTAAGTTAGCCATCAGTAGATCACCAAACAAAAAAGAGGGCCATGCTTTTTTCAAAGAATAAAAATTAAATTGTGTTTTAAAGACCACCAACAGCTAAGGTTATTTGGGCCTAGTCAAAGAACAAAAAAAAAGAGTGTTTATTTTTTGCAAATATTTACTAGGTGGGAAGTATAGGACTGGTCATCAGTCGAATTTTTTTGTTTGGTGATCTACTGATGGCTAGCTTAATATAGCAAAAATCATATGGTTACCATGATTTACGTATAATTTTTATTTTTTTTAGTAAAATATTTTTTTTCTCGAAAACTATATACATTTTAGAGAAAAAAATATTTACATTTTTTTCATATTATAACATCTAGAATTCATTTATATTTTTACTTCCCACCTCTACTATGGTAGGGAAGTAATGGATTTAGTCCGAAAAAAATATTTCGAGATTTTAACAGATTTTCACGTTTTGAGACCCTAGCAATCGTTCAAGATCATTTTCTGACTGATGTCTGTATGTGTGTGTGTGTGTGTGTGTGTATGTGTGTGTGTGTGTGTGTGGTCAATTTTTCGCCTTCGATATCTTAAAAACGGAACAACATACAGGCATGCCGATTGTTCTATTGTGTTTATCAGCCTTTAACTTAGATCTGATTAGATTTTGAGTCAAATCGGTTCAGTGGATCCTGAGATATTCAAAAAAACGTCCTCAATGTCACGTATTAACATAGGTAAAAAAAAATATAAATGAATTCTAGATGTTATAATATGAAAAAAATGTAAATATTTTTTTTCTCTAAAATGTATAGTTTTCGAGAAAAAAAATATTTTACTAAAAAAAATAAAAATTGTACGTAAATCAAGGTAACCATGATTTTTGCTATATTAAGTTAGCCATCAGTAGATCACCAAACAAAAAAGAGGGCCATGCTTTTTTCAAAGAATAAAAATTAAATTGTGTTTTAAAGACCACCAACAGCTAAGGTTATTTGGGCCTAGTCAAAGAATAAAAAAAAAAAGTGTTTATTTTTTGCAAATATTTACTAGGTGGGAAGTATAGGACTGGTCATCAGTCGAATTTTTTTTACCTATGTTAATACGTGACATTGAGAACGTTTTTTTTAATATCTCAGGATCTACTGAACCGATTTGACTCAAAATCTAATCAGATCTAAGTTAAAGGCTGATAAACACAACAGAACAATTCCATAGCCGTATTTTGTTTCGTTTTTACGATATCGAAGGCGAAAAATTGACCACATACACACACACACACACACACATACAGACATAAGTCAGAAAATGATTTTAAACGATTGCTAGGGTCTCAAAACGTGAAGATCTGTTAAAATTTCGAAATATTTTTTTCGGACTAAATCCATTACTTCCTTACCATAGTAGAGGTGGGAAGTAAAAATTGCAATCTAAATTACTTTTGCATTTTGATTTTCGTCATTAGATCTTATATGAGCGAGAAAATTGGTCCTTTGAGCCGGATGTATTTGTTAATTACAATTATTGACGCAGAATATATTCGATTAATATTCACTTTGTACATCAATTAAATTTTATAATTAAATATCTTAAAACATTAAGAGGACCTTTGGGCTTGAGAATAGCCGAGCGTTTAGCAATGCTGTTGTTTACATGGCGTTGCTATGGTTCCTTTATTACAAGTCCCCAGTTCCCGGGTTCAAGCCCGAGAGCTGGTAAAAGTATCATTTGGATTTTCAATTTATTATTAAATAAAAAAAAAATAATTTAAAAAATCAAAAAACCCGACTGCGTAACTGAAAAGAAAAAAACAAGCACTTAGATGTCCGGTGGTCTAGAATTCTATAATATATTATTGAATGAATACCTACTATTGAAGAAAATAAAATATATTCTAATAGTGGAACATAACAACTGAACATTCGGATCCATTGAAAAATTTGATTGGCTGTCGAATAATGGATCCCGACTGTTCAGTTGTTATGTTCCACTATTAGAATATATTTTATTTTCTTCAATAGTAGGTATTCATTCAATAATATATTATAGAATTCTAGACCACCGGACATCTAAGTGCTTGGTTTTTTTTCTTTTCAGTTACGCAGTCGGGTTTTTTGATTTTTTAAATTATTTTTTTTTATTTTATACTTTTTAGTTATGAGTACCTAGCTAGCTATTTACCAGACTGGATTTCCTATCAGCATCAGTACTAAATCACAATTACACTGGAATTTAAGTTTAAATTATGTGATTTTTTTCAAATGTTTTTAATTAAAAATAAATCGATATAGATCCTAAACGATCAGTCGAATCGAAAAATATTGAGGGAAAACTAAATATGATTTTTAAATACCTAAGTATTCAACGATACCCCACTTGACATAGTTTGTTGACTTTCATTTTTTTCATTTTCACAATATGGCGTCCTGTAGTCGCCATATTGAATTTTTACTAACGTCATGTCTTTAGTGACACTCGCCGGACTAAGGGGAATCGATTGACGTGTGAATCATAAAAATCGGCCCAGGCGTTTGGTCTGTATAGTGCTTCAAAGGAACATACAAACATACATACATACATACATACATACATACATACATACATACATACATAGGCTGATAAACACATTACCACTCCTTTGCGTCGCGCAGTCGGGTAAAAATGATGAATTGAAAATATGAATTGGTACTAGGCCCAAATAACCTTAGATGTTGGTGGTCTTAAAAACCTAAGAGGACCTTTATAAGTACCTACATAAGAACGAAAATCCAACTAAACATGCATTATTCGTAATTCGATATTCTATTTTTTGTATTACGATTTATTCCCATAAATTACCCATTTTATTCTTCCCTCTGAGAACGATTTTACTCTGAACAAAAAAAAATATCTTTTTACAATTCACTTCAGAGGTAGATAGTAGTTTTACATTTTTATATTTCCAACTCCCTTGGGAACTTAACTTTCTCCTGAGATACGCAAGCTGTTGAGTGTAATTGTATATTGATGCGAGATAGAACTATACGAGTTGACAACGAACAGACGAAGAAACAACATACGTTTCAAGACAACTTCAATACAAATCCGTATGACCCAGGGCGAGTAAATTGTTACTAAGGTATACTCAACAACACTAACCGTACTGACGTCACTATCCGAAATCTATTTACGTTTTTACTGGCCAAATTAGATACTCGGTAAAAACATTTTTTAAAGAATTTTCTTTAAAAAAAGTAGGTATATTTAATAATATACCCAGCGATGTAGCTTAGTGGTACAGCACTAGACTTGCATTGGGAAGGTACTGGGTTCGAATCCCGGCGGGGGCAGATGTGGCTAGGACTTTTTTCTTACTGCCTCACGCCGAGAAACGGTAATTCCTGTACCGGCCATCTTATTTGAGGTTTTCCTCATTATTCAAGGCCTTGGCCGATTACCTGTCAAACTCCTATGCTACCAAAGTTGCCTACCTCATCGTGATGTCCAATAATACCTTCATTCGCACATTGCTATTAATGTTGAAGTATAAAAATGTCTAAAACGGTAAGTGGTAAAAATGGAAAACAGGACTTTTTCCTACTGCCTCACGCCGAGAAACGGTAATTCCTGTACCGGCCATATTATTTGAGGTTTTCCATGGTTTTCCTCAATAATTCCAGATGAATATCGAGATGGTTCCTTATTCAAGGCCTTGGCCGATTACCTGTCAAACTCCTATGCTCCCAAAGTTGCCACCTTATCCTGATGTCCTATAATTCCTTCATTCGCACATTGCTATTAATTAAGTTGAAGTATAAAAATGTATAAAACGGGAAGTGGTAAAAATGGAAAACAGGACTTTTTCCTACTGCCTCACGCCGAGAAACGGTATTTCCTGTACCGGCCATCTTATTTGAGGTTTTCCATGGTTTTCCTCAATAATTCCAGATGAATATCGAGATGGTTCCTTATTCAAGGCCTTGGCCGATTACCTGTCAAACTCCTATGCTCACAAAAATGCCTACCTTATCCTAATGTCCTATAATTCCTCCATTTGCACATTGTTATTAATGTTGAAGTATAAAAATGTATAAAACGGGAAGTGGTAAAAATGGAAAATAGTAATGGCGCGAATGGCGTCTGTTATGACATAATGTCGAGAAACGGACGTTAAACGCATTATTATAGGTATATTTAAACAACAAACAATTTTGTATACCTACCTATTTTGTTTGTAAAGAAATTCTGTCGGTGGGGGCAGCCAGATTTAAGTAGCCCGGGGACAAAACCTAAATACGCCACTGAGTCGACCGGAACGCGTACACACAATATTATCTCTTCCGGGAGCAACGCCGGTCCGGGATCTGTTCTTGAAGTGAAATAAGAACACCGGAAACAAATGTCGATATTATATGTCCTGATAAATCGAAATCAACGCTATTATGTTCCTGAAACCGTTAATATAAACGACGCCCTTTTAGCCCTTCTCTGTCACTGCACAGTGTTGTCCCCAAGTGCGGTTAGTTGTTGGACGACGAATTGAATTAAATAACAATGAAAAACTTTCCAATTTCGGCGCTTTTGAATTTCGACATTTTGTGAATTTATACAATTGATCAGATTTAGCTTTATTGATGCCGAGCTGCATAAAGCGCTGTCAAAAAATGTCTCTTAATCTTTTTCAGTCGCCCTACCCCTCTTGAAGCTACTTAAAATATTCGTGGTCTTTTGAAAACTCATACGAACCAGAGAAAAAAAGTCAAGAGGTGTCATGACACCCGACAGAAGCTATGCTTTTTACGCATTGTATATAAAACCGAATTTATCACAACTATAGACAATACAATTGAAAAGTTATTATTTGACCGCCATTTTGAAATCTGATACAATTTTATTTTTTTGTGTCCAAAAAATTCTCAGATATTAATTTTACATAGGGCATTGCGCGTGCGCCAGTATATTACTTTCACCGCTGGCCATAGCTATAGATATACTTTTAAATTGAATTGAATTGTGAATTATAGACGCTCGACAAGATATACTTTTAATAACATGAGCGTGACGATTTTACCTTGACGCAAATCTAAAAGTTTATCCCCTGCCAGAAATCGTCTAACGCGCCTATAGAAGCATAGCTTCAAAAACATTATCGGTACTAAAAAAATAAAACTTAGAAATTAAACAAATAATTATTACTGTGAAATGGGGCAACTGGCAAGTGCGACCCAAATATGAAAATCGCCGAACATTACTAGTGAATAAACAATGGAAGAATACGTTAGTTCGATATCCAATTCACAGATGACAGTGCATAATACGCAAGTATGTGAAATATAATGCTGGTATTGCACTTGCCCCACCTTACCTTATCTAGATGTAATCACGTAGGTAATATTACCTATAAAGAGAAAAGATTTGTATGTTCGTTTGTTTGTCGCGGATAATCTCAAGAACCACCGAACCGATTTGAAAAAATATTTTTCTCTGTTTAGAAACCTAACCTCTTCCCGAGTAACTTAGGCTACATGACAAAAGGAGGATGAGCAGTACGCGAAAATGTAAAGTAAGTCGGGGATCCAGCACGCGACTTCTGAGCTACAAGAGGTACAGTAAAAATATATATGAGAAATTTGTCGCTCTTGGTTATTTTGCTGTCAAACCAAAATCTACCCGGGCGAAGCCGGACTAGGAAAATATAACTTAACGCTGTATAAACTATAAAGTAAAATGGAAAACAAACAAAGAGATAAACAATGAAATCTGAATAACTTTAAATGAGAAGGATGCACTCTTGTACTCTCCCTGGCCACGTCACTGAGACAATGTATAAGAAAATTTTATAGTAAAATTCTCAGTTTGTTGGATATTTACTGAAAATGCATGCTTTTACACAGAAACTTAAAATTTTTTTATTGACATTCTGAATTTAAGAGAGCCATCTTTTTAATTTTATTGCAACATCAAAATTTCAAACATCTTTAAGTATCGATCGAGCAGAGTTTTAGACAAGAGAAAAACACGCAACACTGTATTATATTTTAAAAGCGCTTCAGAAAACACACTGCGCAAATACTTACAAGCTTTTAAAGCTTCGACTGTGTTATCCTCGTATAAAGAATGATCCGGAAATTCTCAGTTTTTATAGTTTAATAGTTTTATGTTCCATATAATATGTAAATGGAAATAGATTATAGTATTATGAAGTATTGTATTTTTTGATGTCCGTCTTGTGACTTCCTGTGTTTTAACACGACGCGTTTCAGCAACGAGTTGCTATCTTCAGGTGTAGTTAAATACAAGGTATTGCTAATACTTCATAATATACATATAGTGACTTGGAGACCCACAAAAAATTCAAGGTATTTCTAATACCTACTTCGTAATATTCATAAGTATAGTGACTTGGAAACCCAACACTCGAAAAATGTATCATAGATTATAGGTACATATGACGCTGGTGATTTTTTCGATGCTCACCCTTTCTCGCGAATAAAAAATTATATCGACTTCGTAAAGGTGTCAATCGAGGCGTGTTAACGTCATTTTGATCCGACATAAATTTTATAAAAATCGGTTTAACAGTTTTTTTTTTAATTATTGTTAAAAATAAATAACAATTATGTTTTAATGATTAAAATGATTACTTTTCTGTGTAATATCTAATTTAATTATTATTATTAAATATTTATCAAACTGGGAAGTTCGTCGTGTAGACCTCAAGGGTCGCACTTTGGTCCTAATAAACGACCCACCTCACGGCTTGTAAATTTTAACAATTTTGATCGCGAAAAAATTGCAGTATCAAGAACTTTTGATACGTTCAAAAAAATTTGTGGAAAGCTATAACTTATATTGACATATTTAAATGAAATAAAAAAAACACTTTTTAAATATTTATACCACAGCGAAATTTTACATTAAGCCGTTAATTTGATTAAAGGCAGTAAATCTTTTACAACTCACTTTAAAGAAAAAGCTTCGCATCGGCGCTAGAAAGAGAGCGTGCGAGAGAGAAAAGACGAAAACAGATGAGCGGGGGGACGTTTAGGAAATGAGAAGAATTTATATGTCTGATAGATAAATAATGTTTCTTGTGGAAAGAGAACTTTTAGAAGCTTTTAAAGATAACGCACATACTGTATATAAACAGGGTGTTGCAACAATTAATAGACATACCTACAATTTAAATTTTCTGGTAGCGGAGGTACCTGTGCGTTAGATATAGCGACACGTTTAACGTTACAGTCAATAATATAGAACTGTTAGGCTAAAGTTGATGGGCATCCCCTATCAATCCATGCAAAGGAACAAGACAGAAAAACGGCAGTCATGAGATGGATTTCAACCGTGATTGGCTGGTCATATTTCGCGTAACTTCCGTAATAGCATTCAAATTTTTTAAAATTCATTTATTCCTCAGTAAAATATACAACTGTCTAATAATTATACAAAAAAGGATTTCCTGCTCAACTTGGAAGACCAGTGCTAGAACAGGAGTCCAAAATATCTATGTTTAAAAAAACTTTTTAACAAAAAAAAACCTTCTTCAAAAAGGCACTAAAAAGAGGAAAATAATGAAATTTTGAGGTCTGTGCCAATTAAAATATGAAGTTGGTTAAAAAGAAGATATTAATCACTATACCTACTATACTTTTTAACCGACTTCATATTTTAATTGGCACAGACCTCAAAATTTCATTATTTTCCTCTGTTTAGTGCCTTTTTGAAGGAGGTTTTTTTTTTGTTAAAAAGTTTTTTATTTTTTACTTTTTAGTGTCAAAAAGTAATATTTACCTTAAAGAATCACGCGCCGTTATTTACTTTTATTAAAACCAGCCGAACTACTGAACCGATTTTGATGAAATTTCTATGGGACCAATCTGAAAGTATACCCTTTCAAATAAAAAAAAATTTTCAAAATCGGTTCATAAACGACGAAGTTATCCGCGAACACACATAAAATCTAACCACATAAAATATATATACGGTCGAATTGAGAAACCTTTTTTTGAAGTCGGTTAAAAATTACATTAAAAAACACACACTTTTGGAGATTTTTTTGTTGGACAATAAGTTTCCAAAAAATTCTAAAAAAATTTGTTGGAAAGACTATTTGGAATGTAGATTCTAACCCTCGAAAAATGTGGGACAATGCCATGTTCCATAGAGTTAACTTTCACAAAGGGAAATGTTTTAGTTGACTCGAGTTATTTTTGCACAATATATGATATTAAACATTTGACTTACCAGTATTCCGTAGTGGAGTTTCCTCAGCATCTGAAACAAATAAAAAAAAACATCAACTTATGGATTTCTTAAACGAATATGTTAAAAAGTACACAAATTCAATTAAATAATATTTAAAAAAAAAACTCGGGTCGCAGTGCCAAAACCCTGCCGACAATATAGTGTATTTGCTAATACTGGCATTGTGGCTTTATTATGTGAACTTAAGTTTGTTTTTGAACAAAATAAAAAATTTAACCCCTTTATACATCCCTTAAAATAATATTTTTTTTCTTAATTTCAATATTTTTATCAATGCAACCTCGGTACCAAATTAAATACACCCTTCAGTAAGTAAAGCACTATCCGCAAACTAGTGTTTTCATAAAATTTGTAAGTCCGGTCCTATCGGGCCGATTTTATTAAAATTTTAGCAGCACATTTTAATCGTTACTAAAGGGTTAAATTTCAATTTTGAAGCGATTCTGAGAACTTTTTCGGTATTTTTGGGCCCAAAAACATTTTTCAACCCCTAAAAACTACCCTTAAAATGGTCCGATTGGGCCCATTTTAAATAGGCTTCGTGCGGTGATAGATTTCAACGTGCCTACCAAATTTCGTCAAAATCAATTAACTCTTTCGAAAGTTATTGCCCGCACACACACACACACACACACACATATATATATATATATAAATGTATATATACATATATAAACAGACTTTTCCAAAAATGGTGCCAAATTGTTCAGGAGGCTATGAAATTTTGGTCCGACCCCTAGGTCCCGCCATCCGACCGACGTCAATAGTGTATGTGCCATATGGCAAATACACTAAAAACTCGAGTCGCAGAGCTGCAGAAGCCAGCCGACAAAATTTCGAATGTTCAATATGTCATAGTTGATAATTGATGGTTAGTTTTAAAAACCAGACTGACGAATATCCCGTTGTTATTTTCAGAACAGCGGTTCTTTTAAGCCATTTTATAAAACACATCCTGATGGAATCCCTGTCACAAATAATAATTATCTAACCTCTATTACAAATGTGTCAACTGTTGTGCAAACAAATGAACAACGGCGGCGATGGTAACCTAGCAACGTCGCGTCAGAAACAAAGAAAAAAGGGAGAGAAATGCAAATGCATTTTATTAGGATTTATATAGAAGTTTTTTTTATTTCATTTAAAAAACCACAGAGTCCAATTTGTTAAACAGTCATGCATATACAAATGAACGGACACATTTGGGGTTTTGTTTCGAGGCCGCAATCAGAAATTAAAATTGGGGCGCGCGCAATGTTTTGCAGTATAAAACACACATTCGTAAATTAACTTTTTTCCGTACTCACTACAAAACAGTTACTTTCCATGCATGTATGCCGGCCTGTATAACTCAAAAACAAAACAAGATCGAAAACTGAAAATTATTTATCAGAAGATAATAATAAGTATGCCTTTAAAAAAAAATATTAGTAAAAAAAAACTTTTTAGAGACAAGCTTTTATTGAAATGTACTAAAAAGGAAAAAATAGTATTTAATAATTTTGGTTTATAATTATTATAAAAGCGGGGGTTGTAATCTCTATGATAGTTTATTAGTCGCAACCCCCGCTTTTATAATAATTATGAACCAAAATTATTAAATATTATTTTTTCTTTTTTAGTACATTTCAATAAAAGCTTGTCTCTAAAAAGTTTTTTTTACTAATATTTTATTTTGTTCATTTTAGTCTTTCCAAATTTTACCTCCCTTTGACACCCGTAGGGGTTGAATTGCGAGAAATCCTTTCTTAGTGGATGCTTACGTTAGAAAAGGAACCAATTGTCCAAATTTCAAGTTTCTAGCTTCAGCAATTTGGCCTGGGCGTTGATTAGTCAAAAAAACCCTACATCCCTGTTTGAACCCCTTACGGGTTGAATTTATTTCTAAAAACGATTTATTCATGTATTGTCATCGGGAATACATATGTGTACAAAATTTCAAATCGATCGGATACGTGGAAGTCGTTCAAAATTGACTTGCAAGTTTTGACTTAAACAAACAAACACACAAACTAACATACATTACAAGTTAAATAAAAGCTTGTAAAAACAAAATCAACGTGTCCGAACATTTTCCTCAAAAAGTTTCAGCAAAAATTTAAATTGCATGTATCCAGACTTGACGTGCTTCTTGTATAAATAGGGCAGTATAGCCTAGTGGTTAGCGTGCTTAGTGCCGCAACCTCTGAACTGGACTGCCGTGGGTTCGAATTCCACCTGCGCTCATGGATGTTTTGTGATGTTATTTAGTTTTAAGATAGTTGTTATTTAGTGTAGTTGGAAGACGCTAATGACCTGAGATGTCGACGCGTCTATAATCTACAGTAAATAAATAAAATAAATCCTGTATAAATGTCTTAACAATGTAAAAATGTGTCGCACCCCTTATATTACGTCATTGTCTCAGCAGAGCAGATACAGTTCCATCAAAAACTCGGGTTGGTACTTTAAAGTAGTACATATAGTTGACGCCATGTTTATTTTGGTACATCCGGTGTGTTCGCGCGCGCAAAGTGACGTAAACAAAACAAAAAGCTCCATTTCCTGTTCATCGACACTGTTGAACTGAAATCAGTCAAGGAAGACGAGACGAGACGAGACGACGATATGGATTATCGATCATCGATACAACAAAACTGGTTGAAATATTGAACATCGAGATGCTTATATCAATTCCACTTATAGCTTGGATGAACGCTTTTAATGTTATATGCCTTTTCTTCCCTAAACTTCCGTTATTGATGTATTGTGCATCACGTTCCAAAAACTTACAGATATCACCCGATATAGAAATAGGTATATAAAAGGTGCAGAAAGGGAAACTAACGGTTTTTGTAAAGAAAATGTCATACCGAACTATAGTTTTTTTCTAAAGCTACGTTTTTCAAATAATAGTAATATAATAATAAATAAATTTATTCCAAAATAAACACAATACACAATTTTTTTTAATACAAAATTCTTAGGAATTTAACCTACCCAACTTGGCAATGCCAGTGCTAGGGTAGGGTTTACTAGTTTACATAATAGATTTAATTGTGTAGTGTGTAGTGCAGACTATTATTCTGTGTTTATGTGTGCGTGTGTGTGTGTGTGCGCGTGAGTGCGTGTGTGTGTGCGTGCGTTATAGTGTATCTTCAACTTGTTAGAGGATAGTGTGGTCCAGTGGTTAGCGTTGCGTTCTCTGGATCACACTGTCGTGGGTTCGAATCCCGCATCCGCTCATGGATGTTTTGTGATGTAATTTAGTTTTAAGTGACAGTTGTTATTTAATGTAATTAAGACGCTAATGACCTAAGTTGTCGACGCGTCTATAATTTACAATAAATAAATAAATTCAACTTGTTATTTTTAATAATAAATTCAATTTATTAAATAAAACAACAAAATTGCTGACTACAGCTGCCATTGCAGCTATAGTCAGCAATTTATTGTGTTGTTTTATTTATTAAATTTCTGCTGTCGGTAGAAGCTATAATAAGTTTAAATCGAATTTGTACTTTATAACCTGAGGACACAAAATTATAAATAAGTTCAATAATCTTGTTTAGGTGAAATTACATTTTAAATTTTAATTCGTTTCTATCTAACATAAGATAATTTTAAAAAAATTAAACCGACCTCAAAAAAAAAACAATTTTTCTCTTCGTTTAACAGCACCTTCCCTATCTACATTTAATTGGAAGTCGGCGTAAATAAGGATTGCTAGTTTCTTAAGGGCGGCCATTATTAATAAATACAGTCGACTCTTGTTAATTCAAACCTCTCTATAATTCAAAGTTATCACGAATTCTCTACAAAATCTCTTTATATTTCGAACTAAATCAATACATTTTTATGCACTTGGTAATTCGTACGAAAAAATCATTGCTATATAACAAAACGACGCGTTAATTCGAACTCATCGGCGTCCAACATTCGACAATTCAAAGTTGCAGAGAGAAAGAGGTGGAAAGATTGTAAGTACATACATACATTTTGCGACAAGTTCAAACTTGTATCAACGTTTGTTTGTTGAGCCTTTGTTTCGAACCATTTGATATTTCAAACACTCGATAATTCGTAATATTTTAAGAGTCCCTCGAGTTTCGAATTAACGAGAGTTGACTGTAATTCACTATAGTGTACATCACGGTTAGATACTTTTGGAATTTAGGTCCGACACATTTATGCAAATTCGTCAGAACTTAAGTGACACGATAATATTATGCATTCAGACTGACCAGATGTTACGCGTAACCTACTTGTTAGTTTTGTATGCATACTAATTCGTTTATTCGCTAGCAACCAGTGAAAACTGACAATACGTTCTGCTACTAGTAATGTGCGACTACGCTCTGCTACAAGTAATAACGATTCCACAACATTGCTACAACCTTTCAACACTTTTGGACTCCTGAGAGCAACTTTTTTTTCGCTTTTTAAGACAATTTTTTTCCTTTTTACTTTCGAGCAATCATAGCGACGACGAAAAAGATCGAGTTCAAAATTTCGATGGCAATTTAAAACATTAATCTTAGTAGATAAATAATAGTTTTATACGGCTGAAATGCAATTGAAACATTTTTTCGTTGGAGAGCAGTCAATTATATAATTGTTTCGAAACATATTGGAAAAAATCATTTTACCAACCAGTGGTCAGGATTCTAACCTGAACCTTTCCACTTTCGCGGCGGAATGAGCTTATAATACTCAACCGTGACATGATTGCTAAACTAATATTCTCCTTATATGCTTCAGAATCAATAGATTTTCACTACATGCGAGTGTCAATTCATATATGCTAATTCAATAGCTATGATATGAAGTGAATCCTCGTACCAGCGAGAGCCCAACATGAAAGTTGAGTATTGTAAGCTCATTCCGCCGCGAAAGTGGAAAGGTTCAGGTTAGAATCCTGACTGTGACCATTGGTTGGTAAAATGATTTTTTCCAATATGTTTCGAAACAATTATATAATTGGCTGCTCTCCAACGAAAAATTTTTCAATTAATCTTAGTTATTCCGAACGGTTGTAGCAAAAAATAAGTTTTTTTGTAGCAAGTCCTATATTAGATTTAACGTGCCGCTATTTAACCTTCAAGTACCTATGCTACCATAAAATCTTACGAATTAAATAAAATTCTAACCAATATAATAGCCAGTCGCGGACTAAGTCCGTCGGAGGCCCGGGGCGGCAGAACTAAATGAGGCCCCCGGTCTACTTAGAAATTGATGTATTTGTAGTGTAAATTTCGTAAAAAATGAATAATATAGATGTAATGGCTGACAAAAAAAAATCAAATATTTATAATAAACGTAGGTAACCTACCTACGTTTATGTTTTGTACACGTATAAGGGGCCACCAACTCCAAACTAAACATATTTTGGCCTTGTTTGGGATTTGATTATGAGGGACTTCTCGAGATTTGGAGGCCCCCAAGAATCAGAGGCCCGGGGCGAGCCCCCCCCCCTTAGTCCGCCACTGCCAATAGCGACGCTGTCTGAATTTAAAATATTACGAGTGGCCGGCGTGCGCTACCGTTAACGTAAGCAGTCCTAGAACACCATTGGCAGGATATTGTCTAACCGCAGTGCTGGCCAGGTCTGCCCGCACAACACGACACGACCACAACACAAGGTTCTGCCTCCGGCTGTTCGTTCGTCCGACCCACGTAGTGCCGTGACCGCAGAATAAGTTCTTGTTGAATCAGACCACAGTACTGTCTGGAATAAAACTATTTGCTTCTATATGCGATATCCACCTTCCGTGCAATTCTAATTTGAAGTAAATCAGAGGAACAAACAAAGCTGATCTATACGAAGTTTTTAATTATTTGAAGTAAAAATTTTAAAAAGATTTTTATAAAAAACAATTCGGATTTTTTTTAGTGCATTAGGACATGAGCTGAAATGTGTGTGCAAATAGTCGATAACCAATTTAGGGTGTATTATTATTATTGGAACAGATTTTAAACTCAGCGATATTTTTGAAACCTATTTTTTCTCGAACAGCCTGTATATCTTTGGTCTCAATATGATGCAAAAGCCTTATATTCAAATAATGTACGGCTGTAAAAAAGTATTTTCTTTGCTAAATATTTTTAGTTGACACTTATATGGTGGAAGTGCAGGTACTCATATGGTGGCAGGACGGGTACAAAAAATCAATAACAGTTAATATTTCGAATTAAAAAGTTTAACACGATTGAGAGCGTGTCAATGTAAGCTTTTAGACGTGAGAAGTGACGGCGGCACGCTTTCACTTAATAACAAGTGTAAACAAAAATAGCCAACCGATTGCCCGTATCGCAATTGAAAATCCAGCACGCGCGACAATAATCAAACAATAAACAATAGGTTCGTTCAGTTTACATAATCGACATTATAAACAGCTAATTCAACTGTTTGTTGTAATTAGCGTCCCAGTGTTTGTTGCTTTTGATACGCTTTAATCAAGCAGCCTATGGAAACACTGACCGTGTTAATTAGCCGTTTTCAATACACGAATTTATGATAACAGCTGATGTGGATCCGAAATCAATATAATTAATTAATTGTAGATTATAGAGCGCGTCGACAACTCAGGTCATCAGCGTCTTCAACACAACAAATAATCCATTTGTGTATTAGAATCCGCCAGCCGGCATACACAAACCGACTGGTACGAGCTCGGGTCCCTGGGAGCGCTAATTCCCAAAGAATATTGGAATGCAATTTGCGATAGCAACCACATTCCAATCTCCCCCTGGGGGGAAATCAATATACACTATACAATAATTATAATAAGTTAATAAAGTCTTAACTTTGTGGTATTTCTGTATTAGTAGTATGTACTATAATATGTTAAATTTAATAGTTATCTTTTTGAAGTTATACTTCTTTAGAGAGGGTAGTGAATTGGAAGGACCTTCAGTCAAGAAACATCGACATAAAAATTGGGAGACTCAAAAATTAATGAAACGGCTCGACCGATTTGGATGAAAATTACTGAAAAGGGGTTTTGGATGACAAACGATCGATTTATAGCTAGGGTCTCATCCCAGGAAAAATTCGTTTACTGATAGATTTTATATAATTTTAAAAACCAATTTTTTGACTTTTCAAAATAATGTAATATTGTAAGCAGACTTTGGATACTTAAGATAAGATAAGATAAGATACATTTTTATTGTCATACGGTATAAAATGTACATCATGTTACATGTTTTGTTATGGCGTTCCTATAAACTACCACATGAGTTTTATTGTATATGAATACACTGTCTTTGTTCTTTAGTTAAATTGGCTTGTTTTTCTGGGAAAAACTCTTAAAAAACCCAGAACGGTGCTTAACTCGGTGGTTAGTTAAGGATGTGTTTTATCCTCTTATGTTTGTTTCGATACTTATTTTTCCATGGCTTAAGGGAAATTTGATAAATTATCATGATATGCCAAAAATAAAAATTAGTAATAATAGTCAAAATTAAAAATGCCAAAAACTTTAACGGAACATGTTCTAATGAAAAATGTATGAAGTATAACTTCGACGATGCGTTTATGCGGATGAGGCATACAGTCTATTTTTTTTGAGGCATTGTATATACAGAGTGTTTAAAAATGACGCCGACAAACTTCGGGAAGTGATTTTTACTAATTGATTTTATGAAAAAAGTTTCTATGAACGGGGGCCCGAAAACGCTTTGTTATGGAGTTGCAGTCCTCTGAAAATTTGGATTTTTCATGTGTGTCAACTCTGTAATGAAGTAGGTGGCCGAAATTCCTTTTGTGTTTTTATTTTTACAATTTTTACATTTTTTCATAATTTTTGCATACCTTATTATTATTTAGCAAATTTGAAAAAACAATTATCACAATTTGCTCAATAATAATTTATTCAAATTGCTTAATAATGTGAATTATGAATTATGGATTATGTGTTTTCGTCTGGCAAAAGATAATTTTTTCCTCATACATCCGGTATATTGTATACAAGCGATCAGATATCACTCGAGATGGAGAGGTGAAATGCGTTACACCATAGAATAAAGTAGGCGCTTGGGAATATACGAGATTTTGCGTACCGTTTAAATTATTGTGTACCTCGTGTACAATGTTCTACAGTTTGTTACAGTGGCGCACAACGGTGATTACACTGGGATTTCATAAATAAATTAAATACAATTTTCAACCTACGATGTTGCGATTTTATTTGCTAACATTAATCAGTACTGATCACTGATCTCTATATCTTAGGAATATGAGATAGTGCATAGCATCCGATTGGCTGACATGTTCTTGAGAATTAGAATGGTCGCTGGCGAGAAAGGGAGCAGAGATGGGACAGTGAGAACTAGAATGGTCGCCGGCGAGAAAGGGGGCAGAGATGGGACAGTTGCAGTACGCCACTGTTACTACGCCACTGCAGTGTGTTGTATACGAACGGAACGCCTACTGTCGTAAACAGTACCTCAAACACAATAGCTTCAACTGTTTACCTCAATATAATACCTTAGAATGTCGTCTCAAACAAAGCTTTCCACTTACAAGCCCATAAAATATTATAATCGTTTTAACAAACCGACTCTGTATTTATACTGTTCTCTAAAAAAGCCAATTTCAAACAGAGACAGTTCTTTTGTAACTACAAAAAATATTTAGAAATATAAAAACCAAACGTCTTTTATTAGAAGAAAAATTCCCCAAAACAGTGATTGAATCAATTTTTGTGATCTATAATTCCCTTGTAAATTGTTTGGTTATGTTTGTTACTGAATCAGCTGTTCTTTATCCACCATATTTGATTAGTACACATTTGTTTTAAGACTGCCTTGCGAACAACAAACAGCTGCTCAAACGAGAAACATAACCACACAAAACGATATAAATGCGATGATGATAATAAGTTGTCAAATTAACTAATCAAATATTTTATGACATAATATAAATATTTATTACTAAAAGAGAGACTGGCGATATTCGTGGTAAATATAACAACTATTTGGTAATAAAACATGGCGAACAACAAACAGCTGATCAAACGAGAAACATAACCACACAAAACGATATAAATGCGATGATGATAATAAGTTGTCAAATTAACTAATCAAATATTTTATGACATAATATAAATATTTATTACTAAAAGAGAGACTGGCGATATTCGTGGTAAATATAACAACTATTTGGTAATAAAACATGGCGAACAACAAACAGCTGATCGAATAAATACATAACCACACAAAATAGTAAAAATGCATTAATAAATTTCTTGTATTAAAATCAATGATTTGATGACATAGATACCACTATTTATGACAAGTGAGTGATAAATGAGACGTGCATTTTACGATTTCAATAATTGATGTGCACGAAACAAAATTAACATTCACACAACTCGACACTGTGAATTTATGAGTTATACCATTAAACTCTAACAGTATAACTGCAGTTAAAGCAGTTAGAATACGTTAAATTGTGCATAAAGTTATTTATGGCTACTTTTATACAAATGTGTATATCCGCTTTGCATTATTGTACCAGAAAATTTACAGAAGCATGCGTCTTGTTTCTGTATTGTTGAAGAATTAACAAATTAAAAACAGTAGTTTTTTTATTTCGAATTTTCAGAAATTTATTTCACAACAAAACTTTTATCAACGTCAATATTCGTGAGTTTTTTGACGTGAATCTCATGTCTCATACTAGAGTGGCATTTTAGAAATATTAGATGTAACGGAAATAGTCGACAGTGGTTGACATGTAAAACATGTATAAATATGTTAAGGTCTCAGAGACAGTAAGCCATGGAAAAGTAAGCGAGTCTACCGACAGGTACAAACGCCAAGTACAGGTTCGATTCCCCAAGACTTTTAATATTTTATAGCTTTTATCTATGCTTTCGTTCGTGTGAACGTAAATTTTAGCAACAACGCGTTAATGGTGAATTACAGACAAATGTCCGTTTTCATTCCAAAGCCCGTTCGAATTAAACTATATTAGAGAGGATGGGTCATGCGCGTAAGGACATATGACAATCGAAAGCAGTAAGAAACGCTGTAAGAACTGACTTATCGAGCATTGACTTAAAGGGAGAATAATGTCCAATGACGCACAATAAAAATAATATTATGACTATTATTTTCCAATATTGAAAATCCTCGGAAGTTTATTTGACCTGGAAAATAATTCCGGTCAACTTTGAAATATTAAAATACACTTTTCAAAGTTTCAACGACAATTTTCCTCCACGCTTGCAGAAAACGGACACTGTTTTTCCACAAATATATTCTGTACAATAACAATTTTCATATATAAATCTGTAGAAAAGAAGAAAAAGAATATTTCGAAGTTGCACATTTTTATTTCCGTTTTTCGCACGTCTAATATCATTTTTCATGATGCATTGTAAGTCATCTATCTGTCTTACTCTATCTAATATATCTGCAACACCGTTACTATCTATCTGCCTCACTTCATCTCACAGGAAACATTACACTGTCGACGTGGATATACAGATTGTATCAAATTAAACCTGTGCATAGGGCATTCTGTGTGTAAGACAGAGATTGATACATAAAGCAATAAGTAAGAATGAGATAAATGATCGCTAATAGGATGTTACGTGGTTACTGTAAATAAATAATATTTATACAACCTAATAGCGTCATCTTTGTTTTTTCGCTCCTTCAATGCTTGCACAAATCAATATTTCCAGCATTTCTCTATTACCATCAATTTGCACACGAAGCTGTTTTTTATGATTTTTCGGTGATAGGCAACCATTTGATTCAAATTCTGCTATGACATTACGAATTGTTGTGGCAGAAAGAGACGGTCTATTTTCAAAGGCAGCTACAAATAATTTTATTATGTCGGCGGTTGAATTACCACCATAAAACCATTTAATTATTTGAATTTTTTCCCGAACAGTATAAATTGCCATTTTATCAATAATTTCAGTAGTGACTATTTTTACTGTAGAAAACAACGATGACAGTTGTTCGGTATTACATAATATTTATTTACAGTAACCACGTAACATCCTATTAGCGATCATTTATCTCATTCTTACTTATTGCTTTATGTATCAATCTCTGTCTTACACACAGAATGCCCTATGCACAGGTTTAATTTGATACAATCTGTACATGTTGTCTTTGTCTGTTATGTGCATTTGATAATATTTTAGCGTCTTTTTCTATTACATTCTACTTTTTGGAATGCTTATTTATTATTATGATTGGAAAGGATCTATAAAAATATTATTACACAGGAAAAGTTGTTTAGTAAAATGAGTTCCTTCAAAACTCTCTGTATGACAGCTACTACTTAACTATAGATAAAATTAATCAAGAAATTATTAGTCCTATCCGTAAATAAATTCACATATTAGTGAATAACACAATATATTATCAGACGACATATTATCACCATGATACTTCCGATTGACAATTCTTTCTGCAACCCAGCATTGGCTTCACTCTTTGCGTTAAGCAGGGTACATATCCACGAAACCGCTGCGCTAATGACCTGAATTTTCGAGCGTCTGGACAAGACTTTTTAAAGAAAATAATCCGGGATTTTTCACAAATTTCTAATTTTATTTTTAAAGAAAAAATTAAAGCATTAACATCAAAATACAAAGTATTTGTTACGAAACTGTAATTTGGGCTACCCTTTTGAAAACAATTTCTACAATTATTGTTGACGTGTGATTTTTTTTCTCATATTATGGTACTTGATAAAAATTTATTTGCAAACATTATACTAACGGGTGTGGACTCCAGCCATCTTCGTTTATATCATTAATATTTATGGCGACCTCATATATCTCTGTTCTTTTCTCTTAACCGCTAATATATTATCGACTGTCTGGTTTCAAAACCGCGTATTTCGCTCGCACGAGCATTTCTTCTTAATGCATTGTTTGCAGTTGACTTTATCACAGATTAACAGCTTTGTTTTTTTACAAAAAAAAAACACGCCTGTATAATAAAGCTTATTTTAAACTCAGATAAATACTTTCTAGCATTTGTTTATACGACTTCAACATTTTTCTTGTCCGACTTCGCCCGGCTAGATTTTGGTTTGGCAAAGAAATAATCAAAAGCAACAAATCTAATCTAATCTAATATTATAAAATTGGTAAATTCTGCACTTTGTACTATAGAAGTACTTCTGGGTATCGATCGATGTGTTCGTATATATAGTAACGCGCCTACAAAGTCCACATCATGAGAGAGTCATGTTTTTAATGATTTATACAGAAGTTAATAACTTTAATAAAAATAAACTAAATCGTAACTTAGTCTGTAATTGTAAAGTTCTAAGGACTAGAAGAGCGAATTTTCCGTTTTCATAATTTTTTTCCTGTTTTTCAAATTTCGAGTTTTTTATCGTTTGTTTTAAGACATGATTTATTAAAATACTTCTAGATCCAAACACTTTTGAAAATCTGACACAAAATCTCAATCAACCATGGATATAGGTAGATAGATATTGTATATCAATTATGGACGCTCGACAATAGAGGTCAATAAGCATCTATTCAATCAACCAGTATGGCTTGTTTACGTCCACTCAATTTTCTATCGACTCTCATCTCGATGATCGCTTTTCATTGGCTGTCTATATTCAAGTGAAGTTCAACAACATCAGTGACGCACTGATTTTATTTCCACGAGTCATAACATCATTGGGTACGCACGAGATATATATGGTATATGTTTGCCATACCCACTATATAAATAGCTATGGCTTGAGAATAGCCGAGCGTGTAGCAATGCTGTTGTTTACATGGCGTTGCTATGGTTCTTCTATTACAAGTCTCCAGTTCTCGGGTTCTAACCCGAGAGCTGGTAAAAGTGTCAATTGGATTTTCAATTTATTATTAAAAAAAATAATGAATTGAAATTATGAATTGGTGCTAGGCCCAAATAACCTTAGCTGTTGGTGGTCTTTAAAACACAATTTAATTTATAAATAGCTACTTTTCATTTCATTTTCAGTATTTTCAAAAAATTGTCCATTTGCGTCGCCAGCTTCACTTTTATAGTAGCTGTCAGTATAGGTAATAGCGGGCGGATCATGGCGAATAAACATAAATCACTATGGAAATGTTTCCCACACTAGTGTGGGAAAGATACGTTCCCGCACACCGGCCTGTCAAAAGTCACTTTACATGCATACATAACACATGCACGTAAAGATATATTTATAGTGGGTATGGCAAGAAAGTATTTATAGTAATATAGGTCAGAGAAACCGTAAACAATACCAATTTTAAATTCTGGAAAAATAGGTGTATGTTCTCAATCTAGATATCTACAACTTCAAGCCGGATTAAAAAATAACCCTTCACTTTTGTTTGCATTTTTTCTGCACCAGGTAACTTGTTTAAAATATCCAAACAGCTTTACTTCGTTTTCAAAAATTTAATAAATTAGGTCAATTATTTAAATATCAAATTTTCTTAAAAAAACAAGTTACTCATTTAAACAGCTATTTAAGCGAATAATATTGTACAACATTATGACGTCATAGGTCCATCTTGCCGCTTTGAAATGCTGTACTAGAATGTAGGAGAGAGAGAGAGCGTACGTTTTGGTGTGTGTGAAATGTAGAGAAGTAGAGGGAGTAAATGGGACAGAGAAACAGTTCTCTTGTTTGATTCGCATGAATCGTATTCATTGAAATGAACCGAAAATTGATATTTTCAATTTAATTATTTTATGTTTGCTTGTAAGATATTTAGGCTTAAGTACCAACTTCTCTTTTTCTTTAATTCTCTTTCTATTATTTTTATTTTTAATTTTGTCTGCACGCACCATGTTTGTTTAAAGGAAAGCAAAACAAGTCAAGAAAATGTAAAAACAAAAATGCATACCTGCTTGTGACGAATGACGAATCTCTGTAACGCCCTGCAGCTAATTCCAGGTTCGGTTCAGAAAACGAGAGGTAAAAGTCGCGCACTGACTAGATTGTTATTTGATTGATTTAGACACTGCACTGTATTATTTTAATAATTATCAATTTATACAAATATAACGGGTTAAAAGTCGCGAACAATCGTTTTTAATCCAGGTGTGCAATCTTTCACGGCTGGCATTGTTCCAAGTCTTTATGGTTTCCGGGCGTTGTAGACGAAACGTCAGGTAGAAATACCACCGGACCACGGCCTACAAGCCCGGAAAGCATGAAGACTTGGAATCGTTTTTAAATTATTCTTTTTCACACTTTTACTAGATTGGTCAGTGGTGACCCCGTTAATCTGGTTGGCCATGTCGTTGTCCTGTAGATCCTAGTAGCACAAGAAAGGGCATTTAATTAATGATTTAAAATTTATTTAAACACTTCCTCGCGCGAACACGGAGCCGGGGACGATTTAACCCGCAGCGTTGCCTTTGGAAGAAAAAAATAAGTGCTATAGGTCAATACCAAAATTATCCGTTTTTACGGTGTAAAATATTGTGCAGATTGAATAAAAGTATTCCTCCTTAAGACAACACCGTCTCGACTCGACCGAAAACGAAGACACTCCCGCACTTTCTGAAACGCGAGAGCCAGTAACCGACGCCACGCACTACCGACTCAAAAAGCGAAAATTAATTTAATTTTGTAGTGCCTGTTGACATTTTATTTTATTTTACCGACGCAGTTATTCATTTGTAAAATTTACTAAACTTTTTATAGACAAATGTTTGCAGATCATTTCATTGTTACCGTTTACTTAACCTCAGAGCCGATAATTGTAGTCATGTGACGTTTCAACAACGTCTGATAAATAGATTGTAGATTATAAACGCTCAACAACTGAGGTCATCAACGTCCAGCAACGTCTGAAACATAAAACCAAAAAAAAACATTAAAATATTAACCACAAGTAAGAAAATAAATGTCCGAAGTAACACAGCTTTCCTCCTCGCAATATTGTAAATTATAGACGCGTCGACAACTTAGGTCATTAGCGCCTTCTTGATTACATTAAATAGCAACTCACTTATGTAATATTTTCAAAGGGTATTTTATTCAAAATAACTTCACAACTCAGTTTCTCAGTTAGTAATAATCGTTTAATAAAATAAAAATTGATTCTTTACAAAATGGTTACATAACAGAACAACTAATTATTTATTCTTACTTAAACAAGGTCAATTTTAAATGTTAAAGTTATAACATTTCTCCCTTTTTAAACAAAGAAATATAATATTAATATACAATATAATACATTATATACAAACATATTTTACAAAATATCTATGGAAAAATAATCGTATTTCACAACTAATACGTAAGCCTCTCTGGAGGTTTTCTTACTCTATGTGGATATCTTGGTTCGATATCGGTTCCCAAATCACTTTGATTTTTTTCTGATGGAAAATAACCGTGATAATTATCAGATAAATAAGATTTTCTTAACTGGTTTTTGTGAGCGATTTTAAATGAATCGTTAACTTTAATTTTTTAAACTAGAGAACTCAGTACGTCAACTACATAAGCAGGAGACCATTTAATATGCTCTTTGAAACTGTTTTTATAAAATACTTTTTAAAATTATCATTTCTTCCCCTTTTAATTCTTGTGTTAACTTTATTTTTTCAATCGAGTGATATTTGAGGTTAGAATCCACTCAACTCAAATTGACCTATTTCAAACGATTCGTTCTGAACGCAGACGCGGAAATATCCTTAGTACCATAGTTCGCGTACAGAAAGCGCCACTATTGTCAGTTTGCGTTCGAACGTGCAGAATATAAACGAGCCTGTTAGGAGCGCGCCATGACGTCCATGACGCTAACGGCGCCCCCTGGCATGCAACCGTGTAAATAAACCGGCGCTCGTATTCGCGATGCTCGACTGTCCTATGACGTCAGTTCAGTATCGTGTTGAGGTGTGTGCCGTCGAGTCGCGAAACAAGTGAACAGCAGAGAGAAAAGAAAAAAAAACAATACACAAAAACTATAACGGTGTCGAACGATTGTTACGTGTTTTTATTGTTACTATTATTATTGGACGACGAATATAATTGATTGATTGTTTCACGACAGAGATGATTGTGTTCTGTTTTAATTGTTGTGATGATTGTGTGAGATAAGTTATGTAATGGAAGGAATTTTAAATGATTAAAAGTTTACATTTCAGTTTCTTAAATCGAATCGAATTTTATGTTGAACTGCACCCGCTGTGATTATTTTTCGCGGTTACAAATGTCTGGTGTTTTTAAGTTTTGTACGATAAATTTTAAATAAATTCTGCAAATATAAAGATTTCTGTGAATTCAGAAAGTAATACTACAAATTCTAGATTGTATTTTGGAGTTTTATCCGATGCTGAAGCATATATATTTATATTTTAAATTGTTATATTAGGTTAGTTTATTGTTTTACTCCAAGTTCAAAACCTAAATTCTCTGAACGGATTGTGTTATCACAATTTTGTTTTAGTCTGATATTTATGTGGCATTTTTCGAATTTTTCCCGTTTGAAATTGAGTTGTTATTAAATTAATTGTAGATGTATTCTATTTTCATTTAAATATTTCTTGATTTCTAATCATAGTTTACCTGATTATTATGTTCACTTTAAGAATTAAAAAAATTGAAGAAATTTGCACATGATTTTTTTTCTTTGATAACAGTTGTGGTTAAAAAAATATCGAATGTACCTACCTAATTTAAAAGTTTTTGTGTCACTTTTATTTATATCATGGGCTTCAAACCGAAAAAAGTTGCTTTCTGTACCTTGAAAACATGGTAATAAATGTGGTTCAAATAAAATCACGAATTTGAAAATAAAAATTTAAAAAACAAGACTACACAAAATGTTAATAAAGAAAAATCATAAATACTAATTTTTTAAATTTAAAAACCTTAAAAAATTCCATAAATTCGTAAGAATATTTCGCATTTTGTTTGTTTTAAGTCATGCTTTTAAACATTCAATTTGGTTTAAATAATATATCAATTAAATATTCTGTAGACGGAGAACTGTGTTGAAAAATTTTGAATAAAAAATAATCAACGCGTCATCTCTAATTAAATAAAAACGAGTTAGGACAAAAAAACCTTTAAACAATCGAATTCATTGAGGCAAACGAACCCCATTCTTTAAACAATAGTACAACAAATAGCCAAAAGGGAAACGTCCTTTTTCCCTGTCGCTTTTTTCAATTTTTTTTTATACCGGTAAATTTCAGCTATAATTTACAAAAAACATTTTGTACTTGTATTTTCATTTGCAAAACATTCCATTCATTGCGAAAATATGACTCCTCATTTGTACGTTCTGACAACCGGATAAAAATCATATTCGTCTTTAAGTTTGGGAACAAACACAAAAAATCTTCTTCAAGGTCGAAAACTCAAATACTTACTCGAAAAAATTCTACAAACGAAATTCAAGACAGAGATCCCGTTACAAATTTATACAGCAAAAATAAATGATTTATTCAATTTCAAATTTCAGCGTATGTCCCACTACTGGACTAATGCTTCCCCGAATTTATCCTACTGCGTATTGTGTGGGATTTTCTGATGTTATGCTAGTCCTATGAGAATAATTTATAGTTCTAGTTCTTTGTCTTCCTAAATTAGGTTTTCCATAAATATTCGTCACCAAACACCGGATCTATAAGTACCTACTGCCTATCTATTGTTTTATAGCCTAATTCTATACTCACTTATTTTTTGCACAAAAAATAGATAACATTTTTATTTTTTCAAGTTGTTTTAGAACTAATTTTGCCTTTTAAACTTATTTGCTAAATAAACATAATTTTATTATATTTTCTGCATTAAATTGCCTTAAGTCCATAAAATGGACTTTCAAAAAATAAATAGCATAAAAATATCATTTTATAAAAATAAATAATAAACTATTATTTATTATTGAAAAAAAAAAAACATTCTGTTAAAACAAAAACACCTCAAAACAAAACAAATGATTTAACAAAAGTATGGCGTTTATTTAAAGATTTAAAAGAAGCTTATTTAAGGTTATAAAAAACAAACGATAAACAGTTATTATAGTCAGAACATTTTGCCTATTTAGTTTGTCAATATTGCGTAGTTAAACAATAATGTAAATACAAGTCAAACTTAGCGAAAGTTTTGGGATTGGACTTCTCAAACTTAACATCAGTGAAATCCACTGAAACTTTGAATATTATTTCGAAAAGCATTTAATTACATACAGGGAAATACTCAGATAATGCAGTGTAGCCAGATTTAAGAAAATTTCCCTTAGATTTAGGAAATTTCCGATTCGTTTGAGAAAAAAGGGAAATATGTATAGTCATTTTTTGCTGATATCTAGAAAAATGTATCGAAAATTCTAAAAATGTAATAAACCGAAAAAAGAGGGGTATGTATTGTCGATTTGCAAAAGCATGCTAAATATTAAGCCGGCTCTAGACGATCCATGGCCAACGTATGCCAATGTTGGAGAATGTATAGGCGACCAATTTTGGCGAATGTATTGGCGACCAATGTTGGGCATGTGTGATCATTTGAATATGTCCAATATCCACACGACACGATTCTGTTTGAACCAGCATTGACTAAGCTTAGTACATCCAATGTTTAACGAATATACACCAACATTAAACAAAATGGATAGCGAAGATGACGCAATTATTGTAAGTGCTTCAGCGGTAATAATATTCTTGTGCACAGCTTTTAATACAAACTCATAAATCACAATAATATACACACACTGACAAACAGCGCGTAATGAAAACTGTCCAGTCTGTCCAGTCGTTTAAATGAAAACAAAATTGCAAGTCGAGACCAGCGTTGGCCACTCCCTTTGATGTGTGTTCAAAAGCCCTCAAACCGAATGTCTTCCAATGTCAACGCTGGTGACTGTTTGTTAAACGTTGGTCACATGAAAACCATCAACACGGCATAGCAATTGTCCGAATGCCAACATTGATCGACATTTGCCATGACGTCTGGCCTCTGGCACCCTCAAAGCGAATGTCTTCCAATGCCAACGTTGGTGACTGTTTGACGTCTGGACTCTGGAGCCGGCTTTAGAAGAAAACAAAACTTACATTTTTTATGCCAGCATAAATTTGAATCTTGCGATATAGGAATCCTGTAACTTGCTGTAAGGAAGGGTAAATCCCGGCGAGCTTTGAGAGGATTTTTCTTAAAGTACTCGCTGATAAATGGAGCTTTCCCTGGAAAATATGTGTAGTCCGAGGGACGAGGATATAAATATGAATCCGACCGATTTTTGCGCTATTCTTTATTTATGCGTTGCTTAATTCTAGTTTCGTTCTTAAAGTTATATTAATCCAAATTCAATTAAATAAATAACATGACATTATTTTAATTTACAGATCAGTCTATAGTCAATTTCTTATCTAGTCATTTCAATAATTATTATTATAATAGATTAATAAAACAACAGTAACTAGACCTTACCCGATTAAAAATAATAAATTAATAAAATCGGGTAAGGTCTAGTTACTGTTGTTTTATTAATTATCATCACCGATTTTTTGGATTTCTAAATTATAATAGATATAATTTATAGAAAGTTTTTCAATTGTTCAAAATATCTGCATTTAAAAATATAATATATTAAATAGATTTATACGGCTGTTTTGCAATTGGGAATTTTTATTGGAAGAGCAGCCAATAACATAATTAATTCCTGCAAATATCGGAAAAAATCATTTTGACAACCATAGTCACAGTCAGGACTCTAACCTGAACCTTTCCACTATCGCGGCGGAATGAGCTTACATTATTCACCCGTGACATGATTACCAATCTAACATTGTCCATATATGCAAAGGAATCAGTAGATTTCCACTACATGCGAGTGTTATTTGTAGGAATCAATTATGTAATTGGCTGCTCTTCCAATAAAAATTTTCATTTAAAAATATAATATTATTGTATTAAAGTGTAGCACGCCGTTTAAAATATCTGCACTTAAAAATCTAATATTACTGTATTAAAGTAGAGTTGCTAGGAAAATCTAGAAAATTTTCAATTCGAAATTTAAGAAGAAACATTTGTATATCTGATTTGGCAACGTTGAAATAATGTCAAAGCGGAAATTTTTCGTTACAAAAATTACAATTTATTCTATTGTAAACATGTGCTTAAATTGTATTTCATTATTGCATCATAAATAAACGCAAACAAACGCGCAAATTTGGAATGAAACAATTGAATTTGTTTGTTATTAGCTCATAAATAAAACAGTGCGATAAAGAATTAAACCATTTTTGGTAGTAAAAAATAGCCTTGTTCAAATTCCATTATATTTTGAAATGCGTTGGGATTCGGCGCTTCGCGCACGATCTGCAACTTTCTCGTTTCGGCGAGACGAGACCAAGGCCTGTTTAACAATCGATACTCGTTTAACAAACGATATCAGTTTGATAATCGTTAACTTGAACGGACGATACAATAAATCCCTATATTATTAAACGAGCAAATCTTGTATATGTACCTATGTACCTATATAAATATTTTGTCGAAAACGGCTATAACGATTTTGATCAAATTTACCGAAAAGGGGTTTCGGGGGGCAAAAAATCGATCTAGCTAGGTCTCATCCCTGGAAAAATTCGTTTTCTTATCGATTTTATCATTTAAAAAACAGTTTTTTTAACGTTATAAAACAGTGTCGTATGGTGAGTAGGCTTTGGAAAAAACAAACTATTTTCATTATTTATGTCAAATTACTCTGACAGTCAATCTTTAACTTATTAAACGACTAACGATTTTGATGAAATGGGAACTTTAAGTACTATTTTTTTTGAACTCATCCGAGCAAAGCTCGGTCATCCAGATATTCGATAACTTTAACAGACGATACTTGTTTAACAATCTTGTCTATACTGAGACTACACTTTCATGAAACATGACTGCTTGATTAATTAATAAAGAACTTCAGAATCACCTGTGTATAATACGTACTGCACTTTCGAAACTTTTGCAATAATAATTATCCAGGTTAATTAACGTTTAATCGTTTCTGTAATTGTCTTGTAACATCAGTAATTATCAAAATAACCTAAAATATTGAGTCATAATCTTTAATTGAACCTATAACCATAAATAAAATGGACATTCGAACAGTATACACAAAATCAAATGAGTAGAAACTTGAGGATAATAATAAACGTTAGTTTACAACCCCTTTCCGAAATACAAATTCACTTTCAGAACTGAAATATAGATTCCTGCAGACAACTATGTTACCATTTTAACGCTATACAAGGCTATAACAGAAAAGAAATGCAAATGCCACTGTCGAGACACGAACTCAGAACTCCCAGATTCGCGCAGGTTGAGTTGTGAGTTGTCCCGGCAGCGCATTAATTAAATTTCTTTTCTGATAATAGCCTTGTAACGGTAAAATGGCAACATAGTTGTCTAAAAACTGTGTATTTCGCTATTGAAAGTGAATTTTTGATTTTTAAAACGTCGATTTAATTTCAAATTAAACACCTGACTAAATAGAGAAACAATTCATTTGCAGTTATTTCAATAACAACGTCTAAAAAAATTTTCAACTATTTTTTTGTTCAAGGCTAATCGAAGTTTTAGATTTTATTGCTAGTTGAGATATGAAATTTTAAGATCAAAATTTCAAACAATATTATTTACACTTAAATTTAATAAATTAACAAATTTTTTTTAATTTTTAGATATTCAAATTTTTAGAATATTAGACTCTTCTTAGATAGACAATAAATTTAATAGAGAAAAAATTGAACATGTTTTTGTAAGCTTTGCATACCTATATTAATAATTAATAATAATTTGTGTTCATTATTCTGCTAATCATAATTGTTCATAAAAAAAACAAAGAATCAAAACAAATGATTGCTGCAAATAAAAAAAGCAACTGATAAAAAGTGATATTTTCAACAAAAAAAGTAAAATGCAGTGAACAACTGTGATATAAAAATTGAATTAACACTTGTTAAAAAAATCATCAATCAAAACATAAAAAAAAATATTAAGATTTTTGTGCCTTGTTCCTTATTTAAAAAAGTATCCTGGAAAATTATTAAAAAATATATATATTTATTGTTGAAATATGTAATAAAAAAAGTCCATATATTATAACACAAAATCGTAGATACTTATGTTCAAAAAGTATATTAGAAAACGTTGCCTAACTCCTAAAAATTCGAGCATTTTTTAAAATTAAAAGCAACGAAAAAATAAAAATTAATTTATCCTATGGATAAAATTTTTCGGAAAAAGTTGAATTCTCGACATAAATGAATAATGACCGTAGTTATTAAAAATTTATCCCTTCTTAAAATCGCAATTTTTCATTAATAATTTATTAACAACTTCTTATTAAAATAAATTACGGCATAAATGCTTTACCACCATTGTTCGAATTTCAAAAAAATGGTCGAATCAAAAACAAATCCAACAACGTCACAATCGAAATGCGCTCGAGTCATGCATCAACAATCACTAGACGCGAGTCGAACCGTCGGTGGGTCGTCGCAGGCGTCGACTTCGAAACAACGATCATCGTCATTAGACAGAGACAAGGCACAGTCTCAAAAAATCCAAAAAACTGGAAGCATTAAACGGAAGCCGCAGGATGCAAAAGGGGCCGTCGGTGGTGTTGGCGGAGGAGGTAGTGGCGGTAGTGGAGTGGGAGGAGGTCCGAGCGGGAGTAATCGGGGTTCGAAGAGCACACCAGAAGGAGGTAAAATGTTACAAGTCACGCCTAAAACAATCACGTGTCCAATGACAGGCTGCACAACCAAATGTTTCGAACTGACGCCGATAATGGCCGAATCGAGCAGTTCGAAAACAACAATCGGACAAAGAGTCCAACATTCGAAAACCTGTCAACAACAGCCGACAACAAAGAGAGGTCACCTGGCCAAATTTAGTTCCAATTCACTGCCTTCACAAAAAACGCAACAGCTGTTGTCGACGACTGCTTCCGGTGTCGCGACAACAGCAGCCGCCGGAACTAAACCGCCACATCCACATCCGTGCGCACTGAGTCGACGCCGTCGACACAAAACCGTGCATTTCGGCGATAACCTGTTAATGCAAGTGTGCGCGAACGCGAATTTAAATTTCCGCGCGAAAAACAATAATTACGAACAATCGAACGTTGTGGATAGCGGAAACGCATCGGCGTCTTCCGCTTCGTCGACAATGACGCGTGCCGGAACCGGAAGTGCTAAAAAGTATCAAAGTGGTACGAAAGCGCCGCGATTAGAACCGAACGTTCAGCAATTGTTCAGTTTTATTGAGCAAGTGTTGAGTGCGTGGGTCGCCGAAGAGGGTCTGACGTCACAGGGAGAACTTAGTGAGGTCGACGAGAAGACGTTGGCCAAAAAACGTTATAATAAAAAGTGTCAGCGCGCCAAACGAAGACTGAACATTAAACAGATTGTGGCAGAAGTGGGATTTCTGAACGGTACCAGGTATTTGGGCAGTTTGAGGTACAGGCATTTTCATTGGGAAGGGACGCCTGAAGAGTGCAACGAACTATTTCTGAGAAAGGTGAGACACTCGCCAAAAGTACTATATATAGTATATTTGTGCATTAAATAGAATGATTTTTGTTGTCTGTAAGCCCCAGAAATGACCTCCTTAGTTTATTTTTATTTATTGTAGATTATAGACGCGTCGACAACTCAGATCATTAAGTCCGGTTCTCACGGGGCGATTTTAATTGATCAACTTTGGTTGATCAACTAAAATCGAATGAAAATGAGCGTGAGAACCTATATTTCAACTTTTGTTGATCAATTTTAGTCGGTTCCACAAAAGTTGGACTGAGTCTAACTTTATCGTTCAAGTATGAGTCATATTCAACTTCAAACTAGTTGAAACTGCTATTTGAAACATGATTGAAGCGTGTGAACTGCGAACTATTGTATTGTCAGTCAACTTCAGTTCATTCGTCTGTCAGTACTGTCAATGTCTGGTGTCCCGAAGTGTTATATTATTATTTATAATATTGAAAGTGGTCAGAAAAATTAACATAAAATTTCTTAGAGTTGTATCAAAAACACGATTGTTTGTGGAATAACAAATTAGACTCATACAAAAATAAAGATTGCCGAGAAAATGCATTACATATTATAAAGAGTGAAATGAAGTTAGAAGACCTGCACTATAGCGGACATTAAAAATAAAATTAAATTTGATATCTTCTCGAAATCCACCGTCTAACCCAAAAACGACGTTTTTTGCGTTGTTTCGTCATTTTCATTAAATTTTTTTTTAGTTCGTTCCTTAAAGTGACTATTATTCCTAGACCTGCACGGAAAACTGCATTCGGCGCCATTTTGAAGTTGAAACAGTCAATCAATTTTCATTGAAACGTGGGAACGAAAAGTTGTTCAATTTAAGTTCAATTTTAGTTGATCAACTAAAGTTGATCAACTAAAATCGCCCCGTGAGAACCGGCCTTTAGCGTCTTTAACACAACAAATAATCCATTTGTGTATTAGAATTCGCTAGCCGGCATACACAAACCGACTGGTACGAGCTCGTGTCCCTGGGAGCGCTAATTCCCACAAAACATTGAAATGCAAACTACATTCCAATGTTTCCCCTAAGGGAGACCTCCTTAGGGCATATTATTAAAATTTAGGCATGTTTTTGACTAATACTGTAGCGAATTTAGGTTGTCCGGAGCTCTTATGAAAAATTGATTATCTAGTATTATCAGTATTGTATTTTCTTTACTCTAATAAAAAAAATGTTTGAAACTGTTATTAGTTAATTTGCTACTGATCGAAAATATTGTCTATACATAATCATAATTTTATTGATCCAATAATATGTCACGACGGGAACAGATCAGAGATGTAAACAAAATCACTCACGCGATACATAATATAATATTGTAGCAAACCCCAAGAGTTACGCCACTGCCTCCAATAGAAGCGTCGAGAAGGAAAGGTCACAGTGGTGAGGCGTGGAATGGTATCGAAGATACGATTACCTGCCGGAAAGTTCTGGAGAGCGCGAGAGCGTGCTGGGCCAGGCTGCTCGACCTATATAAGCGAAGTACGAGTGAGTCAGTGGTCAGTCAGTCGTGAGTCAGTGTCGTGTTGAACTGCGAATATAAATACAGTACTGACAAATAAATAATCCTGGTATATAAATATAGTTATTTTTTCAGTGTTTCACTTTTTTTAAGAATTACAGTTTCGTTATTATTATTGTGTTGATTGTTAGAATTGACATATAGTTGTTGCGTTTATTATTGAATTGTTAATTATATTAAATAAATATTTATTCCGCCCACGCAGAAAACAGTTTTGTTACAATATGATGCAGTTAGAGAAATTAATTTATGCCTTAATCATAAAAAGGTAAATACGGTCCCGTACATTTGCAAAATTTGAGATTCTCCCGACGACCAATCACAACTCAAGAAACACGACCTGATCACGCATCACTCTATCTTGGAAATGAATAGACTATAGACAGAATTTGGACCAAAATTAGACAATGTCATTTATGGAACAGTTGGCTGAACGTGAATCAGTCACACAACGTTTGTTCTGATCTTTTCTCATCGCCTGAAATACAATTACAAACGTACAGTTTGTTCGCAGAGTTTATGAACTAAATATTTTCCTTAAATGTTTTCTAAGAAAGCAATAATAAGCTTTTATTGTTATCCTTGCGCCACGGTTTATAAATTTTGTTTTGTGTAGTATATAATATTTCCGTGAGCAGTGCTACGATCGATTTTAATATGCACTTCGTCTATTAGATTTCCCAATGACGCCAGCGATATTGTTGTCATGGCAATGAGCCCTATTTGTAATTCTTCGCTATGATTGAATATCTACAACGTCCATTAATATTTTTTTCATGCAATATAAAAAAAATAGGTACAAGAATGAAAAATAGTGGACTGCCGAAAAAGGCTGACAAATCATATGTTATATAAATATAATTGTGGAGAAATTTTCCTGTCAACTGGAATGGCGGAAATCGTCATTTTCCTAATGCATTCTCACAATTTCCGGTGTATTATACATTGTTGAAATTGTAACAATGAATCGAGCAATAAAACTGACAAAACCGTTCCATTTGGAATCAATTTTTTATAATAGGTAGGTATACCGTATATTACGTATACTTGATAGCTTTTTCCACTTTTAAAATTTTTGTATGCGAGTAAAAAATAGCTTTATTTATTTCTTTATTTTTTAAGGCCATTAACATCCAGCGTTATTTCGGCTTAGTACGAATTCATATCGTACATTTATTATTTTTTTAATAATACAGATACCTATTGAAAATCCAATTGATACTTTTACCAATTACCATGGGTTATAGAACCTGGGAATTGGGGGCTTGTAATAGAGGAGCCATGGAAGCTCTATATAAACAATGGCATCGCTATACGCTCGGCTATTCTCAAGCCAAAAAAGAAAAGAAAAAATAATCCATAATAAACTTGGTGTACGTATTTTTCTGTTAAATTATTTTAACCACAAATTTAACATGTGATTTACAAGGGTTATATTATTTTTATTCGGAATTCATTTTTAATACATTTAACGATATTTTTGTTATATTGTCGACTCTCTACAACTGAGTATATAAGTCGAAATCGGTAGCAAAATATGTTTGTTAACAAAATATTTCATCTTGTTAAAGTATGATTTTGAATTTTTTCATATCTACTAATTTTGTCTTTAACGTAAGCCAATAATGCCTCAACAACCTGTAGTCTTGCATTTAATGAATTTAACTTTTGTTTGCAGTAGAACACAGACAAAATAAGAAAAGCAAAAAGCACATTTATAAAAAAGGGTAAGTGCCTCACCCCCATAAGCGCACGGTCGAAGTTATAATTCATAAATTTACAGTTTTGCTTTTCCCCTCTCAGCATTTTTAACCGATTTCAAAAAAAGGAGGTTACTCAATTCGACCGTATATATTTTTTATGATTTATGTGTGTTCGCGGATAGCTTTGTCGTTTATAAACCGATTTTGAAAAATATTTTTTTATTTGAAAGGATATACTTTCAGATTGGTCCCATAGAAATTTCATCAAAATCGGTTCAGTAGTTCGGCTGATTTTAATAAAAGTTAGTAACGGCGTGTGATTCCTTAAGGTAAATGTCACTTTTTGACACATCAGACAGCGTAAGAAAGTTGGTTAAAAAGAAGATATTAATCACTATACTATACTTTTTAATCGACTTCATATTTTATTAAATTGACGCAGACCTCAAAATTTCATTATTTTCCTCTTTTTGAAGGAGGTTTTTTTTTTGTTAAAAAGTTTTTTATTAAAATTAATAAATAATTATTATTAATAAAACCAATGGATATCATAACGTCTATACATAAGTATCCAAAGCCTGCTTACAATATACGTTTTAAAAAAAAATCTGCGCTGTTTAGATAAAAAAACGAACGCCACTGAGATAGGAAACATACACACATGATACAGAGCATCAAAGACCAAATATTATATAAATCTCTAATGTAATATTTTCTACAGCACAAGAAAATGTATCAAGTTTGAAAAATTGCCAACATTAAAAGAAAAATCCCAAGTCTATACATATATATGATACGTAATAATGGAAGAATCGTCAGATTATCTGGGAAAGTTGAAGTTTTTCCTCTTTCATAATAATATTAATACACACCAACAAATAATAGCAGTGCATATTAATAACATTATGCTATGTAAAACGTGATACTGCGATGTGATTTACTGAATATAAATCGTGATGCATTTTGTTCCATTCACAGCAGCTCACCGGAATGTTTTGGAAATTATTTGACAGTAGATAAATAAATATGAAAAGCTTACAATGTAAAACGAGCGTCATACGATGTTATTTTCTATTTACCTACTGTAAATTCGGACTAAATAAATAAACAAGCCGTGAGGTGGGTCGTTTATTAGGACTAAAGTACGACCCTTGAAGTCCACACGACGAACTTCCCAGTTTGATAAATATTTAATAATAATAATTAAATTAGATATTACACAGAAAAGTAATCATTTTAATCATTAAAACATATTATATATTATTTATTTTTAACAATAATTAAAAAAAAAAAAAACTCGGGTCGCAGTGCCAAAACCCTGCCGACAATATAGTGTATTTGCTAATTCAGACCTTGTGGCTTTATTATGTTAACTTAAGTTTGTTTTTGGACAAAATGAAAAATTTAACCCCTTGATACATCCCTTAAAATAATATTTTTTTTCCTAATTTCAATATTATTATCAATGCAACCTCTGTACCAAATTAAATACATCCGTCAGCAAATAAATCACTATCCGTAAACAAGTGTTTTCATAAAATTTGTAAGTCCGGTCCTGTCGAGCCGATTTTGTTAAAATTTTAGCAACACATTTTAATCTCTACTAAAGGGTTAAATTCCAATTTTGAAACAATTCTGAGATTTTTTTCGGTATTTTTGAGCCCAAAAACTTTTTTCAACCCCTAAAAACTACCCTTAAAATGGTCCGATTGGGCCCATTTTAAATAGGTTCCGTACGGTGATGGATTCCAACGTGTCTACCAAATTTCGTTCAAATCAATCAAGCATTTCGAGAGTTATGCCGCGAACACACACACACACATATATATATATATATATATATTTACATCTACATAACTATATTGATTCCTTTCACTTTGAAACCTTCCTACGTCTCCCAGAAGGAGTGGGTTTAGGAGGAATCTAAGTGTGTATACTGACTTCTGCAGTTATTTTTGACCCCCCTGTCTACTTTTTATGTTTGTATTCTAAAAAGTAGAAAATACATTTTTTTATTTATAGCCATATTTTGCGTCTTTATAAAGTATAGTCTTTATGACTCCGGGCTGTATATTTTAGTTTCATATTTAACACTATTTTGCATTTATAAAAAAATATATATTTTATCTTGCTATTTTTTTTACTTCCAACAGTGTTGCCAGATGAAAACCGGTTTTTTTATGCAAAGAATTAATCATAGATGACAATATTTTGATTCTACTTGTATGTATAACCGCTATGCCTAAATAATAAATCTATCCGATTAAAATTAATTATGGTTGCCATTATTGTAAATATCAAATTAATAGTTATAATGGTGTAATTATTTGTTCTTATAAAAAAATATTACTAACAGCAATGGATTTACCGATACTTTTAGTACGCTGATGCGTAGAGCCCCGTGCAGCAGGCACCCCCCCAGAGGCTCTCCTATATTAATTTTTTATCAATAAAAATGTGCGTTAGTGTTTTATCTTATATAAAAAAAGATTTTTATCAACAGTTTACATTACGAAGATGATATAAAGGGAATTTTCAGATGTTAAAATAAAAATAAAGAAATTAAAAAAAACTTTAATAACAAATTATTGTTTTCTTTTAAATCAAAATGCACTGAAAAGTAGAAAATATTTTTTTTTTTCAGTTAAAAAGAAAAATATCGGGCGCTCATAAAATATTACTTTGTCTAAGTATACATTTTTCCCAATGGGTTTCTTTTCAACTGAAAAAAATAAATTATTCTCTACTTTTTAGTGCATTTTGATTTAAAAGAAAACCATTGTTTTAAAAAAAGAATTTTAATTTATTTATTTTTTACTTTTTAGTCTTTATTAATTATTTTAATTTCATACAATCGGGAAATACATTAATTTTTATTTAATTTAATTACTGTAAAAAATAGAGTAAAATGTATAAACTTTACCAATTTATTTCAGCTAATGGAATAGGGTACATCAGAATAAATAATCAATTTTTAGTGCTTTATTTTGAAACGAAACAAATAATTATTCTGAGATAAGACTAGTAAAAATTATAAGTATTTCACTTATATATTTTAAATAATAAATTTTAATTGGAATCTCCTCTTCCTGCTCTTGTGGTGTAAGGAATCAAAATTTTGCGTAATACGTAAAATTATATACATCACAAGTTTTCACTATTACGTTAGGTATATGGAATCAATATATAATGCGTACTTGTGCGTTGTTTAGGTTGGATATTAATAGAATTTTGTATTGTTAAAATATTTTTTTTAAATACGATAGAAAATAATGAATTTAATTTATTATCTATAATTGTTTAGTTTTTAGTTATAAATTTAAATTAGAAATAAAATACTGTGCTTTAGAATTTAAACAAATTAATAATGTTTTTATATTTTTTTACATTTTAATTGATTTTACAAAGTTTAAGAAAGTAGATTAGCCGCTTTATTAATTATAAACTTAAAAAAAAGTTGTATAAAACTTTTCTTTGTATCTACATTAGTTTAGGAGTAAATGGCTGACGGATCACCTGTACCTAAGTACCAATAATAACTATCCGCAATTTTTAAAAATAACATAAAAACAAACTTTTTAAAAAACAATGGTTTTATTTTGAAACAAAATTGTACTAAAAAGTAAAAAATAATTTTTTTTAGTGATTATAAGTTGATCAGAATAGTTTTCAACATTTTTTTAAAGAAAACCATTGGGCGCTCATAAAATATTAGGTACTGATGCTGTTATGATGTTTTAACGCCCAATGGTTTTCTATTAACAATTTAATGTTGAAAACTATTCTGATCAACTTATAATCACTAAAAAAAATTATTTTCTACTTTCTAGTGCAATTGTGTTTCAAAATAAAACCATTGTTTTTTAAAAAGTTTTTTTTAAGTTATTTATATGTTACTTTTTAGTCTTTATTAATTATTTTATATAACACATGCACGATTTTAGTGTTTTTTCGTATCAGTTTTGCGGACCTTAATTGACCGTTTATTGACAAGTGACATCATGATCCATTATGAAACGCTTTTCGATGAATAATGGAAAAACATTTGAAAAACCTGTTATCTAATGAACATTATGTACCTCTTTTGGGTGTTATAAATGAAATATGGTTACTATGGTAACAAAGTAAATAAATATTGTATCGAGCCCAATGTTTTTATTATGAGATGTACTTCTGTCAGTGACATTAAATTATTCAATTAAAGGCTAAAACCATGCAAGTGTTATATAAAGTATAGTGTGCAACACGTGTGCTAAATATTTATGCGTCAGGCGCAATGTTTTCAGCACTCGTATTCGGCTCGCGATGCTCACTCGCCAAGGCTCGTGAGCGCTCTCCTACTACTCGTGCTGAAAACATCGTGTCTGACGAATAAAGATGTATTTAGCACACTTGTTACACAATATACTATTAATTCTATACAATAGAAAAATATATAAATTCTTCATTTTACAAAAATGTAAAATCCAAGTCCTAAATTTTCAATTTTATATTAATCAGCTGACCCAGTTATCTAATTTATTAAAATTTAAATTAAAATTGGCCCGCCATCTTGGGGCGTTCGCCATTTTGAATTTAGAATGACGTCATGCAGCTTATTTTATTATACTCATCAAACCCTTTCATTTGATACGTCGGGGGTTGTAAAGAAAAAGGAAAGCCGCCAACTTGGGGCGTCCGCCATTTTGATTTTAGAATGATGTCATGTAGCTTATCGTATTCTACTCCTCAAATCATTTAATTTGATACCCATGTCATAGGAGTTCTGAAGTAATAGGTAACCCGCCATCTTGGGCCGTCCGCTATTTTGAATTTAGAATGACGTCACGTAGCTTATCGTATTCTGCTCATGAAACCCTTTCGTTTGATACCCATGTCAAGGGGATTGCAAAGAAAAAGATAAGCCGCCATCTTGGGGCGTCCGCCATTTTGAATTTAGAATGGCGTCACATAGCTTATCGTATTCTGCTCATGAAACCCTTTCATTTGATACCCATGTCAAGGGGGTTGTAAAGAAAAAGGTGAGCCGCCATCTTGGGGCGTCCGCCATTTTGAATTTAGAATGGCGTCACGTAGCTTATCGTATTCTACTCATGAAACCCTTTCATTTGATACCCATGTCAAGGGGGTTGCAAAAAAAAAGGTGAGCCGCCATCTTAGGACGTCCGCCATTTTGGATCTAGAACGATATTAGATATACTATATTGCATTGTCACCGGACTTACACACGTGTGCAAAATTTCAACTCAATTGGATAACGGGTAGTGGGTCAAATTTCAATAATTAAATTTGATCTAAATATACGTCATGTCGAACTTAATAAAACCATTGAAAAAGTCTGACACTACTAACTTGTAATGCAAAACGCGCATCGAGTGAGTAAAAACTAATTCTGTTAAAAATTCCAGTCAATATAACGCAAAAATGAAATGAAACTACAGCGTACTTAAAAGAATCAAAATAGTGCCAAGTATTGAAATCTATATACTCTGACAGCAAAATGCCAAAATGAGTTGAAACTGCACAATATTGAAAAGAATCAAAATAGTGCTTAGTACTGATATCTGTATATTCTTACGGTGTTGCCGTGGTACATTTAATAGAGGAGTCAAATTACGGCCCAATGTAAACGCCTTATATACAAAACTGTATATTAATAGCGCCACAATAAAAAAAGTTGCGGAAATATCGTGAACTAAAATTTAATATACATCTTTCATAAATCACACTAAATTGATTCCGCTTGCGGCTGAACGGGGGCAAGTAGGGTAATTTCAATAGCGGAAGCAAAAAGATACGCGAATAAAAGTCCGAAAGCTCCAGGGTCGGCGCTTCTGACTTTGATATTAAAGGAGTTACATGGCAAAACTTTTTTGCTTCCGATATACGGACGTAAAATCGTCAAGGAAGCAATTTGATATGTGCTGCGGTATAAGAGGGACGCAAAATAGTGCGTTGAACGTATATATATATATATATATATATATATATATATATATATAATATATATATATATATATATATATATAAATATACATTTCTAAAAATGGTGCCAAAGTGTTCAAGAGGCTATGAAACGTCGAGAAATTTTGATCCGATCCCTAGGTCCCGCCATCCGACCGACGCCAATAGTGTATGTGCCATATGGCAAATACACTAAAAACGGGTAAACCGATTTTTATAAAATTTATGTCGGATCAAAATGACGTTAACACGCCTCGATTGACACCCTTACGAAGTCGATATAATTTTTTTTTCGCGAGATATTGTGTAAAATCTTTTTTGGAGTCTATTTGGTTAAGAAAAAAGAACGGTTGAACCGATTTTGAAAAAATTTCTTTCAGATCATATTTACGTTAATACGCGTCGATCATTGGCACCCTAACGTAGTCGATATCATTTTTCATTCTCGAGATTTCGTCTTAGAAAGAAATGGACACATACGTACACACACACACACACATACACACATGCATCTTTCTAAAAATAGTGTAGTGACCGTGAAACATAAAAATTTGTTAACATTTTGATTTCGATTTTCGGACCCATGACAATAACTTCCAATGGGAAGTTAATAGAGATCCAAAAAATAAAAGATAATGAAAATCGGTCCAGCCGTTCTCGAGTTATAAATGGTGTAACTAACTAACTAACACGACTTTCTTTTATATATTATATAGATTAGGGAGCAGAAAAAATTTCCATTGCGTGTTGCTTTAATAATAATTTAAGTCCCTGAACAGTTCTGAGCCTTAGAGGTGGTAAGAAAAACCTCGGGACAACACAAATTAAAAGTGAGGTGTTTTTTTTTGTCTTGATAGTGAATTTCCATTTTCCATTTATGGAAAAATGTTTCAAACTAACATGTAATTTTCTCTGTAGAAAATTGACATATTTTATAAATAAATATGTAATTAGCTAGGTAGGTACAGGAATATGTAATTAACTGCGATTGTAATAAAAAAACAAATAAACGTTTTTTCTAAACACATTATAAATAACTCACATTTATTCATTGTTTCATATTATTTTTGTTTGTGTTTTTTTTGTTAAATGACAAATGAACGATGAATAAAAAAAACTTATTACTCACCATTCGGTATTTCGTTATTGATAACAAATGACCCACCAGCAACACATCATTTCATCTGTTCTTGTCGTTCATCTGAAACAAAAAAAAAAACATTTATAAGCAATTGACAGTTAAATAAAGAATCATTTTAGTTCAATTTTTTATAACTTTAGTATAAGATTTATCAAATGTATAGGCAATTGAACATTTTCTCGTTGAAATAAATCAATTGAATTTTGTTTGTTTTTTTTCAAAGCAATTGTTTTATAAGGTTTTTTGCCATACCCACTATTAAATAGCTACTTCATACGCGTGATGCATGGAATAATGGGTCAGTTAAGACCCAGTTCCAGTCTGCATCATCAGGGATAGACGCTCGGATACTGAAATAAAATATTAGTAAAAAAAACTTTTTAGAGACAAGCTTTTATTGAAATGTACTAAAAAGGAAAAAATAATTTTTAATAATTTTGGTTCATAATTATTATAAAAGCCGGGGTTGTAAATTCTATGATAGTTTATTAGTCGCAACCCCCGCTTTTATAATAATTATGAACAAAAATTATTAAATATTATTTTTTCCTTTTGGGTATATTTCAATAAAAGCTTGCCTCTAAAAAGTGTTTTTTTACTAATATTTTATTTTGTTCATTTTAGTCTTTCAAAATTTTACCCCCCTTTGACACCCGCAGGGGTTGAATTTCGATAAATCCTTTCTTAGTGGATGATTACGTCAGAAAAGGAACCAACTGTCCAAATTTCAAGTTTCTAGCTTCAGCGATTTGGCCTGGGCGTTGATTAGTCAAAAAAACCCTACATCCCCGTTTGAACCCCTTAGGGGTTGAAATTATTTCTAAAAACGATTTATTCATGTATAGTCATCGGGAATACATATGTGTACAAAATTTCAAATCGATCGGATACGTGGAAGTCGTTCAAAATTGACTTGCAAGTTTTGACCTAAACAAACAAACCAACACACAAACTAACTAACATACAATGCAAGTTAAATAAAATCTTGTAAGAAACGCGGCATCCATCCGAAAGCCATGAATTTAAACTCCCAAAATTATCCAAACTGCGAAAGTTTCAAATCAAAAACAATTCCTTTTATGTTGTCGCTGCCGGCCGTCCTTCTTCGCCATCTTGTTTGTCTATTACCCGCTGGGCATGGCCCGAGGCTAATCCATGTCCCCTATCCTAACATCCCTACGTTTTGTCCCTCTTATGTCCCTGTCATTTATGTTGTGTTTTATCGCGTCGCTTATATGGTTTTTAATTGTCAAACTTTTAAACCCGCACTGGCTAATTGCTGGTCAAAGCAAATGCCATTCCGTTAAAAAAAAAAAAAAAAGTTGTCGCTGAACTTAATCAATGTGTAATCTAATATGACAGATACGTTACGTTACGTTACGTTCGGTTGTGAACGAAACACTTTCCAATAAACAGTTGCAAGCTAACATTTTATGGGCACACGATTTCAGAATTAATAATGCTACAATTAAATACATTGATACACACGATTAGACAAGGACAAATGTAATGCGTGGGTGCATTTAATCATATGGTGGAAATATTAAACAGAGACAGACAAAAAGACCACCCGATTACCTATATTTTGTGCATGTATCAAATTGATGACTCGTCGAAGTTATAACGTTTTCAGCTGGGATAAGCACTTTTTGACACTAGTGGCGCATAGTTTTGCACGAGTGTAACACTAGAACCGTGCCAGTGCTGAGTAGTGTACACGCTCTTCGCTTAGGCCATCACTTTGTCATTACCGCTGTCATGTCTCACTTTCTTTACACGATCTCCCTGCGACGGTGCTGAAAGTGTAACACTTAAGGTCGCACTAACATCCGACCGACTATAAGCCAAACACGATACACTGTAGCACTGCTCTCTACACTGACCAGTCGAACACGGTTCTTGATGAAAGTTTTCACTAGTGCAGCCTAGGGTAATAAAAATGTAACCAGCTGAAAACGCTATTAGATTATAGGCACCCGCAGGGCCGTAGCTAGAGCTGAATTCAAGATAGGACACTAAAAGTTTAAAGTAGGGCTGAAGCAAAAGACTACAATTTCCATGTTATCAAATTTCCGAAGAACTTCATTTAGTCCAACGAATTTAATCTTGTTTTCCAAATGCCAGATAGATCAAGTCTGTCATTCTGTCGTGACAGTCTTTGCGGCTTGTTTATAATTCCTTAAAGATGGATGTTTTAAGGTAGGGCATTGCCCCTTAATGCCCCCCCCCCCTAGCTACGGCCCTGGGCACCCGTCAACTAAAATGTCATTAGCGTCTATTCGAAGCTATCAAGAAACGCCACTCATATAGGGTATTACAATGTTTCTCAAGTAAAATAATTTATTTAATATAATTATTCAAATAATAGTTTATTGTCTGAAGTCTGTACATCGAATCTCGTTCTATCAAACGATTTTGACTTACAATTTCAGTTATAAACATTACATAACAAAATAGTAATCTATTGATTGAATAATGATAAAGACGGATACATAACACAGGGTGTCCTATAACTAATGGGACAGAGTAGATGGTTATAGTATACAGGTAAAAAGAAGTCACTTGACACAAACTTGGTACAAGAAAATCTTGCTCATTTGGGAAATATAGGGTTTGTAAAGTAAATGCAATTTGTTCATAAAAAAGTCTATCAAACAAACAAACAGATAAATAAATAACAATATATGAGTTAGGTAATTGTGGACAACAATATAATAATTATTAATTAATTCAACAATGTATTTAATCCACAAGGCATCCACTAGGTAGTGAATAGTATTTCTTAACATATCAGTCAGCATATTATGCCATCATGATTGTTAAACGTCAAACGATTGTTATCAGATATATAAGGAAACTGGAAATTTCGGGTTCAAGTCCCGACAGTGGCTTCTGATTTTTTCCTTATATATCTTATAACAATCGTTTGACGTTTAGCAATCATGATGGCATAATATGCTGACTGATATTTTAAGAAATACTATTCACTACCTAGTGGATGTCTTGTGGATTAAATTCATTGTTGAATTAATTAATAATTATTCAACAAATAAATACTTGATAAAAGCGTGTAGGTACTAATTAATTCATCAATTCAGTACATGTCACAGGGTGATATAAAAATGCAAAGAGGCTACTGGCTAAGAGGTTAAGTGAACCCACGAGCCCCACTGGTACAAAACAGATTATGATTTTATTTTTAAAGGACTTATGTCGGGGTTTTTTTTCAAAATCTTTAATTTTATTAACTTCCCATTAGATTAATGGACAAAACCTTTTTTTGAACACATTGTATATAGAAAAAAAATGTTTGAATTAAAAAATGGTAAACGCCATGTTTTTTTAAGAGACATTCTAGTTTTCTGACACTTAAAACATGAGCCTTAAATAACAGTTTGAGTTTTTTTAATTTTCTATCATACTTTACCCCACACCATCGTGCATCGATCATTCTAGAACAAATTACGTAAACTAGGTACTAAAAATTTATATTTATACGAATTTTATTTGGTAAACCAATAAAATTTTATAACTGTCTTAAAATAAACATCCTCCTCTTCGAAATACTGTAAAATACTATTCGCAAATATAAAAAAACTTACTTACAAAAATCGATGTCATGACAGGTTATACTATGCATTTGAAATGCATATTAAAACAAAAATTTCACTTTTCCGCATACAAAATGTACATAAAAATATTCATTGACACTCGCAGAATTGAGTTATTACAATACAAAACTTTAAACAACACAAGGTTCTTGTGAAAACAGCGTTTTTCTTTATACGTCCACTCTACACTATAACCATTTGATGGTTCAGAATCAGTGTATTAAAATTAGTAAAATAAAACGCAGGTTGCTGCAAGATAAAATGTGTTTAATAAGTAATTGCACTAATATACATTAATAATTTCTACGCGAATGTCGCTTGTGTTATTTCTACAGGAATAACTCGTCAGACAATATTTTGATAATTTATTTTATTAATGTTCCCGATTGAAATATTCACGAAATAATGATTCCAACAAAAATGCATTTTTAATATTGAGATTTTGACAAATTTTTAGTTATGCAAGATGATAAGGTTAGCAGTTATGTGACTATTATAAGATTTTTAACAATTGTGTTACAGTTAGGGCATGCAATTCGAATATTCGAATATTCGAATATAGCGAATATTCGGCTGCATTTATTATTCGAATAGTAATTCCTATTATTCGAATATATTCGAATTATTTGTTAAGAATTAAAATTGTTTAAAAACGGTTTACGGCGGCGCTAAAACATCTTACAAACGCTACACTAGCTCTAAGTTCGCGCTAGGGCGTGGGAGGGGAATCAAAACGGGGCGAGGAAAGTTTTTTTTTGTTAATTATTGCATGTTTATTTGATATAACTGTTTACTTCCGTTACGTTACGTACGTGTACTTAATTGCTTGATTTGCTCTTCGCACGTGCTAATAGACGTATTATTTATTTGTGAAGTATTTTTTTTATAGGGGAGCAATATCCCATACTTTTGTGGTACTAATTAATAAAAATGCGTCTTAGATGCTCATTTAATATTTTTGTTTGAATAGGAAAAACAGAAAGAAAGAATTTTGAATTTTTTTGATTACTTAAATATGTCCATTTGATCTATGGTTCTCGGAAGCTATGTGCGCTCTAATATTTAGTTGATTTGATCTGAATTTTTACGTAACTAAGTAAAGTAAAAATGATTATTTGATCTCTTTTTAATTAGAAGTAAGCTGCTTTTGTTGTTAAAATGATTGGATTTATGGACGTGCAGTAGGCGTGTTGATTTTAAATAATTAAAAGTCATTTATTGAAGTCCCATGAGCGTTTTTATTATTTTTACCAATTATTCGAATATATTCGAATATATTCGAATATTGGCTAAAATTTGAGCGAATGTTCGAATACCTGAAACATCCGAATATTTGCATGCCCTAGTTACAGTTGGATTAATTTTACTTTGCTAGTTTTTTTTTTTTTTATAAATTGCAATAACGTTACAACATGAGCGCGGTATTTGAAATTAACAAATGAACAGAACATGCTGTTCATTTGTTTTGTATGTAATACTCCTATATTGCTAGCCGGGGTCTGGAGTCGGGCTTAAAGACTACGGTACAGACATATATATGTCTGCCTCTCTCAAAAGACGTCGAGCCTTATGCGCATGTCCGAGAATACAAAGACTAGGCTTTAAGCTTCGAGCAGAGGAGGCTTGTAACGATCAAAAATCCAAAATAATGCTGTAACCAGGGTTGTGAAAAATTATTATAAAAATAGTGATTTTAACAAGTAAGAAAAAGATTATAATGAAAAGTAAAATAGCAAATTGTAAATTAATTATTTGGAAATAAATAAATATCAATACCGACAACGAACATAATTATTATTATAAATATTGTGTGATTAATATCCTCACAGGCTTTCCCCAGCGTACTTGCGCGCAACGAGATGGGTTGACAAAGATAGAAACAGTAATTTGCTGTCTCACTTCCACTTACGGGCGCTAGCAATATAGAAGTATTACATATATGGTTTTGACCTACACTTGTAATTCGAGGCTCAGTATATTGCGTAACTATTACGAAGTTTTATACTGTAATGCTATTTAATTTTTGTCACTTCCTAACAAATTATACATTACATTAAGTTAAAGCGAGATAGAAATTTTACAAAACTGTAAATTTTAACATTAGCATTAGGGACCCAAGCCAAATAAAGAACTCAGACCTTGGAAAAACACACAAAATGACTACTGTGTGTTTTTTAAAGACCACCAACAGCTAAGGTTATTTGGGCCTAGCTCCAATTCATATTTTCAATTCATTATTTTTTTTTTAATAATAAACACTCGCGTAGACTACCTATTTATCTCGGAATTCCAATGAGTTCTTTAAAGAAAAAAAAAACATCCACGCGGATGAAGTGGCGGGCAAAAGCTAGTCACTTATTTATAACGATTGGTAAAACTGTAAACCAAATACAAACATACCTATTTGATTTTTCGCAAAATGATGATTCAACACTAGCAGTGACATCTAGGAACAACAGACTGTCACTGGTCTAAAATAAATTACTAACAGTGTCATCTATGGACATCTTTCCAAAACTTGAAAATCTAGCTCGAAATTTTACGTCTAAAGCTGAATGCAGAATAGATATTTATATTATGATCCCCTGATATTTCTAAAGCAGAATGCAGACTAATTATAAATCAACACCGATACCTCTTTAATGCTTATGGGGGCTGGATAACAAATTTTTAAAGACGACATTTTTCAAAAGTTTTGCAAAATACTAATTTAATTTATGAAGAGAAAGAGTTTATTTGTTTGTTTCAGTTTGAAAAAGCTTCGGGATATACTGACTGATTTTGCTAATTTTTTCACCATAGTCAACTTCTACACCATCCTTATCGACACTCCAGCAACAGTGCATTACATTTTTTTAGTTAATTATTGTTTACTAGGTGGGAAGTATATGACTGGTCATCAGTCGAATTTTTTGTTTATTTTTGCTGGGCTAAAAATTGAAAGTAAAAAATTGTTTTCACCCGGTCAAGTAGGGTATCATAAGAAAGGTCACTTATTACAGATTCTAAAACGGTATTTCTTTTTATTATTAATTTTGAAAAACATGCAACAATTCGCGAATACATATTATTCATTAACATCGGGATTACAGTTATCTCTAATCTTTGCTTCATTAACCTCTTGCTCTTCCAACTGTAATATTAATACTCTTAACTGACACAACAAGCTCTCATTGAATTATTCACAACCTCTCATTCATTGGTCAGAATACAACGGCCATATTTGCATTCGTTTGCTATATTATGCAACATGCCAATGTCTTCTTGATTGCATTCGTATCCGTGAATATTTAGTTCATTATCAATATGCAACAGTGGCTCAATCTATTAGCCTCTATATGCACGTTTGGCTGAATCAATAATTGAATTGCAATAAAGCAACGTGTATCTATGATCACAAGGAAATGTGGTTTATGTCAGATTTTAAAGGCTTCACTCGCTTGAACGTCAATTTTGCCTGTCGGACACCATTCGCGTTAGCGGTTTGGCCGGGAAAAGCTTTTAGCTTATTCCAAATGTTAAGTGTTTAATAGTTCTGGGTACAGAATTATTTTTTTGCGTATTTTTTGTGTAGGTACCTAATGTTATGTAACAACATTTCTAAGTAAAATTTAAGCCGCTTTTCAAAAGGGCTTATAAACCCTCCAGTGAACATATGAGTCATAACAGACAACAGTAATCTGTTTTTCGTAACAATCACTTTCGAGTTTCTTCGGTCACGTGGCTTGAAGCATGGAGGATAGAGAGAAAGGAGACTTATCTCGGCTGGCCGCAATGGAGACTGCCAAACTTGACCGCTAGAGGCGCCAGCTATATTTTATTCAATTCGCTGTTGAGATATCCATCTGTTACACGTACATCATGTCACACTGTAAGAAATGAGAAGGCCGATTATATAGATTATCGATGGTCCATTTGTAGCCAGCGATTAATCTGGTAATAGGCACACAAAGAGACAATGGCGTCGCAAACAGGTATCGCCTGCATATCGCGTAGATTCCATAAAAACACATTGCGCATGCGTGGTTACTAATTTTACATTAATTTGTTTTGTATTCATCCATTTTATATATGTAACTATACATTTTATTTTGTAATTTTTACACATTTTATTGGAATATTACACAAATTATGTAATTTTAATTTACTTTATGTAAAAATCACAAATTTGTTTAACTTTACAGTAAAAGTCCAAGTTTTTATGAAGTTTTCTGTGTAAAAATAAATAATAATGTAAAATCATTTAGAAAATCGAGCGAATTCTACCTTAACTTTCAAAGTATTTTTACATCCATTTTTGACAGTGCATGTAACAGGAATATATTTCAAGACGTGTGACCGACAGTGCTGTCTCTGTTCAATGTAAAGAAAAATACTCTACCGGAATACTCAAGCTAGCACTGAAGACTATTTCTAAAGCTATTTCTAAATAACACTTAGAATTGACATAGAATTTTGTGGTTTTTACTCATAAACAAAAAAATATCTGAAAAAATGAATCAAACATTTGACCTTGTGACCACAGATATAGCATTATTAATTGACGACACGTGAGAAGCACGGGAGGAAGTGAAGGGTCCAACGTGGTGAAAATAGAGGGTTGAAAGCGACGGATTGAATGGAGATGAAAGATCAAAAACACTGCAGAAGATGAAGGTTTCAAGGAACCGATCGTTGATCAAGTAATACATTTGAACTTTAAGCTTTCTGCTGATTTAAAAAAAGAAGCAATAATTACATTTCTTTTTTTTACAAATAAGTATATACAGTGAACTGACAGCGCCCCTGAGTTATTATTACCGGGCTTCGAACTAAGTGCGATGACCTTAATAAAATTTTAAAATAAAAATAAACTTAATGTCTTTCAAAAAGGATCTGGGAAAAATGTGTTTTAGGTACCGGAAAAGTCACAAGGTTTTTTTTTCTAGATATTTGAAGCCATCCTGTTATTCACATATTAATCTGTTGCAGTGATTTTATTTTCTTGTCTTTAAATTTAATGTAAACGCTAAGGCCTGGTGCTTACAAACATTTTTTAATTTCGCAGTCGACTCACAGACCCAACTAAACTGCAACCGACCGACTAAAATTGCTTGTCAGTGTCAAGCCTTAGAAGAATCGAATGTAAAATTTTTTCTATTTTAAATAATCGATTCATTTAAATTCCAATCGCTGCTCAATTGACTGTGATTAATATTTTATGATTAATGGGTTTAAGATTAAAGATTAAAAACAATTAGGGGTGGTCCTGGATTGGGCCATAAACTGCACCACATCCTAGAAGGATTTTTGTGCTTCCCCTTTAGCTGGATCTAGTCCACAAACAGCCTGGATCTTCTTATGAGCTCCAGAAGATTTGGCACTAGATTATCCTGTGGAATAATTCCATCCTCATCTATATATCCAAAGATGGTTGTCCTTCTGTAGGCTAGTGCTTCACATTCGAACACGATATGGGTGGCTGTTTCATCCTCCATATCGCAGACTCTACATAGTGTTGATTCCTGTCGTATCCCCATCACATGTAGGTGTTTCCTTAGAGAAGCGTGACCGGTCAAAAGCCCAATAACCTTTCTAAGTGTTGGCCTGCTGAGTTTGATTAGGTCCTCAGTGAGCCTGGGGGAGGGGCCTGCGATCATTTTCTTCCCATGTTTGTTACCTGAAACCAGGTTCCATTCAGAGAGATGTTGCTCGCAGGTCCATTTCCTAACAGTTTGTTGAACACATTTGTAAGAAATCCCACAGACTGGTTCTGGTCCAATGAATTTCGCAGAGGCTCCTTGTCTAGCAAGGGTATCCGCTTTTTCATTGCCCTGGATTCCTTCATGACCTGGCACCCACATTAAGAGAACTTTGTTTCTCCTACCCAGGTCATTTAGTAATTGATGACAATCCCATACCAGCTTAGAGCTGAATTTGTAGGATTGTAAGACTTTAATTGCTGCTTGGCTGTCAGATAGAATACGGATTGGCTGGTTGATTAATGGGTTTGTACAACCCTGGTTTCAATTAAAGATCAATTACGTCAGCATCAACTGAATGCAATCATAGCCGACCCTGAAGACGGAACAAACAATGCAATCAACTGCATTCTGGAAATAGCAGCATCATATGAAACTATATTATCGTCAGTATAATTTACCAAGATCAGGACGGGATTCAACCAAAATTAGTGTTGCCGATCTAGATCTAGACTCTTGTCTTGTCTAGATTTTCAAGACAAGACTTGCAAAAGTCTTGTCTAGAAATTTTCAAGACAAGACAAGACTTGCTTTATCTAGATCAAGACTCTTGCCAAAACTCTAGACAATTTTCAAGAGTCTAGATAAACTAAGTAGTAGTAGGTAAAGTAAACCACTCGGTTAATCTAGACTCTTGAAAATAATCTAGGGTCTTGATATTAGACAAGACAAGAGTTTTTTAATCTAGACTTAGACTTAGTAAAGTCTTGTGTTGCCGTCTAGATCTAGATTTTCTAGACTCTTGTCTTGTCTAGATTTTCAAGACAAGACTTGCAAAAGTCTTGTCTAGAAATTTTCAAGACGCAGACTTGCTTTATCTAGATCAAGACTCTTGCCAAAACTCTAGACAATTTTCAAGAGTCTAGATAAACTAAGTAGTAGTAGGTGAAGTAAACCACTCGGTTAATAACTCTTGAAAATAATCTAGAGTCTTGATATTAGACAAGACAAGAGTTTTTTAATCTAGACTTAAGACTTAGTGAAGTCTTGATATTTCAAGACAAGACTTAAGTGAAGTCTTGTCTTGTCTTGTCTAGACGGCACACTAACCAAAAATTGCTTTTGACGTGAACAGGTTTACCGTCTCATACTGGAGTGCCATTTTAGAAATATTATAGATGTAATCGAAATAGTCGGAAGTGGTTGACATGTGAAATAAAACACAGCATTTATAACTGTGCTAAGTTCTCAGACACAGTAAGCCAATGAATTCATTGTATAAGTTTGAAAAGCCCTTCAATACGATACTGGAGAGCGATAGATAGATACGTATATAGAAACTATAGATCGAGGTGGTAGAAACCGTATAGCAACTAGTTTCTGTCTGTAGCAGTAATCGATTATATAACTTCAACTTGTTGACGTCGCTTGAAGTGTTCACTTCTAATTGGCTATTTAATTACCCACTCCATTTTAAAGTCCAGTACACACTCTTGACGATCATATTCCAATTGACACTTTTAAATTAATAATTTAAAATAAATTATTTTAATTTTAGAAAGTTAATTAAAATTGATAACCAGATTACGAACTCGTTTTCTTCAGCAGAAAAAAACATTTCTGCCATACCCACTATAAAATAGCTATTCTTTACATTCATGCATGCATGCAAAGTTACTTGACAGGTCGGTGTGCTGGAACGTATCTTTCCCACACTAGTGTGGGAAAGCAAACCATTCCCATACTTAATTTATGTTTATTCGCCCTGCAGGCCCGCCCGCTATTATCTACTAACAGCTACTCTCAGTCTACTATAGAAGTGAAGTTGGCGACACAAAATGAACTGGGCTTGAGAATAGCCGAGAGTGTAGCGGCGCTGTTGTTTACATGGCGTTGCTATGGTTCCTCTATTACAAGTCCCCAGTTCTCGGGTTCTAGCCCGAGAGCTGGTAAAAGTGTCAATTGGATTTTCAATTTATTATTAAAAAAAAAATATAATAATGAATTGAAAATATGAATTGGTGCTAGGCCCAAATAACCTTAGCTGTTGGTGGTCTTTAAAACACACACACAATTCACAAAATGAACTGTCAAAAAGATTTATTAAGACATTTTTCATTTATCCTTATATAAATAAAAGGTGTGTTTTGAACTTTGAACTTTTGTACTGTAATGTTCGAAATTATGAAGTTACTTTAAATTTCTTAATACTCGATGCTTAATTTTTGAAAGCAAAAGTGCTTGTTGCTTGAATAAATCAAACATTTATGAAAGTGCTTGATGCTTGGTGCTTCAAGCACTATAGGTTCGATGCTTTGCCCAACTCTGGGTCCGCCCTCTCACATCAAAACACTTCCGGCGTCCCTGTTGGAACAGACAACGCTATCAAACAATGAAAACAATATGTTCTGTAACAAAACAAAATGGTGTTCAAGGTTAAATTCAAAAACGTACAAAGAATGCTTAAAGCGTCCGTGTTACGTCATTATTCATTTATAAAATTCCATGTTATATTTTAACCAAATAATGTTATATATTTCTATCTTTGTTCACTTCGTTGTGTTAAATTTTCTGTGCGCTTTATTTAACATATAAACAGATTATAAACATAACACTGCTGCTCTCATCTGCATTACACAAAAAATAGCTATATCTCTTTTCAACACATGCCAGTTTCGTATGTTTGTCTTTATCGTACACATTTCATAAGTAGGATGTTACATGTCATAATATTTTCATTTGCAAAACTGTAATTTATACGATTTTTAAGTACAGCTGACTTACAGGGATATTCAGTATTTTTACTTCACACCTCTACTATGGTAGGGAAGTAATGGATTTAGTCCGAAAAAAATATTTCGAGATTTTAACAGATTTTCACGTTTTGAGACCCTAGCAATCGTTTAAGATCATTTTCTGACTGATGTCTGTATGTGTGATGTGTGTGTGTGTGTGATGTGGTCAATTTTTCGCCTTCGATATCTTAAGAACGGAACAACATACGGGCATGCCGATTGTTCTATTGTGTTTATCAGCCTTTAACTTAGATCTGATTAGATTTTGAGTCAAATCGGTTCAGTGGATCCTGAGATATTCAAAAAAACGTCCTCAATGTCACGTATTAACATAGGTAAAAAAAATATAAATGAATTCTAGATGTTATAATATGAAAAAAATGTAAATATTTTTTTTCTCTAAAATGTATAGTTTTCGAGAAAAAAAATATTTTACTAAAAAAAATAAAAATTGTACGTAAATCAAGGTAACCATGATTTTTGCTATATTAAGTTAGCCATCAGTAGATCACCAAACAAAAAAGAGGGCCATGCTTTTTTCGAAGAATAAAAATTAAATTGTGTTTTAAAGACCACCAACAGCTAAGGTTATTTGGGCCTAGTCAAAGAATAAAAAAAAAAGAGTGTTTATTTTTTGCAAATATTTACTAGGTGGGAAGTATAGGACTGGTCATCAGTCGAATTTTTTAAATGTAACAAACTGTTAACTAATGTTAAAATAGCTTTTTAATATTTAAAGGAAATTGAAACTAGGGATGGGTTTCAACTTCGATGGAGTGACACATTCTAGATTGAAAAGTAATTCGATGAGAAACTGAACATCCTTGGTACTATGATGCAGGAAGATATAACCGAAGTACCCTCTAACATATTAAATTCTGTTTCGCTTTACTAAATGAAATCCAGTGATATAAATGTACAGTCAAATATAAAAGGAAATATCGATATGTTATAATAGAAGGGAATTATTTACTGAGAATGTACCAAATTTCATTCAACAAATAAATGACAATACACTGTAAGAAATGAGAAGACCGATTACATAGATTATTGATGGTGCATTTGTATAGCAAGCGATTAATCTGGTAATAGGCACACAAAGAGACAATGGCGTCGCCACCATGGTATCGCCACATCGCATGGATTCCATAAAAAACACATCGCGCACGCGTGGTTACTAATTTTACATTAATTTGTTTTGTATTCATCCGTTTTATATATGTAACTATACATTTTATTTTGTAATTTTTACACACTAATTATTGGAATATTACACAAATTATATAATTTTAATTTACTTTATGTAAAAATCACAAATTTGTTTAACTTTACAGTAAATGTCCAAGCTTTGATGAAGTTTTCTGTGTAAAAATAAATAATAATGTAAAATCACTTAGAAAATCGAACGAATTCTACCTTAACTTTCAAAGTATTTTTACAACCATTTTTTACAGTGTACCTATAAATATTAAGCGCGTAGAGCAGGGGTTCCCAAAGTTGACTGGACCGCAACCCACCTAACTTCCAAATTCGGGACTCACCTCTTGGCTGTCATGAAGAAAAAAGGGGCATAACTATATGAATGAAGGACTGTTCAAATAAGAAAAAAAACATTCAGTTACTATCGAAAATTTTAATACTTAATTAAATACAAGGAGTGCTATTTCAATGAGAAGGATGTATTTGTCGGTCGGTCGATATATCGTCCTATTTTTCAGGGCCCACCCAATATTCGCTCGCGACCCACCAGTGGGTCGCGACCCATAGTTTGGGAAATACTGGCGTAGAGTAGTCGATCGTCGAGTCGAATATAGAAAAAAAGGGTGTGGGTCTCGGGACCCCCGACAGATGTGAAACATCAAAGAAAACGTTATTGAACTCGGTGGTATTCTCTATGTAGTAGTATATATTTTTTCAAAAGCAGCAACTAACTGTTATGCTGACGTAATTACTGCACTGTAACACACGCGGTTGCGGCGTTTGAGCACGCTTGAGCCAGAAACGCAACTAAATATACAGCGAAGTATCTATATTACATACACGTGTATACATATACTTTTGCTTTACAGTACGTTCGTAGGTATACCTCTCTCTCTCTCTCTCTCCCCCGTGCCCGAGCGCGCGGAAGCCGAGAGAGAGAGAAAGAGAGAGTGCCGCAGTGCTGGGGAGAACAGCAGTGAAGGAGCGGACCAGGAATTTCGTTGCATATTTCCCCTCACGCGGCTGTTCACTGCCCGACATAAGATGTTTTACATCAAAAATATTAATAATAAAACCTTTTTATAGACAAGCCTTTATTGAAACGTACCAAAAAAGAAAAAAGTAATTGTTAATAATTCAGGTTCATATTATTGTAGAAATACGAAAAATTTTGTTTGCAGGAAAATGAGGCGTTTTTTATTAATGTTTAAAACGTTTTTTATTTAGTATCGACGTTTCGATGAATATGTCGTCATAATCATGACCTAAATGAACAAGATATTTATAAAACAATAATAACGTCTCATTTCCCTGCAAACAAAATTTTTCGTATTTCTACAACATTCCAAAGAGGTGCCCTTCAACAATTTTTGAAGTTCATATTATTATAAAAGCGTATGATAGTTTATTAGTCACGACCCACGCTTTTGTAATTATGAACCTTAAAGCGAGGACATCTGTTAAGTTTTATTTACCAGCCTCGTATATAGTCGAGCACTTAATGATTGTGTTTACTATACGCAATAATATTATGATAACAATACAACAAACGATCCCATTTGTGGTTACTTTAGTGGAGTTAAAATAGCGATCGGTTCAGTTCATTAAAGGTTCGACTTATACTTCTCTCTCTCCCTCCCCCCTTCTCTCTCTCTCTCTGTTCGTATCAGTGATTAACGACCGTATGGCCACTAACCGCTACCGATTTGAAGCTAGAATCCCCGCTCGTGCAGGCGTAATGGAAGCGATAGCCCGCAGCAGGGTTGAGGATGTCTCAATAATAATTACCATATCGGTATGGCAGCAAAACATCCATATTTCACTTTAAATTATAATTAAATTGTTGATTTTACATAAGCTTAACGAGATCTCGATATTCGAGTCTTATTAGGACTTCGCTCGACCGACGGTTTTTGAAAATATCTTTCTCTCAATCACTTGAGGAGGAATGAAACCTTTGGTGTGCAGGTACTGAATATATAAATTATTATTAATAGGTAATAGCGGGGCGGATCGCAGAGCTAATACACATAAATTACTATGGAAACTGTTTACTTACCAAACTAGTGAAAACACTTTCAACACATCTGCCTGTTGACTGACCCATTCCATGCATACATGCACGCATGTAAGGTAGATATTTTATAGTGGGCCGGCATTGTTCCAAATCTTCATGGTTTCCGGGTTTGTAGGCCGTGGTCCGGTGGTATTTCTACCTGACGTTTCGTCTACAACTGCGGTAGACATTCTCAAAGGCGATGTGGCAGCGGTCGAAGTGTCCTCCTTGGCGGCTCACAGGTCAGTATGTCAGTGACTGGTGTCCTCCCTTCAGTAAAATCTGGACACCATCACTCCGACATACAAAATCAATGACCAATCGTTCAAGGACGGAATACGACCGAGTAGAGAACTCACCCCCCTCCACTACACACTGCGCAGTTGACCATTTACAGAGAGACGGACTACGACCGAACAGAGAACACACTGGTACTAGGCATAAAAGAAGGGAGGACACCAGTCACCGACACACTGACCTGTGAGCCGCCAAGGAGGTCACTTCGACCGCTGCCACATCGCCTTTGAGAATGTCTACCGCAGTTGTAGACGAAACGTCAGGTAGAAATATCACCGGACCACGGCCTACAAGCCCGGAAACCATGAAGATTGAGTACTCTCTTGATTTCGATATTGTTTCATTGATTTACCTCGTCTTCTTAAGAAGATCCATGGAAACGTCGTCATAAATAGGGTTGGCCTAGGACACAAAATGTTAAAATAATTAAGAATTAATTCGCATGTAGTGTGTTTTCAACTTGAAATTGCTATATATAAGAAAGGATCGGTTTCCACTCTCGGGCACTGTGGAGAAATCGGTAACTCGCCTAGCCGGAAACTGGGAGTTTCGGGTTCCAGTCCCGACAGTAGTCATTTGATTTTTTCTTAGATATAGCTCAAAAATCATGGCAGCCTAGCTGTCTGAGATATTTATTATTTTCACCTTTAATTGTTATGTGAATAATATGGTGTGGATATAAGGGGTTTTAAATCGATTGATTTTATCATATACCAATTAATTAAGAATTCTCAAAAGTCGTATCATGCGACTTGTGAATATAATGAATTATTTTTTAATGAGGAAATGATCAATTAGATCAGCCTACGGAAGACCGGTCCACCGGGAATTCTTCCGGTACTCCTTTAACCAGTTCGAGTCATGTGTGTAAACAACGGCAGTCGAATACACGTTCTCGTAATACAGTAATTGACAATAAATCTTTGTATAAAGTTTCGTAAAAATTTGACACCTATACAATTTATTGAAACCAATCGAATGATAGCTAAATCGAAGCAAAAACAAATAAACATCTAAAAGAGGCAGCTTCCATAAATCCACATCACGGCGCTATATATCGATAGAATCTAATATTGCAGAAAGTGATAAATTAATTATGTAGTCCCAATTAAAACTTTAATTGAATCACTTGTATATATAGTCGTACGTGACGCTTAAAGCTTCCACGAGCTGTCAAAGCTTTCGTTTGTGCCACTCATCTGGCATATTAAAAGTTCAATTATTATGTTCTGCAGCAAAAATCATCAATCTTTCAGTTTTGGTATAACTAAAATTTTAATAGAATTGAAAATATCAAATATAATAGATTAAAAAGTCTACTACTAACTACATTTTTCTCCTACCTAGGCCGAAAGTTCGTACTTTCGTCCCTGTCAAGCGGGAACAAAGTCGCTCTTTATTCCCGTGGTACGGACAAGTGCGCGTGCGCAATAGTACTTATGCCGGCTCTCACGCACCTACTTCTGTCTCCTACACACATTATTATTTCCTTTAAAATTATTTTTTAATAATTTATATATTATATTTATATTAATTATATATAATAATTTAAAATTATTTTTTAATAATTTTAATAATAAAATAAAATTAAAATAATAATTTTAATATTTTTTTTTTCAATTTTGCGAACTTTTGACCTGGCAGGAGAAAAAATAGTATGCGCAACACGGGAGGAAATTACTACATCTCCTTCCGCGTATTTGCCACCCTCGCCTTCGGCTCGGGTGGCAATTTTATACGCGGGAGGAAATGTAGCAATTTCTTCCCTTGTGGCACAATGTACTATTTCTGAATAAAGCTGTGTCGCCGTTAGTGAAGTCAGCGAACTACCTGCATAGTACACTGCATTTGAGATAGTTCACTGGCTTCGGTAGCGCCAACATCACAGCACAGCACAGCATGATGAAGACACAATGTATATACTATAAGAGACATCATCACTCGGCTACTATTCCGGTCTGTGCCCACTTGAACTCATAGCCATCTGTGGTAAAAACCATTAGAGAGCAGCAGTGAGGGTAACTGTTGTCAAGCATACAGTCCATTGTTAGAGGCTGCTAGTGAGGGCGGTGCTTTGCCGTCAATAGGCTGATGACGTCACTGTGCCATTCTAAGGGTAGTCGTGCTACTACAATATTAGCCAATTCCAAATTATCGCTAATCGAACGGATATTGTCAATTTTTTAAGAGATCCTTGAAGTCTGATCTTATATATAGAGCCATTTCATTTTGTAATGATATTATACAACGCGTTTTACAGCGACGCGTATGGCCGGCGGACCGGCCGAGAGACGTCCGACCGGTCGAAATCCCTACCGAAGCGAGCGGTTGATGCCCGGGCCAGTGCAGCTTATACCGATTTCAGAACAAGGTGTGTGATGCGCGTGCGCACAATACAGTTATGGCGCTTGATCTATATTCTCCTCGAGTACACACGAGGAGCTGTGCGAATATCGACGCGGTCAGCGACACCCGAAGCTGTGAAAAGGGCCTTAAACAAAAGCTCGTTACTATGAAGTTAAATGGATAACCTTGAAACGAACGCGCCAACCCTGTTTATAAGTCCTGCTGTAGCACATTAGTGGGTGAATCGTCCGTTTGCAGTGGGGGTGGTGGCGGGGCGCAAAGGAGTGAGAAGTTCGGGTATGAGAAGGACGTTTGAATGTTAACATGTAAACATGGATACACTGCAGGGACTACGCTCTCCGATGGGGCTAAGTTAATCCTCTAGGGGCACAACACCGGTATAATTACCGATGTTGCGACGCTGCTGCCTTCTGGCGGTATTGTTGCACGCCAGATGTTATACTTGCGGTGGTGGTAGCGAAATGACTTAACATGTGTAAAACAATTGCTCTCGGTTACGAATTTAAACGAAATTTTGATTTGTAGCAGCAAATTTGTATTGCCTAGAAATATTTCAGATGTGTTAAATTTAATATACGAGAAATATTAAAAACTCGGGTCGCAGTGCCAAAACCCTGCCGACAATATAGTGTATTTGCTAATACTGGCATTGTGGCTTTATTATGTAAACTTAAGTTTGTTTTTGAACAAAATAAAAAATTTAACCCCTTAATACATCCCTTAAAATAATATTTTTTTTCTTAATTTCAATATTTTTATCAATGCAACCTCGGTACCAAATTAAATACACACTTCAGTAAGTAAAGCACTATCCGCAAACTAGTGTTTTCATAAAATTTGTAAGTCCGGTCCTGTCGGGCCGATTTTATTAAAATTTTGGCAGCACATTTTAATCGTTACTAAAAGGTTAAATTTCAATTTTGAAACGATTTTGAGAATTTTTTCGGCATTTTTGGGCCCAAAAACATTTTTCAACCCCTAAAAACTACCCTTAAAATGGTCCGATTGAGCCCATTTTAAATAGGCTTCGTGCGGTGATGAATTTCAACGTGCCTACCAAATTTCGTCAAAATCAATTAACTCTTTCGAAAGTTATTGCCCGCACACATATATATATATAAATATATATATATATACATATACATATATAAATAGACATTTCCAAAAATGGTGCCAAAATGTTCAGGAGGCTATGAAACGTCGAGAAATTTTGGTCCGACCCCTAGGTCCCGCCATCCGACCGACGCCAATAGTGTATGTGCCATATGGCAAATACACTAATAAATAAATGCACATGATAATAGTTAAGTAGAGAGAGATTTTAGAATATAGACTCTAAGTTATGTTATTGAGCAATAAAAAGGAATATAATAACATAAACAAAGTAACAATTTCGATAACATTTCACGCAACAATAAAGTACTTTAACTAGAAAATTTAATATTGCATAACGACTATCTGTATAGATAACTTTTAATAAAAAAGTAGGTTATGTGTACTAAAGGAATAATTCCGATAAAGATTAAAATCTAAACAAACCCTGCTCGCTTATAACATTTTATAATACCTATATGTACATTAATTTTTATTATGCTAGTAATTTAAAAACACCACAAAGGAATAATCCCGATAACAATTTTTATTACTACCTACAAATTTTTCGCGATTTTACAAAAGTAAATTAAAAATGCTTTTAAGTATTCGCATGCGCGCTTATTTAGCACAAAAGAATTTGCGTGATACAAATAAAAACCTGATAAAAATCTAACCTTAAAGTGGAATTGTAAATTCGCAACCCTTATAATTAAATAACAATTCATTGCTGTGAAACAAAAGAACGATTTCGATCATCAATCTGATAAAAAACTCAACTTTAAGTAGGTGATAAATATATTTAAATATATTATTGACGTGACTACGTCTTACAACTCAGGCTCTGAAATTTTGCTCTCGGGTCTGTGGCAATTACTCGTAGAAATTTTGCAGTACGTTAAAATATGTAAATATATTATGATAGTGTAGGTAGGTTTAGTAGTTTTTTTTCCTAGTAATCAAATCATTTTTTTAAACATTTTACCTCATAACTCCTGCATGTGAACCGATTTTAATGATTATTTTTCTAATCAATAGGACATAAATTTTACTTAAATCGGTTCAGTAGTTTTGACGTGACAACATCTTACAAATTAATCCTTACTTCTAGGATGGACCAGAGTCCTGACAGGCAGACGTTGTCACGCCCAAAACACCCGCGGCCGTGTAAGACACAGTCTATCCTTTTTTTTAAACAAACTAACGCAGAAACAATTTACGATAACAACAAAGACAATAGTGTTAGTATTCAACCATTGTTGAATAAGATAAAGCTATCTCAAAGGAATTATGCCAACAAAGAAGGTGAATCGAATTGTCTTAAACACCTTAATTTAATACAGTAGGTACCAAGTACTCAATTAGCGTTTAACAAAGGAACAATTCCGATAAGAAATCAAACCGTTACGAGAAAGCAATTCCAATAATATAAAACTAAACATCTCAATATAACACAGTATCGAATCCTGATTTCGCACGGAATTAGCGTGTAGCAAAGGAACAATTCCGATAAGGAATTAAACCGGCGCGAAGTATGCAACCCTCATTCGGTTACGACACTGGATAATACCTCCATAATAATACAGTATTAGTTCTTATCTCGCAAAGCAATTAACGTGCAGCAAAGGAATAAGTCCGATAACGATTTATAACTAACGTAAACCGCAGCCACACTGTGTGTGTTAGCTTTTGTACGTACGATTGTTAAACTGCAATTATTTGATCGTATCGCTTAATCATTAGGTGGAAATATTTTAAACTCGTATTTTTAAACGTGAGTCATGAAATAGAAAGCAAATAAAACGAATGATAATAAGACCGCATGAATTAAAGTCTATTAATTTAATGTACATGCCAAATGTTTATTTTGTTTCGTTTCGTATTTAATATCGAACGAAATTAATAAAAAAGATTATTTTATGATTAAGCTTATTTTCAGAACAGTCTGTACAAATCCAAGTGTGCAAGCTTTCACGGCCGGCATTGTTCCAAACATTCATGATTTCCGGGCTTGTAGGCCGTGGTCCGGTGGTATTTCTACCTGACGTTTCGTCTACAACTGCGGTAGACATTCTCAAAGGCGATGTGGCAGCGGTCGAAGTGTCCTCCTTGTGAGTCGCCAAGGAGGACACTTCGACCGCTGCCACATCGCCTTTGAGAATGTCTACCGCAGTTGTAGACGAAACGTCAGGTAGAAATACTACCGGACCACGGCCTACAAGCCCGGAAACCATGAATGTTTGGAGTCTGTACAAATTTCGGAAGTATAAAATAAACTGATACCTACCTATATTATAATTTATAAAATGTATAAATATGTGTATAATAAATGAGAGGTAAATAAATAAGAGGAAAAAAAGTGAATAAAGATCTATTTACACTTGTAACACGGAACACATTATGCTGGATTGAAAAATAAAATTCAGTGGCGTAACTACAGGGGATAGAGTGGGCAATTGCCCTCGGGCTCGGAAGTCCTGGTGGCCCTGAAGCATCCTGCATTACTAATTACTTCTTGTAACTGTTATGAAATCGCGTTCTATAAAATTCAATTCGCTGATAAAATTTAGGAGCTTAAAAACCAAATCAAAACTATTTTTTGGCAACAATATAAAGAATTAATCCGCACAGTGAACATTGAAAGTTCTCTTTGTAAATACATTGTTCATAAAAAAAATCATTGGGAGAAATAAAACATTCTCTTAATAAAAATTAATATTAAGTTAGTTACCTATATCTATAAATTTATAAATATTAGTAAAAGAAACTTTTTAGAGTAAAGCTTTTGTTTAAATGCACTAAAAAGGAAAAAATATTTTTTTATAATTATGAACCTAAATTATTAAAAATTATTTTTTCCTTTTTAGTGCATTTAAATAAAAGCTTGTCTCTAAAAAGTTTTTTTACTAATATTTATTTTGTTCATTTTAGTCTTTCAAAATTTTACCCCCTTTGACACCCGTAGGGGTTGAATTTCGAGAAATCATTGCTTAGTGGATGCTTACGTCAGAAAACGAACCAACTGTCCAAATTTCAAGTTTCTAGCTTCAGCGATTAGGCCTGGGCGTTGATTAGTCAAAAAAAAACCTACATCCTCGTCTGAACCCCTTAGGGGTTGAATTTATTTCTAAAAACGATTTATTCATGTATTGTCATCGCGAGTACATATGTGTACAAAATTTCAAATCGACCGGATACGTGGAAGTCGTTCAAAATTGACTTGCAAGATTTGATCTAAACAAACACACAAACAAACTAACATACATTGCAAGTTCAATAAAAGCTTGTAAAAACTAAAGGCTTTTTTAATCCGAGGACATTCAGCGGCTTTCACTAGACCGATTTTGATAAAAAAAATTGTATAATTAGGTATTTAAGTTTAAAAAAAATTATTAATTTTTTAATTTTTTCTAATAATTTAAAATAAATAATATTGAAAATCGAAAAGAAAAATTTTTTTAAAGCTATAGATAAATTACTAAAAATTAATTAATATGTATAAAAATTTAAAAAATATCACGAGACTTCAAAACGCGCCAGGAATGTTTGTGACGTAGTTATGTTAAAATGTGTCTGCATTTGTTGGTATTTTTGTATATGTATTACACATACTATCAAAAATAATAAATTTTTAACTTGGTAACCATGGATACAAAGACCATAGATAACATAATGACGTCACACGCGTTCGGATTCTTTCGGCGCGTTATCGGAACTGAGTTTAAAAATTAATTTTTATTTAAATATAACTTTTTAATTAGTAAGCAAAAAAATTAAAAAAAACAGTTTTGCTATAAAACTTGTATGTGGTCCTTCCATTTAAGTAAAAAAAAAATTTATTTAAAAACCCAATTATGTAGAAAGAAAGACATTGCAATATTATGTAAATTTTGTATGTAATTTTGTTTGAATGTTAGATATATTTCCAGGACGGTTAAGAATCGTACCGAAAGTGTGTAAACAGACCTCGAATAGAGAATTGCTTTTAACTTTTTTTTAATCTCGTCTTGATTTCTTTTTCAACTCTCGGGGCTCTCTGAGAGAAGGTATCTCCTGCTGTGTTGGTATTTCAAGGATATAAACTCTAATTAATGGCATATCTTTATACTTAATTATTCTTCGGGGGATAAATGTTACACATTATGTACCTGCGCATACCGGGTGTTCACTTTGACATGTCTATGCTACGAATTTCTTTAAAAGTTAGTTTGTAATAATCAAACATTATACACTTTAATATACGAACGAAGTTATTTTCAACGAAAATTTCCAGACAACAGTGTTGCCATGATTATTACAAGCCTATAAAACACTTTGAAGCCACTCCCGACTGTGTAGCTTTGAAATTTTTCTACTGACTCAACTACAGCTGACTGTAGACAACAGATTGAAACGCGCAATATGTGCCATATAGACGTATAGAGTCCACCGTGTCAGATACATGCAATTCTATCTGTGTCAGCATTAGAGCAGACAAATAAAGAACCACAATTACTTTTTTTTTATTCTGTTGGATCATGGAATACTGACGTCACTTCCGGTCATATTTTTTTTTATTGTCTTATGTCATCAACTATATAATACATAAATAAAATTGATGTTAAAATTTTGGTCTCAATTACGAGTAGGTGTTGTCATATTCATCGTGGTCTGCCAGAATTCATCCTTCATGGTAGCCCTATTTTTTCAATTTCCGGCAGAATAAAAATAATAATAATTGTATGACTCCCTAATAATTTGTCTGCCCAATCCTGGTTTACATAGACAGCATTACTTCGACACATATAGGAAAATCGATGGTTGGTTCTGGGACTAATAGTTTCTGTGAGAGAGAGTGCAAACCCTGGTAGAAAGGTTAAATATGGTAGTGACTGTACAAAGTCAAAAGTTTTGGCTGCATACGATTTAGTTTTGCCGTCTAGACAAGACAAGACAAGACTTTCAAAGTAGTAGGTAAAGTAAACCTTTACATACTACTACTTAGTTTATCTAGACTCTTGAAAATTGTCTGGAGTTTTGGCAAGAGTCTTGATCTAGATAAAGCAAGTCTTGTCTTGTCTTGAAAATTTCTTGCCTTAAAAATCTAGACAAGACAAGACAAGAGTCTAGAAAGTCTAGATCTAGACGGCAACACTACTTGTCTTGCCTTGAAAATTTCTAGACAAGACTTTTGCAAGTCTTGTCTTGAAAATCTAGATAAGACAAGAGTCTAGAAAGTTTAGATCTAGACTGGAACACTAATCCGGGCGAAGCCGGTCCGGTCGCTAGTAACAAAATAAAATTAGTCTAGAGTTTTGGCAAGAGTCTTTATCTAGATAAAGCAAGTCTTGCGTCTTGTCTTGAAAATTTCTAGACAAGACTTTTGCAAGTCTTGTCTTGAAAATCTAGACAAGACAAGACAAGAGTCTAGAAAGTCTAGATCTAGACGGCAACACTAATGCGATTTGTTCCCATACCTGAAAACATATGCGACCATTCAAAAGGAACATACTGTATATTATATTTCTTTATCCTACCTCTCCTCTCTATATTATATTATCTGTACAGACGCAAGCTAAAAAGGCTACAAGAGAAAAACTTGTATCTCGTTCCTTTTCTATTTTTCTTTACATTATTTTCTACCTATATACAGGGTGAGTTCGACCACCCGTATCAGTCGTTTTTTTCGAAAACGATTAGTCGTAGAGAGTTGTGTCAAAAATTTGTATTATAAAAGCCCTAATAAAGAATCGAATGGTGATAATTTTTTTTCCGGGAAGGTCGGCTTCCCTATTAGTTTGCTCCAGAATGTCCAGAACTCCGGAATTATAAATGTAACGATAGGTCGAAAGTGATATTGTTGAAAAGATCTTTAAAAAATAAGCAAGTTTTGTAGGAACATTTTTTTTATTACTGCCACCCCTGTTAAGTAATATTTGTTTGAAATTACTAAATTAAAATGTCATAATAACGAACTTCTTAAAAGTCCGCATTTAAAATCTAGTTACCTATCTATCGATCCTTAAACACTGAAGAAGTACACTCACAGTATAACCAGAAGAGCTCAGTAGTATGTATTAAAGAGTAAATGGAAGACAGTTTGAACACTTGTGACAATGTCTAAGGTTGCTAGATTTTTAATGCCGACTTCGATCGTTGTTATGAAATTTTGGTAAAATAATTTCAAACGATTGTTACTTAACAGGGGTGGCAGTAATTAAATAATTTTTCCTACAAAACTTGCCTATTTTTTAAAGAGCTTTTCAACAGCACCACTTTCAACCTATCGTGCTTTCTAAAATTCCGGAGTATTGAACACATAATAATTTATATTTATACTTATAGAAATTTACAGGGGTGGCAGTAATAAAAAAAATGTTCCTACAAAACTTGCTTATTTTTTAAAGATCTTTTCAACAATACCACTTTGGACCTATCGTTACATTTATAATTCCGGAGTTCTGGACATTCTGGAGCAAACTAATAGGGAAGCCGACCTTCCCGGGAAAAAAAATTATCACCATTCGATTTTTTATTAGGGCTTTTATAATACAAATTTTTGACACAACTCTCTACGACTAACCGTTTTCGAAAAAAACGACTGATACGGGTGGTCGAACTCACCCTGTATAAGTACACACCGTCCCTTTTAATTTTCTTGCAGGCAAAAAAACCTACAATCCTTACATTTAAGTATTTTTTTTGTGTCAAGTACAAAAAAAGGAATATAATAATTTTTCTTCAAGTTGAAGTGAAATTTAAACGTTTTTGTTTTATTTTATACTTTTCAAAGTTTGTTCTCTGAAGTAACGGACTCTATTCATCAAACCTAATTAAAATTTTTACCTTGAGTATACAATATATAAGAGATTAATGGGAACTTGGACCGTGGGTTGATTGAAACTCAGTTAAAGTTTTAATTCGCAACGTTTCGTCTATATTTTAGACTTCTTCAGGCTCTGTGAATAATAACCACATACATTATTCACAGAGCCTGAAGAAGTCTAAAATATAGACGAAACGTTGCGAATTAAAACTTTAACTGAGTTTCAATCAACCCACGGTCCAAGTTCCAATTAATCTCTTATATATAGTTACGATGGACATGACAACTAATTACTTGAGTATACATTTTATTTATTTATTGTAAATTATAGACGCGTCGACAATTTACGTCATTAGCGTCTTGATTACATCAAATAAAAATCAACTTAAAACTAAATGACATCACAAAACATCCATGAGCGGAGGTGGGATTTGAACCCACGACAGTCTGATCTAGAGGCCGCGACGCTAACCACTGGACCACACTGTCCTCTTTGAGTGTATAGCTTTATTTATCAAAAGTCATGGCTCGAAAAAATATATTCAAAAATATTTCGTTTTCAAATTATAAAAATATCCATCCTTTGAAGCTTTTCGTAATTTGATTTAAAATCTGGTGTTCGTATATGGACTTTTGATTTTAATAAATGAATTTGGAACTGGCCAGTTTCTGTTAATTATAATAACAACAACTTTCATACAATCATTAATTACTTTAGTTATTTCCACGTACATTACTATCTCCAAAAAAAAGGAAACACAAGAACATAACCTAATTGTTTTTAATGCATCATACTAATTAATAATAACTGCCAGGTACTGAAAATCCATTCAAACTTCAACCTGGACTGCTGCATGAACTTTGAATTTATTGAGTTGAACCGCAGGAATTTCTGTAACACTTGCATGAATAATTACTTGTGGTTAAAAGATTATAAAGCAAATAAGGGTAGACCTAGATTGGCCCAAATATGTCTGTATCGCGAGTACCGACAGATGCGTGAATACCGTTAAACACAAATAATTGTATTAATACATTCATTTTCATTTATTTTATAAAATCAAATATTCGTAAAATATATTATAACGTCATTTTTTATTTTTGAAATTGTTATCCCTATATATTTTCATTAAAAAAAATAGAAGCCTTAGGGATTCGAACCTGGGCTTAGCGTTTATATACCTGTCGGTAGACTCGTACTTTACCACACGACCATCTGCAGGCTTAACTCAACATAGACCTTAACAAAAAATTCGCACCATTTCTTAAGACGCAAGTGCAGTCAACAATTTGATCTAAGTCATCATGGTTTCCGGGCTTGTAGGCCGTGGTCCGGTGGTATTTCTACCTGACGTTTCGTCTACAACTGCGGTAGACATTCTCAAAGGCGATGTAGCAGCGGTCGAAATGTCCTCCTTGGCGGCTCACAGGTCAGTGTGTCAGAAATCAGAATGTCAACCGCAGTTGTAGACGAAACGTCAGGTAGAAATACCACCGGACCATGGCCTACAAGCCCGGAAACCATGATGACTTGGAACAATGCCGGCCGTGAAAGCTTGCACATCTGAACAATTTGAGCATTGACCCTACGCTATAATATTTTAGTTCGTAGCAACATAATTGTAGCACCTATATTACAGTATTAATAATATAAACATATTGATATCCACATAGTTGCTGACATATTATTAATATCGCTGGCGACAGGTCGACAGCTTATCGATGTTATTGCAGTGGGGCTAACACGGTGTCACTGCATCAGCGTATCACTAAGCGTAGATGTATTTTAAATCACTGGTCGCCATTTTGTTTTTAGTAAAATACATAACATATTATTGTGTATCCGTTAGGTATAACATATGAGGTTTTGTATTCCATTTTATAAATAATGTATACAATTTTTAACACGGACGTCGTGACTAAATACACAATTAAATGAATGCATAATGACTGCAAACAGTATATGAAACACCTATTGTAAGAACAATGACGTAACACAATGCTGTAATCAGGAAAAAATCATTAATTCAAACCTATGTCACCGTAGGGATTCTAACTTTCCACTTTTATAAATAAATGTCATCGAATGTGTGAATTTGGTGAGGTAGCGTCTTTCTTTTTTTCGCCAACAGCAGGGGCCATGTAGGACTAGTACCAATTCAATTTTTAATTAAGTATTTATTTATTTTTAGAGGGTAGTGTAAACTGGGTACAAACTCTATTATTTTGAATAATCAATTGAAAATTCATAGTTTCCCAAATTAGAACCTCGAAACTAGGGACGCTCTGTGCTCGGCTATTCCCAAACCAAACGTCTTCCGAAGTTTAAATGTTATCTAAATAATATAGAAAATGTGTTCTATTTTTTTTCATTTTAGTGCATCGATGTTAAAAAAAGAATGTATATTATGGTGGAAGAACTGGGTATATTCCGGTGGAAGAACAGGTATAAACAAAGTAAAATATAAATTGGAGTTTCATGCTTTCACGGCCGGTAGACATCTTGGTAGCAAGTGTTTCCGGGCTAGGTAGCCGTGGTCCAATGGATTTTACTCCGTACGTTTCGCCCAAAGCTCCGTTGGGCATCTTCAGCGGCGATTGGCACCAGTCACCAGTCGACCGGCAAGAAGATCACATCGTATTGCCAATCGCCGTTGAAGATGCCTAACGGAGCTTTGGGCGAAACGTACGGAGTAAAATCCATTGAAGCACGGCTACCTAGCCCGGCAACACTTGCTACCAAAAGTAAAATATAACTCTGTAAGAACATAAAAAACTAAACCACATTTTTAAAATTCATTTTAACACAATATTCTTGTTCTGAGTTGAGAGTTGAGATGATTAAAATTTGATCCCATATGCTGAAATATTAATTCTGCAATGTGCGATATGACCACATTCAATAATTAATAGTTTTGCGGTCGCCATTTTACGTTCAATCGTTTCCAATAACGCCATTATCTATTTGTCTATCATTGAACACGCCTATGAAATTGATCACCACATTGTTGCTTGTTTGATGTATTCGTACAGGAAGCGTCGACGGAGGTGCAAGAGAGAAAGTTGTGGCGGTGGAGGGAGAGAGAACATGTATAACAAAGGCAATTACGCGTGAAATTAGCATAATATTACGTTGTATTTCTGATTGAGGTAACCGTAAATACGGTTTAACGTGGTGGATGTTTTAAGTGAAACTTTTTAGCCTCTTACGCATGTCGAGGTCACGTCACGTCACGTCCAATCATAGAATCGCGTATATACTTCAACACTATTGCAAAACATTGTGTCATCCCAAACAGACAACTTTGTATATCATAAATAAAGCAGTACACACAACGGGATGCGTGACGTAGGGATATCGCAGCTGTTTTGTACGCAGTAGGTCGCTGGTTCGAGCCCGGGCGGCACCATTAATTTTTTTTTGAACTATTCCATATTTCACTTGATATTTATTTCTATTTTTATTATATTTTCTCTATTTATTTTTTAATTTAATATTCAAACTTAGCGGGGTGTGCACTTTTAGCTTTATAGAGTTTAAACCACGTAAACAATTAATTATATACTTTCGGCAAAATCGATTTTTTTTAATTAAATAATTAATATAAATAATAGTTTTTATACGGCTGAAATGCAATTGAAAAATTTTTTCGTTGGAGAGCAGACAATTATATAATTGTTTCGAAACATATTGGAAAAAATCATTTTACCAACCAGTGGTCACAATCAGGATTCTAAGCGGAACCTTTCCACTTTCGCGGCGGAATGAGCTTACAATACTCAACCGTGACATGATTGCTAAATTAATCTATTGATTCTAAAACATATAAGGAGAATATTAATTTAGCAATCATGTCAAGGTTGAGTATTGTAAGCTCATTCCGCCGCGAAAGTGGAAAGGTTCAGGTTAGAATCTTGACTGTGACCACTGGTTGGTAAAATGATTTTTTCCAATATGTTTCGAAACAATTATATAATTTGCTGCTTTCTAACGAAATTTTTTTTAAATAATTAATGATCGTGCTTGATTTATTATAGTTCCTAGTTTGAATCTTGAATGAACGCTTATTTAGCGACGTTCTGTATATGGGGTAAAGTTGTGAAATCCTATTAACATCAACTCTAAACAACAACAACAATCACACACACATTAGAACAACAATTTTCCCAAACTTAATTAACTAATATTTAATTAAGTCTCAAATTATACGAGCTCCTCACGTGACAGCTTATTGGGAAACGTTAGCGGAAAACGTGACATTCGGTTGGTTTTATTGAACAAATTAGAGTGGTCCCAAACAGTCCAGTGTCGCCAAATTTACTTAGTAACCTATGAGTTTTTGTCCACGGATTTCCAAGCCTGAACATCGATTTTGCAGGCAAATATCCAGGCCTGAACGTCGATTTGATTAAACTAAAAATACTATGGCGCCCACGGGACTCGAACCAGCGACCTACTGCGTACAAAGCAAACGCTCTATCTCTGAGCTATAGTATAGGGTCCGGCAATCAGCACCGGCAGATTCGAGTAGCCTATGAAATGAAAAATAATTGACGTACGACTGTCAATAATTGCCCGTAATTGTTAAACTTATTTCATGCAATTTGTCCAGTTATGGGTCATTTTCCAGTAAATCAGTGTGCTTTCGTTGTTGATTTTATTTATTTATTGTAGATTACAGACGGACTTTCGTTGTTAAAAATTTTATTCGAACACAGAGCATTGTGCAGACTCAATTTTAGACGTGAATTTGAAGTTGCCAGGCATGGAAGAATACCAAAACGGGATACAATTTTGAATTGGGTGGGTCAGTTCCGAGTGCATGATGGTAGCGTTCAAGATCTGAAAAACGCAATTCGAGATGAAATTAGAAATATTGGACCTGATTTATTACGAAGAGTAGATAATGGAAAACTTTCTAGAAAGATGTCAAGAATGGTTAAACTGCAATGGCGCTCACTTAAGAGACGTTATTTTCAAAAAATAGCGAGGTGGTTTAAAACCGCCAGTACTGATTGCCGAACCATTTAGCATGTTAATTCTGTTAATTTTTTACCTCTGCCTAGCTTATTATTTTTATTATTGTACGGAACCCTCGATGCGCGAGTCTGACTCGCACTTGGCCGCTTTTTATAACGTGACTTACGTGACACTGTATGTATTGATGTGCGATACGAGATGTTTTAGTCGATTGTCTCGATTGTTCAAACATCTCGATAACTCTCGATGGTTATCACTTGGACTCGATTGTTGTTGTTTCATACTTCACCGAGACCGAGTCGCATAATACTGAATCGTACACCTTCGAGAGCCACATAATATACATTCGTTCATCACTCAACAACTGTGGTCGAGCCGATGGTCGATCGCGTAATACGGATTCCATAGTGAAGAGATCACAGAGTAGTGAGTACCGACTGAAAAGTTTGAACAGTGAAGAATCAACGAGTCGCGTGAACGTCAGTCGACTAACATATAACCTTGCAGCTATTATAATATGTATTGTCATTCGCTGCTATTGCTATAACCTATGTGGCAAATAATCGACTTGAACAATCGAACATTTCGATTGTAAAATCAAACTCCGAGTCGATTGTGAACTCGATTGTTATTATGAACGATTGCAATTGTTTCGATTGTAAAAATGTCTCGTAATCGCCCATCACTAACTGTATGTAATGTGCGGATACCTATTCTACCTGAAAAAGGCCTTTAAAGCAATACATGTTTTAAAATAGCAACAATTTACACAACTTGTTAAGTGAGTTTTGTATATCTAAGTGGCAGCTTACTTTAAACTTTCAAATGAACAAATTATAAAAGGAAAATATTAGAAATGTGAAATAGCAGTAATTATAAATCCGCTCTCCAACGTTCTCTACTAGAGATAAAAGCGGAAATGAAACCCGGCTCAACTAGTGCCTGCATATTCTAGTGCTACAGCAACAACAGCACAAAATCGAGTAGACAAGGAAGGCTAGGTTTGATAATACAATTATTATAGAATGCCCGTTACGCTACAGTGGTATGGCTAGAGAAATTCACTTAAATATTTTACAATAAAAATTAATAAACAAACACTTGAAAAATTCTACACATTTATTCATCTCAACGATCGTTTCGGGTTTCTATAACTCCTGATGATGGGTTAGAAGCCCGAAACGATCGTTGAGATGAATAAATGTGTAGAATTTTCCAAGTGTTTGTTTATTAATTTTTATTCAATCATGTTGTACCAAGTGCCTAGCGATAATTCTATAGAATTTATAAATATTTTACATTTTTCATTGAGGTAGAGAATAAATATTATGTCAAGTACAGTCGACTCTCACTAAGAGTTCAGTATTGAGAGTGTAGGAACATTAATAATTTCAGAGTACCTACCTATGTCAAATTGTTGGTGGAAGAAAGATTTTCTGGCAATGTTTGTGCAGCCTATCATTTAACTGTACTTAATATAAACATTTTATAAGTTTTTATTTAACTTCACCTGCTAGTAAGTTAGTACGTTTGGGTCAAATCTTGAAAGTCAATTTTGAACGACTTCCACATATCCGAACGATTTGAAATTTTGTACACATGTATTCCCGATGACAATATTCATGAATTAAATAAATAATTAAATTAAATTAAATACCTTCTTGCATTTCTAGTGGCTTATTCCTAAAATTTGAAATTTACTGTCGTAAACACAATATTTTTGTGATAATTATACTTTGTCGTTCGCTACTACTCTCTAAGTATCAGCGAAATCTCACGGCGCTTTGTATACATACAGTTGTCAAAAAAATCTGAACAAGTTATTGGTGCCAGCTATTAGCGAACTCCTAAGTGTTGATTAAATAAGTTTTTAGTGTGATCTATTAGCAATTTTATGAACTACCAATATCTCTCATTACCAAAACACTAAAAATACCTTCTTGCATTTCTGATAGCCTATTCCTAAAATTTGAAATTTACTGTCGCAAATATTTTTGTAATAATTAATATTTTGTCGTTCGTTAAACACTAAAAATACCTTTTTGCATTTATGATGGCCTATTCCTAAAATCTGAAATTTACTGTCTAAATATTTTTGTTTATATTTTGTCGTTCGCTAAACACTAAAAATACCTTTTTGCATTTCTGGTGGCCTACTCCTGAAAAGAACAAAATCAAATATTAGTAAAAAAAAACTTGTTAAAGGCAGTTTTCATTGAAATGTACTAAAAGAAAAAAAATGATTTTTAATAATTTAGGTTCATAATTATAAAAGCGTGGGTTGTGACTAATTAACTTAACTCACGCTTTTATAATATTAGTGAACCTAAATTATTAAAAAAAATTATTCCTTTTTAGTACATTTCAATAAAAGCTTTAAACAGTTTTTTTACTAATATTTTTTTAATTACGTTACATAATTGAGTAACAGCCAATCTAGTATAATTTTAGTACATTTAATACAATATTACATACTATATGTGTACTAAATAATACTAAACTATTGTATTTTAACATAGGTAGGTATATACAGTTAAGTTCTACCTACTACTTAAACATAACGTATACCTACGCTTATATAAAATAGCGGGCACAATTATGTAACTATGCGTTGTACATCAAGTACCTACATAATATGATACTGCTTGTATATTAAAGGCGCGTTCACACTACGGTGTGGCTTTTGTATTAATTTCGGCATATCAAATTTTTGATAAGGGCTGACTGTTCCTGTTGTTTGTTATATGAAAATAACCAGTTTCCAGTATGTGTTATTGGCAAAGTCAAACGATATTTCAGACGCTATTGACCTCTGTTGTCGAGCGTCTATAATTCACAATTCATTCATTCAGTCAACCGATATTTATTACCTTAGGTAATAAAAATAAAAAATGCTGGTGAAAAGTAGAGTATGTGCTTATGAGTATATGACCGGAAGTGAAACTTATTGACTATTTTGCCTACCCAATTCATAGATTACAGTATCAACAACAGTCGTTTTGTAGTTCATAAATAGTGCGTTAGCTGTTGATTGTGCTATATCTCTTTCTTTCTCAATCTAAACATTGCTAAACGGTAACAGCTGAACCAGTTAAAACAAATAACAGTAATTGTCGATAGTTAACCAAGTAACCGATAACAGTACAGAGAATAAAACACTTTTGAGAACTGGAATATGAAAATCGGAATGCTTTGAAAACCTGTGGTATAGGTACCTAACTGTTATAAATTCTATAGAATTATCGCTAGGCACTTGGTAGAACATGATTGAATAAAAATTAATAAACAAACACTTGAAAAATTCTACACATTTATTCATCTCAACGATCGTTTCGGGTTTCTAGCCCATCATCAGGAGTTTAAACTAAAACTAATTTGTGAAATTTTAGTTTAAACTCCTGATGATGCCGATGGGCTAGAAACCCGAAACGATCGTTGAGATTAATAAATGTGTAGAATTTTTCAAGTGTTTGTTTATTAATTTTTATCTAACTGTTATGTTTGAACAACATAATTTTGCTGTTTTTTTTTGTTTGTATTTTTTGAAACCGTTTTTTTTCGGTAAACGTTATTTCATCCCACAATCATATTTTCCCTGATCTAAATATTTGCATTATTTTTACTTCCCACCTCTACTATGGTAGGGAAGTAATGGATTTAGTCCGAAAAAAATATTTCGAGTTTTAACAGATTTCACGTTTTGAGACCCTAGCAATCGTTTAAGATCATTTTCTGACTGATGTCTGTATGTGTGTGTGTGTGTGTGTGTGTGTGTGGTCAATTTTTCGCCTTCGATATCTTAAGAACGGAACAACATACGGGCATGCCGATTGTTCTATTGTGTTTATTAGCCTTTAACTTAGATCTGATTAGATTTTGAGTCAAATCGGTTCACTGGATCCTGAGATATTCAAAAAAACGTTCTCAGTGTCACGTATTAACATAGGTAAAAAAAAATATAAATGAATTCTAGATGTTATAATATGAAAAAAATGTAAATATTTTTTTTCTCTAAAATGTATAGTTTTCGAGAAAAAAAATATTTTACTAAGAAAAAATAAAAATTGTACGTAAATCAAGGTAACCATGATTTTTGCTATATTTAGCTAGCCATCAGTAGATCACCAAACAAAAAAGAGGGCCATGCTTTTTTCAAAGAATAAAAATTAAATTGTGTTTTAAAGACCACCAACAGCTAAGGTTATTTGGGCCTAGTCAAAGAATAAAAAAAAAAAGAGTGTTTATTTTTTGCAAATATTTACTAGGTGGGAAGTATAGGACTGGTCATCAGTCTAATTTTTTTAATTAAAAGCATCGACGCAAAAATTCTGCCCGCCATTAAATGTCACAAAACTCCAGGTAATACAATATTGCAAATTACCTGTATTACTCATAATTAGCACGAAATTGGTGTTTCGCGTGAAAAAAAGATAGCAAAAACTACGTGGAAAAGGCGGCTGAACGACGACTGAGCGAGGGAGGAAGGGTGCGGGATATGACTTATTGCGCAGACGTGATGCCGCTGCAAAACGTGATCACGTACAAAAGTAATTAACTAAAAGAAATGAAACTGTAACAGGGCCGGATTAAAGTAGTTTACATCTATACTCTTCTTTCGAACGACATTACATAGACCGGCGTTTCCCAAACCATGTTCCGCAGAAATCCAATAGGTGTTCCGTGAAAAAAATCTGTAAATCAGTTGACCCTGAAGGCCATCCCTGGAACTTCCCGCTATTTTCAAGCGCTTTGAGTTCGAAGCACTTGATAATATACCCAAAAGTAGATTGCTGATAACAACACTATTTTAATTTTTGAAAAGCTATAAATTTTGAACGCGCTATTCGATTTTGATATTTAAAATGGCATTCGACGCAGTTTTTTAAGTTCTAAAAATATTGTAAGAGGTACAAAATCGATTGGTTAAGAAATCTCGAAGTTATTTTGAAAAAACACTTTTTTCGAAATCTGTTGACTACGATATCTCTCGTACGGATTATCCGATTTTGATCCGCTTAGCGGCATTTGACGCAGTTTTCTGAGGAGAAGAGCTGATTAGATTATGAAATCAATTCTAGAAGCTATTTTGAAAAAACATCATCACAAAAATAAGGCCTTGAATAAATAACACCAAAAAATTGTCACTATAGCTCTCGGTCTATTAGTCCTTACCTAAGCCAAGAAGATTTTCTTTTTGAAATTTCACATCTGAATTCCAAATTTGTTTCTATGCAATGTTCCGTAAAATATATTAAATAAAAAATGAGTCATTTTTAACGGGCACTATATTTAATGTAATGCAAATAACATTGGAAACACTTTTATTACGGACATTATTTCGCGACAGTCTCTATAATTCTCTATCTATATATACAGTGTGTAAGTCATTCAAACGTATATAATTTATTATATCTCACACACAAAAACATATTATTAGCAATGCTTTTAGCTATGTCCGTTGAAAGTGGGACTGCAGTCCCAGGACGAGCGTGTATCAACGTCCCTCATCCCACCGTGCCACGTGAAGTATTTAATAGCATTTGTACCTTTGTGTTTTATGTACACGTCTATTCTATACGTACAGGGCTGTACTCAAAATGAAACGTAAATTGATCAATGCTATCAGAAGAGATAAAACATTAGATGTAAACATACTGTAAATTATAGATGCTCAACAACAGAGGTCATACGCGTATTTTTTAAATAAAAGTAATTCGAAACAAAAACAAAATAAAGCTAACACTCGCGCAAATAAATACCGCTTAAAAAAAGTAGGTATAGGTACCTATCCTTCTCCAGGGGCGGATAGGCTCATCGGGACACCGGAATTTTCCCGGTGGGCCGCTACTTATATTGATGAAAATGGGCCGATGAAAAATATTGCTATTCTACATACGAGTACATACAAATATGGTCATGTGGGCCGTTAGATTTTATTTTTCCCGGGGCGGTCAGATTATGCCTACCCGCCCCTGCCCTTCTCTTTCTATATCTACATTTTCAAATTTCATAACCGTTTTTTATTTTGAAAATAATAAATAAGCATTAGAACAATTATTATTATTCTTCATGTTTGTATTATCTACATACGAATTTAGCACGCCAAAATATTCTTTCGCTGAATATTTTTCTATCGTTTAATTTTACGTAGATAAATAAATACAACAAACAACAAAAATATCTCGATTTCAAATTTCATAACCTTTTTCGATGTAGTTTATAGCGTTTTCAGCTGGTTACATTTTGTTACACTAGGCCGCACTAGTGTAAAGTCTTACCAAGAACCGTGTTCGACTGGTCAGTGTAGAGAGCAATGCTACAGTGTATCATGTTCGGCTGGACGTCGGTGGGATGCTAGGACCTTCAGTGTTACACTTTTATCACCGTCGCAGGGAGGTCGTGTAAAGAAAGTACAACATGGCAGCGATAACGATAGAATAATGGCCTACACGAAGAGCGTGTACACTACTCAACACTGACACGGTGCTAGTGTTACACTTTTTGCCACCATCGAAGGGAGGTCGTGTAAAGAAAGTACAACATGGTAGTGATAATGACAGAGTAATGGTCTACACGAAGAGCGTTGTACACTACTCAACACTGACACGGTGCTAGTGTTACACTTTTTGCCACCATCGCAGGGAGGTCGTGTAAAGAAAGTACAACATGGCAGCGATAACGATAGAATAATGGCCTACACGAAGAGCGTTGTACACTACTCAACACTGACACGGTGCTAGTGTTACACTTTTTGCCACCATCGCAGGGAGGTCGTGTAAAGAAAGTGCAACATGGCAGCGATAACGATAGAGTAATGGCCTACACGAAGAGCGTTGTACACTACTCAACACTGACACGGTGCTAGTGTTACACTTGTGCAAAACTACGCGCCACTGGTGTCAAAAAGTGCATAGCAACTGAAATCAGATTTTTTGACAATGCTTTCTACAACTCAGCAACAGTGTATCAATTATTGACGATAAGCCGGGCCTGTTCATAATTTACACAAATTACCAATTAAATGCTGTCCAAAGCACATCGATGTTCGACGTTTTGGCAAGTGTTGCCAACGTGCTGATTACAAATTATTTCGTAACTGCAGCAATTACTGATAAGCATGCAAAACGCTGACGAACAGATAGTAATATAACATTTTGATGGAAAAAAACAAAAAAAAAAACAAAAAAAAAACTTGATATCCCGTATTTCGACGGCTGTGAAATAAAATAGTGTTCATAGTCGGCTTTTATTTATATAATATATAAATCGTTTATACGTAACATTTCAGGCTAGATAAAAAGAACAAACGCTGTTTGATATGCAGCTTTCTCTCTCCTCCCGCAAGCATCGCTTCCGCGCTTTACTTTTGTAGTTTGTTGCCTACAAAGACTTGATATGTTTTGTCTGCATTAAAGGATAAAAAAATACAACATAATTTCGATAAATACGAATGACATTAAATATGGGTTGCTATGCTTTGCAACTGAACTTGGACAAAGTCAAAACAAGTTTTATTTCAGACAAGATTTTTTAACGTTGGACAAAAAACTAAACGACAAAAGCTATAATAATAATTATTATAGCTTTTGTCGTTTAGTTTTCTACTTCAACTTACGATTGACGCGCTTATTTTTTGTTACAATGAAAAGAAACAGCGCTGTCGTATTAACTAAGTATGCCGCCCAAAGTCCCTTAAAATTTTGCGTCTTCTATATTTTACTTAGTTATAAAAAAATAAAGAAAACTTTTGCGTCGCTTCACACGACGTATCACACGAGCGTCTAAAAAAAAATCGAAACAATGCGCCCTTAGTTTCTTTAGACCTAAAGTGCAGTACAGTAGTATTGTTAAAAGAAGACACCAGCGTCATACATGCGCAGAAACGAGTTTAGTGCGTGAGCGAGTCCATATTCTGTTTAAAGGGGTAGCGCGTCACACACAACAGACTTGACACTACTTCTACTGCGCAGATCGGCCATCTTGCTGGTGTCTTCTCTAAACATACTAACAATACTACTCTACGTTGGTGAATGATTCGATGAATTCTACTCGTCAGTGTAATTATTACACTGACGAGTTGACTGAAATAATAGGAAAGGTATATCGAGTCGTGTGTTGTTATTTCTTTGTTACAGGGATGATTAATAAGCCAATTTGAAAATTTACGTAAAGATTTTTACACAAAATAAGGTTAAAAAAATGGAAGAATGAATGGGACGTGAATGAAGAAGGATGAAAGAAGAATGTTTGAGGGTTTAGAAAAAAAATTGTAGAATAAATAGAATAAGCTTTAATTAATGAATAATAATAAATATAGAAAAATGACGTGGCTAATTACGCAACTAAGCGTAGAAGCCAATTATATATATTAAAAAAAAAGGTTAAAAAATTCTATCTGACGAAAAAATTAAGCATATAAGCAGACAAGAACAACATTTATTTAGATTTAATTTGTATTATATGTGTTCTGTCAGATAAAAGTAAAAGTTGTGTCTTTGATATAATAATTCGCAATTAAATGTTTTTGAGGTTAAAAAGTCCTTTGAATTAAAGGAGAATAATTCTGCGTTTGATTACTGAACATAGCAGGGTTTTCCAAACTGACTGTCACTAACCACTAGTGCCATCTGACGAATAAAAAATGTAAGCGTTTGACGTATACCTTACTTGTTACTAGCGCTATCTGACGAATGAACATATGGTAGTCCTCGTTATTTTAAAAACGGTGAATGTTGAATTTTTGACAAAATATTTTTTCATCAAAATTCAAGTTAATTTGCACGATGTTCCTACAAATCCTATTTGTCGACAAGTGGTTCCATTCTCATCCCTCCAATCAATCTCTATACCGTCAATCATGGAAGCAAATTACCTGCATGCATCACCTGCATACATAAAGCAACGACACAACAACATCCGTTTCCTTTTATAGAATGGCGGCATTTTCAAATCACATATTATTATCGGAAATTGAAATCACAAAATAACATTTTCAACAAATTGATATCCTGGAGGACATAGGTAAAACTCGTGTATTTATTTCCAGAGTTATATCCAGGTAAGTACTGCGTAAAAATCTACAAAGTGTTTTTTAAAAGCTTTGTCAAACTTGAAAAGTATGTTTTAGTAACAATAAAGAATTCCATACGACGATCAACTGAACAAATATACCTAATAAATATATGTTAACAGGATAATAACAGAATAAATATATGTCACAGGAATAAATAAATATTATTATTATTATTATTATTAAATGAAATTACATTTCTTTAAATCTTACCTCTCATAATAAGTATATTATATTATAGTAATTGTATAATTAACTTTGTGGGTAATTTTAACATTGGAAATGTTTATGTTCGTATATGGGGGCAGAGTTACGAGTTTTCGTTCAAGGCCAAAAGACAACGGTGTCGCGATCAAGTGAGAAGCAATCATGCAAAATTGAACAAGTGCAATTTTTTCGAAATGTGTTTTATATCATGTTTAGTTAATTGACACGTATTTGCGACGATCTGCGGTGTTATTTTTGAGCAAATGTTAATAAATACTGTAGAAAAATCCATTTAAAAGTTAAGTAATCAAGCAAAAGTGAACGCGTATATAACAGAAGAATAATAGGGTTATTCCTGACAAAACTAAACAGTGCATTGATAAATATTGTGTGTATAATAAACAGTTAATTATGTTTCATATATGCTGTTATCATTTCCAATGTCCTCGATGGTTGCAAGGATTGCGAAATCTGTGAATTTTTCTTCTCGAAAACTATGTCTTAGGGATATCTCTCTATTTTTTTAGTATGAACATGTTTAATGATACAACGTACTTTTTAGGGTTCCGTACCTCCCTGCCTAAAATGTCTGTCTGTCTGTCTGTCCGTCCGTCCGTCTATCATAAGACCGTGAGGTTCAAGCTTACACTATGTGTTTTTTAACATAGACACAGTTTGCATCAATTAAATTGTTGTACACATACTTGACCAGTTTTTTGTAACAATATATTTTCCGAAAGGGTGTTCGAATAATACGAGGTAAGTTAAGGGTTAAACACATGTTTGGTCCAATAGATAAATCTTTAAAGGAAATGTATAATAGATAATATCGTGGCGACGAAATGGATTTGGAAATAAACTCGGCTGGAAGCAAGTAAATTGTCAAGTCGGGATTCTTTATCTGGGGAATAGTTATCCAGATTCTTATGTTTTGGTCGGGAGCGGGTCGACGCGTAAGTAGGACTCAAAAGAGAGTTAGTTTATATATTATGATTGTGAAGTCAGTTGGGAGAAGTCTTCTTTTTACTTTCCTGTTTTTTATATTTCATAAAAACACTCGATCTACGAAAAAAGTTTCCACACACTTTAGAAATTTTATTCCTTATTTACATAGCTAAATCTAAATATGAAACATAAAATTAGAAGCTGATAAGAATCTGTCTTTTTAAAAACAGAAGCTGTAGTGATCCTGATGATATTTTAATAATTTCCTGCGACTCAGTGTGGCTTAAGGATCCAATTGAAATGCAAATATACTATAAAATTAGAAGATATCTTAACTCATCAAGCCTTTTCATTTGATACCTCACACAAAAGGTTTTACCGATTTTTTGCGTACTGACAAAATGGCGTCTAGAATCCGCCATATTGAATTTTCCGTGTCATCATATACCCAGTAGCATTCGTGAGACCATGACGAATCTATAGACATCTCATTTTTCAAAATCCGTCAAACCGTTTAGGCTACAGAGCGTGTCAAAGAAATATACATTCATAGATAGATACACTCGAAAAACGTTACCCTTCTTCTGGAGCAGACAGATAAAAATTATTTAAAAAAATGATTTTGGAAGATGTAAGTCATGTATGGCTTCGCCATACCGATATTTTCTTTAATGATAGTAGTAACGTAAACTAATTAACATAATGTTTTTAATTGCTAGAACTATTTTAACAAAACTGAAAATTTGAACTGTTGGAAATTCTATCATCACAAGTTTGTCGGAAACTCTAATGTGTTTTAACAAGTTTAAATGTGAACATAACCTAAACTAACCTAACATTTAAAGTGATGCTTTTTATTAATAGTCAACATATTTAGTAAATTTACTCTAGTCTTTAATTTACTACTGCAGACAAGTTTTAAAACATTATAGTACATCGTTTACATAATGTACATTAACAATACCTTTTATACTTTGAAATACAATATGAGCATAACCTCATATTTATGTACATAAAATGGCGGCAGAGGCAACAGCAAGTGGCTATTTAACAAATTCCTGAACACCAACAAAAGGTATAAAATTATTAGTGGAAGTAATATCAACATAACCTCACACTTGTTTACATAGATATTTATTGAAGGATCAAAATATTATATTAATGAACAAAATAAGTGGCTTTTCTTGATAGGTACCTATTCTATGTCTTTTCGATAGTAATATAACCTCACTTTTACCCGACTACGAAGAGCGTTTATGTGTTTTGTGAGTAAGTTTGTGCCACAATAGCACTCAAACGGCTGGACGGATTTTCATAAATGAAGCGTCGATAAATTTGTCATAATCTCGAGAGTGAAACTGAGAATATAAAGTCACGTAAAATTCAATATGGCGAACGCTAGACGCCATATTGTCAGAACTCTAAAATCAAAAGTCAGCAATGAATTGATGCATTTTCACAAATGAGGTATCGATAGATTCGTCATAATCTCAAAAGTGATACTGGATATATAACGTCACATAAAATTCAATATGGCGAACGCTGCACACCATATTTTTAAAAATAAAAAATGAGCTAACTATTTGTGTGGGGTGATGAAAGGATTCGAAAAATATATAAGCATCCTAAAGCTTTCAGTAATATGTCTTTGCCCGACTACTTTTTATATTGGAAGCTTTTTTAGTACCTACATTTTTTATTTAAATAATTGTTTAAATACATATATTCGTTTTATGTACAGTAACTAACTTTCTAAATAAAAAATTCACAGATTTCGCAATCCTTGCAACCATCGAGGACATTGGAAATGATAACAGCATATATGAAACATAATTAACTGTTTATTATACACACAATATTTATCAATGCACTGTTTAGTTTTGTCAGGAATAACCCTATTATTCTTCTGTTATATACGCGTTCACTTTTGCTTGATTACTTAACTTTTAAATGGATTTTTCTACAGTATTTATTAACATTTGCTCAAAAATAACACCGCAGATCGTCGCAAATACCTCTCAATTAACTAAACATGATATAAAACACATTTTGAAAAAATTGCACTTGTTCAATTTTGCATGATTGCTCCTCACTGGATCGCGACACCGTTGTCTTTTGGCCTTGAACGAAAACTCGTAACTCAGCCCCCATATACGAACATAAACATTTCCAATGTTAAAAATATATAATATATTATATCGAGCAGACATTAACTGGCTATATCTGTTATATATAGTACCTGTATATTATTTATTTTGCGCGTTTGTGGAATATAACCTCACATTTCAGTGTTAGTTTTTAATAAAAAGCAACGTCATAAGGCATGTGTAACGTTGTACGTCAGAGAATATAAACGCCATTTTTACAATAACAAAATAACATTTTCTTTGAAATGATAATCTCACAAGAAAATTTGTATATACTATAAGTTATATGATGTTGTTTTGTTTTCCTTTTTGTTTCGCTTTTGTTTTCTCCCATATAACCTCCACGTTTTCACGGATCATAGAATCAACGCGAAGTAAACTGCCAAAATAAATTAAACCGTTTTAAAAGAACGACATGCAAACATACAATAAGATGAAGAAAATATTCTTAAAATAATTGGATTGCCAATTACGACTTGTCTAATTTAATCTAACGATGCAGAAGTAAGAAACTAGAATTGACAACCATTTTACAAATTAAAAACAATTTTTACAGTACCGGGTTTTTTTTACCATCTGTCAGAATTTCTTAAGTCAAGTATCAAGTCATGTTTTAAGCATACATTTCAATTTGCAGAACAAAATGTCGGTATTAACCCCCTCTCTTAGAAGGAAACTTGCTCGTCTAGGTGTTTATATCGTTCTGCAAGGGGATTAATACCGACATTTTGTTCTGCAAATTGAAATATATGCTTAAAATAGTCGCCGCAATAACATATTAAAATTTGAACTTTGAACTAATAATATAAATTTAGTCGGGTACATAACACGTTTAGGGTGATCTGCCACCCAAGTACCGGGTTTTTTTACCATCTGTCAGAATTTTTTAAGTCAAGTATCAAGTCATGTTTTAAGCATACATTTCAATTTGCAGAACAAAATGTCGGTATTAACCCCCTCTTTTAGAGGTAAACTTGCTCGCCTAGGTGTTTATATCGTTCTGCAAGGGGGTTAATACCGACATTTTGTTCTGCAAGTTGAAATATATGCTTAACAGTCGCCGCAATAACATATTAAAATTTGAACCTTGAACTAATAATATAAATTTCATCGGGTGCATGACACGTTTAGGGTGATCTGCCACCCAAGTACCGGTTTTTTTTTACCATCTGTCGGAATTTTTTAAGTCCAGTATTAAGTCATGTTTAAAGCATACATTTCAATTTGCAGAGCAAAATGTCGGTATTAACCCCCTCTCTTAGAGGGAAACTTGCTCGCCTAGGTGTTTATATCGTTCTGCAAGATTTAATACCGACATTTTGTTCTGGAAATTGAAATATATGCTTAAAACAGTCGCCGCAATAACATATTAAATTTTGGACATTGAACTAAGAATATAAATTGCGTCGGGTACATGACACGTTTAGGGTGATCTGCCACCCCTTTAATACTGACCAATCGACCTGCAAATATTATAATGGCATTATTGGGTCACCGACAAGCTATACAAACAATTTCAGCCTTGAAGCAATAATAATCGTGACCATTTGTTTTGTTACATGTCGGGGCCGGTCTGCATCCTTCCCATACCGCTGTCTAGCAAAATCCCTTACACAGGGCACTTTAATATGCCTCCCTCAACATTCTCACAAAAATAAGGCCTTGAATAAATAACACCAAAAGATTGTCACTAGCTCTCGATCTATTACTTATTGTGAATTGCTTTTATGATTTGAAAGAATTTTATGATTTCAATTAACATGTACCTATTTTGACTTGTCACATACATTTTGTCAGTGTCGACTGTGATCAAATAAATATCTATCTATCTATCTGTCTATCTATCTATCTATCTATCTATCTACTCGTCATAATAGAGTTCTTTAAACATCTAAATATACAATCGTCTTTTTCTCTATGGCGATTAAGCAGTACTAGTACATTATTTAACGCATCAAATATCTATCTTTTCTCTGTTGAAAAAGCACACTTTCATCGTGTGTTTGCAAATGACATTTCGGCTGTCATTGATAGATGACTCTCAAGTGACTCGACACTGTTCCACTGTAGCGGCGATCGGAGGATTCACATGTTGAACTTTCCACGGCCCGCTTGATACATACGACGACGTCACAAGTTACATATTGTTATTGCAGACTGACAAATGACTCTCGAGCGAGTTTATTTTCATGTTGTAATCGGACGCCTCACTGAACAATAATTAACACGTGTTGATTTAAAGTATTTTTTGCCATTTCCACTATAAAACCTACAGGAGATTTCGTGTTTCTAGCTCAAGCCGTTTCGGAAGAAGCCTGTTTTTTCACCCTTTATTTTCCAAAAAAGGCATTATTCAGGTACCAAATTTTAGCAGTTTCGGCCGTGCGTCAGTCAGTCAGTGAGTAAACTTGTTTTATATATTATAATACAGACAAGAAATAATTTATTAGTTTTTAATAAAATGAAGCATTCCTTTCTCGTAATAAAGTTTTCTTTCCCTCAGTGAACTTTTCATGAACACAATACATCAATTATCTTTCCAGTGAACTATTGGCCGAAAATTTTCAGGTTACCATTCCAACCGTACCACGTGATGCGTAACTATGGAAACGTAGAACGCATAATTAATTCATGATTTCAAATACAGGAGGTCATGAATTAATTAAATTAATTAAACGTAGCTGTAGTGTGGATAAATGGCTTGAGTGCTCTTCGTCGGGAACAGTTTTCCAGGATAAAAAGTATCATGTGTCCTTTGTCGGGCTTCAAGGAATCTCTTTTGTCAATTTGCCAAGGTTCTATTTTTCCCTAGTAGGTACTTACGTATGTACACGACTGATTTTTTTATGATTTTTTTAACATTGGAAATGTTTATGTTCGTATATGGGGGTAGAGTTATGAGTTTTCGTTCAAGGCAACGGTGTCGCGATCAAGTGAGGAGCAATCATGCAAATTTGAACAAGTGCAATTTTTTCGAAATGTGTTTTATATCATGTCTAGTTAATTGAGAGGTATTTGCGACGATCTGCGGTGTTATTTTTGAGCAAATGTTAATAAATACTGTAGAAAAATCCATTTAAAAGTTAAGTAATCCAGCAAAAGTGAACATATAACAGAAGAATAATAGGGTTATTCCTGACAAAACTAAACAGTGCATTGATAAATATTGTGTGTATAATAAACAGTTAATTATGTTTCATATATGCTGTTATCATTTCCAATGTCCTCGATGGTTGCAAGGATTGCGAAATCTGTGAATTTTTTTATTTAAAAGGGCACAACTTGGGGATGGTTCTTATATAAATTTTACTTAAATCGATTCAGTAGTTCGACTGATTTTAAAGTGAGTAACAGAGTGTAACACCGTTAGGGTAAATGTCAGTTTTGACACAGCGAAGTCGGTTAATAACGTGCAAACTACGTATTGTAAAGGCGCTAAAAAGTAAAAAATAAAACTAAAAAAAAATTGAACCTACTTCAAAAAAGCTACTAAAAAAGACGAAAATAATCAAATTTTGAGTTCGGCGCTAATTTAATAAAATATGAAGTCGGTAAAAAAGTAGATTGACACTTTTTAACAGACTTCATATTTTATTAAATTGGCGCCGAACTCAAAATTTTATTATTCTCCTCTTTTTTTAGTAGCTTTTTAGAAAGAGGTTATATTTTCTTTTTTAATTTATTTTTTTATATTAGTTTGCCTTACGTAGACACTTAAGAAAAAACGTCGCTAGCTCTCCGTCTATTAGTTATGGATATAGATAGACCTGCACCAGGCCTTGTTGCGGCATAACTTAGGATTAGAGAAATGATCCTTTCATAGTCTGATATTCCATGTCATCACGCATCATCCTTTATAAGCGCTGTTGACAGATAATTCCCCGAGTGAATAATATTTTCTTTCGTTGGCTGCACATCATTGGATATTACATAACATATTATATACAAACACCCTTTGCAATCATCTTTCAGCCATTTTCAATATATAACACAGAACACGCGTTCCCTGTTGGCACAACGCCTTACCAGTTACCAGTGCCGGTTCGTCAACGTTGGTTGCAAGTTAGAAAGATTTTAAACATCTTCTAAACACATAATTTTATAGCAATAACTTGCTAGTGCACTGTTTTAGAAGATAAAAGGCAGTATTTTATACAAGCTTTTATTTAACTTGTTGTGTTACTTTTTGGTTCAAATCTTGCAAGTAAATTTTGAACGACTTTCACATATCCAATCGATTTGAAATGTTGTACACATACATATTAGAAATCGTGTCCATCGTGATTATAATAAAATTAAGAAAAATCGCAGGATAGTGGACAAAATATTTTATTTATTAGATTAAATGTACGACGTTTCGTTTATATATTTAAACTTTTTCAAGTACATAAAAATAACAATATTGTTATTTTTATGTACTTGAAAAAGTTTAAATATATAAACGAAACGTCGTACATTTAATCTAATAAATAAAATATTTTGTACACTATCCTGCGATTTTTCTTAATTTTATTTTGTTGTACACATATATGTATTCCCGATGACAATACATAAATTAAATTCAATCCCTAAGGGGGTTAAAGGGAATGTAGGGTTTTTTGACTAATCAACGTCCAGGCCTAACCGCTGAAGCTGTAGAAACTTGAAACTTGGATAGTAGGTTCCTTTTGTTACGTAAGCACCCACTTCGAAGGAATTTTTCATAATTTAACCTCTAAGATGGTCAAAATGGGGTAGAATTTTGAAAGACTAAAAAGAATAAAATAAAAGCACGTCTTTCTAGCTATTACGCAAAATTTTGTCACCCGTTTGGACTAGACGAATGTATTGTCGAAGATAGCTGTAATTTGCTATATTAAGAACATAGTTTAAATAATACGTATTAATTTGTTTTATTGTTCAAGTTAATCGTTTTATAAGCAGTTTGAAATGGGTAATACAATTTGCCGGACCCTGTATAAAGCAAAATTAATTTTTAAAAAATGTCTATAGACTACAGGTAGATACAGAAAATTATACAAAAAAATTCGATGAAGTTTTGAATTTTGGGCACGCTTTTTAAAATTGACGAGGACAATTCAAAAAGGACGAGTCTACACTGACTTCCATTTTACATTCCCATGCATGGTATCCACAGTTCAAATCTGTGATTAAATTTAACTTGCAATAAATCGAACACCTGCTACTGCATACTATATACCGGGTCAACTCAAAAAGTAGTAATTCAATCCGTTTTGCGGTTATTGGTTTGATTTACTAAGTTTCGATATTGTTAAATCATTTAAAACATGCATTTTATGCACATAAAATTGAACGGGGTTTTTTTGTGAAAAAAAACATACATAGGTACTGTAATAAATTTGCTTGTGTACTGTAATAATTTTGTTTGTAACTATTTATAATATAGATAGCTGTAGAATGTACCTATTTTTTAAAATTAAAAGTAATGTAAAACTTTTAAGAGTAAAGTTGGGATGTTTCGATCAGTGGCGGACTAAGGGGGGGGGGGGCGGAGGGGGCGGCTCGCCTCGGGCCTCTGATCCTGGGGGGCCTCCAAATCTCGAGAAGTCCTTCTTAATCAAATCCCAAACAAGGTCAAAATATGTTTAGTAAGTAAGAGGCAGTTTGGAGTTGGAGGCCCCGTACGTACTTATACAAAATATAAATGTAGGTAGGTCGTTTATTATAAATATTTGATTTTTTTTGTTGGCCATTACATCTATATAATTAATTTTTTACGAAATTTACACTACAAATACATCAATTTCTAAGCAGACCGGGGGCCTCATTTAGCTCTGCCACCCCGGGCCTCCGATGAGCTTAGTCCGCCACTGGTTTCGATGTTGATATATTGTAGGAAAATACCACTCAATTTTTTTTATGTAATTTCATCGACGTTTCGATAAATTTTGAGTACATTAAACCAAGTTTAAGCAAAATTACTCTAGCCGTTTTCGGTGCACGGACAAACTGACAAAAATTCTGAAAACTCATTCTGTCATCTAACAAATACTCAAAAACACCAAAGAAAACGAAATTTTAAATATTAGTTTGATTATCAGTTTAATGTGTCGCAACCAGAAAAGTTTCAAAGTAAAAAAAATTAATAAACCTATTTTATGCTTAGAGTAGGGATAGGTATATCCAAGTCTTCATGGTTTCCGGGCTTGTAGGCCGTGGTCCGGTGGTATTTCTACCTGACGTTTCGTCTACAACTGCGGTAGACATTCTCAAAGGCAATGTGGCAGCGGTCGAAGTGTCCTCCTTGGCGGCTCACAGGTCAGTGTGTCAGTGACTGGTGTCGTCCCTTCTTTTATGCCTAGTACCAGTGTGTTCTCTGTTCAGTCGTAGTCCGTCTCTCTGTAATTGGTCAACTGCGCAGTGCGTAGTGGTGGGGGGTGAATTCTCTACTCGGTCTTATTCCGTCCTTGTACGATTGGTCATTGGTTTTGTGTGTCGGAGTGCTGGTGTCCAGGTTTTACTGAGATTGAGGACTTCATCTTTTCGGTTGAAATTCTGAAAGCTTGCACACCTGAATATAAAATTATATCTTTTTGATTTCACCTGGTAGATAACATCATAACATATTTCTGTTAAGCTGTCGATTTCGTTCAATTTCGATTTTGTAAATCGAGCCAAACTCGACTATTACGTAGGGAAAAATTATTTTTTCAATTTATACGTTTCCAATAAAAAGAAAAACTAATTTCACGTAGGTATATACGAAAAATTGTCGAATATGGGAAAGTGAAAAACATTCAATAAACTTTTTCTCACTTGTTTTCAATACGAAAACACTTTTTTTATTACAACTAAAGTTGATTAGCAGTAAAGCCTGTAAATTAAGAAAGACTAAACTCGTTAAATTTTGGACCTGATCGTACCCAGTTAAAGACATCTCTGTCGAGAAAGATAAATTTTAGATTATAGACACTCGACAACTCAGGTCATTAGAGTGCAACTGTACAGGTCTTCTCTGTGATAAGCACATTTGCAACATTTCGTTCGTTCATTTTTTTCTCTGTAACTACATTGAAATAGAAACTAGGTAGAGTAAAGTGCCCTAATATCGGATAGCTTTTGAAAAGTGTCCATATTTTTTTAAGTCATTACATAAAATGAAATTTCTCGGACATACAATACACAATATAATGTCGTTAACAACGTCCAAAAATATGGAAAGTTTTAAGGGAACAAAAAGTCTCATTTTTCTGTCATGTCAAAATGTAATCCTAATATCGGATAGTATATCCGATATTAGGGAAATGTTTTTAATAAGGTTTAAAATATTTTTACAAGCTTAATATTATCAATATCTGTAACAGAAATGATTCACTTTATAATAACACCAACAAATTTCCTAATATCGGATACCCGATATTCCGACATCATTACTGTCCGATATTGCGCAATTAGTTTATTTCTAGGTTAAAAACTGAAATATAACACTGATAAAGTAATTTTAAAAAATTGAATAGTAGTAATCAAACTACACTTTCTGCAGGTTAACTTAAGCTAAAATTTGTAATTAAATGACTTTTCTGTGAAAATGTATACGCACTTCAAAGTAAGACGTCAAATTTTCAGATGTTCGATTTTTCTTCAAATGCCTATAATGACATCTGTGTGCAAGTGATGATAATAAAAGATTATTCTATAGTAAAGGTTTGACTGCTGGATACACCTTAAATGGTTGTTTGCGACATCTTATTTTTAGAACTTTTGTAACAGCGGTATCCCAAATTAGGCAAATGTCCGATATTAGGGCACTTTACTCTATAATAGCCACAGTGATACGCTATACTTCATTTACTTGTTAGTCCTAAAAGAAAAAACTGATGGGAACGTGTTTTTAGAGTTAGTCGTTGCAGAGCGAGCTATTCCAATCAGGTACCCGTCGTTATCCCTATTGTAAATACTCCAGAAGTGCGGTTCTCTCAGAACTGGAATAATTCACAACTTTTCTTAAGTTGGTACAGCCAACTTCAAACTTAATATAAGTGTGATTAACTAACCGGAAAGTTCTTAACTGCTCGTTAAATATGCTAATGAAACTTTATAAAAAAGCGACAGAAAAATATATTTTTAAAAGTGAGTGTAGAATCGTGAAATCGGTCAAGAAACATTTATTTCTCAAGCATGCCCGCACTTCTATATCTCTTCCAGTTTAGAAGCAGGGTTATTTTGTGAAACTAATATGTCTGCAGTTTCTGAACCGAAAGATATACCACGGAAAAGTCGTCAGCCGCATAGCCTCACTCTCTACATTTTCTAGGAGGAACATACTTATGCTATATTATACCGATACACGCGACAGCGCCTCTAGAGGTTTTTAACGGCAACTTGAAGTGCAGGCATCTCTTAACGAAATTTGAACACAAAACGAATCGAAATTGGTTTTTTTGAATAATTCAATTGCTATCTGATTAATTTCAAATCTTGTCAGATGAATTGTTTTCAACATTACAAAAAAAAATCTTTGTCTCATCTCCATCTTTTTTTCCATTCAAAGTATACTTTAAAAAAAGAAAGAAATCACTCTTCTTTTTTTATTCGTCAGCTCGCATCGTTTGTTCCTCCAACAGCAAATTGAAAAACAACGAGTAAAAAAAAAATGCAAAGCGAAAAAGTCGACGATCGCGAAAGTAAAGCAAGCAACGCCTTCTTGCTCTTTGCATCCGCAGTTTTTAAAAGTCTGAAGATACTTGAAAAGTACACCGTTGTTCACATTGAGTAGCAGCATGGGAGTTCGTTTTAAATTCGTCGAATTTACACGCGCTTGTTTGTTTTTTGTGATTGTTTTGATCAGAAACGGACGAGTGGTGTTTACGCTTTCGACGAATTCATTTGTCAGATCAGATTTATTTTTAGAAATCGCCAGTTCAACATCAAGGTTTCAGTTCAGGTGGGCGTTCGAATTGTAAAACATAGTAGGTATAGCGTAGTCCTGCAGGACACTTCAGCGCAGAGAGTACTCTTTGTTTTAATCCTATTTCACACGATACAGTTCTTGTAACAACTTTTCAATAAATGTTTTTTGAAGTTATACTTCTTTAAGGTACGTGCAGAACGCAAAACGGGATTACATTCTTAACACGGCTAAAATAATGACGGATAATTAAAAAAAAATGGAAAAAAGAATCTTACGATTAACATCAAAGAACTGCAATTATATCTTTGTACGAAAAAAGAACAATCTATACTTATAAGCTTTATAACTGAACACAAGCACTTGAAAAGAAAAAAAAATATTTCATTTCGTTGCAGGAAAAAAGCTTCGTAAGCTTCGATTCTACAAAATATTCAATTAACCGAAACTAATTCCAATTTATTTCACCGCAAAACGTCAAAGCTGCTGCTAACTTTATTAAACAGACAAATCTCGCAGCGGAAATTCGAAAATAAATTAACTACGCAAAAAAAAATTCTTTTATAAGTATTTAGTGTTCCTAAATTTTTTGATGTGAAACATCTTATGTCGGGCTGTGAACAGCCGCGTGAGGGGAAATTTGCAACGAAATTTATGATCCGCTCCTTCGCTGCTGTTCTCCCCACCACTGCAGCACTCTCTCTCTCTCTCGGCTTCCGCGCACTCGGGCACGGGAACCGCGTGTGTTACAGTGCAGTATATAGGATTACGTCAGCGTAACAGTTAGTTGCTGCTTTTGAAAAAATATATTCTAGGTACTACATAGAGAATACCACCGAGTTCAATAACGTTTTCTTTGATGTTTCACATCTATCAGGGGTCCCGAGACCCACACCCTTTTTTTTCAAGCAAGGTTCCTAAATGATAGAAAAATAACCACAAATTAACACTCTAACGCCTGGTTACAGAACGAATTGTCAAAAAATCTACTTTGACAATGACTTTGAGACGCTAATGACCTCTGTTGTCGAGCGTCTATAATTCACAATTCATTCATTCAGACAATGACTTTAGATTGTGACCACACATAATTCTCCAAAAGAAAAGCATTACAGAATTTTAAATCGATCCAGCTAAAAAAATAATTGATCGATTGAAATGATTTTTTTGCCATATCCACTATAAAATAGCTGCTTTACATGCATGTACGTATGCATGTAAAATGACTTTTGACAGGTCGGTGTGCGGGAACGTATCTTTCCCACACTAGTGTGTGTGAGAGAAAGAGAGACATCTCTCAAAAAACATTAAAGACTTCAAAACGAACACATAAGTCCAAATTTTTCATTCGCAAAATCGGACCCATTAGAACTTCCAAGAGGAAATTAAAAAATAGTAACGATGCGAGTGGCAATTATTGTTATGACCGCGAAACGGACATTTAATCCGTTTTTATTACTTAAAAAAAACTTTAGGTATATGGTTAAATGATTTCTTTTGACCAATAGTGTACGTGTGCAGACATTGTGTGAAGCAAGTGTTTCATACTTAAGTATGGTATCCTCCTTTTCTTTTGTCTGTTTATCTTCTTCCATATATAACTATACAGGGTGGCACATCTTAAACAATGCAGTGAAATATCTCGTAAACGGTACAAACCATAAAAAATGTTTTATACAAAATTTATAGAGTGTCAAGGGGGACAGAAGACTGTGATATCAGATTTAACATAGGTAGTGCTGTGAAGGTCAGGCGAAGGTCAGATTCGATTTTTTAATTGCAACAGCGCATTTTTATTTCAGAATACGATGTAGTATTTAGTAGTGAACAGTAAATTATTAAAGTACATATCAGCTAAAGTTAATAAATATTGAGATATTTAGAAATTAAATAACGGCCAAAATGAACGACAATTAGATAAATTATGGCATAGCAGATAGCCATGATATTGCGCACCGGCCTTCTTGGCTTGAATTCAATTCATAAAAGAACCGAATTGAGAAATTAAATTTGCTATTTTATTTATAAATATTTCAATATTTATTAACTTTAGCTCATATGTACCTTAATAATTTACTGTTCACTATTAAATACTGTATCGTATTCTGGAATAAAAATGCACTGTCACAATTAAAAAATCGAAGCTGATCTTCGTCTAACCTTCACAGCACCACCTTGTTAAATTTGATATCACAGTCTTCTGTCCCTCTAATTGACACCCTATAACTTTTGTTATGGTTTGTACCGTTTACGAGATATTTCACTGCATTGTTTAAGATGTGCCACCCGGTATATAGGTCTGCGCAGTGAATACTCTCCACTTTTCAAGTGACCCTACAGTAGAGTGGAAAAGTCCTCGAAAAATATTGTATGCTCTTCCCGTATTTCCCATGAATTTTGCCTGTAATATTTTCACTGGAGATACCTATATGCTTAAATTTACTGACTCTAAATTCTCTGTGGACAGAGCTATATATAGGTACCTACTCGTATAGGAAATATATTCTCTTTAAGATGTACCGACACGAACGCAATACACAGGGTGATCAAATACAAATAGGTCGAGAGGACAGTGTGGTGTAACAGTTAGCGTAGCCGACCTTTGGATCACACTGTCGTGGGTTCGAATCCCACCTGCGCTCATGGATGTTTTGTGATGTCATTTAGTTTTAAGGAAGTTGTTATTTAATGTAATTAAGACGCTAATGACCTAGGTTGTCGACGCGTCTATAATCTACAATAAAATAAAAAAAATACAAATAGGTCGAGCGATTATGGAATAAAATAGAATTTCATTTCAGAAAAACTCCACTGAGCATGAAACAAAGTCACAAAAAATATAAAAATAAGCTATTATAAAATTCATCTAAATTTTAAAAACATTTATCAATACGATAATATCGGGTGTCAGAATAGCCGAGCGTATAGCAGTGCTGTTGTTTATATGGCGTTATACTATGGTTTCTCTATTATAAGTCCCCAGTTCCCGGGTTCTAGCCCGAGAGCTGGTAAAAGTGTCAATAGGATTTTCAATTTATTATTAAAAAAAAATAATGAATTGAAAATATGAATTGGTGCTAGGCCCAAATAACCTTAGCTGCTGGTGGTCTTTAAAACACACAATACGATAATATCTGCAAAGACTTTTTGAAGTCTTTAAAAGATACACTATTTTTATATTCTGTTATAGATTTTAATAGCCATACTAGTGATGGACGTTTACGAGATGTTTTTACAATCGAAACAATTGTAATCGTTCATAATAACAATCGAGTCCACAATCGACTCGGAGTTTGATTTTACAATCGAAAATAGCAGCGAATGAGAATACATATAATCGCGATTCAAGGTTATATGCTAGTCGACTGACGTTCACGCGACTCGTTGATTGTTCACTGTTCATCCTGTTCAGTCGGTACTCTGTGATCTCTCTTAACTATTGAATTCGTATCGGGTATGCAGTATGCAGTACTGTACGATTCAGTCTCGGTGAACTATGAAATAACAACAATCGAGTCCAAGTGACAACCATCGAGAGTCATCGAGATGTTTGGACAATCGAGACAATCGACTAAAACATCTCGTAACCGCTCATCACTAAGCCATACATACAAAACGGACAGACAAAAAAAGTCGAATAGTCGACTTATTGATTAAAAAGTAACTTTCTCGAGTGTGTCGTTCATTTTCTCGTACACTCTGTAGAGCGTGAAACTTTTGCGGAACACAAAGTTAAAATAACAACATCCACCAATTCGAGATCTTTAAATTCAACATTTTTTTTCATTTAATTTAAAACGCGACAAACCTAACCTTACTTTGAACGTTTACAAATGTGCATTTTTACATAAAGTATTCGCTACTTATAAATCCACTTAATATTTCTGCAAAGTTGGCTTCTTTTTCACTGGTTTTTTGTTTTGTTTCTTTTTAAGAATTCTTTTATTTATTCATCTTCAGCACTATCCTTATGCAAATGTGTATTTTTATTAAGTAAATTTTCCTCATAATATATTTAACAAAAACAAGCCGTGAGGTGGGTCATTTATTAGGACTAAAGCGCGACCCTTGAGGTCCACACGACGAACTTCCCAGTTTGATAAATATTTAATAACAATAATTAAATTAGATATTACACAGAAAAGTAATCATTTTAATCATTAAAACATAATTATTATTTATTTTAAATAATTAAAAAAAAAAAACGGCTGAACTGATTTTTATAAAATTTATGTCGGATCAATATGACGATATAATTTTTTATTCGCGAGATACTGTGTAAAATCTACTTTTTTGGAGTCTATTTGGTTAAGAAAAAAGAACGGCTGAACCGATTTTGAAAAAATTTCTTTCAGATCATATTTACGTTAATACACGTCGATTGGCACCCTAACGTAGTCGATATCATTTTTCATTCTCGAAATTTCGTCTTAGAAAAAAATGCACACATACGTACACACACACACACACACACAGACATCTTTCTAAAAATAGTGTAATGACCTTGAAACATAAAAATTTGTTATACATTTTGATTTCGATTTTCGGACCCATTACAATAACTTCCAATGGGAAGTTAAAAAAACACTTCAGAACGCTGTCAAAACTTACAACAAGCACACCTATTATCTAATAGTTGACTAATTTGTTTTACCCAAATGAAATATGATATTTACAAAGGTGAAACAAATATTTAATATCAGGTCGACGGAGAATTTAATCCAAAATTTTGTGGTTTAACATGAAAGATAAACTACGTGCTCCGTAAGCTGTTAGAAATTAGTTTGTTAGAAGTTATTAAGCTTGTCTTGTACGCACAGGAAAACTGTCTTCAGCTATATGAGGTGGGGTTTCGAAACACAAGCACAAAATGCGTATAGGGTTGTTTTTTTTTTGCCAGATGGAAGGTAAGAGAAAGAAACAGTAGGTACTGCCTAGTGATGAGCAAAATTGATCTTGGTCTTGCAGTCTTGGTCTTGGTCTTGCGAAAAAGCAAGACCAAGCCAAGACCGAATAAGCAAGAACACGGCCGAATAAGCAAGACCAAGACCAAATAAAGTATTTTGTTAGTTAATAATAGATTGTGAATTATTTTTAATTTATAACTATGATGATCTTCAGAAGTAAAAAACTAAAAAAGACAGATAAAATGAGCAAGACCAAGACTTGATACGCAAGACTAAGACCAAGACTAAAAAACTCGGGTCGCAGTGCCAAAACCCTGCCGACAATATAGTGTATTTGCTAATACAGGCCTTGTGGCTTTAATACGTAAACTTAGTTTGTTTTTGGACAAAATAAAAAGTTTAACCCCTTAATACATCCCTTAAAATAATATTTTTTTCTTAATTTCAGTATTATTATCAATGCAACCTCTGTACCAAATTAAATACACCCTTCAGTAAATAAATCACTATCCGCAAACTAGTGTTTTCATAAAATTTTTAAGTCCGGACCTGTCGGGGCGATTTTATTAAAATTTTAGCAGCACATTTTAATCGTAACTAAAGGGTTAAATTTCAATTTTGAAACGATTCGGAGAATTTTTTCGGTATTTTTGGGCCCAAAAACATTTTTCAACCCCTAAACACCACCCTTAAAATAGTCCGATCGGGTCCATTTTAAATAGGCTTCGTGCGGTAATGGATTGCAACGTGCCTACCAAATTTCATCAAAATCAATTAACTCTTTCGAAAGTTATAGGCCGCACACACACACACACATATATATATATATCCAAATATAAAAATATATATATATCTATATATACATATATAAACAGACATTTCCAAAAATGGTGCCAAAGTGTTCAGGAGGCTATGAAACGTCGAGAAATTTTGGTCCGACCCCTAGGTCCCGCCATCCGACCGACGCCAATAGTGTATGTGCCATATGGTAAATACACTAATAAAGTATTTTGTTAGTTAATAATAGATTGTGAATTATTTTTAATTTATAACTATGATGATCTTCAGAAGTAAAAACTAAAAAAAGACAGATAAAATGAGCAAGACCAAGACTTGATACGCAAGACCAAGACCAAGACTAAATAAGCAAGACCAAGACCAAGACCAGACATATTTGAGCAAGACCAAGACCAAGACTGAATCAGCAAGACCAAGGCCAAGACTGTCCAAGTCTTGGTCTTGGTCTTGCTTTGCTCATCACTAGTACTGCCGTTAATATTATCTCGATTCATCACACGAGAGTCGCGACCGAGAATCGAACGAGATTCATTCATTGCTCCGTAATTACATATAATAATCTACTAATTGCATCAGAGCGGCTGTAATCTAAAATCTCCCTATAATAATCGCATATGGCATTAGAAAACCTGAGTTTTGATCTGTTCTCATCGCAACAGACACGATACGATAAAATCAATCAAATATATTGGTACTAACTTCGCGTTAGTTAAACTTTAACAATACATTTTCACATTTCACCACATAAAATTTTTATTTGATTGCCAATTTATGGACGCTATAAAAATCGAACAGAATATTTTTTCGATTTACAGTATTATAAAACTTACATATTATCTGAGGTTGATGCGAAATTGTTATTTATTGTTTTATTTTCAAGCCACGTCAGCTTAGAATAGCTTTAAGCAAAATCAAAATGAAGAAATAGTCCGACGCTGTTATTATCATTAAACTTCACACCCGTACTTCCACCACATGCACACCAGTTCTTCCGCCATCATCAACAAATATGAACATCGTATAAGAAATAAATTGTTCTGCATTGTTTATATCTCGTTTACCGACAATTTATATTGTCTGCACGACAGGTTATTGTTGCGCAGTTACCTACAACAATTAATTACTAGAATATCTAGATGGTGCTCTCTCAGTCGCCGGTTCATGCTATGCGTATATTATAAAGCCAAATTCACGGATGCGTGGCGTCCGTCTTTTGTTCTATATTCATGGCCGAAAAGTGAACGCGCATAATCAATATCAATAATAATTATAAATTCGATACTGAAAAATTTTGAAATACTGAAAAGAACAAAATAAAATATAAGTAAAAAAACTTTCTTTGCAGTACGGAACTGTCGATGCGCGCGTCTCACTCGCGCTTGACCGATTTTTAGAGTCAATTAAAACCGCTAAAAATAGTTTCATTTCAGTAACTAACCGAAACCGAAATAAAAAATCCGAAACTAAAATCCAATGAATCATGGGAACCGTTCAAATTGGTTTTCATGAAAATTTTCATTTTTACGGTGAAAAAGTTATTTTCGCTAAAATCCTAATTTATAGGGTTTTCATAACTCGAAAGTAATAAAGACAGAGAAAACAAAAATCCTCAAAACGAAAAAGTTAAAAATATTTAATAAAAAATATTAGTAAAAAAAACTTTTTAGAGACAAACTTTTATTAAAATGTACTAAAAAGGAAGAAATAATATTTAATAATTTAGGTACATAATTATTATAAAAGCGGGGGTTATAAACTCTATATGATAGTTTAATAGTCGCAATCCCCGTTTTTATAATAATTATGAACCAAAATTATTAAATATTATTTTTTTAGTACATTTCTAAAAAAGTTTGTCTCTAAAAAGTTTTTTTTACTAATATTTTATTTTGTTCATTTTATTCTTTCAAAATTGTACCCCCCTTTGAAACCCGTAGGGGTTGAATTTCGAAAAATCCTTTCTTAGTGGATGCTTACGTCAGAAAAGGAACCAACTGGCCAAATTTCAAATTTCTAGATTCAATGATTTGGCCCGTTGGTTAGTCAATAAAACCCTACATCCCCGTTTGAACCCCTTAGGGGTTGAATTTAATTCTAAAAACGATTTATTCATGTATTGTCATCGGGAATACATATGTGTACAAAATTTCAAATCGATCGGATACGTGGAAGTCGTTCAAAATTGACTTGCAAGTTTTGACCTAAACAAACAAACTAACATACAAACATTGCAAGCTTGTAAAAAATAGATAGGTACCTAATGCAAAAATGAATTGGTCATATATTCACGAAAATTATAACAGAACCTATTTGCATTATACTTTAAACTTTTGCATTGTTATTATTATTGTTACCTATTTTCTATATACCTGTGTAGATCTAAATCGTGTATCTAGAATTTTTCTAATTTTGATGTGAAACATCTTATGTCGGGCTGTGAACAGCCGCTTGAGGGGAAATATGCAACGAAATTTATGGTCCGCTCCTTCGCTGCTGTTCTCCCCACCACTACGGCACTCTCTCTCGACTTCCGCGCGCTCGGGCACGGGAAGAGAGAGAGAGTATACATACGAACGTACTGTAAAGCAAAAGTATATGTACTCGTATACACGTGTAGGAATGTAATATAGATACTTCGCTGTGTATTTAGTTGCGTTTCTGGCTCAGGCGTGCTCAAACGCCGCAACCGCGTGTGTTACAGTGCACTATATAGGATTACGTCAGCATAACAGTTAGTTGCTGCTTTTGAAAAAAAATATATACTACTACATAGAGAATACCACCGAGTTGAATAACGTTTTCTTTGATGTTTCACATCTGTCGGGGGTCCCGAGACCCACACCCTTTTTTTTCCTAAGAAACATTTTTTTAATTAAGATTCGTTTTGAGTAAAAAAATCGAAATACAGATTGTGTCTTTCGATCAAAGATGTGCTGTTGATTTTTTTTTTCATTTACTTTGTGACACACCTCGTACATTATGTCTGCGTGTTATTTTATAGTCTCGGCAATAAACCTACGGATAAACAAAGCCAGTGCTTTAAAGGTTTATTATAAAAGTTTATGTTTTGAAATACTCCCAGTTGTTGTACTATTACAGTGTCTACGGCCTAACATTGAAAGCATCATAAATTGCTTAACACTTTAACGACCGCAGCACATGTGAGTCGAAAGTGTCAATTTACAGGATATGTACCTTCACGCTGCACTTTATTAAATATATTGTTATACCGAATGTCGATAAAAAAAAGGGTGTAAGTCTCGGGACCCCCGACAGATGTTAAACATCAAAGAAAACGTTATTGAACTCGGTGGTATATTCTCTATGTAGTAGTATATATTTTTTCAAAAGCAGCCACTAACTGTTATGCTGACGTAATCCTATATACTGCACTGTAACACACGCGGTTGTCTTCCCGTGCCCGAGCGCGCGGAAGCCGAGAGAGAGAGAGAGAGAGTGCCGCAATGGTGGGGAGAACAGCAGCGAAGGAGCGGACCATAAATTTCGTTGCATATTTCCCCTCACGCGGCTGTTCACAGCCCGACATAAGATGTTTCATATCAAAAACTTTTTTTCATTGATTTATGACGTCATATCTGTTTGTTATAAGACGTCACATTTTGGGTATTTATCAAGTGCCACTTAGATTGACCCCGTTAATATTCGTGGAAGTGCAGAGGATTGGGAAAGTATCTTAGAAATTAAATAAAGGATTCTAATTGTTATTATAAAGAAACAATTCCGAACCCGAGCTCGGTTGCTTGCATTCGACTTTGCCGTGCGTGCAGTTAGTTGAAATCCGATTCACACATGTATGCTCGGTTGTTCGCTTTGGACTTCTCTGATTCTCCGATTCGTACACACGCATGTTAAAAAGGACCGTTTAGAATTGTCTCTTTATAATAATATGAACAATCATAATTAAATGAAAAATAGTGATGACATCTGTGAACAAAAAGCTTCAATTAAAAGGGCTTGAGAATAGCCGAGAGTGTAGCGGCGCTGTTGTTTACATGGCGTTGCTATGGTTCCTCTATTACAAGTCCCCAGTTCCCGAGTTCTAACCCGAGAGCTGGTAAAAGTGTCAATTGGATTTTCAATTTATTATTAAAAAATAAAATAATGAATTGAAAATATGAATTGGTGCTAGAGGCTCAAATAACCTTAGCTGTTGGTGGTCTTCAAAAACACACGCTTCAATTAAAAAAAAATGTTGATCGGTTGAGTCGGGATCACTGATGGACTGTCAAAACAAAACGGTTTGTGTTTTAAATAGATTGGAAAAATCATTTTTTACAAAGTAGTTTAAGCGAATTGTACTTAAAATTATTTTAGAATGTACAAAATGTTATTTCTGCACCACTGAACTTGAAAATCGAAAATTTCGGCTCATCCACATATTTTATTTTTTGTAGATCGAGCAGGCAACGAAAACATTGTTTCCCAGGTATTTTACCCTATATTGTACACCCCTACTTCCAAGTCAACTTTTTTTGAACTATCGTGTTGTTCCGAAGTATACTAAATATTTTTTTATGTTGTTGCAGATATCGGACGATGACCGGATGTCGTTGACGACGGCCGTTTCGGACGAGGATGACGGCGAAAGCGTCATGAACTCGCCGTACAAGGCGAAGAGCACCGGCACGGCGGCCGCCTCTTTCAACTGCACCGGCGCCGTCAGAAAAGCCGGGTAAGTACCGATATTACATGTACTACTACTTATATCGGCGGTTCTCAAACTGAGCTTCTAGCACATGCCACCTGCGACGCCCCCATGCAGAGGACTTGAGAATAGCCGAGCGTTTGGAATGCTGTTGTTTACATGGCGTTGCTATGGTTCCTCTATTACAAGTCCCCAGTTCAAGGGTTCTAGCCCGAGAGCTGGTAAAAAAAATTGAATTTTCAATTTATCATTAAAAAAAAAATAATGAAATGAAAAATATAAATTGATGTGAGGCCCAAATAACCTTAGCTGTTGGTGGCCTTTAAAACACACAATGACGCCCCCAGAACTTGTCACCCTAGGCTCCAGCCTGCTCAGTCTATGGGCTAATCTTCCCCTGATAATCGCAACAAATGGTCGTGTGTAGCAATGCTGTTGATTACATGGCGTTGCTATGGTTCCTCTATTACAAGTCCCCAGTTCCCGGGCTCTAGCCCGAGAGCTGGTAAAAGTGTCAATTGGATTTTCAATTTATTATTAAAAAAAAAATAATAAATTGAAAATATAAATTGGTGCTAGGCCCAAATTACCTTAGCTGTTGGTGGTCTTTAAAACACACAATGACGCCCTCAGAACTTGTCGCCCTAGGCTCCAGCCTGCTCCGTCTATTGGCTAATCTTCCCCTGATAATCGTAACAAATGGTTAAAACTAGTGGCGGGCGAAACGTATTTTTTTGGTAACAGCTGTAGCTCTTAGAGTCGTCCTTCACCGGGATGCCACGGCAACGTTGCTATGGCTACCTCTGGCAACCGAATGTCGCCAGATAGAGTAGATTGCAGATTATAGACGCTCGACAACTGAGGTCATTAGCGATCGCCAGATAGAGTAGCCAACACAGATGCCAGTGCGTCAGTTCGTTCGCAAGTCGTATCTCACCGGAAAATAAATAAATGTATCCACTGTAAAAAATAAATAAAGTAGGTAAAATGAATGCCGAACGGGCGACCACAATTTCGACTAGCGTTTGAGTGAGACAACGTCGCCAGCGCGCCAGGGTCGCCAAACTCGACATAGCGAGGCATTGGTAGTGACTACGCTGCCAGACTGGCGATGTTGCCAAACCGTCGCCACGTGAGTTAGCTCATGAGAGTGAATTTTTCAAAAACTGTGCCTTCAAAATTAACAAGATTGATTTCCATAGTTACCATATAAACAAATCTTGTCTTTTATTATTTTATTTCGATAAATTATTTGCGTGCGAATTAAATATTAGTTTTTAATCGCACCAAAGCTGTATAACTTCTACGCGTAGTACTTAAGTACTGCACGCACTTACTTTTTCTGGTTATATTTCTGCAGTTATTGTTATTTCGTCCCATCACTTTAGTCCGAACTACAACCCTGCAGACAAACATAACAAGACTGATATATTATTATTATATATTTTAACCTGTAGAGATTTGGAACCAGACTAGTTTTTGTGTCTGGAGGTTTCGTTCGGAAGTTTATTATAACTAGAAGCGCTTTTCCTTTTATAACAGACCTGCACCTGTCCCCTCGAATGCAGACAGTCTCTGGGACTCTAAAGCTCATTTCTCAGGTGAAATAAACCCTTACATTAAGTCTCGAAGAAATTAAATCTCGTAAATTCTAGTTTTTTATATTTTCAATTGAACATTTCACACGTATAAATTTACGTATTTTATAATTTAATTTAGCCACTGTATAGCAAACAGATTGATGATAGAATTTTTAAATTGTTTTCTTTTGACGTAAATCCTTTTTAATTTTTACCCGACTGCGCCAGAAGGAGGGTATTGTTTTTCGAGTGTATGTATCTATGTATGTATGTATATTTCTTTATCACGCTCTGTAGCCTAAACGGCTTGACGGATTTTGAAAAATGAGGTGTCATTAGATTCGTCTGAATCCCCAGAGTGACATAGGGTATATGACGTCACGGAAAATTCAATATGGCGGACGCTAGACGCCATTTTGTCATAATGTAAAAGTAATTTTCCTTCTAAATACATTGATATAGCTACCAAAATCAAAACAAAAGAAAGGTTTCGTTGACATTTCAAATAGGGAACATGACGTCACGGAAAATTCAATATGGCGGTCGCTAAACACCATTTTATCAGTACTACACTGTGCCATGTTATAATTATTTAACCAAACGCCATTTTGCAGAATATTAAAAATTAAAACGTATTGTAAATAAGAAATAATCACCGTCAAAAACGAACGTGTATAGCGGCTCGATCATGCATCATTCGAAAAAGGGATTAGAAACGATTTTATTTTTCCATTTTTAATCTACATATATTTACAAAAAATGAACAGTCACAGTCTAACGTGAGTTTTATCAGCGTCGATAAATTAATTGCTCACGTTGTGACATCAATCTGACAGGCATATTGTGAATATTTAAACACATATGTAATAGCCGATCCAATCGCAATGGCGCTGTAAACAAAATGTCTGAATGCCTGCCACCTGTGTACGCACATTGGATACTACATGTGTGCCGTAAACGATTACTATATAGGCTGTTCAACAACACACTACTAAATACTAAATCAGAAGCGTACTGTCCAACCAAAGAAAGAACGTCGTCAGTGTAGAGAGCAGTGCTACAGTGTATTGTGTTCGGCTGGGCGTCGGTGGGATAGTATGCTAGTGTGACCTTCACCGTCGCAGGGAGGTCGTGTAAAGAAAGTGCAACATGACAACGATAACGACAGAGTAATGGCCTACACAAAGAGAGTGTACACTACTCAATACTGACACGTTGATAGTGTTACACTCGTGCAAAACTACACGCCACTAGTGTCAGCTGAAAATGCTATAATAGTTTAGTTTATTAATGCTCCAGAGACAATACAAACATTGTATGGATTTGTCAGATACAAAAATTACAATACATCTATTAAATATATTTAAAAGTTACAATATTTTTAATAATAGCTTAATAATGGAAAATAAGGACATTTACAAATTATTATGTTCAATATGTTTTATTTTTTTGCCAACGTTTTATTAACATTGTTGATGAAACAATTGAGTCCTGAAGAAGTCAACAATGTTGATGAAACAATTGAGTCCTGAAGAAGTCAACATTGTTGATGAAACAATTGAGTTCTGAAGAAGTCAACAATGTTGATGAAACAATTGAGTCCTGAAGAAGTCAACAATGTTGATGAAACAATAGAGTCCTGAAGAAGTCAACAATGTTGATGAAACGTTGGCAATAAAATAAAATACATAGCACATGTAAATGTCTTTAGTTTCCCGTTATTAAGCTTTTATTGGATTTAATTACTTTTTTAGCTAGATTTACTTCGCATTTTCTGAAACTCAAGTTGGTTTGATCGCCTGTATACCAATATGAAACGTTATCAGAACGGCTATAACAGCATTATCAGAGCTGAACTGCGGCTATATAGAATATTATCGATGTTATGTATACGCAATATATGCTAAACTCTCTAACCAGTCTAACCTAACCCTTGCACACATTCCATTCGTAGCTTCTGTAGCACGCCTCACGTGCCGACGAATAAAAAAAAATACCGGAAGCAAAATAAACCACATCATGTCGCACTAAGAACTCATGAAGCTTTCGAATGAATGAATTGTAAATTATAGACGCTCGTGAAGTTTGCGAACGTGCGTGTGAAAAGAGCTTGCAAATTCGGCCGGTTTATCGCCGATCTAGTTTGTGCAGTGACTGATTAGACAGAAAATTTGAAATTGTGTTTTAAAGACCACCAACAGCTAAGGTTATTTGGGCCTAGCACCAATTCATAGACAGAACTGAGTACGAGACTGTTATGGCGGATATCTTAACAATTAATTAAAAAAAGAAAAAATGAAAGGAGGTCGCCATACAAAAAACGTTTTTTTTCAGCGTTCGCTTTTATTTTTGCTCTATCGTAAAAACGGTAATACATACAAGCGTCAAACTTGGTGTGATTATTGAGCTTGAGAATAGCCGAGCGTGTAGCAATGCTGTTGTTAACATGGCGTTGCTATGGTTCCTCTATTACAAGTCCCCAGTTCCCGGGTTCTAGCCCGAGAGCTGGTAAAAGTGTCAATTGGATTTTCAATTTATTATTAAAAAAAAATAATGAATTAAAAATATGAATTATAAAAAAATATGCAGCACTAACAACAAGTTTTCTCCTAGATGCCATTTTTTGTGCGGTATGTCCATGGGCGTACCGGGGGGAGGGGGGCAGGGGGGTAGTTCCCCCCCGGACCTGGACTAATATCTATGTTATGTGACAGACCCACAACTCACAAGTCGTGCTTAGGTGTGATCATCGTAACATTTTACTAGTTCATTGAAAATCAATCAAGCAAAAAAAACATTTTAAATTAGTTTAATAGTTAATTTAGTGCCTGATTGAAGTTTTTTTTTTTGAAAACAAACAAAATGGCGGCCTCTGATAATTTTCTCGCGGATTTTCAAGAAAAAAAGCATTAGTTTATTGTTTATAAAAAATATAAATTATTTACCTACAGAAAATTCCTAATTTGCCCCCCCCAAGCTAAAAGCTGGGTACGCCCATGGGTATGTCACAGTACAGGTCGTTGACAATAATGTTTGCAAACATGCTGTTATTTGCGAATGTTTGTTCAGTATTTATTTATTGTAGATTATAGACGCGTCGACATCTCAGGTTATTAGCGTCTTTCAACTACACTAAATAACAACTATCTTAAAACTAAATAACATCACAAAACATCCTTGAGCGCAGGTGGGATTCGAACCCACGGCAGTCCAGTCTAGATGTTGCGGCACTAAGCACGCTAACCACTGCTTGTTCAGTGAAAATACTTTAAAACAAATTGTTCACAAGCAATTATTGTAAACATATATTTTGTAATAATATTTGCAAACGTTTCCTGCAAATGCTTCTTTGGTGGATAAACACCTTAATATTCGCCACCCTGTACGCGGCAAATATAATTATGTATTTTCATTAAAATAATATTCTGTACAACGTCGAAGTTGTTAGACTTACAATAAAGCTTCCTTAATGAAGCCTAAGTAAAAAGAGACTAGTGTGCTCGGATAGGGTTAGCGTCAAATTAAGGCCTACCAGAGTCCTTACAAAGGTTTGAACAAAGTGATGACGAAACCCGTTAATTTATAGAATAGACTTCCCGAAACGTATATTCGATATTTTTCGACACAACGCACGCACCTAGTATTTATAAAAGGTCAAAAGAGCGTAAGCTGGTAATTACTATTAGTTTAAACTTAAATTGAATTACAAGGGACGAAACACAGCATTTCTAACTAGTGTGAAGTTTCAAGTCTTCATGGTTTCCGTGCTTGTAGGCCGTGGTCCGGTGGTATTTCTACCTGACGTTTCGTCTACAACTGCGATAGACATTCTCAAAGGCGATGTGGCAGCGATCGAAGTTCTCGACCGCTGCGACATCGTCTTTGAGTATGTCTACCGCAGTTGTAGACGAAACGTCAGGTAGAAATACCACGGCCTACAAGCCCGGAAGCCATGAAGACTTGGAACAATGCCGGCCGTGAAAGCTTGCATATACTTGGATAGTGTGAGGTTTGCTGCCCGAGGAATGCAGAACTCATAAACTGCTATTTTTCCAACAGTGTCACTTACCTACAGCTTATACAACAAATAAATAATAAATACGGTCCAGTACTTTGATAATCTTAATCTGGTAATTAATTTGGTAATCTTAAATTCTCTCAATCGACCAATCACAACTCAAGAAACAAAGGGACATGTTCTGATCACGCACAAATGTCACTCTACATCTATTCTATACTGAGATATGGAATTGTACTATGGGGAAACTCAACAGACATCCACATAATATTCACGCTACAAAAATTGTGTATAAGAGCAATCTACAATTTGAAGAGAAGTTGTGTAGAATACTTTAGAAGCCATGGTATTTTAACGTTATCCTCTATCTATATATATATATATATGAATCCGCCTTACTAGTTAAGACCCATCCAGAATTGTTCACTTTTATTGAAAATACCCACAGCCATAATAGAAGACAGTATCGGGATACTCATTAACCATTTGTTACCACCCAATTAGCATATGGTACCAATAGGGCAGTACTAAGAGTTCTTTAGACGATCTTAAGTTCCTCGTTTAGGAGGCCAGGATGGTTGTGAGGGGAGGGATTTATTAATGATTACATAAAATGATAGTAAAATAAGCGTTTAATATATATATTCAAAAAAAAATACTTCAGAAAACAATCCAACACGTCATGTTAAAAATCTATCAAAAATCTGGCTTACCCGTATCTAGTAGCACTACATAATAATTTTAAACGTAGACCCGCACAACTCCACGATTCCAACACTACCTCCCTGTTTTTGGTTGTGGGGAGTATATTTATAGGGTTTACCCCCATCAACTCATGGGCATTATGACTTCGTGGAAATGTTGGTTCTCGCGGATCGTCACAATGGACGTTCGTGTTTTGCATGATCATGTCTGGAGATTAGCTTGTCCTGGGTGGTGAATCACCCACTGTTTGCACATCAACAACACATTGTATCTCACCGGATGTGATCTAGACTGTCGCTAATCGATCGTCTATCGACCGTTTACACATCTTAAAAAAAAAACTTTCATAAATAAAAGTGTATATAGCATGGTAACAAAAATATACAACTATATACCAAAAAATATAAGCGAACTACCTACACCAAAATTTAAAAAAGAACTAAAGACAATTCTTATTCATAAGGCTCCGTATAGGCTTAATGATTTTATCAAAAACTTTTAGTTTTAAGCTCTCTTTTAAATGTATTGTAACATTGTACCTTTTTTGACTTGTTTCATACACCTTTCTGTGAAATAAAGACGGTTTATTAGTGTATTTGCCATATGGCACATACACTATTGGCGTCGGTCGGATGGCGGGACCTAGGGGTCGGAACAAAATTTCTCGACGTTTCATACCCTCCTGAACACTTTGGCACCATTTTTAAAAATGTTTATATATATATATGTATGTATATATTTATATATATATATATATATATATTTATATATATATTTATATATATATATATATGTGTGTACACGATAACTCTCGACAGACTTAATCGATTGAAACGAAATTTGGTACACACATTGGAACCCATCACCGCAAGAAGCCTATTTAAAATGGGCCCGATCGGACCATTTTCAGGGTTGTATTTAGGGGTTCCAAAAAGTTTTTGGGCCCAAAAATACCGAAAAATTTGTCAGAATCGTTTCAAAATTGAAATTTAACTCTTTAGTAAAGATTAAAATGTGCTGCTAAAATTTTAATAAAATCGGCCCGACAGGACCGGACTTTCAAATTTTATGAAAACACTAGTTTGTTGATACGGATTTACTTATGGAAGGGTGTTTTTAATTGGGTGTACTGATAAAATCCATGTCTAATATTGAAATTTAGAAAAATTTATTTATTTTAAAGGATGTATTAAGGGGTTAAATTTTTTATTTTGTCAAAAAACAAACTTAAGTTCACATAATAATGCCACAATGCCTGTATTAGCAAATACACTATATTGTCGGCAGGGTTTGGCACTGCGACCCGAGTTTTTATTATTATTATTATTATCTTGAAAATAAATAGACCTTATATCGCTATACGGGTACTCGAAGGGTACCAGTCGTCACTTATAATGAAAACGTTTGAACCATACCCTCTCTCAAATCCTATAGGCAATTTCCTTGCTTTGATTAAACGAGATGATCACATACGCACGCGAATATTATACATTAGATATACAGGGTGTATCTAAAATGCTTGGCAAAACTTCACGAACATGACGTATGGAACAAAACTGTGAAAAAAGTTCCTATAGATATGTCAAAGAATGCTTAGGTACTTAATTCCAAAATTGATACAAGCAAATGATAAGGTTAAGTTATTTCCAAGTTTATCAAATGTGCTGTTACTCAAATTAAAAATTACTCTAACCATAGTAGATTTAATGAATTTTAACCGTTTTTTAAAATGTGTGTGTAATTTTTTAAGTAAACATTTCTGGACACATGTCTATAGCAACTTTTTTTACAGTTTTGTTCCATACATCGCGTTCGTGAAGTTTGGACAAACACTTTAGATACACCCTGTATAGCGTGTGATTCAACAAAACTGATTCCGCAAATAAACCGTTTGATTGAGAAGTAAATTAAATAAATAATTTATTTCGATTTCCAGTGATCCTAGATTTATATCAAAAATAAATTGCAGTAGGTATTTGTAAATATTTCAAATTTGATTTTGTTTACAACTTTTTAATATATTCAAGTTTACATATTTCCGTATTTGAAAAAAGCTATGGCATGATTATTCTATAAGAATTTTTGACACTCCATAAACTCTATTAAGTTCATAAATTATAAGTCATAAAGTCATGTTTCAACCGATGTAAAATTTGGTTTAAATGAAGGGTTATGGTTTCCTAGTTCAGCACGTTTCCACTGGAAAGACTAAAGAAAGGTACAGACAGGTTTTATATTACTATAAGTATTAATTTAGTGTTTTACGCATCAAGAGCAGTGGCGCTTCAGTTCGGCTGATGACTATTGTCTACCGATTTAGGTTCACTGGCGTATAACCATAGACAATAACAATAAGGCGTATGTATTAGCCTAGCGGCACTGGCGAGAACTAATTGTGCCAACACGGCACACGGTGAATGGTCTCCAGGCGGAAATGGAGGGGATTGGATTGGGGGCATCCCGGCGAACTGCGACGCGCGTTCCACACGTGTATAACTACGTAGCTAATAAAAGTGTATTTGACGGCCATAATAAAAAGGTATAAACAATTTCCGTAACAGTATATTGAATCTGATCGTAATTAATAAGGTAGGTACGTGTTTTTATCCGAAAGCTCGTTAGTATAATTTGGAACTTTCCGGACACCTTTATCCAATTTCATTTTGATATCCGTTTGCAGACGATGCGAGTTCCATGATCTGCAATAATCTAATCCGTGCCCCCGGGGCGCCACCCCGTCGAACCTTTTGTGTCACTAATTGGTATAATTAAACGGTAAACATCATCGAATATCACGCACGTGCGTTCAACGCGTGATATGCAGTCACGCACTCAAATGTCGTCCCGCTGATTTTGCATATTCGAAAAATTTCATATTAATGTCATGGTCATCTCACATTTTGCAACTTTTTAAGTACATGTGGAATACTTATGAAATGACAGACTCTAGACAGTAAAAATTAAAAAAAATATATGACCGTGTAGTTTACACCACACACCATAGAAGTGAAACTTTAAATCTACATGAGATAAACAATCAATATGATTAATTCCCTAGAGCGTAACTAAATGCATAAGAATATCAGACGACATTATCGCCATGATATTTATATAGAAGGCTGTATAGGAAAAATGTAAATGCACCGCCGGCATTCGAACCCAGAACTCCCGATTTCGCATCGGAAAAGTTTCCCACACAAGAATAGGTACCTACGAAAATTCATACGCAAAAGGTAGAGCGTTTTATTACGAATAGTTTTCTAGTTTCTATAAGGTTCTATGCAGAGCCGTCTTAGGCCATGCCGGGGCCCTTGGGCACACAATAATTTGGGACCCTTTTAGAAAGTAAAGACAGTGAATGATACAAACATTTTTCTGCTACGATCTTATATTTATCACTGCTCAGTATTGCCAGAAAGTCGCTAACAATGCCCCTAAAATAGAAAAAAAGGGTGTGGGTCTCGGGACCCCCGACAGGTGTGAAACATCAAAGAAAACGTTATTGAACTCGGTGGTATTCTCTATGTAGTAGTATATATTTTTTTCAAAAGCAGCAACTAACTGTTATGCTGACGTAATCCTATATACTGCACTGTAACACACGCGGTTGTCTTCCCGTGCCCGAGCGCGCGGAAGCCGAGAGAGAGAAAGTGCCGCAGTGGTGGGGAGAACAGCAGCGAAGGAGCGGACCATAAATGTCGTTGCATAATTCTCCTCACGCGGCTGTTCACAAATCACAGCCCGACATAAGATGTTTCACATCAAAAAGTGTAATGTAAGCAAATATATCGGCCTTTCGGGGCCCCCGTGAGGATGGGGGTCCTGGGTACGTGCCCCGCGTGCCCTTATGGTAAAGCCGGTACTGGTTCTATGGACCTATAATGATAAGGATTTTTAGAAAATACATTCATAACCGATTGCGAGTTAAGAACTACCTCGACATTGTTGAGTATGTGATTAATGAAAACTGGTAGAAATAGTTATTATATAAGTATAAAGATAAAAACGCTTTCACTTGGACATTCTCGTCCTTCATATATTGGTGTCGGCCATCATAAGATTAATAGTCCGGTAAGTGCGTCATAAAACGCTATAGTGAGGTTATGTTGACACTATACAGTTTATTTCAGTTTTTATGCTACAGCGGCAGTACAGTAAATGACAAACTATTTTAAACACCCGCAGAATAAAACACAAATGAAAAAAGGGTGTGGGTCTCGGGACCCCCGACAGATGTGAAGCATCAAAGAAAACGTTATTGAACTCGGTGGTATTCTCTATGTAGTAGTATATATTTTTTCAAAAGCAGCAACTAACTGTTATGCTGACGTAATCCTATATACTGCACTGTAACACACGCGGTTGCGGCGTTTGAGCACGCCTGAGCCAGAAACGCAACTAAATACATACCTACTAAACTAAATACATACCTATACGTGAGTACATATACTTTTGCTTTACAGTACGTTCGTATGTATACTCTCTCTCTCTCTTTCCGTGCCCGAGCGCGCAGAAGCCGAGAGAGAAGTGCCGCAGTGGTGGGGAAAACAGCAGCGAAGGAGCGGACCAGAAATGTCGTTGCATATTTCCCCTCACGCGGCTGTTCGCTGCCCGACATAAGATGTTTCACATCAAAAAATGTTTAAGTTAACGGGTTCGGCTAAACGCGACGAAATGAAGGACCTAGATTCACACTATAGTTCCTACAAGCGAATTTTTTGAAAAACAGTTTTGGATACCTACGCGTAAAAGTAATTTTTTTATTTTAAGTTTCTATAAAACCTTATATCGCTATTACAATCCATTACTCACTTTTTATTAAAATCAGTCGAATTACTGAACCGATTTATGTTGAATTTATATGGGACCACTCCGAAAGTATGCCCTATATTAAATAAAACAATAAATATCAACATCGGTTCACAAATACAGGAGTTAAATCGGTGAACATACATTAATTCATACATAAAAAAATAGCTGCCGAACTAAATTGTGTTTTGAAGACCACCAACAGCTAAGGTTATTTGGACCTAGCACCAATTCATATTTTCAATTCATTATTTATTTTTTTTTAATAATAAATTGAAAATCCAATTGACACTCTTACCAGCTCTCGGGCTAGAACCCGGGAACTTACCTCCTCCTCTTTTGTAGTCGGTTAAAAAGAAAAACTAGTGATAAATCTGTTGTTAATATCGAAGTAGCAATCTGTCGGAAACACAACTCAATCAGTTTTTTTGTCCTTGACTGTACACGGACGATAGGGGAATATTATTGTCCGGCAACGTTTCAATTAACTGTGTTTTATATGTCTATCTGTGGTCAAAAACAAAACGGCTTAAGTACGTCGAAATTGCGCTAAAATGAGTACTTTTGCCGTCTCTTTTTTTCCGTTCTTACCTCGACTTTCGTGACGAGAAATTCTACAAATCACTTTCTCGCTATACTTTCTCAAGGATGATTTTCTAGTCTCGTTCTTTTAAAAATAAGTAGAAAAAAGAGGCTTGGTGTGTGGGTAAAACCACACGGCTAATTTCCTATTGGGTGCCCTTAGAGATTAGAGACCACTATTTGCAATAAAGGTTAACATATTTTTGATGTGAAACATCTTATGTCGGGCAGTGATCCAGCCGCGTGAAGGGAAATATGCAACGAAATTTCTGGTCCGCTCCTTCGCTGCTGTTCTCCCCAGCACTGCGGCACTTCTCTCTCGGCTTCCGCGCGCTCGGGCACGGGAAGAGAGAGAGAGAGTATACATACGAACGTACTGTAAAGCAAAAGTATATGTATACACGTGTAGGTATGTAATATAGATACTTCGCTGTGTATTTAGTTGCGTTTCTGGCTCAGGCGTGTTTTTTATAAGTTGTTATGCAGTGGCACCGCATAAGAAGTTTCACTTCAAAAATCGGCCTACGCCATTTTGTCTTTCGGTTATAGCTATCCAATGTTGGTTATTATGTCCTGCGTATGGAGGATGTTATATAAATAGGCCGTTAAATTATCACATAAATCTGTACGTGTCGTGAGAGAGAGAAACAGAGATAAAATAAGTCCGAGCACAGTTACCTACTAGCGGAACTCCAATTAAAACTGTGTCGAAGCGACGTACAATTTTTTTTCGATGGATATTGAGCCAAAGATTATTGTTTAGTTATTATTTTGTCGTTTTTTTTTTGTAATTTTGTGTGGACTTTCGCATGATTGAACTTTAATAGCCACTTTCAACAATGTCGATTTATTAACAATGGTTAAAGATTAACAAGAATTTAATAGTAGTGATGGACGATTACGAGATATTTTTACAATCGAAACAATTGTAATCGTTCATAATAACAATCGAGTCCACAATCGACTCGGAGTTTGATTTTACAATCAAAATGTTCGATTATTTGCCACATAGGTTATAGCAATAGCAGCGAATGAGAATAAATATAATCACGATTCAAGGTTATATGCTAGTTGACTGACGTTCATGCGACTCGTTGATTGTTCACTGTTCAGTCGGTACTCACTACTCTGTGATCTCTTCACTATTGAATTCATATTTACGCGATTACTGCACAAACGACCATCGACTCGACCACAGTTGTTGAGTGATGAACGGTTATATATTATGTGGCTCTCGACAGTGTACGATTCAGTACTATGCGACTCGGTCTCGGTGAACTATGAAACAACAACAATCGAGTCCAAGTGACAACCATCGAGAGTCGTCAAGATGTTTGAACAATCGAGACAATCGACTAAAACATCTCGTATTGCGCATCACTATTTAATAGTAGAAATCTCTTTAACAGTTATGAAATAGTATAATAATACTAATAATGTCTTTATTGATAAAGTAAGAATTTTTACCAATTGGTGTGGAAATCAGCTTAACAAACCATCAACAATAAAAAAAAAAATGGTGGAACCTTTGGTGTAAAGATACGAAATGTTACAATTACCACAAAATTGTGGTAATTGTAACATTTCGAAACCATCAACAAACAGAAATACAGTCGTAATGTGAAAGAAAAAACGGAATGATACAATATTACTTATAAAAAATAATTACAGAAATAATTCAGAGAAAAAAAACCAAAACAAATAGATTCAACATATAAATTCGATATACCAGTTCTACTATTTATAAAGATGTTTAACTTTCTCATTAAATGAAGGTATACTAGAGTTTTTTACTACATCAGGTAAACTGTTATATAAGGATGGTGCTAAATAAGAATGTATCTCCAATAAATTGAAATCTGCCAAGTTGAAATAACTTTTTTGAAAAACTAACTAAACACTCATTTCATTGCACAAAAAGTAGTTTGAAACTGGCGGGTTTTAATGACGTCATCTAGTCGAAGAGAATTTATCTTTATTTAAATCCGGTTGTTAAAAAGAATAAGGTAGACGTTGCATAATAATTATTTTAATCTTGCATTTTACTGAGTACTTTATAAATAACTTTTTTTCGAAAAACGAAGTAAATGCTCATTTCTCCGCATAAGAACTAGCAAAACGAAGTGCCAGACCGTTAAGACCTCGTTTGTGTGTACATTCAATTAATTTCTGTAATCAGATTTTTATTCACCGTAATAAATCCCATCGCACATTTTCACAATGTGTTATTCGTTTCAAAAGTACCTTCATTATAAGAGAAAATAATAATGATATATTCTTTTCCTTGTCGTCGCCATGAAACCACAGATAAACTTGTCTCTGTCGTTTATAATTATATGTTTTCTCTATAACTAAATGAGTATAATAAAAACGCTCTCTTGTTTTAGACAGAGACAGTGACAGCAATATTATGTCTTTTGTTTTCTTCCTTCTTACACTAATGAGATGATCGTTAAAATGGCACGAATACTATTCCTCTATGACAAAAGAAACAGAGGACACGACACGGCGCAGATGCCTCTTGCAGATTGCAATGTAATTTCGAAGCACGCACATACTAAAACAAAAGGGTGTGGGTCTCGGGACCCCCGACAAATGTGAAACATCAAAGAAAACGTTATTGAACTCGGTGGTATTCTCTACGTAGTAGTATATATTTTTTCAAAAGCAGCAACTAACTGTTATGCTGACGTAATCCTATATACTGCACTGTAACACACGCGGTTGCCCGAGCGCGGAAGCCGAGAGAGAGAGAGTGCCGCAGTAGTGGGGAGAACAGCAGCGAAGGAGCGGACCAGAAATTTCGTTGCATATTTCCCCTCACGCGGCTGTTCACTGCCCGACATAAAATGTTTGACATCAAAAAATGGGTGTGTGCTTATGACCACACGGCAGAAGTGAAAACTTCAGATTTTTTAATTTTTGGTGTCATCTATTATAGCGCATTTATGAACTAAAAATAATTTATTAATAAAATACTAAAATTGTATTTTTATTTTAATTAATTTCATCTTGGTTTCCAAAAAATTATAATTATTGTCAAAGAAAGAATATAACAAAAATTAAAAAATATATGAATAAATATCATGTAGAATTTAGAAAAAAAATACGTCAAAAATTCTACTATGCCATCAGTTTCTGAACCCAGGTTCCTATGCATAGAACGCAAACACGCGCTGCTAACAGAGCTATTGACACAACAGTATAACTCACCGCTTTTATGATATAAGTATGTCAGCCGGGTTGCGAATTCTTACGCAATATTGCGAACGCTTCACATTTTTCCAGTACCCTGACAAAGAGTGCCTAACGCGCCTAAGGAAGTGTTCACTTCAAAAAAGATAGTATGTGCTTAAGACCACGTACGGTAGAAGTGAAACTTCTTGACTACTATGCACTTTGTCTATCCGGGCCTAGAATTTACCAATTGATGAGTTTTCAATGTAGAGCATGGTGTGTATTCATTGATTAAAAGTTTAAAAGAAAATCGATAAAAAATCGACACAAAATAAAATCACATTATACAAGGTGATTCTGTAATGAGTACCATAAATGATACAGGATGTATACCTACTGTCAAAATAATACGAAAACCAAGAATAACTTTTTTTCCAAAAGTGCTTCCCTAACAAGATACAGGGTGTTAAAGGGTCGATTTGGAGAACACTTATTTGATCGTATCTTTTAACTGGGTTGAACAATTTAATTCATTTTTGGTAGACATCTACTACATATAATAAGGACCGTAAACGGACAAAATTTTGTTGCATTCGAACAACCCAGTGGCGTAGAATTGGGGGTCATGTTCCAATGGAGGACACTTTGAAAACTTACTTTAATTTTATTTTTACTAATATTTATTTTTTTGTTAATTAAACTTTATTACCTAGATGTATTAGACTTTAAGTATTTTATTTGTTTGTTAATAAAACTTTTTCTGTGATAACTTTGCAGCCTGGTATTTCACATAGTCAGAATATCTCGGAAACGGACGCTTCTGGGCAAATAAAACAAGTGTACCTTTTTTGTTGTATTTGAACAAATAATACTAAAAAAACAAAGAAAAATGGAAAAAACCCAACAGCAATTTTTTTGGGGGGAAAAAGTGTCACATGACCCCCAATTCTACGCCACTGGGTTGTTCAAATGCAACAAAATTTTGTCCGTTTACGGTCCTTATTATGTAGTAGATGTCTACCAAAAATGAATTAAATTGTTCAACCCAGTTAAAAGATACGAGCAAATAAGTGTTCTCCAAATCGACCCTTTAACACCCTGTATCTTGTTAGGGAAGCACTTTTGGAAAAAAAAGTTATTCTTGGTTTTCGTATTATTTTGACAGTAGGCACATCCTGTATCATTTATGGTACTCATTACAGAATCACCTTGTATAGAAACTTTAAGAATAAAATATGGTATAATTATATTGTCTGAGAATTGTGTTGAAGGCTCTCGTTTTAAATTTTAACAAAATAAAAGAGTATAAAGCGACACGAAGTGTGTCGGCGACGCTGGCCGAAGGCATCGACGCAAATAAAGGAACATCGTGTCACGTGACGCATATTACATAATGTATGCAGAACGACGTCACATTCGTTGCGAAGAAGAAGTAGAAGAGACGCCTGACCATGTGTTTGTGCATGAAAAAGTACTCCAGGGCCGCACTATCTCTCTAAACCGACACCGTATCAATACAACAAGAAATATACTAACTTCTATCTATAATTTTATTTTCTTGAAGGTTTTAAGTATTTGATAAAAACGTGTTTGTACTATAGGGCCGACACTAGATCGCAAAGCCCCGACACTAGATCACAAAGCCCTGAACCTAGGTCGCAAATCCTTGACACTAGATCGCTAATCCCCGACACTAGATCGCTAATCCGCAACACTAGATCGCTAATCCCCGACACTAGATCGCTAATCCGCAACACTAGATCGCTAATCCCCGACATTAGATCGCAAATCCGCGACACTAGATTGCAAATCCCCGACACTAGATTGCAAATCCTTGACACTAGATCGTTAATCCCCGACACTAGAACGCTAATCCGCAACACTAGATCGCTAATCCCCGACACTAGATCGCAAATCCGCGACACTAGATTGCAAATCCCCGACACTATATCGCAAATCCCCGACACTAGATCGCAAATCCCCGACACAATATCGCAAATCCCCGACACTAAATCGCAAAGCCCCGATACTAGATCGCTAACGAATAATCTCGAATTTGCCCTAAGCCACGAATACATTTAATTGCCTGTCATTCAGGCAACCCACTTAACGTCTCTGTACAAACATCTAGCCTGCTTACAGGTATTAGAGGTATAAATATTTCAAAATTTTAGACTTGTGAATTTATGTACTAATCGCGGTCAGATCTTTTTGAAATTTGGTAGACTTACAGAAAAAGACACGGTGAACTCAAAAATGCAAAGAAAAATTGTCTATCTTTTTTGGTTTAGAAATTAGGCGTGTTTTAAACTTTGTCCCAGTTTTCAGGGTTTATCGCCCGTAACTTCTAAACGAAAATTGGCATCACGGTTTCGTTCGACTTTTTGAAATCAGCGCGTCGGTTTATATTAGTGTACGTAATTTGAAAAAGATCTGGAATATTTTCCGAAAACGTGCAAAAATTACCTAAGGCTACACTTGGTACTTTTTTGGCCTATTTTGGAAAATCTCTCCGATCTTTAATCGTCGAGGCAGTGTTGCCTAAGAAGTTTGACTTCAAAAAGTTTTCTATATGATAGAAACGTAATAAGGAGCTTTAATAAAAGACCTTGATCTGCAAATTCGTATAAAAAGTACAACATTCAACAATACTGTCTAAAAACAGCGCAGCTTTCAGTTGGAAACTATGACGTGAGAAAGAGAGGAAAGAGGGGGAATGAGAGGGTGAGAGATTATAGACGCTCGACAGGGAAGTATGAAGTTAGATTTCGTTAAGTTGTAGTTAAGTATTCAAAAAGTAGATTCAAATACAACTGTTCTCGCACTGTGTTAAAGATTAATGGCGGTGTATAGAAACATTAAAGCATCTCAGTGCCATCTGTCGTCACAAATTCGAAGTAGTTTCGACGCTGTCTTCTGCGACGAGCCGGTATTAGGATGAGAAAGCTCTCAGCTTCAACGCATAGGTAGAGATAATATAGGTAACGTATGCTATATGTTGTACAGCAATAAAAGCTCTCTCAAGCTCTGTACGTGTTTGTACAAGTTTGCTTACATTCCTTGAATACATTCTCCGGCGTTACGTCACATACCCACGGATCTGTGTAAATAAGTGTACTCTGTCTCGTTAACTATCTAAATGATCGGGTTAAAAAAAATTACTATGATTTCTGAAAACACCTCGCTTCTATTAACACACTTATGAACTACACACTATTACCAGCATATTGCAAATACGTGTTCGTGTTTCAGCCGAGTAGCCCCGATTGTCACCGTCGGGTGCGTTTCACATCACTGTTTTAATAGCCCAGGGAAGGCGCGCCTAAGGATGTTTTCATTTAAAAAATTTTAGAAACACGTTTATACGTCTTATAGTGACGGGGTTTAACGTACATTTAAAACGCTGTTAAGGTAGTTGTCGTGCTATGGACATAGTATCAGAAAATTCTAAATTTTCGTATACTCATTAAGGATACTATAATACAAATACCATTAAAATTTGAAGTTGATTGCATCTCTAACTCGAGATAAACTTAATTAAAGTTCGGATAATTAACACGGAGAGCATAGGAAAGGTTGTGTATTTGACAAGTTTTTTAATTTAAAAAAAAAAGTAATAGTCAGAAATGTTCAAAAAACTAACTGTTCATTGATGTTTTTGTTCCGAGTTTAAAAAAGAAAATCCAAAAATTATTGACCTTTTTATTGTTGAGATATAATAACGCAAAGTTCAACAATTTATGAGAAAAGATTAACATTTTTATATTATAATCCAAGCTAACAAACTAAGTGAAATATGTGTTACTATGTGAACAACAGTTTTGGTACAATCTCTAACAAAAAATTTTTACATTTAACACTATACTTATTTATTATTTTACAGCGTATTATGAACGAAACTTTTGGATGTTATTGTAGCACGACACTACCTTAATCGCTGTTAAATTTTTACACATAAAACATACGAAGTAACCATAGAAATAACAGCGCATTAACAAAACAGCGTTTTAAATAATGTACGATAAACCCGGCATAGGTGTAATATAATATTATATAAGTGCTTAAAACCTTCAAGAAAAGGTAATTTCAGACCAAGATCCAGTTACAATTTTATATAATTAGTAATGCTGATTTGCAGCATCATACAGGTATATATAAGAGAATTCTGATTTCTTTACTCAATAAAGTACATGTGTAAATGAAATTAATTACACAATATAATATTTAGAATAGTGTATAGTTTGTTACCGGGCACAGAGATTCATTGCTTTTCTTAAGGCAGTGCACTTTCCGACCCCTCCGGCTTCATTTACCCCAATGCGTTTGAAGTTTAAGCATTATGTGGGACAACACCACACCAGATATGCATGCATTACCCCACATTCCTCTATGGAAAACAGGTCATGTATTATTGCAGTCACACTCACTGATTCACTGACCGAATTTCTGTCTCCTTTTTCTCAAAGAGCCATCGTTTTAAACGTTACAGTTTATGTATTTCAAAAACCGGCCAAGTGCGAGTCAGACTCGCGCATCGAAGGTTCCGTACTGCAAAAAAAGTTTTTTTTACTTATATATTATTTTTTCTTTTAAGTGTTTCAAATTTTTTCCGTACCAAATTTAATTACCTAAATTAATTTTCAAAGTAAAAAATTCCAAAATGTTTACATTATAAAAAAAAACAATCACGTATCGTCAGTTGGATTTGAACCCGGTTCTTCATGGTGACATGCGAGCGCGTTACCGCTACTCCACGTGTACCACAGCACAAACAATGGTATATTTCATACACTTGGTACAGCTCTATGCCTAATTTTCCGTTTGCCGTGGGAATTTAAGGTTTAAGGTTTAGATTTTCCTGTAAACTATGAGTGAGACTATGGTTATTATGAAGTATTAGAAATACCTTGTATTATGTCCGTCTTGTAACTTCTTGTGATTTCACACTACGCGTTTCAGCAACGAGTTGCCATCTTCAGGTGTGGTTAATTATTTTTAAAAAACACACATTGAGTATTCGTAACACTATGTAATATTATGATGCTAAGCACTGTGTATTATGCCGTGGTTTGTGAAGTACCTACTTCATATAGTGACTTGGAGAGCTAACACTCTAAAAATATGACTATAGTGTCTCGCGGAAGTTTACAGATCAAAAACTTATGTGATGCGATAATTTTTTTGTGATTTTTCCCTATAAAATAAAAATTACATTTTAAAACTCTAATGCAAGCGTCTTCCAGTCCACGACAACTATAAGGACGTAATTTTCTATTGCAAACAATAACCCGATATTGTAGCAATGTTTACTTAAAATTTCCAATTCAAAAGCAGACAGAATATCCTAACCTACAGTACAAGTAATCAGCACTCAGCCAAGCTGCAGATTGTTCTATAGAGAAGATGTTCAACAGTGCATAGTCCCAGCGGGATATTTGCTGGGGAACTACTGCACTGCGCTACACATAGTGGAGTGCATTATAAACAATAATTAAGAACAGATTGTTCAAGCAACCGAATCTTACATTTAATACACTGAAAGGTATGCTAAAATATCGCATGAATTGATTCCAGAGAATTATGATAATTAGACAAAGATATATATGATATTCATTTGATAGAAATGGAAATTCGAGTAGATAAAATTTAGATTTAACAAATGACCTTCTAGTATTACTAAACAAATTCCAGAAAGAAAAGACATTCGTGGAATAACGGATTAATATAGTAACAAACCTTTTTTTACAACAGTGAGTTAAGTTTTTGTGGTTATAATATAATTTATTATTAAATAGACAGCTGTACCCATTCCACAAGCAAATACTTTTCTTCACGTAATCAGTCGGCAACCTGCCATCGTGATGTTAAACGTCAAACAATTAAGATATACAAGGAAAAAATCAGAAGCCACTGTCAGGACTTAAACCCGAAATTCCCAGTTTCCGGCTGGTTGAGTTACCAACTCAACCAGCCGGAAACTGGGAATTAAGATATACAAGGAAAAAATCAGAAGCCACTGTCAGGACTTGAACCCGAAATTCCCAGTTTCCGGCTGGTTGAGTTACCAACTCAACCAGCCGGAAACTGGGAATTAAGATATACAAGGAAAAAATCAGAAACCACTATCAGGACTTGAACCCGAAATTCCCAGTTTCAGGCTGGTTGAGTTACCAACTCAGCCAGCCGAAAACTGGGAATTAAGATATACCAGGAAAAAATCAGAAGCCACTGTCAGAACTTGAACCCGAAATTCGTACTGGGAATTTCGGGTTCAAGTTCTGACAGTGGCTTCTGTTTTTTTCTTGTATATCTTAATTGTTTGACGTTTAACATCACGATGGCAGATTGCCGACTGATTACGTTAAAAAAAGTATTTGCTTGTGGAATGGCTACTGTCTATTTAATAATTATTAAAACCTTTTTTTACCTATCAAACAAAATTTCTTGCTAAGCTATTGACTTTTTACGAAATTACTTGCGGCATGAGTGCCAAACTTCGCACTTACGAGATTTAGACATTATTTTTTTTAATATTCAAGCATAATTTCCAGCGCACAATGCTAACACAGTAAATCATGCTAAAGTTACAATGTTTGAGAATTTCTGACATATGAAATAGATTTTATCTTTCTCTCTCACTGTTTGAATCGTTTTAAAACAAGAAAGGAGCATCGCTTCATCATAATATCTAACTGAATATTGTTGAAAGATACACCTGTCATCCGAGGAGATGTCATTATACAAAACGTATGACTGTCGTTTTTAACAATGTGTAGCTACAACATTCAGCTGTCATTAAACAAACGACAGTCGTCGTTTCAGTAATATTATGAATACCTTATATCGTATGCGCTCGAACGCTGAATACAGGTCGATCGGGTTGTCATGGCAACCCATCAGAAAATAATTGCGCATAGAAATTTACGCGCGGCCAAACTATTTCGCGATATATACCTACAGGTGCGGAATAGACAACGACAAAAGATTTTAAATTACGGATAGCATTTTTGTGGAAAGAATATAAACTGTAGATAATAGCGGACAGTATGGTGTAACGGTTAGCGTAGCGGCCTTTAGATCACACTGTTGTGGGTTCGAATCCCGCTCATGGATGTTTTGTGATGTCATTTAGTTTTAAGAGAATTGTTAACTTCCCATTGGAAGTTATTGTAATGGGTCCGAAAATCGAAATCAAAATGTATAACAAATTTTTATGTTTCAACTATTTTTAGAAAGATGTCTGTGTGTGTGTGTGTGTGTACGTACGTATGTGTCCTTTTCTTTCTAAGACGAAATCTCGAGAATGAAAAATGATATCGACTACGTTAGGGTGCCAATTGACGCGTATTAATGTAAATATGATCTGAAAGAAATGTTTTCAAAATCGGTTCAGCCGTTCTTTTTTCTTAACCAAATAGACTTCAAAAAAGCAGATTTTACACAATATCTCGCGAATAAAAAATTATATCGACTTCGTAAGGGTGTCAATTGAGATGTGTTAACGTCATTTTGATCCGACATAAATTTTATAAAAATCGGTTCAGCCTTTTTTTTTTTTAATTATTGTTAAAAATAAATAATAATTATGTTTTAATGATTAAAATGATTACTTTTCTGTGTAATATCTAATTTAATTATTATTATTAAATATTTATCAAACTGGGAAGTTCGTCGTGTGGACCTCAAGGGTCGCACTTTAGTCCTAATAAACGCTCACGGCTTGTTATATAATGTATTTAAGACGCTAATGATCTAAGTTGTCGACGCGTCTATAATCTACAATAAATAAGTAGATAAACTGTAGATAACTTCGTTACTCTGTTTTGAAAATATTACATCAGTCGACACACAGGACTGGGTTGCTATAGTCATGGGTTGCGCGAAATAGTGCAGAATAAGAGAGGGCGATAAAGTTGAGCAGATTTCATCCCAACACGTAGATCGCCCCCCCCCTCTCCTGTGCTTTTAGTTTCAGCCCAGTTCTATACGTCGATTATTATGTCCAAAGAAATGTTTGACATAAAAATCTACCGTGTGTTTAAAAAAAAAGTTACTTGATTGAAGTGTCCGCGTCAAATTTCTTACTTCTAAATACATTAGTTACAAGCTTTTTATTAACTTCGTTTGATAATGTGGTAAGGTCTTAATGGTAGGGTCAAATCTTGTAATCCAATTTTGAACTTGAATTAATTAATTAATTGTAGATTATAGACGCGTCGACGACTCAGGTCATTAACGTCTTTAACATAACAAATAATCCATTTGTGTAATAGAATCCGCCAGCCGGCATACACAAACCGACCGGTACGAGCTCGGGTCCCTGAGAGCGCTAATTCCCAAAGAACAGTGGAATGCAATTTGCGATAGTAACCACATTCCAATATCCCCCTGGGGGGTTGAACTTGAAACTGTGACAACTTTGAATATACGTAGTTCATATGAGAATACAATTGTTTTAATGATCTAGATTACAAACCAGTTCCTTCGTTATTGAAGTTTTCGTATCTAGCCCGTCATTCCCACCATAAATGTTCCGTTTCTCCCGCCATGCCAATGTGTTGAACGTATCAACAATTATTATGGATAACAAAAATATATTATCACAGACCATGACAGACCATGCACTGTAAAAAATGGATGTAAAAATACTTTGAAAATTAAGGTAGAATTCGCTCGATTTTCTAAGTGATTTTACATTATTATTTATTTTTACACAGAAATGCGTTTTTATGGAATCACGCGATGTGGAGGCGATACCTGTTTGCGACGCCATTGTCTCTTTGTGTGCCTATTACCAGATTAATCGCTGGCTACAGATGGACCATCGATAATCTGTGTAATCGGCCTTCTCATTTCTTACAGTGTGTATGTAAATCCTATAGGATTAAAAGTCTAACGCGTCACCATTACACCGCGGTAATCGATTTTAGTGAATTGATTTTGTTTTAATATTTTATAAAATAACAAAGAGACAGATTGCAGATTTGAGACGCTTGACAGCTAAGCTCATTAACGTTATAAAATAACAGAGCAACAGTGCTTTTTTTGTACTGAATAACACGAAATATGTGTATAGCGAGTAATCTTAATCCCACTGTATTAAATGTGAACATTGTAACACACAATAGACATGTGAATTCAGATGCATGTGCACAAAAACAAAGAATGTACGTTTTATGCAGAATTGGGTCGACGAGATTACAGTATGCCATTATTTTTATACAATAAATAGATATCATATCTGTTTCACGTGCACTATTGCAGTATAAATTATTAAATACAGATCGACCTCCATAAGTCGAAGGGAAATTACTAATATATCGTGTTATAGAGCATCGTTTTTGTTCGTTGCCCACTTAATCTGAGTTTTTGACGTAAATAATGTCATATGTCTCAAACCGCGGGAGGCATTTTAGAAATATTAGCTGTAACGGAAACAGAGGAAGTGGTTGACATGTGAAACATGTGTAACTATGTTAAGGCGTCAAATATAGTAAGCCAGTGTGGCTGCATGGTAAAGTACGAGTATGTCGAACGTCTTTAATATGTAATATGTACAATATAAGCGAGACATTAAAAAAACTGTAACTATAGATGAACAACAGTGTAAACTATATTTAATAGAATAAAATAGAATATTTAGGCCTAAATAACATACTAGAAACTAGATCATTAGAATTATCCCCCGACACTACATCACAATCGATTCAGCGTTATTTTTTCTACAAATAGACTTTTATCAAACGAATCGGGTCGAATTTATTTTTCAAAAATTTCGCAAATTGGTACAAAGAGGGGGGTCTTCTTACTTTTGGCATTTTTAAGAAAACTCAAAAATCACTCAGATGCTGTTTATATCTTTGAAATTAAAAGTGCGGGTTGTTGGAATCGATTCAGCGTTATTTTTTCTACAATTAGACTTAATATCAAACGAATCGGGACGAATTTATTTTTCAAATATGTCGCAAAAATGTACAATTAATGTTGGCATTTTTAAGAAAACTCAAAAATCTCTCAGATGCTGTTTATATCTTCCAAAACTAAAAGTGCGGGTTGTTGGAGTCGATTCAGGGTTATTTTTCTATAAATAGGCTTAATGTCAAACGAATCGGGTCGAATTTATTTTTCAGAAATTTAACAAAAATGTACAAAGAGGGGGGTCTTCTTACTTTTGGCATTTTTAAGAAAACTCAAAAATCTCTCAGATGGTGTTTATATCTTTGAAACTAAAAGTGCGGTTTGTTGGAGTCGATTCAGCGTTATTTTTTCTATAAATAGGCGTAATATCAAACGAATCGGGTCGAATTTTTTTTCAAAAATTTCACAAAAATGTACAAAGAGGGGGGTCTTCTTACTTTTGGTAATTTTAAGAAAACTGAAAAATCTCTCAGATGGTGTTTATATCTTTGAAACTAAAAGTGCGGGTTGTTGGAGTCGATTCAGGGTTATTTTTTCTATAAATAGACTTAATATCAAACGAATCGGGTCGAATTTATTTTTCAAAAATTTCACAAAAATGTACAAAGAGGGGGGTCTTCTTACTTTTGGCATTTTTAAGAAAACTCAAAAATCTCTCAGATGGTGTTTATATCTTTGAAACTAAAAGTGCGGGTTGTTGGAGTCGATTCAGGGTTATTTTTCTATAAATAGACTTAATATCAAACGAATCGGGTCGAATTTATTTTTCAAAAATTTCACAAAAATGTACAAAGAGGGGGGTCTTCTTACTTTTGGCATTTTTAAGAAAACTCAAAAATCTCTCAGATGGTGTTTATATCTTTGAAACTAAAAGTGCGGGTTGTTGGAGTCGATTCAGGGTTATTTTTCTATAAATAGACTTAATATCAAACGAATCGGGTCGAATTTATTTTTCAAAAATTTCACAAAAATGTACAAAGAGGGGGGTCTTCTTACTTTTGACATTTTTAAGAAAACTCAAAAATCTCTCAGATGGTGTTTATATCTTTGAAACTAAAAGTGCGGGTTGTTGGAGTCGATTCAGGGTTATTTTTCTATAAATAGACTTAATATCAAACGAATCGAGTCGAATTTATTTTTCAAAAATTTCACAAAAATGTACAAAGAGGGGGGTTTTCTTACTTTTGGCATTTTTAAGAAAACTCAAAAATCTCTCAGATGGTGTTTATATCTTTGAAACTAAAAGTGCGGGTTGTTGGAGTCGATTCAGCGTTATTTTTTCTATAAATAGACTTAATATCAAACGAATCGGGTCGAATTTATTTTTCAAAAATTTCACAAAAATGTACAAAGAGGGGGGTCTTCTTACTTTTGGCATTTTTAAGAAAACTCAAAAATCTCTCAGATGGTGTTTATATCTTTGAAACTAAAAGTGCGGGTTGTTGGAGTCGATTCAGCGTTATTTTTTCTATAAATAGACTTAATATCAAACGAATCGGGTCGAATTTATTTTTCAAAAATTTCACAAAAATGTACAAAGAGGGGGGTCTTCTTACTTTTGGTATTTTTAAGAAAACTCAAAAATCTCTCAGATGGTGTTTATATCTTTGAAACTAAAAGTGCGGGTTGTTGGAGTCGATTCAGGGTTATTTTTCTATAAATAGACTTAATATCAAACGAATCGGGTCGAATTTATTTTTCAAAAATTTCACAAAAATGTACAAAGAGGGGGGTCTTCTTACTTCTGGCATTTTTAAGAAAACTCAAAAATCTCTCAGATGGTGTTTATATCTTTGAAACTAAAAGTGCGGGTTGTTGGAGTCGATTCAGCGTTATTTTTTCTATAAATAGACTTAATATCAAACGAATCGGGTCGAATTTATTTTTCAAAAATTTCGCAAAATGGTACAAAGAGGGGGGTCTTCTTACTTTTGGTATTTTTAAGAAAACTCAAAAATCTCTCAGATGCTGTTTATATCTTTGAAACTAAAAGTGCGGGTGGTTGGAGTCGATTCAGCGTTATTTTTTCTATAAATAGACAATTAATATCAAACGAATCGGGTCGAAGTTATTTTAAAAAAACTAGTCAATCTTGGTAGGTGTATAAACTGTTAAATATTATTGTATGATCATTTGTATTATAAATAAATAAATATATAAATAAATAAATAAATAGATAAATAAATAAAAAAATAAATATGGGACAGTAAAAAAGAATGACGTTCGAGTTTGAGAGACCAACTGTATACTATTATGTTGCATTTGTAAAAATAATTCTAGTGGATATTTTAACAATTCCAGCACACAGAATATTAATAATAATTGAACTGACAACGGCATCAATTAATGGAAATCGATATTACAGAGAGTGGTAAAAGCGCTGAATTGTTACAAATGGTTTATGCAGTTTTTTATAAATGTTATTTTTTCAGACAATATAGGTACCTATAACAACGTGTGGGAATTTTATATTGTAGGCAATTATTGGCGCAAAAAAGCAAGTAAATATAATGTGCGCTAGTTTTTACACAAATTATAATGATTTTTTGACGGGTAGCACGTGTGCTACAAATGTCAAAAAACCATAATAATTAGGTTATAATCTTGTTCGTTAAAAAGGAAAAAAAGAGTGTGTTGTGAAATTAAAAATAGTTCATACAAAGTTAGATAATATTTCAATTTTAGATATTGTACTGTATTAAAAATGTCATATATTATGTCAGACGCTAACGACCTCAGCTGTCGAGCGTCTATAATTTCATTCAGTCAGTCATATATTATGATAATGCGAATAGTTTTACTTATAAATTTGACAATTGAATTAACAAATAAGTTACTGAAGAAATTATAATAAATGACGAAACGTCTAATTTATTTTAATCTAATTCATTTAAAAAAAAAAAAGGGTGTGGGTCTCGGGACCCCCGACAGATGTGAAACATCAAAGAAAACGTCATTGAACTCGATGGTATTCTCTATGTAGTAGTATATATTTTTTCAAAAGCAGCAACTAACTGTTATGCTGACGTAATCCTATATATACTGCACTGTAACACCGCGTGTGCCAAGAGAGAGAGAGAGAGTGCCGCAGTGGTGGGGAGAACAGCAGCGAAGGAGCGGACCAAACATTTCGTTGCATATTTCCCCTCACGCGGCTGTTAACAGCCCGACATAAGATGTTTCACATCAAAAATTTTTCCTGCTTCCTACGAATTAATTCAGTATTACAATGATAGGCATGAATGCAGGAGAAAAAATAGGTTATAATATTACGCTACGAAAAAAGGGGTTTTGAGAATTGAGCGAAAATACCGATTTTCACCCGGGCGAAGCCAGACTATAGGCAGCTAGGAAATATTATATAATTCACGCAAACATTCCTTTGTATGCTTAGAATTTCATATTCATATATACTCTGAAATCAAACGTTCTAAATAGAAGTGATTTCCACGAAAGCACAGGACCTACGTTAACTATTTGGATAGCACAACGGAACCATTGTGTATGAACCAAGTGCAGCGGGAGTTCCCGTCGCTGTTATCCGCCCACTCCCTGTTATACAGACGGCGCGCTCTCTGATCAGCTCGGTCGTTTGTCCGAAGACGAACACACACATCCACAAACACACACGATATACAGGAGACATGGTGTATGTTTGTACTGACGGAATCGGTCCAAAGTGGATCGTTATAAAAAGGTCAAGTGCGAGTATAGGCGACGCGTTAATAATGTCGTTAGCGTACAGAAGGAGATACGATCCGTCCTCTTATACAGGGTGCGATCGAAAGTTCAATTTCCGTATACATATTGCGTAAGTAAAAAAAGTCAAGAGGTGTCATGGGACATCCGACAGAGGCTATGCTTTTTACGCATTGTATATAAAACAGAATTTATCAAAGCTATAGACAATACAATTGAAAAGTTATTATTTGACCGCCATTTTGAAATCTGACGCCATTTTGTTTTTTTGTGTCCTATAAAACTGCAAAAAAGTCGCAAAAATATTAGATCTGTCAAATTTATGTGGGGTTATGTCTGTTAATTTGACGTTTATGAATATTATACTTATGCGGATTAAATATCGCTCTATCTCTTCTTAATTTGACGTTTTCAAAAATTATATGCGGATCCAATCGCTCTGTCTCCCTCTTAACAACGTTAAAAAACCAAGAGAACGACCTGAAAATTTTCATCCCTAGGGATGAAAACGCTCAGTTTCAACCCGCTAAAAAAGGTACCGAAAATCGAATTTTCAATAGCGGCGTTGTGAAAAAAATGTTTAGAGACAAATGCACTAAAAAGAAAAAATAATTTTTAATAACTTAGGTTCATAATTATAAAAGCGTGAGTCGTGGCTAATAAACTAGCATAGAGTTTACAACCCACGCTTTTTAGGGTTCCGTAGCCAAATGGCAAAAACGGAACCCTTATTTAAAATGTACTTTTTTATTTGTTTCATGTGACGTCACATATATACTTGTATCTTTTTTTGTGCAATAAAGTACCTAAGTTTATTTATTTATTTTATTTATTGTAAATTATAGACGCGTCAACAACTTAGGTCATTAGCGTCTTGATTACTTACATCAAATAACAATCAACTTAAAACTAAATGACATCACAAAACATCCATGAACGGAGGCGGGATTCAAACCCACGACAGTCTGATTCAGAGGCGGCGACACTAACCACTGGACCACACTGTCCTCTAAAAGTATCTAAGTAGTATACAGATCAGAGTTGGAATTCGAATAACTTTCTGTCAAAGCCCGACACAATGACGATATATGATGCTTTTCTGCCCGTCCCTCGGTCCTTCGTCTCCCATCTACTTTACACGCGCTTTCATCCACCTCGATAGTCAATATTATAGTGTAAAGGGTGGTTAATACCCCTAACCACCCGCCATCTACCGGCTGAGAATTTAAACGCTTTACAATATTGCCAGGCACTCTGCAAAATTATCAAACCGATAGACAAGTTACAAATAACACGGCACATGGCTTATAGTAAGCGAAATATGCAATTCAATACTTCTTTGCTATACCCACTACAAAATAGCTACTTTCCATGCATGTATATACCGGCCTGTATTGGGTAATTTAACAGACAGCTATGCAGAAAGTGTTTTTAATACATAACTAGTGCGGTAAGTAAACGGTTGCCATAGTAACTTATGTTTATTCGCTCTATACGCTTGCTATTTACTCCTGGCCTGCTGTTACTATAAAGATGGCGACGCAAATGAACTGTCAACATTTTTTGAAAATACTGAAAATGAAGTGACAAGTAGGTATTTTGTAGTGGATATGGCAAAAAATACAATATATTTCTCGTGCGTAATGGTATTATGACTCGTGTGATTGTAAAAACTCGCAATCGCTCGTTTTTACATACTGTCACAACTCGTCAGTAAAAAACTTCATTACGACACTAGAAATATAATCTACTATTGAATGAATTGTGGATTATAGAGGCTCGACAACAGAGGTCATTAGCGTCTGATAATCTACTGTTACAACCAGCTGGCGTTGTCATTAACAACAATAATAAAATTGTTGTTTATTTTCATTATTTTAGATTACATAAATTTGAATACATTTTTGAAAATGATAATTAAAATTAAATCAAATCGAGAATATAATTAAATTTGGTATATTAAAAATACAAACAGAATACTAAATAAACCAATGCTAATTATCAATACTCGAACATTGTTGCAGTTTCAAAATTATATTATGACGTAATAAATAAATAAACAAATTGAATTAACTATATTTCGTTCAATAACTATCCTAATCTGAACTAAATTAACATTCAAACAAAAGAAACAAAGTGATTTCTTTTTAAATATGGCCGCCACCAAACAGCTGATTCAAACATTAACATAACCAAGTTGTATATTTTAAACAATAATTGGAAAAGAATGAATCGTCACAAGATTTTATATCTTGTGAGGATTCATTCTTTTCCAATTATTGTTTATTAAACACACAAGTGATTAGAAGTATATTCATCTTGTATATTTTAGATACCATCTTTCAATTTATCTTCTTGTCTTCAAATTAACCGTATTTACCCGGCGCTGCCCGAGAATGACAGTCCTTTGTTATAATAGTATAATGAAATATACCTAGTCTAAAACTTTCCCACATATTTTATTCCGGAATTCATGAACACCGCATGAAAATCGGTTGAATGGTTTCCTAGTTTATCGCAATTAGACAGGCAGACAAATAGGTATATAGCTTTTGCCCGCGGCTCCTCCCACATGGAAATAGGAGCGCCTTAAAAATTATTATATAAGGGGAATTACCGCAAAGCGTTCATGAAGAACCGGAATTTCATATGAGTGATTGCGCCTCTTAAGTTCTGAGGGAACGTCAATTTCGATGTGCTATAGTCGAATATGGGAAAACCACATATTTTGAATATGGGAAAACCACATATTTTGTGGTTTTCCCATATTCATAATCATTCATTCCCATATTCCAATTCCCATATTCATAATCTTTCGGGAACTACTAAAACGATCGGGATAAAAAAATAGTCTATTGCTGGGTTTATCGTACAATTTTATTTTTTAAACACGCTGTTAAACGACGCCTGACGGTAGCCATGGTAACGATCAACAATTTGCCAACATGAAAACGCAGCAACCGCAATGAACACGTAGCAATCAAAATTAACAGCGTGATTAAAAAAACAGCCTGTTATAATTATTGTACGATAAACCCAGCATTGTTGATACGTTGATACTTACGTTTAGTTCTTATCTAATGTCATTATGTATATTATTTTATTGATACCTACACTGTGCATAGCTGGTGCCAGCTGACCCAGTGAAATAAAAGTTAAAAAAAACCCAACATTAGTGTTAATCCAGATCATAAACATTTAATTCAGATAATCGAGTAAAAATTCGATTTCTAAATTTAAATAATTTTTGGTTTTTTTTTCTTTTTTAATTAATTTGAAACCAAAAATAAACTATTCATAAGATGGAAAACGAATAAAATTAAGTTTATATTAGAAATCGTGTCCATCGTGATTATAATAAAATTAAGCAAAATCGCAGGATAGTGGACAATATAATTTGATTTATTAAATTAAATGTACGACGTTTCGTCTATAGATTTAGACTTTTTCAAGTACATACATAAAAATAACAACATTTATGAAAATTAATATTAATTACTAACAATAGCAATTAACATAAGATAGGGTACATAAAATTAAGAATAAAATTAAGATTGAGTGATACGTTTTGATAAGACATAGTGCTGTACCGATTACATATTTTTCATTTTGTTTTGATAATTCAATTCTCCTGGTGCATCAATTAAAAAGTTCCAGTTGTATTTCCATTGAATTTTCACGGTTGATGAAAATTACAACAGCTTATTTAATTAACACGGACAAATATTTGAATTAAAATTTGAAAACAAAAGAGATGCACAAAACAAATGAAGCTTTACATAAACAAGGTAGTATTATTTTTTATAATGATGCATATTTCTACGCTCGAATTAAAATTAAATCCGCATTTTTTTAGTTTAATAATTAATTACATTAATAAATTTTTACATCTGTTGGTTTAATCTTGGGATGTCGTTGAGGACAAATTGGCTTTTGGGGCAAGATGTCGGGGGTTCGAATCCCATCGGGCTTGAGAATGGCCGAAAGTGTAGCAATGCTGTTGTTTACATGGCGTTGCTATGGTTCCTCTATTACAAATCCCCAGTTCCCGGGTTCTAAGCCGAGAGCTGGTAAAAGTGTCAATTGGATTTTCAATTTATTATTAAAAAAAAAATAATGAATTAAAAATATGAATTGGTGCTAGGCCCAAATGACCTTAGCTGTCGGCGGTCTTTAAAACACAATTTTTTTTTCGAATCCCACCTCACTCATGGATGTTTTGTGATGTCATTTAGTTTCAAGTATGTATACCTAGTCTCTAGTTTTTGTGACGTCACATTTACATATTGTACTACCATGCAGTGCTAAATATATGTATTCTATTCTATTTGATGTAATTAATACGCTAATGACCTAAGTTTTTGACGTATATCTAACATTAGGTATATTTTCTTAATTGATTTTTATTACTAATAAGTGTAGCTGAAGAAGTTTCAATAAAGAGATGAAACGTTGTACAATTAGTAAATGAAAAATCATTGATTTATTTATTTCTAGCGGCCCTGTCCGGCTTCGCCCGGGTGCAATACACTACTCACTCGCTACGCTCGTTCGCTATATATATAAACCTTCCGTGAAAAATTATCTAACTGATGGTGAAAACCGCATCAAAATCAGTTGCGCGGTTTAGGACTTACATTACTCACTCGCTTCGCTCGTTCGCTACATATATAAATCTTCCGTGAAAAATTATCTAACTGATGGTGAAAACCGTATCAAAATCCGTTGCGTGGTTCAGGAGGAGTTAGCGGTTATACAGACAGACAGACGCGGAAAGCGACTTCATTTTATACTATGTAGAGATAGTTCAAGTACCTGCGATTTTTTATAATAATTTCAATAAAAAAATGGACATGAACAATTTACATATTAAGTTTTATTTTTATTCTTTCAATCTATTAATAATTACTATTGATTTGAATATATCCTTTTATTTTTAATGAAAATAAAGAAATGTCAAAGATCATTTCTTATGTTACGTGAGCTTCTAATAATCCTGAATTCCCAAAACCCCTAATCGAGTCAACAACAGAATAAGTAAATAAAAACTTCTCACTCACCAATATTCTACAGTAGAATATCTTGTCAGCATCTGTAACAAAGAAACAAAACGTTATTAGTAATTAGCAACAATTAAATTATTAACGTTTAATTGTTAATAATTAAAAAATTAAAACAAAATTTAAAACTGGCAGCGAAGGCTGATTTAAAAATTCCACAATTACAAAGAAAAAATATTAGGTACGTTAACACGTTATTGAACTATGTTCACTTTTTTTTCTTTTTGACGTGACAACGTCTTGCAACTTAGCCTCTGATGTTCAAAAAGTTAGCGTCACAACATTTTTAATTAGGTAATACCAAATTTTTTTGAAACTATTCTTCTATAGGCGCGTTAGACGATTTCTGGCAGGGGAAAAACTTATGGGTTCGCGTCACGCAACATGCTCATGTTAAAAGTATATCTATAGCTATGAGTGTGACGTATATATACTGGCGCACGCGCTGTGGCCTATGTACACGTATATGCACCAACACAAAGATATAACGTGTTGTACAACATTAGTATTGTGTGTTATATACAAGTAAAGTTGAATTAATTATGTGTTTTTAAATAATATAAGTATGTGAATTCTTATTTCAATTAAATTGTATTAATATTTTGTACTGGACTTGCCATGTGTTGACATAAAAAGCAAAGCTTCTGTCGGATGTCCCATGACACCTCTTGACTTTTTTAATTTGAAACACAGACCGCGAGGCGGTTATACAGCTGGCGCCCCTGGTGGTCAAGTATAGCAGTGCCCATATCCATTGTTAATTAAATTATCGATTGAAATTTAATTATAGCTACTACATTTGTACCAAAGCCCCTTGAAAAATTTGCAAATATTTTATAATTCAAAAACGCAATTTTTGACTTCAGCAAGGAAATGCAATCGAAATAGAAACAATCTCATTTAAAGTTAATCTTTGGCGTACAACATATTAAAGATAATCCGCGCCTTGTAGGTAACTGAACGTAACATTAACCTCGCACGACGGTCCGCCATTTTCATAAAAGCGTAACACACACAGAGCTTTGTGCGCATTTCATTTCGGGTTAACCGTACATTATGCGGTATCCAAACATAACCTCCAAGTTTGATAGGACAAGTTTTTGTATTTACCTCTATTTACCGACTGTACATTTCATTTTGCTGCATAGGAATAATAGCTCGTTTTCCTAGAAAAATAGTGACCGGCGCTTTTTACTATTCGATAGACAGGTGGTGATCGTGAACTGCTATTTTTAAGGCATTAGAAAAATTCGATTTTTGAAGTTAAAACTTCTTTAGACGCACTTTGTGTGAACGAAAGTGAACCGTCACGCTCGGGTCGGTGACGCTGAATCGGGTTTACTCGGCTACACACGACATCAAGCACGCTCGGGTCGGTGACCACGTTTACTGTCTAACAAGGAGTGAATCGTTTCAAGGTTTTTATTATTACGTATTATAATAATAAAATAATATTATGTATGTTTTGCATATAATCAAGTTTTCACTTCTGTCGTGTGGTCATAAGCACACACCCACTATTTTTACACTATTTTTAGAAAGATACTGGGTGTGAGTATGTGTGTGTGTGTGTGTGTGTATGTACGTACGTACGTACGTATGAAGACGAAATCTCGAGAATGAAAAATGATATCGACTACGTTAGGGTTCCAATCGACGCGTATTAACGTAAGTATGATCTGAAAGAAATGTTTTCAAAATCGGTTCAGGCGTTCTTTTTTCTTAACCAAATGGACTCCAAAAAAGTAGATTTTACACAATATCTCGCGAATAAAAAATTATATCGACTTCGTAAGAGTGTCAATCGAGGCGTATAAACGTAATTTTGATCCGACATAAATTTTATAAAAATCGGTTCAGCCGTTTTTTTTTTTAATTATTGTTAAAAATAAATAATAATTATGTTTTAATGATTAAAATGATTACTTTTCTGTGTAATATCTAATTTAATTATTATTATTAAATATTTATCAAACTGGGGACCTCAAGGGTCGCACTTTAGTCCTAATAAACGACCTACCTCACGGCTTGTTTCTTTTTCGATTAACTTTGTTCATTGACTGACAAAATATGACCGAAGGATATGAGAATAGAAGCTCGGATTTTTTTCCAGGACAGTTTGTAGATATACACGGTTAAAGCACGTATCTAGGTATATGTTATTATATTACGAGGGACCTTGAGGTACATAGAATATAGTGGTGAGTGAAGCCCGAGATTGTAATAATGATGATGACAAGAAGATTTTACATGGCGGCGAACGCGAGTTTCAGTTTGATAGTGGCTACGTGTTTGCGGTGTGTACTACATAACATTATTTGTAAAGTTCTGGTTGCACTTCACATAAAACGCGCTCATATACTTTAGAGCTTTAGAATAGCCGAAATCAAGGACACCAAATTTTGAGACCGTTCCCCCTGACCACAGCCTACGCCCTTCATGGTAATACAAATTGAATGCCGATAATCCCTAATAAAGCGCATACCAATTGGTGATTTTCACAAAAAAAAAATGGAAATATTTTTATGGATCATATTCAAGTTTAAATATGTAGACATTTTGAAATTATAGGTAAATACAAAATATTCCACGCTTAGAACCTCTGTTGTCGAGCGTCTATAGTCTACAATATCTATCTATACAAAATATTTTAAAAAAATCAAATTCTAACTTTTTAGTTCTGAAAAAAACAAAACAGTTAAGAGAAACCATCAAAATTTGTAATGTATTTTACGGAATAAATTCATTATTTTAGTTTATTTTTGTGCTTTATTTTTAGAAGTTTTATCAGCGTTTTTTTATCTTTGACTCGGAGCTCTTCCTGAAGGTGTTTTTTAAGCTCCGCTTTGAAATAAACTTTTTTCATTATCATGGACTTATGATCAAAATTTTTAATAAAACACAACGCTATAGCAAAACACGTTGTCGACTGCTGGTAGAATACGTAACTTGGATCACAAAACCAAATGCTGTACGTATCAGGGCTGGGAAAAATCAAATTTTCTAAAATAATTCGTGAAAAAAATGTTAAACCATTTAAATTTTATAATTTTTTTTATTTTCGACTAAAAAGTCAGGTAAGAAACGAGTTTTTCAATACTCAAACACTTGTACCAATATAGGTCGTAGTACTGAAAAACAGATTTTTTTTCTTTGATAATAATATATCAAATTTTAGTTTTGAACGATGGGTTTCAGGGATATTTGGCATAGAAATATTATAAAAGTGTCGGTGCAAAAGATAGAGATGGAGAATAGACGTGTTCTTCTATATAATAAAAAATGTGTCTTTTGCAGCTGTGTGAGGTTTTATAATCACTTGCCAGCAAATGTAAGGAAAATTAAAAATATTAACACCTTTAAAAAAGAAATAAAATCGCTACTGACAGCTTCATCATTGTATTCTGTCGATGAATATTTTAACATTACTTTCTAAAATCTTTATGCAATCTTAACTTGTTGATTTTTTGGTAAATTTTATATCTTTTTGACAAACTCCCATCTACGATGTTCTACGGAGTAAATAAACAAAAAAAAAAAAAAAAATGGGTTTAGTCACGTCTAACCACAATAATTTTATTAATGAATGTACATTTCAAGAGCTATGCTCCCATCTTCAGCAAATACTAAACTCAGTTTAGTATTTGCTGAAGATGGGAGCATAACTCTTGAAATGTACATTCATTAATAAAATTATTGTGGTTAGACGTGACTAAACTCTTTATTATTAAATTAAACACCAGTGCTCTTAATTATTCTTATCGTGTTCTTCTATCTTTTTCCATCACAATGGTTACAGATGTAATTTAACAATACCTACTGTAAATTTTCAAATTCATTCATTAAGTCAGAAGACAAGGAAAAGAGAACCTATTCGTTTTCTATCTCTATTTTCCAACCTGACAGTGTCACTTACAGTTGTGCCTACGACTCCCCTACTCTATCTATGATATCTCTATGATATTTGGTATGTGATGGGAATTGAGTCTCCGCCTGCCAAAAGTTCACGGAGTAATATATCAGTAGGACCTTTATAATGTTCATACCAGAATTAAATATTAAATATCGAATTAAACCAGTTTATTTCTTTTGAATTAATTAATTAATTGTAAATTAAAGACGCGTCCACAACTCAGGTCATTAGCGTCTTCAACACAACAACATTTGTGTATTAGAATCCGCCAGCCGGCATACACAAACCGACTAGTACGAGCTCGGGTCCCTAGAAGCGCTAATTCCCAAAGAACATCGGAATGCAATTTGCGATAGCAACCACATTCCAATGTCTCCCCTGGGGGTATTTCTTTTAAACGTAGTTCATAGAAACCAAAGCAAAACTATATAGAGTATTTACAAAAAGCTATACAACATCACTTATCAAGCGTCTATAATTTACAATCATTTATCTAGGACAGGGGTCGGCAACCTGCGGCTCGCGAGCCGCATGCGGCTCTCATGATGTCAAGATGCGGCTCTCCAGTTCCATGCGCAAATATTAATAATTATTTTCAAAACTCATAAAAAAATAATACTGCAAAAAAAACACTCAACAGAGAACAGTGAGAATAGGTGGAGTAGAGAGTATACGGACAGCTGACATTTTTTAAATGTGGCAACACTGTTCTGTTTGTTTAGTTATAATCCTAATCAAATACCATAATATTGAAATAAAAATGTTAGTGGCTCTTTAAAAACTGGGAAATTTTGTAAATTGTAACTTTTGGCTCTTCCGTCTCAAAAGGTTGCCGACCCCTGATCTAGGAGAAACGATAAAAAATTAATATTACATAAGGTAAAGTTATAAACAGATATTTTTTATTGCTGTAAATTCTTACATTGACCATACTGAATAGCACTACCTATATTATGTTCAGATAAATTACCTATTAAATTCAGGACGCTAATGACCTCTGTTGTCGAGCGTCTATAATTCACAATTCAATTCTATTAAATTTAGAGCAATATTTTTTTAAACTTAGAAGCGAAAAACAGAAATATGAAAATTTTCTGAAAACCCAGCCCTATTTTGAGTAGATACGACTTTAAAATGAAGCTCGCCATTGGATGATAATATACCTGGTCGAGATAACTTTGTGCGGTTGAAACTTCTCGGGACTGTTACGCCTATTGAACGAACCAACGGGAAAACCGCAATGTGTAGACACGGAAAATTAAAATTATGTTTCAACTTCGTTGGAAAAATACGTAGCAGAAAATTCCATTGATGTGTTTTATTAGGTCAGTTTTCACATGACGACACAACGCGATGCGTCGCTACTCGACAATTTTGTATACTCGACTATCTTCCCGGTCCGGCTTCGCCCGGGTGCTATTAAATTTGATATGAAAATGTCAAAATTACCTCATAAACAGATAGCGATAGCCATGGAACTTGAACAAAATGATTAGAAATTATTCTGACAGCTAAAACGTCATCATTTTGTTCAAGTTCATTGGCTATCGCTGTCAGAATAATTTCTAATCATTTTGTTCAAGTTCCATGGCTATCGCTATCTGTTTATGAGGTAATTTTGACATTTTCATATCAAATTTCTGCCGTTACAAAGCGTGCAAAATTCATTTTGTTTAATGATTTAGATGCAGAATTTTATGTTCTAAAACTTTTATTCGAAGATATTTTTCCTAAAATACACTCAGTTACATAAAAAGTGGATCACCTAAAAGTATATGTAATTTCGATTTGTTGTATTTTCAAAATTAATAAGCCGATTTTGAAAATTCTTTTTTTGTTTGATAGAGTAGAGTTTTAGGAACATTTTTATGTATGAATTTTGAATTTCAATCAAGGCTTGATTACAGTGGAGACGGAAGAATAAGACAATGTTTTTTTAGTCAAGTTTGAAGAATCCTACGGAAAGTAGCAGCAGCAGTGGAATTTTTTCCTTAATTGCATCTTATTCCTTGGCCTTTTTTCTATCGGTTCGTTTTTGTTTTCAGTTATTATCTTAAATAACACCCGAATTATAAAGAAAAATTCAAAATATGCATTTATTCTTTATTAATGTCACGTGGTCATAAGTATGCTGGGAATGTATCGGTGTTTAGGAACAAAACAAATGAATAATTTCTTTGGCAGTCCAAATTTATTGATGGTTATTATTGTTTATTGTTAAGTTTTTCATTTATGTGGATAAATAATGGTGCAACAAATAACTCCTGAATAAGTTGCAATCATAATGGCATTGACTAATGATGGACGCAGCCTACTTATGGTCACGACATTAATAAAGAATAAATGCAGTTTTTTGAATTTTTCTTTATAACTCGGGTGTTATTTGGGATAATTACTGAAAACAAAAACGAACCGATACAAAAAAGGCCAAGGAATAAGATGCAATTAAGGAAAAAATTCTACTGCTGTTGCTACTTTCCGTAGGATTCTTCAAACTTGACTAAAAAAACATTGTCTTTTTCTTCCGTCTCCACTGTAATCAAGCCTTGATTGAAATTCAAAATTCATACATAAAAATGTTCCTAAAACTCTGCTCTACCAAACAAAAAAAGAATTTTCAAAATCGGCTTATTAATTTTGAAAATACATCGAATCGAAATTACATATACTTTTAGGTGATCCACTTTTTATGTAACTGAGTGTAGTTAGGGAAGCAGGAAATCGCAAAAGTTTGATTTTACGGGTAAAATCCCTATTACCCGCAAAACGATTCAGCGCCTTGTATGTTTATTCATTCAGGTAAAATAAAAGCTTCCTGAGGGATCGTGATCCACAGTTTTAGAAACTCTTGTATCGAGGATGATGTTACTGATCAATACTACAACATCATTGGTTGTATAAAGAGATAGATACATATATCGACGAATGGACGGACACCGCCCATCTCCCTCACGGCGCGGGCGATGCGTATTCCATTCCTGGTTCCCTTCTATCTATCCCGTTCGTCCGTACATATGTATAGGTTATTATATCCCAAGTCCGATACAACTAGATGAGGTCACGTCATCCAGGTCCAGCTGACAATCTTCTCCTCAATTCCTTCTGGTTGGACAGGAACGTCTTTAATATAGATTCCCTATTAACCGACTGGTCAACAATTACCGAAGAGAGACAAGGAAATTTTCCTTTCTATTTAAGAATCGGCACTTTAATATCTTGAATCAATATAGTAAATAAAAATAATCTTAAACGATTGCTAGGGTCTCAATACGTGAAGATCTGTTAAAATCTCGAAATATTTTTTTCGGACTAAATCCATTACTTCCCTACCATAGTATAGGTCAGTGGCGGCTCGTGGTATTTGAAAGTGGTGAGGCACAGTTGAAAAAAAAAATTTTTTAGTAAGGTTAGATTTTAAAAAATCACTGCTCACTCTTGGAAAAAAAAGCAAAACAAAAATCAGTACGAAAAACCACAAAAGTATTTACCGAAAACTATAATAACACACATTAAATGTTGCATTAAATTTACGTAAAGGCTTGCCTCAAAAGAATGTTTTTATGCGCTACTTAAAGCTAGATTCGACTGGACTATTACGGTATCATAAACACCACATTACTCACATTATACTAATACGCTAGACAAGGAAGCGCGAGGCGAGCCTCTAACCATACACGACCGTATGCAGAAATGAGATGGATGATATAAGAACAAAAACAGGCAACCGCCAATGAAAGACAAGGAAGCGCGAGGCCGGCCTCTACCATATACGACCGCATGCAGAAATGAGATGGATGATATTTCTAGCGAAGCGCGTTAAGATTGACAGCAGGCCCATATTTTACTGATTTCTATGAAGCCAAATATTAATTCTAATGGATATATTTATGCAAATAGTAAAATAATATAAATTTGTAATTTATTTAATTTGCAGAATTATTGGTGAGGCACTGCCTCACCTGCCTCATAGGAGAAGCCGCCACTGGTATAGGTGGGAAGTAAAAACTAGGGTACGGTTTTGTGAAACCACGGTGCAAGTGAAACTTTTTGCCATAACCCTAAACGCTTTTAACCCGAAATCGCCGAAAGTATATAATTTAGTTTACGTGGTTTTAGTAATGCAATTTGAACTCTGATCAGTATGGAGACGAACGTATAAGAATACAGATTCTATCGTTGGTGGTCAATGGGTATTTAATATGCTGCTCGACTAATATACATATGATATTAGTTCTGTAGACGTACAGTATAGTTATGGAAGATAACGTCGCTGCTTTTTGATGAGTAGTGGTCTGGTCGACTGTCATCACACTTGTATGAAGTCGTACAATATAGACGAACTTGACTTGATGCGCGTCATGCGTAACCGAACGAAAAAAAACGAGACAAATAAAGTTTCACTTTAATAATAAAATATTTTCCCATCCCTGAAGCGATGGCTTTATAGCCTAGATAAGGTGTTTCGCTACAATACTTTTTACAATGCATACTTCATCACTTGCTGTCGTCACAGCGGTCATTCCTTACTGCGGTCAGTTGAAGACTTTGGTACAAGTTGCACGGACTCACGGAGCTGATATCGCCGTGAGACAACAAAATAGAAAGGACGAAACGTGACCGGCGCAGAACTGATCGATTCCCAAAACGAATATGACGCAATAATTCGGATCACGTACATATTTTTTCACAATAAAAATGGTGCGACTTAAAAACACATTTATTTATTTACGATTTTAAAAATTGTTTTTAGACTCGCACATTTTTCTTATTTGAAAATATGTACCATTCATTCCATTAGAACATGTTCTGTTTGTACACGAGAACATGTTTCAAGTTTCACATTTTTTTAAACATTTTTCGTATTTGAAAACAATAACTTTCCTCGTACTTCGTGAGAACATGTTCTATTTATACGTAACATGAGAACATGTTTCAAGTTTCACATTTTTTAAAACATTTTTCGTATTTGAAAACATTAATTTTCCCCGTACTTCGTGAGAACATGTTCTATTTATACGTAACATGAGAACATGTTTCAAGTTTCACATTTTTGAAACATTTTTCGTATGTGAAAATATCAATGTTCTTCGTACTTCGTGAGAACATGTTATATTTATAAACGTAACAGGAGAACATGCGTCGAGTTTCAAATTTTGTGAAACTTTTTTCCTATGTGAAAATATTAACTTTCCCCGAACTTCGCGAGAACATGTTCTATTTAAACGTAACATGAGAACATGTTTCAAGTGTCATATTTTTAAAACATTTTTCGTATTTGAAAACATGTCAAACGGCAACTTATTTACACATTCAAATATTTTCGCCATGCACATTGAACATGCATCAAGTTTGTCGAAATTATGCCAAATAATATTGAACATGTTCTATTTGTATTTTTTTGAGTAATATTTCTCGAAACTTGGTTGAATAATTCGTAAAATATATCAGCTCATGTTCTGATATAATCCGAATCATGTTCCTATTACCACAGCGTCAAGTTTGTCGAAATTATGCCAAATAATATTGAACATCTTCTATTTGTATTTTTTTTGAGTAATATTTCTCGAAACTTGGTTGAATAATTTGTCAAATATATCAGCACATGTTCTGATATAATCCGAATCATGTTCCTATTACCACAGCGTCAAGTTTATCGAAATTATGCCAAATAATATTGAACAATGAACATGTTCTATTTGTATTTTTTTTAGTAATATTTCTCGAAACTTGGTTGAATAATTTGTCAAATATATCAGCACATGTTCTGATATAATGCGAATCATGTTCCTATTACCACAGCGTGTCATAAAACACCAGACTTCATTTCATCAAACTATGATCCTTTAAAACGAGGGCACATGTTCCAATGTTAATTTTGTGCATGCAACTAGAACTCAGATTAGTTCGGCATCAGACAAATGTGTTGAGGCATTGTACGATATCAGCATGTTCTTATACCCGCGGGAACACGGGATACAATGACCGTATGTGAACTAAAACTTCTTCTTTCTGTCTTAACCTTGACACTCCGACAAAAAAGAATGCTCAAACTTTTTATAGTGTCTATACAGACTACAGAGTTTTCCTTGTTACATCATTTTGATGACTCCTTTTTATTTTTGTATTAAATTATGATAAAAAAAATGTGTCAGATATACTTTTATATTTATGTTGGTTAATAAAAGAAAATGCGACAACTCTTCAGACTTGAACTAGAATCTTTCAAATTTATTTTTAAGTGACATTTTTGTTTTCATAAATAACATCTGGATGACCGAGCTTTGCTCGGATGAGTTCAAAAAAAATAGTACTTAAAGTTCCCATTTCATCAAAATCGTTAGTCGTTTTTAAGAAAAAAAATTACATACCTATAAGTAGATAAAGATTGACTGTTAGAGTAATTTGACACAAATAATGAAAATGGTTTGTTTTTTCCAAAGCCTACTCACCATACGACACTGTTTTATAACGTTAAAAAACTGTTTTTTAAAATGATAAAATCGATAAGAAAGCGATTTTTTCCAGTGATGAGACTTAGTTTAAATGATTTTTTGGCCCCCAAAACCTTTTCAGTAAATTTCATCCAAATCGTTAGAGCCGTTTTCGAGAAAATATTTATATATGTACATAGGTACATATATACAAGATTTGCTCGTTAAATAATATATGGGTTTTCAAGCAATATAAGACTGTAAGCTTTCACAGCCGGTTTCTAATTGAGATGATTTGTTCCGGGTTTCTGATCCGTGGTCTACTGGAGCGAACTCTACTTCTAGATGTTTCGCTTGATGTTGCGGCAAACATCTTCAGCATCGAAAACTCAATTTTCACGAAAACGTTGCAATACTCCTTCGCATCCTCTGAGGCCTTCTATTTTATTTATTGTAAATTATAGACGCGTCGACAAAGAAATATAAATATATTATACATACTTATAAAGGTGATCAGAAATGGCGAACCAATGGCACTCTTGCCATAAAGGTGACACGCGACGGAATATTGTCTATTTTTTTTTATTGTAAATTATAGACGCGTCGAGACGCTAATGACCTCAGTTGTCGGGCGTCTATAATTTACAATTCATTCATTCATTCATAGACGCGTCGACAACTTAGGTCATTAGCGTCTTGATTACATTAAATAACAACACACTTAAAACTAAATGACATCACAAAACATTCATGGGCGGAGGCGGGATTCGAACCCACGACAGTCTGATCCAGAGGCCGCGACGCTAACCACTGGACCACACTGTCCTCTTCTGAGGCCTTCAATTGTGACTTGTCACTTTCGGACATTACTCAATAAACCTAAATCTAATCCTGTCCATTATTTACCATAAAAATCCCGCAGCTGAAATACTGAAAGGTAAATACAATACCTACTATACCTACGTAGATATAAAACGATATATCTGGAAAAAGCTATGAATTTTTCAATATATATGATTTTCACAAAACGTGATGAAAACATCGAACCTTCTGTTTTTCAGCATTCTATAGATAAAAAGAAATAACATTGAACTCGGAACGCCATTCATGCTGGCCATTTGAAATACTCTAATAAATTTATTTAAATGTTTACGTCATCATTCGCGAATAATTTAGCGGAAAAATCTAAAAAGCTGTGTAAATGCATACGCTTTTTAATGGTAGATTGTGTATCTAGGCCCTAGGGCGTAATGACGACGATTTTGACTAGTGTGATGCTCGTGTCACACGTGCCAAAATAGCATTGTGTATTTTCATCATTTTCGGAACATTTTTTTAATTTTTCACGACTATTAAACATTTCAATTGTGTAACAAACTTAACTTCAATAAATTTTAGGCTATTGTTGACAAAAGTTCACAAGATCGCAGGTTCGCCTCCAGTTGGAGTAATATGAAATATTAAAATTATTGAATTTTACTTTTATATTAAATTATTAAAAATAATAAATTGAAAAAAAAAATACTTTAGCGCCTGATCGTCACCGGCATCATTGGGGTCAATTTACGATCTGTTTACATGCATGAAAAGCAGCTATTTTATAGGGGGTAGGACAAAAAAAAGTCAATCTCTTTTTTATTCGAATAATAATTTTTCTTTTTCCCTAAGCTATTGAAAAAGAGTTTTTCTTAAATTACATTATTACTCGTAAATTTAAGGAAGTTAGAGTGCCCGCGGTGAGAGATGAAGCCAGGCACGTCATCAATAATATGCTAGTGAACGCCTGCTTGCCCGCAGACAGTGCCGTGTACACAAAACTGCACATTGGGTTTTATGACGTTAGGTACAATTTTGGCCAGCTGCTATTCATGACAATAAACAGTCATTAGCAAGCTAGAAGGCGGGCGCAACGCATTCACGTTACTATGACGCGGTGGCTTCATCTTTCGCCGCGCGAGGTCTACGTAGTTATAAAGGTATACCCCAGCGTTATTTTCTTACGTTATGTGTATTGTAATGACGTCAATGTCCAAATAGATCTAATCTACCATCTATATTTATATAAAGTGTAGAAGTCTGCTTGAAAATTATGCATTGACTTTGCCCTATTGCTTTTCTTCTTCGCTCAATGTTTTTCATCCAAACAGTCATTTTTTTATACTAACATAGATTTTTTTATTTCTATTTACAGCGACTGAAAAGGTCTGCTCCGATGATGGTTTTCCATATTTTTTTGCGTTTCTATTTTTCTCAACTGTCCCTTGATAATATAAATTGGAAATACAAAAGTATTTATGCAGGAAAATCGGAAAATGTAAATAAGATACGAAATATTCCCAGTTTAAAGCTTATTTCCATTTCACTACGTATATTGAAGTAAAACTTCTTAGGCGACGCTGGCGCGTTGATTTGAGGACTAATCCGAACTTTTATGATTATGGAAGTTTTGCGGTCATTTGAAAAACTTGAGCCTCAAAATATTTTAACGTCCAGATGTGCAAGCTTTCACGGTCGGCATTGTTCCAAGTCTTCATGGTTTCCGGGCTTGTAGGCCGTGGTCCGTTGGTATTTCTACCTGACGTTTCGTCTACAACTGCGGTAGACATTCTCAAAGGCGATGTGGCAGCGGTCGAAGTGTCCTCCTTGGCGGCTCACAGGTCAGTGTGTCAGTGACTGGTGTCCTCCCTTCTTTTATGCCTAGTACCAGTGTGTTCTCTGTTCGGTCGTAGTTCGTCTCTCTGTAATTGGTCAACTGCGCAGTGTGTTCTCTGCTCGGTCGTAGTCCGCCTCTCTGTAATTGGTCAACTGCGCAGTGTGTAGTGGTGGGGGTGAGTTCTCTACTCGGTCGTATTCCGATTGGTAGAGAACTCACCCCCACCACTACACACTGCGCAGTTGACCAATTACAGAGAGGCGGACTACGACCGAGCAGAGAACACACTGGTACTAGGCATAAAAGAAGGGAGGACACCAGTCACTGACACACTGACCTGTGAGTCGCCAAGGAAGACACTTCGACCGCTGCCACATCGCCTTTGAGAATGTCTACCGCAGTTGTAGACGAAACGTCAGGTAGAAATACCACCGGACCACGGCCTACAAGCCCGGAAACCATGAAGACTTGGAATCCGTGGGTAGTTTTAAAAAGTCCGTGGTAGTTTACTAAGCAATGACATGAATATAATCTACCATTTTGTAAACAAAATGGTGAATGTTAATAAGATTAAGATGAGTGTGCTTTTATTTTAAATGTTTGTAAATAAATTCGACAAAATAAAACTTTCCGTCACAAAAATGTAACGGATGTGGTACAAAAAGTGACTGGCACCCATGATTAATGACAAATAAAAGTTTGGCTTACATTGTGAGTATATTCAACAGCGGGCGACTTTGAAGTTTTGATAAATTGTAATACTTTTGCTTGCACATTTCATGTGGGTCATAGACTAGCATCAATGATCAGCAATAGATAAAAGTAAGGTTATGTCAACAAAATGGCACTAATACTAAGTAGTACTGAATTGTCAACTTGCTAGATTTTTATTCAAATAAAATCTGCTTGATGGATGATTGCAAACTTTATAGTTTATATCTTTTTTTACAGTTTCATCTTCAATAACAAATAAAAGCTAGGTTATGTCTACATTATATTTTAAAAAGTCGTTTATCCAAGTACAACTCGAGAATTTTTATAACTGCACTTTTATGGCGGCGAATAAAAGTTATAGGTTATGTCAACAGAATCATATCACGTGACAAACTTATAGATTGACGTCGCTAATTAATGATGAAATAAAAGTTAGGTTATGTGTGTACTTCTTGTTTTGTAAACATTAGCTTGAACGCAATGCTGACAACTTGCAAACTGTTAACTATTGTTTAACAAACACAACAATGGCCAACGCAGACAACTTTCCTCCATTACGACAACAAAGTAGTCAGAAGTTGTAGAAAGCGCTAATTCAGTTAATATACTATTGTTGTCAGTGTCGCCATTGTTTGAATATTAAGCGGTATTAAAATGTAAATATAAGGGAAGATGGACTCTAACCGGTCGCAGTTTTACTAAAAACAAAACACTATAAACTAATTAATAGGGTCATCTCACACTTTTTGATATTCTAATGAGCCATTTTCCTGAGAATATTTCCTTCAGTTATCCACGAGAGGCAGCACTTGTAGTAGATACAAACATTATTTATTCCTCATTACAGTGTCGTGTCATTTTAGTGACTAAAATGACACGACACTATAATGGGGAATAAATAATGTTTGTATCTACCACAAGTGCTGCCTCTCGTGGATAATTGAAAGAACTACTCTCAGGAAAATGGCTCATTAGGTACATAGTATGGGGCTAAATTTGAATATTATTGACAAAAATATTTACGATATTTAAGAAAACTCAAAAATCTCTCAGATGCTGTTTATATCTTTGAAACTAAAAGTGCGGGTGGTTGGAGTCGATTCAGCGTTATTTTTTGTATAAATAGACTTGATAACGAATCGGGTCGAATTATTTTTCAAAAATTTCGCAAATTTGTACAAAGAGGGTCTTCTTACTTTTGTCATTTTTAAGAAAACTCAAAAATCTCTTAGATGCTGTTTATATCTTTGTAACTAAAAGTGCGGGTGGTTGGAGTCGATTCAGCGTTATTTTTTCTATAAATAGACTTGATATTAAACGAATTGGGTCGAATTTATTTTTCAAAAATTTCGCAAATTTGTACAAAGAGGGCTTCTTACTTTTGTCATTTTTAAGAAAACTCAAAAATCTCTTAGATGCTGTTTATATCTTTGAAACTAAAAGTGCGGGTGGTTGGAGTCGATTCAGCGTTATTTTTTCTATAAATAGACTTGATATTAAACGAATCGGGTCGAATTTATTTTTCAAAAATTTCGCAAATTTGTACAAAGAGGGGGGTCTTCTTACTTTTGGCATTTTAAGAAAACTCAAAAATCTCTCAGATGCTGTTTATATCTTTGAAACTAAAAGTGCGGGTGGTTGGAGTCGATTCAGCGTTATTTTTTCTATAAATAGACTTGATATTAAACGAATCGGGTCGAATTTATTTTTCAAAAATTTCGCAAATTTGTACAAAGAGGTTCTTACTTTTGTCATTTTTAAAGTTTAAAAATAGTCATTGATATTGCAAGTTTTTCGATAAGATTTATCGTTCATGCGACATAAATAAAAAAAATTCAAGGTATAAAATAAAAGAGGACTTTGTAATGCGACACCCGTTATAACTTGAAGGTAATGTTGTTACAAGTAGGTAGCTACTAACTCGCAGTCCATTTAAAATTTCGCTCTCGCGTTTTTTATGAAAAAAAGAAACAAAAATTACAAAATTCCATTATTCTGTGCCGACATTAAAACTTTACGCTTTAATTATTGTGCAGTAAAAATATTTTACGCCTTTTAGCGCAAAAAAATTTATAAAATGTAATTGTAAAAGCATTGCACGTGGAAACTTTTTATAATAGATTTAAAAGTAGCGAAAAGTTGTAAATCTGGAAATGAGAAACGAACATTAAAAACGGCAAGTTAAAAAAAAAACAAAACTGTTATCACTTTGTTTGCCAAAAAAATGGTCACAATTATTATTATTGCTTCAAGGTTGAAATTGTTTGTATAGCTTGTTGATGACCCAATAATGCCATTATAATATTTGCAGATCGATTAGTCAGTATTAAAGGGGTGGCAGATCACCCTAAACGTGTCATGTACCCGACGAAATTTATATTATTAGTTCAAGGTTCAAATTTGTCTCCCTCAACATCTGCACAAAAATAAGGCCTTGAATAAATAACACCAAAAAATTGTCACTATAAGCTCTTGGTCTATAACGGCAACATACACACATGGTTTTTTTGTGTGCACATCTATGGCACAGTACCTTTCGAATGAAGTTTCATTCCCATCCTTTCATAATAAATAGTAAAAAAGGGACCACAAGTCTCGGTGTTTACGTATTAACCAAAAACGGTTAATGGCTCTTTGCGATTCACAAGAAATATAGGTATTTCCAAACTAGCTCCGAGCTACTTTTGGGACACCTGTATAGTAATTACACGCTACAATAGATCAATTATAAGTTCATAATCAAGTTAGGTGCTTCGGTACAGGTCAAGATGAATTTCTATGTATAAGAACGGACATTAACAAACAGGTACTTATGGGTCACCGGAATCCATAAACCAGCGCGATTACAGTTTATACAGATATTAATTAAGCAGCTTACTAACAGGGAAAATGAATATATAGCGATTCATATATACAGGCTGTTCTTATATCTTATTTAGAATGGCCAATAAAAAATCGGGTGGATTCAGCTCTGCAGTTGTACAACAGCATTTTCCGTAGGACTATGTTTTTTGGAAACATATTTCTTAAAGTCTTGATAGCAAATGTTTCCGGGCTAGGTAGCCGTGGTCCAATGGATTTTACTCCGTACGTTTCGCCCAAAGCTCCGTTGGGCATCTTCAGCGGCGATTGGCAATACGATGTGATCTTCTTGCCGGTCGACTGGTGAGAAGAAGATCACATCGTATTGCCAATCGCCGCTGAAGATGCCCAACGGAGCTTTGGACGAAACGTACGGAGTAAAATCCATTGGACCACGGCTACCTAGCCCGGAAACATTTGCTATCAAGATGTCTATCGGCCGTGAAAGCATGAAACTCCAATATTTCTTAAAGCATTGTAACCACGACAAGGACATATCCGAATTTGATAAACCCGCTCAAACTCTGTTATATTTTATAATTTTCAATTCAGTTTTCTGATAATTATTCTTTAGTGCATTATTTCTCATTATTATTACTGTAATGTGATTTATTTTTAAAATTAATAAAAAAGAAACCAGAAAAAAGTTGCAGCATAAATGAAGCAAAATTTATTATGCATAGTTTTATTTTTTGGCGCAGTAATACATCGCTTGACAATTTGCAGTGTTTAAAAAACTTGTATATAAACAAATTGCAGACATGGCCCAATGCAATAGTTAGTATAGTTCGCAATAATTTTGTTAGATGGCCAAAACTGCAGAGACGGCAACTACAAAATATTATTCTCATAGTTAATAATATTGTGGGTAGATGGCGTCTGATGGATATAAAAAAACGGCCGCTTTTTAATTTATTAATGACCGCAAATTCAATAACCTTTCAACTTAATCAACACAATAATAATATTACTTAGTTGTACAGTAGTGTTTTCCGTAGAAATACGTTTTTTGGAAACATATTTCTTAATGAATACATTTTTTCAATTTTTCATTTATTGTATACTACCTAATAAATAAACAATAACTCACATTAAAAAAAATCTAGTGACTTGTAAACGCTGAAATTTGGTACAGGGTTGATTTAGTGACTATAATTTACGAAAAAAACAGTCAGACCTCATTTTGATAGAATCGACGTAGTTTGTAACTGTAAAAGTTTGAGAACATGGCCTTGTCTCCCCCAGGCGGAACATTGGAAAGTAGTTGTTCTCGCAATTGCATTCCAGTGTTCTTTGGGAATTGGCGTTCCCAGAACCCCGAGCTCGTACCAGTCGATTTGTGTATATCGGATGGCAGATTCTAATACACAAATGGATTATTGATTGTTGTGTTGAAGACGCTAATGATCTGAGTTATTTCGACGCGTCTTTAATCTACAATAATAATAATAATAACACATTTGTCTATTTTACTCGTCGACGGCTTTCAAATAGCGAAAGAAATTTTCAAATCGGTTGAGTGGTTCTCGAGTTATATAACATTGATAAAAGCTTGTTCTTTTATATAGTCGTATAGATAAAAGATATTATAAATAAGACTGATTTTTAAAACAATCTGTATAATTCTACATGGGTCTTTTAAGCTGCCGTATTTTAGCAGATTTGCATAGGCTTTCGGCACTTCTTTTGTTATAATTGGTTTAAAATAGACATCAGAAGGGTTGTATTATAAATTTTATATAGGTATATATAATTTTCACAGCTTCTTCAGTTAGGGATGAAACGAAGGGTCACATTATTAAAAAAATAAACAGTGAAATTATTTTTACTGTGGTTAATTTTCATAAAAGGGCGACATCTCGTTCAAAATGAGAAAAAACACTATGCAAATATAGAATGATCCCTTATCTTCTGCAGAACCTTTTTATGTTTTTATGAAATATAGCGTAAATAAAAGCTACAAAAAATACTGTATAAATAAAAAAAATATATACAGTGTGTTTCTCTTCTCACTTGCACACCCCTTTTTTTCTGACCGATTTCAAATTTTGGTCAATTATACTACACTATGAAACGGAGAATATAAGAAGACTTTAAATACAGGACTGGAAAAGGAAAGCAAGTGACATGGAAAGACTGGGAAAAAGTGGTCAAAAAAATTGAAGCCTCTAAGCCTTAAAGCACTGATGAAAGGGTCAAGTTCACAATTTTTAAATAATTTTAAAAGCAATATCCTACTCCATCCAAATAGTTTGAAAAAAAAATAGACTTGTACTTTACTATACAGCTACACTTGCTTACTATATCTGATACTTTATTACGTAGTTATACACGCTGTGTTAATTGTTTCACATGTCAACCACTTTCGACTATTTCCGTTACATTTAATACTTCTAAAATGCCACCCCAAACATTAGACGTTATTCACATCAAAATGTGTATGTTGTCAGCCTAATTTGTGTAAAAATTTTGAGTCACAAAACAGCTTGGGGACCACTGCATTATAGATAGCTAGTGACAATTTTTTGGTGTTATTTTTGTGAAGATGTTGAGGGAGGGATATTAAAGTGCCAGCTGAGTAAGGGATTTTGCTAGATAGCGGTATGGGAGGGGTCTGCATCCCTCCCATGCCAACATTTTGTTCTGCAAATTAAAATATATGCTTAAAACAGTCGCCGTAACAACATATTAAAATTTGAACCTTGAACTAATAATATAAATTTCGTCGGGTACACGACACGTTTAGGGTTATCTGTCACCCCTTTAATACTGACCAATGGATCTGCAAATATTACAATGGCATTATTGGGTCACTGACAAGCTATACAAACAATTTCAAGCCTTGAAGCAATAATAATTGTGACCATTTTTTTTGTTACATGTTGGAGACGGTCTGCTTTCCTTCCATACCGCTATCTAGCAAAATCCTTTACTCAGGGCACTTTAATATGCCTCCCTCAACATATTCACAAAAATAAAGCCGTGAATAAATAACACCAAAAAATTGTCACTAGCTCTCGGTCTATAATTATGGCACTGTGTAAGATTACAGAGAGAAAAAACGTAAAATCTAATTTAAATTTCCGATAATCTAGTATCGATTATCCGAGAACCAAATACCAATCCCTACAGGCGAAATAATTATTTTTAAAACAAAGTGTTTATAGGAATGCGAAAAGATGCGTATCGCCAAAGCCAACTTAAATCCAAACAGATTAACTCTGATTATATGTATATCGCCTGTACGTACGGCCTGACCGTGGAATTCGTTCTGTAGGTATATTCAGAGAGATAAGTCGCCAGTGGAGTCCGTCAAATTGGAAGCGCACATAAATTTTAATTATTCGTTGCCTCGGTACTTCAGCTCTTAGCTAAAGGTACGTGCTGTACGCAGCTGGGATTGTAGATGGTAGCATGTATGGTAGATGGTGGCTGAAATTATAAGCGCTTATAGGTTTGCACAACGAAGCTTTGATACTAGCATTGATACAAGCTTAAATCGCGTTTGAAATGTCAGATAGCGAAGACGAATATTTGTGTTCTTCTGCTACAAAGCGGTATATTTTAAATACAAATTTGGGTAGGAGCTTATCATGTCCACCCTATTAATAGAAAACGATCTATACATGGCGAATTTCATCATTTATACCAAGAATTAAAATTTTACCCAAACCGGTTTTTTGAATATTTACGTATGGAATCTAACACTTTTAAATACGTCTTAGAAAAAACTCAAAACAAATTAAATAAAAACTGGCAAAATTTCATTTATTAAATTAGTCACATCCATTCCGAAACTTGTAACGGCCATTTGACAGTTGTCACACGTTGATTGTAGTAGTCTGCGCGCTGACAGAATGGTGAGATACATTCTTGAATCTAGCAGCTCTCGTAACAGCGCTTATATCTGCTACACTTACTGCTTCGTTGTGTACACTCGCATATATGACAATGCATTAATTTAAGCAAGCCCTGCTATGATCTACGCTACCATCTAGAATCCCAGCTCCATACTGCACGTACCTTTAGGCGTGTGTAAACTTTGCAAATCGCGCCCCCCTTCAGAGTTTCTTTAATGTTCGCCGCGCTTCTCCTTGAGTTTAATATTTGCGTCCCTCTGAAAATTTCCATACGAACGATATAAATAGACCTTTAGACGAAGGTCGAAGACCTGGAGATACATTTGTTATCTGCAATATCCCTGTAAGGGAACCATTTGGTGTTTTGCAGTGAAATTTGCTTAGAAGCCCGCACAGAGTTGCAGACATAATATTGTAGGCAGCAAATCTTTCTTCAGGCCTTCGCCTTTACTCGACCATCTGATGGTTTCAAATTTGCCCTGGTGTCAACGGAAAATAGGCGCGGATCCAGCCCTCAAAAAATGTTGTGGTCACGGTCACCCGAAAATCGGCCAAGTGCGAGTCGGACTACGAACTCGCTTACGGTCGATACATTGCATTCCTACAAAGGAGACGTTTATTAAGGCATAGAATATAACATCAGCCTATCGACCTCATTTAGGGTTGTGGGCATGCCCACCGTGCCCACAACGGTGGATCCGCGCTTGACGGAAAACTGAACATACTTCCAGTACAATTAGTCCTTTAAACACTAAAAATATAGCAGAAAAACCGAGTGGTGGCTTCGCCAAAAATCGAAATTTTGGAATTTGGCAAATGCCATATGATTACTGCCGCTTTAACATGAAGAGTAGAAGTTTTGACGCCCTTTGTGACGAGTCACCTCTGAAGGGATTGAGAAAATAGAGAAAGAAAAGGTACAAGCAATCAAAGGAAAGCCTTTATTTCTCGTTTCGTTTCATTTAGTGGCAAGTCTTTTCAGTGCCACAACCAATACTAATTAAGTTTAAAATTTTCATTTACAAAATCTGAAATGTATTTAATAAAACAATTTCAATATTTATTCGTTTTCATTTCTTTTCAGCGTTAATTTTCATGAATATTTTTTCGTATTTTAATACTGAGAAATGCAAATCAAAAAGTTATTCCACAGAAGGAAAAAATTACCATTTCAAAAGGGGTTTTCAAAAGAAATATACATAATATCAAATACGATTTTGTTTTTGTGAAAAATGTATTCCTCTTATCCAAAAAAAAAGAGAAACGAAAAAAAATTCTAAACGGGAAAAGTGAACTTCTTTATTATAAATGTTTACTGAAGAAAATCTTACTGAAAATGTTCTTCTTAATTAACGCATAAATATTAAAACTTTAATTAATAATTCCTGAAGCTTTTCGATTACTTTTTAGACAAAAGATTGCCAGCAAAAATTATTTAATATTAAGTATCTTATGTTACATAAAGTAAAGACGAATCCAAAAAAGTTTATTTTAAAAGCAGTTCTTTATAAAATAATATCTAACGTCTAAACGAATTGAAGGACAGAACTTCGGAAAAACTCGAACACACCTCTGTATTTTTATTTTTCACCGCGACCTTCGTGCAGTTCTCTGTCTAATCTGAAGCTCACTGTCCGCCATTTTGGTTTATCTAGGTTTTCATATACCAACTGTCACTCCCAGGATTAATAAAAATAGTTTGACGTTTGTTTCTTTAAAACATGATTCACGTAATAGACTGTAAGTCGGCATTAGAAAGATGTACCCTCATCTGTTAACATTTAAAAGGAAGGTATAATGATATAGATAATCAAACTGTGGAAGGGCAGCCTTCAAAATCCAGCTGCCATTATCTTTAATTAGCTTAAATAAAGCCAAAGAATGTGATTAGGATAGCCTTCTCTGAGCCCGTGAGTGCGAGAGAGCGCGTATATCTTATTTTAATTATTGCAGAATAGACGCGTCGACATCTCAGGTCATTAGCGTCTTTCAACGACACTATAAATAACAATAAATACAAATTTAACACGTAAGTCGTGACCAAATACATAATTAAATGAATGCATAATGACTGCAAACAGTATATGAAAACACCTGTTGTAAGAACAATGACGTAACACAATTCATTAATTCAAACCTATGTCACCGTAGGGATTTTAACCCTAAACTTTCCACTATCGCGGTGCGCTGAGTTGACATTACTCACACAGTGACACATTTTCAAACGATCGACTTTCTCACTATAAAGCATTCTGTCACCTAAAAAACCACTTTATGCGAGAGTCAATACAGCATTGTGTTACGACATTGTTCTTACAACAGGTGTTTTCATATACTGTTTGTAAAACATCCATGAGCGCAGGTGGGACTCGAACCCACGACAGTATAGTCTAGAGGCTGCGGTACCAAGTACGCTATCCACAAGGCTATACTGCCCTCAGCGCGTATAACGAGAGTCAAGCGTCATGGAATTCATAATACGTATATAGGTTTTTAATGGCAATTAAAAGTGCATTTTTAAGCTATTTAAAGATAATGGCAGCAGGATTTTGTAGGCTGTTCTTCTACAGTTTGATTACCTATATCATTATCTTCCTTTTAAATATTATTTTGTTTTATTAACAGATGAGGGTATATTTCTCTAATGCCGGCTTACTGACTACTACGTTTTATTAAAAACTTTTTTTTCTATTTCGTAACCAAAGAACATTCTAAAGAATGTATTGTATTCGGTTACAAAGCTTCAACAAAATAACGCTTCATTAGATCAACGGATCCAAAGAAACTTGTAGTTTTTTATCCGCATAAATAAAAGTTTACATCAGACAGTAAAGTCTATAAAATTAAATATCGTCGTGAAAATATAAGTTTATGCAACTTTACATTAAAGAAAATATTTGATTAGGTACATCACTTTTAACGTCATTGCAGTTTGTGTTTGAATTTTCAGTGCAACATAAACAAACATTTAATAATATTTTCAATGTTTTCATTTCACGTTTGTATATTTATTTTTCATTTATATAATATTTTAAAACAAACCTCCATAATACTAAATAAATAACTTTATTTGATTGATCCTAATATTGTGTCGATATAGGTATACTAAATAGTGTATTGCATTACAAGGTAAGAAAGTTAGCGTTTCCAACCAGTGTGAAGTTTGCTGCCCGAGGTACGAGGGCATGCAACCACACCTGTTGCAAACACCAAGTTTCATACCGAGTAATTGGAATTTATTTTTCACAACAACTCTATTGACAATTCGATTTGAGGTACCTACAATTTTGGCGTGCAAAAAAGTCGCAAAAATATTAGATCTGTCAGATTTATGTGAGGTTATGTCTGTCATTGTTACGTTTATGAATATTATATGCGGATTCAATATCGCTCTATCTCCTTCTTAATTTGACGTTTGCAAAAATTATATGCGGATCCAATCGTTCTGTCCCGTCTTAACAACGTTAAAAAACAGAGAGAACTGACCTGAAAATGTTCATCCCTAGGGATGAAAACGCTCAGTTTCAACCTAAATAGGTACCGAAAATCGAATTTTCAATAGCGGCGTTGTGAAAAAGATATTTTTGATGTGAAACATCTTATGTCGGGCTGTGAACAGCCGCGTGAGGGGAAATATGCAACGAAATGTTTGGTCCGCTCCTTCGCTGCTGTTCTCCCCACCACTGCGGCACTCTCTCTCTCTCTCTCTCTCGGCTTTCGCGCGCTCGGGCACGGGAAGAGAGAGAGAGAGAGTATACATACGAACGTACTGTAAAGCAAAAGTATATGTATACACATGTAGGTATGTAATATAGATACTTCGCTGTGTATTTAGTTGCGTTTCTGGCTCAGGCGTGCTCAAACGCCGCAACCGCGTGTGTTACAGTGCAGTATATAGGATTATGTCAGCATAACAGTTAGTTGCTGCTTTTGAAAAAATATATACTACTACATAGAGAATACCACTGAGTTCAATAACGTTTTCTTTGATGTTTCACATCTGTCGGGGGTCCCGAGACCCACACCCTTTTTTTCATCGAGGTCCTATTCAACCATACCATCCTATATAACTAGCCTGTAGCACTGTTTTATAACCGGTTAATACTCCCGTGAGCTCATTTTGTACAACAGAAAGTGGTTTTAATTAATTACGTTGTAATATCGTACGACTGGCAAAAAACGACCACAGTATAATAACGTCTAAGTTTCAGATAGCGACGACAAATAGTGAATGGTGATGAGATAGGGGAGGAGACGCCGGAGGACATGGAAACTAATCCATTCTTTATATTATTATATAGAATTGCAACACAGAAATGCACTTCGATGCATTCACAGAGATAACATAAAAATCGCAGACACCAAAGGATTTTATTTTCGCAAAAGTAAATCGTATTTGAGAATTGCCAAGGCAAATCATTTACAGACCGCCAGCAAGGATTTGATAGAAGAGAAGAGACTGCCATAAGAACAAATTTTAAAAAATCTTACAACGAATTTCAAATGGGCTAAAATGTTTCTAAATAAATAAAAAAAGATGTATACGAAATTTCAAGTTCCTATCTCAATTCTAACTGCTGCCTCAAAGATATAGAATTTTTCCCATTTTATTTAAATAACATTATACGATTTTTGGCACTTTGCGATTAATTTTTTTTCTACTGCAATTTTGCTTTAAAAAATCTGGAACCTGGCAAATTTATTCCTTATCGTAGTAGGTATTTTAGAAATTTTTTAGAGATTTGTAATGACATAATTTTCAGAACTACAGCTAGACAGAAAACGTTTATTTTCTGAATTTTTTAAAATTTCACGCTCAAATATTACACCGTTAAAAATTTCTCAAGTTTCTCTCAAATATCTACTATCCAGTGGCGGCGCTAGGATTTTTTGTTAGGGTGGGCCAGTGTTGGGCATGGTAATCTGAAGGTGGGCCAAAAACATCTCCAAAATTTTAATGCTCGGTAAAATTTTAACCCAAGTTACTTGCTATAGAATTTATAGGAAAAATTTCGGAAATGTTGGGGGTTTAAAAACGTATTTGAAAAATTAGACATAATATTGGATAATAATTACACATAATTATGCACATAAAGACATGTATATATCTTAATAAATCTTTAAGGTTCAAATGCGTTAATAATCAGTTTATAATTCGTAAGTTGACTGATGAATGATGATTTATATGTTTCTATTATTTAATTTTAAAAATAATTTAACATAGATTGGGGATAATGCCAGGGTGGGCCAAGGGGTGGGCCAAGATAGTTTAAGGTGGATCATGGCCCACCCGGCCTACCCTTTGGCGCCACCACTGCTACTATCATAAGGAATAAATTTGCCAAGCGACGAGCTTTCCATATAATAATCAGGCAATAACCATGATTATAAAACAACTAGAGAACATAACGTTACAAAGCTCAGATATCCAATGGGATGTCTCAAGATGTCGACTGGCACTCGTCGAACACGATCGATAAAACGCAACAACTCGATGTTTCTGGCGTGTTAATGTAAATAGTCCATTAAAAAAAAAAAAAAAACAAGTTACTCTTTTATTTTAACAGAATATGAAGTACACAGTTGCTTTTTACAGCAATTTTCCAACATAATTTATGTGAAATATTATCCGTGCTTAGCTAGTTTTCCACGAACGAAAACTTTATTTTCTTTTTTCCTCGTGAATTATCTCTAATGGCTCAGGTGTTTCACATTTCTGGGTTCCGGTTGCTTTAGCGTGAGCTTTTCGAATACTTACTGCAATCTGTTTAAACGTAATATTCATCCAAGTAAATGGCTTTAATGTACTACAGGTCGATCCATAAATCGTCTTTCTTTTTATTTATTTACTAGTCGGTTTTCACAGAAAATTTATTTTAGCTGATCGTAGCGTTTATATCAAGCAGATAACCGTTAGACGTACTCTACAAAAATATCTAGACATTAAATTATCACTAACATCTAGCAGCCACTGACAAATAGTAATAAGACCTTTTCTTAGGGCTTTGATCGCGTGAATGTCGGTTAACTGCATAAAAAGTTTAACCTATACACTTTGAGTTTAGGAACGAGTAACTGATATGCCAAGACTCATCAAACGCATTTATATTTATTTTTTAATGAATGAATTGTGAATTATAGACGCTCGACAACAAGGGTTATTAGCGTCTGTATATTTATTTTTACATAAGTATTATGTTAATACGCATTGAGAACATTTTTTACACATCTCAGGAACCACTGAACCGATTTGACTCAAAATCTAATCATATCTAAGTTAAGTGCTGACAAATACAACAAAACAAATCCCATGGTCCTGTGTCGTTCCGTTCTTGAAATATCGAAGGAGAAAAAAATTCACCAGAGAGAGAGAAAGAGGGAAGGAGGAAGGTAGACGGACAGACAGACAAACATCAGTCAGAAAATGGTTTCAAATGATTCCTAGGGTGTCAAATCGCGGTCTACTGATATCCCGAAAAAAAGTCAAGAGGTGTCATGGGATACTCGACAGAAGCTATGCATTTTACGCATTGTATATAAAACCGAATTTATCAAAGCTATAGATAATACAATTGAAAAGTTATTATTTGACCGACATTTTGAAATCTGATGCCATTTTATTTTTTTGTGTCCTATAAAACTTAAATATCAATTGAAGAATTTTTCGTTAGAAAGCAGCCAATTATATAATTGTTTCGAAACATATTGGAAAAAATCATTTTACCAACCAGTGGTCACAGTCAGGATTCTAACCTGAACCTTTCCACTTTCGCGGCGGAATGAGCTTACAATACTCAACCGTGACATGCTTGCTAAATTAACATTCTCCTTATATGCTTCAGAATCAATAGATTTTCACTACATGCGAGTGTCAATTCATATATGTTAATTCAATAGCTATGATATGAAGTGAATCCTCGTACCAGCGAGAGCCCAATTGCATTTCAGCCGTATAAAACTATTATTTATCTTAGATATCAATTTTCAAAGATCGGATAATTTTTACGAAAGTACATATGGCCGCCATTTTGAAATCTGACGCCATTTTAATTTTTTGTGTCCTATAAAACTCTCAGATATTAATTTTCAAAAGGATCGGACAGTAGATATACTTTTAACATGAGCATGTCGGTGACGTGACGCGAAACCATAAGTTTGTCCCCTCCCAGAAATCGTCTAACGCGCCTATAGAAGCATAGCTTCAAAAAAAATTTTCGGACTGAATCCAATTAGTACTTGCCTGCTATAATAGAGGTGGAAAGTAAAAAGTTCTCTAAAAACCAGGGCAACATCTCCAAAACAGAATTCAGTAAGAACATACCGCCTGAAAGTATCCAAAAAGTAGACTGACGATACAGCGAAGCGCGGTATGCATATGTTTTGTTTCTTCCCAATCTAAACTGCTAATGACATGTCTCAAAGTAACTTTTCTAGACTAGCACACAATAAAGTGGCTTCATGTTAACTATTCCTTTGATCATTTTCCAAGCAATAATCTCATTTCCCTAAGTGCACTTGTACTGCACACTGTTCAACATCTGTTTTAGTTTCAAACAGTTGGTACTATGAAAAGAAACAGTGTTGCCATTATGCATCCCACCACTCCCACCATTTTCATCAGAGACATAATAATATTAATAATAATTGGTCTTTGGAATATTTTTATGTCGCTTCACGTAGAATATTGAATTCTAGAATAAATTTTATACTAAAATCAATTCTATCTGCAAAGCAGGTAACCAAAATGGACGAAAAATACACTGTATTATACAGTGGCGGACTAAGTTAGTCGGAGGCCCGGGGCGGCAGAACTAAATGAGACCCCGGTCTGCTTAGAAATTGATGTATTTGTAGTGTAAATTTCGTAAAAATTGAATAATATACATGTAATGGCTGACAAAAAAAATTAAATATTTATAATAAGCGACCTACCTACGTTTATATTTTGTATACGTACGGGGCTTCCAACTCCAAACTGCCTCTTACTTACTAAACATATTTTGGCCTTGTTTGGAATTTGATTAAGAAGGGCTTCTCGAGATTTGGAGGCCCCCCAGGATCAGAGGCCCGAGGCGAGCCCCCCCCCCCTTAGCCTACCACTGGTTTACATCAACGACATTTTTCAGCAATCTGTAAGTTAGCAAAATTATTACTAATAAAAATGATCCAAAACATAGGTATTTTTCATTGGAAATTTAGATTTAATTTTTCAAGACCTTTTTATTGGGGTATTTTTTAGATAAAAAAAAAGCTTGGTTTGGGGCTAAAACCACACTGCCAACTTCCCATTGAGTGACCTTAGGAAAAAAAAACCGCTAATTGAAATTTCCTGCAAACCTAATATTTTATTTATTTATTGTAAATTATAGACGCGTTGATAACTTAGGTCATAATAGCGTCTTGAACAAACCTAATATTGTGTTCATTATGTAAATATGTGTCGAATGAAATTGGTCCGGAATCGATATCATTATTTGTTCTAGAGATATGCAAGCAGAAAAAAAATTCACCAACATACGAACGAACGTACGTACACACACTCACACACAGACATCTCTCTAAAAACAGTATATTCGGACTCTAGGAACCTCAAAACGTCTAGATATGTCAAAATTTTTCATTCGCAAAATCGGACCCATTACAATAACTTCCAATGGGAAGTTAATAAACTTATGGCCGATTTATCGCACATTTTAATCAATTATTTATTGTCATTCAACTAATTTGATGCAAGATGTATTCACTTCAACCGTGTGTAATGACACACACACTTTTTTGATGTGAAAGACCTTATGTCGGGCTGTGAACAGCCGCGTGAGGGGAAATATGCAACGGAATGTTTGGTCCGCTCCTTCGCTGCTATTCTCCCCACCACTGCGGCACTCTCTCTCTCTCTCTCTCTTAGCTCAGGCGTGCACTGTAACACACGCGGTGTTACAGTGCAGTATATAGGATTACGTCAGCATAACAGTTAGTTGCTGCTTTTGAAAAAATATATACTACTATACATAGAGAATACCACCGAGTTCAATAACGTTTTCTTTGATGTTTCACATCTGTCGGGGGTCCCGAGACCCACACCCTTTTTTTTACCAAAAATTCGGCATAAGCGGTTTTGCCTTGTGGCCACCGAAACATTCGACGTTCGTAATAAAGAAGTTTCTGTTGCATCGACGCGGTTTGAACAGAATACAACGCGTCACAGCACTTCCACCGTCATATAAACCCGGCTCTTACATCGCATTGATGCACCGTTGCAGAACGTATATTTGCTATTTACGTCAACTATAATAGTGCTATAACGACCTAAACACCGTGTGATTTATGTATTTGCACGTCACGACACTTCCACCACCGCAGACCCCGACCTTTCAACCGTATTTGCGCAATATTTCCTCGGAATAACTTTAATATGTCGGTTTTAATGTTCAGATTATAAAATACAGGATGAGCAGAAAATCAAACGCTTATGACCTCTGTTGTCGAACGTCTATAATGTATAATATCTATCTGAGCCGAAAAGTGTTCTTTATCCTTCATTACAAACCCCCAGTTCCTGTGTTTTATCCAAGAACTGGAAAAAATATAAGTATACTGAAAAATTATAGGTCAACGTAACAGAAACAATTATTTTTAAACTGTTACCGGATCGAAAAATAACAGTTAAAAATTATGTTGTGAAAAAATAACAGTTAAACAAAAGCAATTCTCAAAATCTGTTCTGTTACTGACAACCGGAATGTTATAACTTTCTCCTGTTATTTCACCGATTTTACGAGTGAATTCATCTAACGCTCCTAAAATTATTTATTTGAAAAAAATATTATCTATAGTACGGTTTAGAAATAATAGAGAGTGAGTCATGCATAGTTACTGTCAAGGTTAATGGAGAGGAAAGTAATGAAACAATGTAAAGCATAGGTACGCGTCCCGGGCATAAAAACTGTTCCTGTTATATAAAGTGCATGACTCACTCTCTATTATTACCGTAGTATAGCTATAAAAGTATGAACATTTTCATTGTTACAAAAAATACTTTTTTGATCAACGTGTTGCCAGTAAGGAGAGTGTAACATTGTTGTTTACATGGCGTTGCTATGGTTCCTCTATTACAAGTCCCCAGTTCCCGGGTTCTAGCCAGAGAACTGGTAAAAGTGTCAATTGGATTTTCAATTTATTATTAAAATAAAATAATAATAATTTGAATTGGTGCTAGGCCCAAATAATCTTAGCTGTTGTTGGTCTTTAAAACACACAATTGTGTTGCCAGTAAGACGGTTATTTTTAACTACTTGTAACTGGTTATTTTTAAATAACGTAACAGTTTCGCCTTCCAGCAAACGACGCTTGCGTAACAATTTAACAAAATAGACCATACTGTCTCGGCCCTTATAAAGTTAAAGGGAGGGGGTACTGTAATCTTCCTCGTCAACCGTTCGACCGCAGGGCGACGGCAGGCGTCAGCTTGCGGTAGGCCGCCCGACTGTTGCTCCACAGCTGCCGTCACAATCTACACAGTTGGCAACAATGCACTCTGTACATAGAAGGACCGGCGTTATCTTTTATTTGTGTCGTGTTGTAACACTGTCCCCTACAATGCATTGCCAACTTCAGATTGTTTCAATATTAGATACTGCCAGTGTAAACATTATGTTAGAGCGTACTTTGTCTTTTGTAAATTCGTTGCTAATTTCAGTAGACCACTGAACTCTAAATGTGTGGTATCTTGACGTGACAACTTAGGTCATTAGCGTCTTAAATTAAATTAAATAACAACTAACTTAAAACTAAATACAATCACAAAACATCCATGAGCGCAGGTGGGATTCGAACCCACGACAGTCTAGTCTAGAGGCTGGTACCAAGTACGCTATCCACTAGGCTACACTGCTCTCGTGACGTCTCATTACGCAGGTAGGTATATGCATGTACGAAAAGTTTTCGTTACGAAATGCAGTGCTGCCATCTCTTTTTGTCTCATGCGATTAGTTGTCTACATTATCGACCGGGGTCTACACTAAACAATGCCTACAAATGGCGACTATACTTTAACGGAAATTAAAGAAAAAAAGGCCCAAAAATTTTGTAAGGTAACCCAACTGGCGACTGTTTTTTTTTGCTAAATTTTCATCCAAGTCCATTCTCATTTTTTTCATTTTTTTTTGGGCTTGAAGGGCCCAACTGTCACGTGTCTAGGGGCCCTGGGTCTTTAAGTCCGGGCCTGCCTTAATAATATATCAAGTTGTCTGTTTGGGATAGTTGGATATAATAAACGCGATTTTTCGATTTGATCTTGACGTGACGTGACCTCGACATGCGCAACCAAACGAAAAAAGGTGGCTGAAAAGTGTCACTTAAAAAATAAGTTTTGCAATTGGTTCAAATACATAAAATGGCATCTTTCGTAATTTTTTCTGCACAAAATTATTGACTACGCATTAATATAGTTCAGTGGTTTGTAAACATAATAATATGAAGTGTGTTATCTTTTATGAGGTTGGCAACACCCGATCTTATACATTTTATTGCTCTTAAAGCAAATTCATTATAATTTACAAACAATATACTGTCTTGTGGTAACACTGACGCAAGTCGCAACATAGGTTTCGGATTGTTTTAATATTAAATGTATGTTGACAACACTTTCAAGTTACCACACACTTAACATTAAATATTATATAATGTATAGCCGAAGACAAAACCGCTTGTGTAAAATTTTTGCAGCGTATGCGATATTTTTCTAATCCACAATGTTATTTTATGTTTTAACTGTCGGTCCTCATTTTAAACATTTCTGTTGTGGCAGCTTTGTTATTATCCACATAGTATCACTAACTTCAGGCTATAGTTAAATTATTCAAACTATTAGGCCTATAACTTTTATGTTGTGGTAACACACAAGATGTTAAAACAACCGACGCATCGCAACTAACTTCAGACCACTCTGAATGTTAGTTATTCATATGTTTAGTCAAAATATCATATGCGTTTATATTCTCTCGTGTTGTGGTAACATTATTCTCAAGTGTTACCATTAAAACGGATTGTCTATTGTAACTAGCTTCAGATTGTAGTTTAAATTCATTAACGTTGTTGCAGAACTGTCATTCCAACACTAACTTCACGCAGTACACATATGCGTGTTTAGTAAAAGACGGTAGGTATTTTTGTTATTACAAAGTTGGTAGAAAACGAAATGGAGGCTAAAGGCAAGAGGCTAGAACTTTATAAAATAGCAGGCTACTAAACTATTTTAAACACCAAAACAGCACTTTATGGAAACTATATACCAGCGCCATGCTACATTTTGAAGTTGGCAACAACAACAAATGCATAAACACAATATTCACGAACGTCAGACTTGTTTTATTATTACTTTGAAAAATACAATTGTTGGCAGTATTTCAGTTGACAGTCGCATAGTTATAAATTTTGTTTGTTTAGGGTTTTTTTTTTTGATAAATCCAACAATGCATGAAAAACTAAATAGAAAATTTATTTGCATCGTGCCTTTGATCTTCAACGTATTTTAAAATTTGTAATCGTGTTTTTAAAGTTGATCCTTTTTACAAAACATTAATTAAAAGCGTTATATTATCTACAGTGGAAATACTTTATAACGAGCATGACAAATAAAAATAATAAATAACAATATATGAGTTAAGTAATTGTGGACAACAATAGAATAATTATTAATTAATTCAACAATGAATTTTTAATCCACACGGCATCCATTAGGTAGTGAATAGTATTTCTTAACATATCAGTCAGCATATTATGCCATCATGATTGTTAAACGTCAAATGATTGTTATAAGATATATAAGGAAAAAATCAGAAGCCACTGTCGGGACTTGAACCCGAAATTCCCAGTTTCCGGCTGGTTGAGTTGCCACTTACTCACACAGTGCCCCGAAAGTGGGGAAGAAACAGATTTCACTTTCGGGGCACTGTGTCAGTAAGTGGCAACTCAACCAGCCGGAAACTGGGAATTTCGGGTTCATGTCCCGACAGTGGCTTCTAATTAATGGTTTACATGAAATTTAAATCAAGAATTTTTTACTGGCAATTCATTTTTCAGAAAAATCAACACTTTCTTTACACAATAGCTTTCCGGCTATTTTGTAATTTTGGAAAGTTCCGTTCTAACACCCTAATTATAAGTCGTGTAAAATTCGATAAAATCTCAATACAGCAAAAATCTGCAATATTTGGTATTTTAGGGACAAGCCCCAGGATTCTCTCATTTAGGTTGCGAAGTTCCGACTTCCTCTTTGGTCTCGGGACTTGGATGGCCATATTAAAATAAGAATTACTGCGCTAAACAACGCCGGGTTTAACAGAGTTTTTAAAATCGAAATTTTATCGTGTTTGCAAATTGATTATAACAAAGCTTTACTGTACATTGAACAAAAAATTGCATTATACTGATGTCTATTAAAAAATTCACAGATTTCGCAATCCTTGCAACCATCGAGGACATTGGAAATGATAACAGCATATATGAAACATAATTATTATTAACTGTTTATTATACACACAATATTTATCAATGCACTGTTTAGTTTTGTCAGGAATAACCCTATTATTCTTCTGTTATATACGCGTTCACTTTTGCTGGATTACTTAACTTTTAGATGGATTTTTCTACAATATTTATTAACATTTGCTCAAAAATAACACTGCAGACCGTCGCAAATACCTCTCAATTAACTAGACATGATATAAAACACATTTCGAAAAAATTGCACTTGTTCAATTTTGCATGATTGCTCCTCACTTGATCGCGACACCGTTGTCTTTTGGCCTTGAACGAAAACTCGTAACTCTGCCCCCATATACGAACATAAACATTTCCAATGTTAAAATTGCATTATACTGATGTCCATTAAAAAAAGGTATGCATATTGAACTGAAAAACAACCATAGTGTTACGGCATCCATTTTATATCTAACATATTTAGTGCATACAATAGATTAGTCACGTCCTACAACCAGCGTACAGCTGCAATCACGCCTCGTGTAATCATGTCTCGCGCTGTGTGCATTGCATAGATAATGTTCCCTGCAGGTGAACATGAGCTATCCGTTGTTCGCTGCAAGTCCTGGAAATATATCCTGGAACCCGGGATCATCTGCACTCAACTCTATATTCCGTTTTAAAATTCATGAAGTTTATAATTTCAAGTAGTACGTCACGTGTTATAATAATAATGCGTTTAACGCCCGTTTCTCGACATTATGTCATAACAGACGCCATTCGCACCATTACTATTTTCCATTTTATCACTTCCCGTTGTTTACATTAATTTTAAACTTCTACTTTCTCAAGTTATACTTCTTTTGGCGCGTTATGGAAAAGTGATGAGAATGATTTTTTACGTTCAACAATGTGACAAGAGCGTTTTTAGTTTTGAATAACATTAATAAAAGCTATTGCAATACAAACGCTCGTTTATGCCGCTATCGTACTCCAACACCCGCACTGTTTACATTATTATTTTCCATGATTATACCTAATACCCTATTATATAGCACTGCTATCTAAGATGTGCGTGGTGTAACGGATAGCACCGCCGCGTCATGCGCAACACAAACATGCTTTTTTTAATAAATAATTAGATATAAATATATTTAATAAATTAATAATTTATTAAATTAAATTAATTTATTTAATATCTTTTTTAGTGTATTTGCCATATGGCACATACACTATTGGCGTCGGTCGGATGGCGGGACCTAGGGGTCGGACCAAAATTTCTCGACGTTTCATAGCCTCCTGAACACTTTGGCACCATTTTTGGAAATGTCTGTATATATATATTTATTTATTTATTTATATATATATATGTGTACGGGCTATAACTTTCGAAAGAGTTAATTGATTTTGACAAAATTGGGTAGGCACGTTGCAATCTATCACCGCACGAAGCCTATTTAAAATGGGCCCAATCGGACAATTTTAAGGGTGGTTTTTAGCGGTTGAAAAATGTTTTTGGGCCCAAAAATACTGAAAAAATTCTCAGAATTGTTTCAAAATTGAAATTTAACCCTTTAGTGAAGATTGAAATGTGCTGCTAAAATTTTAATAAAATCGCCCCGACAGGTCCGGACTTACAAATTTTATGAAAACACTAGTTTGCGGATAGTGATTTACTTACTGAAGGGTGTATTTAATTTGGTACAGAGGTTGCATTGATAATAATATTGAAATTAAGAAAAAAAATATTATTTTAAGGGATGTATTAAGGAGTTAAATTTTTTATTTTGTCCAAAAACAAAATAACAGCACAATGCCTGTATTAGCAAATACACTATATTGTCGGCAGGGTTTTGGCACTGCGACCCGAGTTTTTTTTATTATTTTATCGACTTTTTTACAAACGTACTTGCACGCGGGATATAATTTTTGGAGTTATTTTTGTTTTGTTACGCCAAAGAAGTATAGCTTCTGACGTGCGCACATAAGTACACACACACTCTTTTTTTGTTAATAACTTGCAATAACTCCTTAATTCAAGTTACGCTCTTTTTGAGCCGAAGTCCATAATTTTCATTTATGCTGTTTTAAAATTTAAATAACAGTATAAGAAAACCCGAATCATGCTTGCGTTAAGTTTCACTTTTGAAACAAAGGAGTGGGGTACTCGACATAATAAAAATGCTTTTATTTCAAGAATAAATTCATTTAAATTTTAAGTTCTTTAAAAACAACGTTAAGAGAAATGTATTGTGTTGATAACAAATTATCTGCTGAATCTATGCAAATTATTTGAATTAAGCGGCACAAACAAACTTCAGAGCACTCTGAAAGCATTTCAGTTATTAAGTACGTACCTACAGGGTGTTGAATAGAGGCCTATATAGGAAATTTTGTTTCAAAAGAAAATACCTACTTGAGTGTTTAAAGCGAAACGTCTTTAGAAAATGACCTCGACATGAAAATCAAACGAAATACAAGTAGGTATCTACCTATATAATATAGATAGTATAAGGTTGTTAAGCATTCACACAGAACAACCCAGCTAGCTGCGGGACCTAAGTTGTCGACGCGTCTATAATTTACAATAAATAAAAATAAAGCTAGCTGCGGCGACAGACGCTAATGACCTCTGTTGTCGAGCGTCTATAATTCACAATTCATTCATTCATTCAGCTAGCTGCGTCGGCCGCGGTTAAGTCATTACTATTACGTGTAGATATAAGATTCCAGTATAATGTAAACATTACGAGTGTTGGAGTACAAACTCATATTTAACGAAAGCGGTATAAACGAGAGTTTGTATAGCAATAGCTTTTATTAATGTTATTCAAAACTGAAAACGCTCTTGTCACATTGTGACTGGTGATAATAGGGTATAATAATAATAATAATAAATTTATTTGTATTGGCTACACCGTGTACCGGTCAAATACAAGTCAAATACATAATAAAAAAGTCTACAATAATTAGATGTAATCACCAATATTTAAAAAATGCTGGTAATCATAAAAACAATTTATAGCAAGATACGCTTTTATATGTCTTTTAAATTTATGAATAGGTAACACTTTTGTCTCCGGCAACAGTTTATTATAAAATTGCAAACCCATATAATTGGGGCCGTACCTCGTATGCGTAAATTTATTTAGGGGCAAACACAGATTGGATTTTTTCCGAGTATCATGAGAATGAATTGCTGATTGTTCTGGAAATTTGTTAATATTTTTTTTAATGTGTACTAAACAGTGGTAAATATACTGATCATAGAAGGTAAGGATCATAAGCCGTTTTATAATCATGAACTTCCGACTAACGTAATGGTGTTACTTTCGACTGACTTCATGGTGTTAAAATGAAAAAATTCACTCTCATCATTTTTCCATATCTCGCCAAAAGAAGTATAACTTCAAAAAAGGAAAAAATATATTTCCATGTCTTTTTTTAAGTACCAATAAATTCATAGTTTCAATTTTTTTAAATGATAATTTGAAAATCCAATTGGCACTTTTACCAGTTCACGGATTAGGTTCTGCGAACTGAGGGCTTGTAATAAAGTAGCCATGGAAATGCCAAATAAACAACGGGCTCGCCCATTTCAATCCCCTATGCCTTTTAAATCACAGAATGACACATACTTTCTTGTAATAGTAATTTACGAAGTATCTTATGTAGGTACAACGATTTAACGAACATCCTGTATATTTTGTTTATGTGTGTAAACATTCGGTGACTGTTTATCCATAAATAATTATACAGAGTCGAGAGAAAATTTGCATTAGTTTTTAATTATCAGAGAAGCTTTGAAATGACTGAATAAGCGAATATCTTTGGGACCTACCTTTATTGTTATACATTTTTCTACGCAGAGACTTTTAAACGAACGTAAAAGAATTGTAAATTATAGAAGCTCGACAACAGAGGTCCTTAAACGAACGTATCACTCCTTGGCAAAGGTACACAAACTGAGGGGCACGCAAAAATTCTCTACTGTGTATGGTTTGGAATGAAAACCAGCTTTAAGCTGATTTCCACACCAATTGGTAAAACTTTTTATTTTATCAATAAAGCCATTATTATTATTATTAAAACAAGAACAATCGTAACTCATCCTTCGCATTAAAGATTTTTCACATTTCAATTTATATTTTTATAACAGTTTGTACTTCAAATTTGATTTTAAGTTGATACTTATTTGTTTCAGACGAATTTCCACCTGCCTTAGTAGTTTCATTTTAAGTCCATAATATTTGATTTTATAAGATATAAAAGTGGATTTATTAATACAAATATTTGTAGAAATTAGGAGAGAAAAAAACTCAGTGACAAAAGGATCAAATAAAATTTGCAATACTGATGATTAAATTTGCATTTATAAGCTTACGTTTCGGTGCTCATTGCACCATCCTCAGAGCATCAATGCTGTCCAAAATTTCAATATATTGTACACTATTAATTTATAATTAAACATCATGAAATTTTTTGTGATTTTTTTAAAAAAGATATAAAATAGTCACTGGATAAAAAACTTAAATTGGACCTTTTTCCAATGATTGGTTATTCTAACTGCATCATCTACGGATCACCATTTCTCTATATCATAGAGTTCTTCAACAACAAATATTTGTATTTGACGGTATTCACGTCATCTGTCTGTACCCGCGATACAGACTGAGATATGTCCATTTTTTTATATTAAACCACATTATGAACGGTTATACTCCGGGGTAAAAAATTTTACATTTTAATTGGCTATTTCAGTTTCTCCTGATTGGATATTCTCGTTGCTTTGCCGATGGTTTGAATTAACCTACCGTATATTATTCACCACGATAATGAATAAATTTAAATTATTGCAAAAGTTTTCATCAACTTGTATAAAGCAAATTTCAAATGATGCGAAATACAACTTGTGTAACAGCTCATGTTCACACCGCGGCACTTAGCAAGAAAATACATTTATAGTCGTTCTCTCGAACTATATGATGGCCGAACTGAGTACAAAACAATTGAAAGAAATCTCTAACCTCACTTTTTGATACACACATTGATTTAGATAGCAATGTGTGACGTGTGTATCAAAAACGCTAAACTTAAAAAAACTTAACCTCACTTATTTAAAACATCTACGTATCTATATTAATATTGCAGTGTTTAATAAAATCTGTATCTACAGTTGAAGGTTAAACAGAACAAATCTAAATTCACTTACACAACGTCGTTTTTCGGCTATTTCCTCTTTTATTTCGCCATTTTAAATACGAAACCATCAACATTTGTAATTTATTATCTTTTTGCAACTAACTTCACGCATACATTTACTTTATACACTTCACAATTAAATGTTAATATACAAATAATTGCAATAGTCGTGTAACTAACTTCATAACAATTATGCAATGAAATGCGTGTTAGTTCTGTGCCAAACCGCAATGAACTTGTCGGTGATGAATAAGTAATTAAGTTCTTTCCAACTTATAAACAGAATGATGTACTTTGTTCTTCTTGCACCTAACTTCACTCATATATTTCAGTATGAACGTGTCTTATGTATATAGTCACGAATATGCAAGAAAGACACGTCACACAAAAATTAGTTTTTTAATATCTTACAGTATTTCTTGAAAAATTTGGTAACTTATTTCAACAGTATCTTAATTTTTAGTTTTGTATCCATTATAAGGAACTTTAATGCTACCAAAATGAACTGATTATAAATTATAGACGCTCGATAACTGAAGTCATAAGCATCTATTCGACGCTACTTATTAGCAATCATATTACGAGTTTTTCATCTCCAAATGTACAGTGAGAGAAGTTACTGGCAATATCAAACTTGATGTCGCTTTCGAGTATTAAAGAGGGCAGTATAGCCTAGTGGTTAGCGTGCTTAGTGCCGCAACCTCTGGACTGGACTGCCGTGGGTTCGAATTCCACCTGCGTTTATGGATGTTTTGTGATGTTATTTAGTTTTAAGATAGTTTTTATTTATTGTAGTTGAAAGACGCTAATGACCTGAGATGTCGACGCGTCTACAATCTATAATAAATAAATAAATCGAGTATTAAAAGTGAGTCGATACAATCGTCTGGTACAAATAGATCTCAACAAAACCTTACAAAGTTAATAACAGAAGTTACACAATTAAATGGTGCACTGTAAGAAATGAGAAGGCTGATTATACATAGATTATCGATGGTCCATTTGTAGCCAGCGATTAATCTGGTAATAGGCTCACAAAGAGACAATGGCGTCGCAAACAGGTATCGCCACATCGCGGAAATTCCATAAAAACACATTACGCATGCGTAGCTACTAATTTTACATTAATTTGTTTTGTATTCATCCATTTTATATATGTAACTATACATTTTATTTTGTAATTTTTACACACTTTATTGGAATATTACACAATTTATGTAATTTTAATTTACTTTAAATAAAAATCACATATTTGCTTAATTTTACAGTAAAAGTCCAAGTTTTTATGAAGTTTTCTGTGTAAAAATAAATAATAATCAGACAGATAGTTTTTAGGTTTCAGTACAATGAATGATTGTGTTATTTATCCTTAATTACAGCTTGCCGACGTTTCGACCAATATTGTACCTAACGTAATATTTTTTTGGACATGTAATTTTTTAATCATAGGCCATGATTATGACCATATATATTGGTCGAAACGTCGGCAAGCTGTAATTAAGGATAAATAACACAATCATTCATTGTACTGAAACCTAAAAACTATCTGTCTGATACATAATATATAGTACACAAATATATCGAATAAATAATAATGTAAAATCACTTAGAAAATCGAGCGAATTCTACCTTAACTTTCAAAGTATTTTTACATCCATTTTTACAGTGTGTAATTACTAAAACGATTTACTAATTTTCTCAAAACACCTTGTTTGAAGTTATTACTGTATCCCGTTTCTCTTACATAAAAACAAAATAGAACCAATCAACCGATTCTAAAATGCAAACTCATGGCAGCCATTTCCGTAATACATATTTGAGGTTATGTGCTCACGTATTTGTACCTAACTTCCGATCTATCCGTGTATAATAGGTAGTTTTGCAGTACTTGCTTCTCGTTAGTTTCTCATTTGCAAATTAAATTAAGTCTGGCATCATCTTAATTATTTCATATAAGTAGCTGATACGGTTTGTGCTATAATAATCATGCAACTCTGTATATAAGGTGTACTCGTATTTTTGTAAAGAAACGCCAACCGTTATCGTGAGACTTCGTTGTCTGTCTGTCTGTTTGTAGATATATCACAGTCGATTTTCTCAGGAACTGCATAATATACTATCGACTTGAAGTTAGACATAGTTATAAAGATAAATTAATAGATTGGTATATGATAAAATCAATAATAATAATAATAAATTTATTAATCCAAGAATACAGTATAGGATAAGTCACGACAAAGTTAAAATTTAATCATTAAAATAATTATCTACACTATAGTACATCTTATTAAGTAAAAATTTTTTAAGATATTTTTTAAATTTCAAAACATCATTAATGCATCTAATGTTGGATGGCAGTTTATTAAACAAGCGGATAGCCATGGGTAGAGGACCATTTTTTATGACTTTAAGCCGACTAAAAGGAACGATTTAAAACCCCCTTATATCCACACCATATTATTCACATAACAATTAGAGGTGAAAATAATAAATATCTCAGACAGCTAGGCTGCCACAAATTAATAGATTTATACGGCTGAATTGTAATTGAGAATTTTCGTTGTAAATGTAAGCTCATTCCGCCGCCACGAAAGTGGAAAGGTTCAGGTTAGAATCCTGACTGTGACTATGGTTGATAAAATGATTTTTTCCAATATGTTTCGAATCAATTATATAATTGGCTGCTTTCCAACGAAAATTCTCAATAGTTATAAAGTTTGTGTGCCTGCCGACGCACGTACTTCAAAATATCAGAATATTGTGTTGTCACAACTGCAAAGTTTTAAGTCAAGTGAAACTTAAAAAACGCTTGTATAATGAAATGTTTTATTATGGTTTAAAATATTGTGTAAACTTTTTTCTTTACATTTTACACCCAGTATAAATTATTTTTAATTACTGTAACGCTCTCGTTTTATCATCTTACCTTTAATTAATGTACCTGTGCCTTTGTTGAAGTTTGCATAACAAATAACAAATTAAAATTATAATTTTGTAAACAACTGTCTACTTTTCACAAAAAAAACTCGACCGCAATTTCATTACTTTACTTCAAAGAATAAAATTCAAATACCCTATTCAAAATATTGTGTTTCTCGTTAATTTATTATATTAGTCAGTCACACGAATTGTGTTTTAAAGACCACCAGCAGCTAAGGTTATTTGGGCCTAGCACCAATTCATATTTTCAATTCATTATTTTCTTTTTAATAATAAATTGAAAATCCAATTGACACTTTTACCAGCTCTCGGGCTAGAACGTCAGTGACACGAGCTATAATATCATTACGCACGAGACATTCTTAATTTTTGCCACGTCCCCTATAAAATAGCAGATTTTACTTCATTTTCAGTATTTTCAAAATTTTCGACATTTGACATGTACAGCAAACTTAACTTCTAATGCAGGTTATAGGTATAATATTGCCAGTCTGTAAAGGCATTGTATATTGCAGATAGGTATGTATCTGCTAAGCTCTCAACTACAAGATTCCTGGTTCGAGCCTGGCTTTGAAATAATGTACAATATTAAATTTATTGATTTTTTCTTTTTTTGTTGTTAAAAATAATAAATTAAAAAACATTAAATTACTATTGAATTTTACTTTCTCGCACATCTGCCTGTTAAATAATTCATTACAGGCTTGCATACATGCATGTAAAGCAGCTATTTTATAGTGGGTATGGCAAAAAATACTTTACTGTACACTGTACAGTTTTGGTAATTATGGTCAATATTCGTCATTTACCTACCGAAAAACATAAGTAAAAAATTACTAATTTATTGATTAATTGTGTTTTAAAGACCACCAACAGCTAAGGTTATTTGGGCCTAGCACCAATTCATATTTTCAATTCATTATTTATTTTTTTTAATAATAAATTGAAAATCCAATTGACACTTTTACCAGCTCTCGGGCTAGAACCCGGGAACTGGGGACTTGCAATAGAAGAATTATAGCAACGCCATGTAAACAACAGCGTCGCTACACTCTCGGCTATTCTCAATTATTTGAAGATGCAAGAAAAAATCCGATAAATCCGAAACAAGCGGTTTTTATTTTTCGGCCAAAACTCACAGATATTTAATTACTTTAACATGAAGCTGTGACATAAACCGATTTGGAAGATGAGATCAAATTGTCGTTTCTGAAAAAAGATCTATCAAAAATATCCAACATCTAATTTAAAACAGTTGCCTTCTATTGACAGTCAACAATTGAAACATTTTCCGTATTGAAAACATCACAACAGTCAATTTTTGCTGATTTTACTATTTCCGTATTTTTCCTTGAACATAAAAAATCCATAAATCTTATTATTATTCAACAATTTTTTCTCCGTCTTTTGATGTATTTGTTTTTGTGTATTTTTGTTCCCTGTATTTTTTCGCTAGAATTATATGAAATATATTATTTTGTTTTTATAGTAAGATTGTATTTTGTGCTTTCGGACTGTATTCCAAAAAAACAAGCCGTGAGGTGGGTCGTTTATTAGGACTAAAGTGCGACCCTTGAGGTCCACACGATGAACTTCCTAGTTTGATAAATATTTAATAATAATAATTAAATTAGATATTACACATAAAAGTAATCATTTTAATCATTAAAACATAATTATTTTTTATTTTTAACAATAATTAAAAATAAAAAAAACGGCTGAACCGATTTTTATAAAATTTATATCGGACCAAAATGACGTTAACACGCCTCGATTGACATCCTTACGAACTCGATATAATTTCTTATTCACGAGATATTGTATAAATCTACTGTTTTGGAGTCTATTTGGTTAAGAAAAAAGAACGGCTGAACCGATTTTGAAAAAATTTCTTTCAGATCATATTTACGTTAATACGCGTCGATTGGCACCCTAACGTAGTTGATATCATTTTTCATTCTCGAGATTTCGTCTTAGAAAGAAATGGACACATACGTACACACACAGAGAGAGAGAGAGAGAGAAGACATCTTTCTAAAAATAGTGTAGTTATCTTGAAACATAAAAAATTTGTTATACAATTTTTATTTTGTTTTTGTGTATAAATAAGGCTAAATGAATGTATTAGGCTGTGTTAAAATATAAAATCATAAAATACAATATTTACAAAATTATGATATTTTTTCGAAACGTGCGGCATCTCTCCCGCATTTACTCTATTAGATTAAATTTTAATTTAAGCAATTCAGTCAGTAAGTGAGTCAGACGGGACATTCATTTTTATATACAAAGTGGATATTTTGTTTTTATAGTAAATGGTCCGACCTGCATAAATAATAAAATCCCGTATTTTATGTCCTTTTTCTCGTACATAAATAGTCGTGTGATAACATCTTATCTTTTCTCTGTATAAAAAAAGTTATACTTATGCAACGAAGGTAAAAACTTATCTACTGATTATACAAGCCGATTCGAAACGTTTGCCACATGTGAATCATTCTAAAAAATACTTTTTTTCACAGCGCTGTCGAGCGTCTATATTCTACAATCTATCTCGTAAATTCATTTATTAAGCGCTTTCGGAACTTAGTTTTTTTTATACTAAAATTGTATTTTTAATTAATTCCACCTTGGTTTCAAAAAAATTATTATTATTGTCAAGGAAAGAATATAACAAAAATTAAAAAATATATAAATAAATATCATGTAGAATTTAGAAAAAAATACGTCAAAAATGCTACGCTGCCATCAGGTCTAGAACGCACGTTCCTATGCATAGAACGATAAGACATAACCAACTGGCTATGTGTAGAAGTGTGTAGACGGCCGTTTTTATGGTATAAGTATGTTGAGAATTCTTACGGAAGTAGTTGCGAACGCTTCACATTTTTTCAGTACCCAGGCAAAGAGTGCATAACGCGCCTAAAGAAGTTTTCACTTCAAAAATATTTTGAAGTCAAAAATCTGCATAAGCGACTTTGCTTGGGTGACCGCACAAAATGTTGAATCAATTCATTGTTTTTATTAAAAAACAGGTCATTTTTTTAATACAATCATTACGATATTGGTTTGATATATCGCGATGTTAAATTGATCTGTCAATATTTTAATATGACAGGCCGATAACACAGCTCTCTCTGCAGTAAATGTTTCTGTTTTCACAGTATAAAGAAATCATTTATATTTACGTCATTTACATTGCGCTAGCCACAGTATTTACGTATAATTCATCAACATTCAATGTGAAAAGTGCCACACGGCCGGGGGACGAGCGGCTGCTTAATGCCGTTGGGGGGAGATTCCGGGCGTCGTTATAATATCATGAACACAGAGGTATCAGCGGTTCTGAAACGAATATACGGCGGATCGGTTTCGCGGTGTCTATAAATGTGGGAAACATGTGGCTGTAAAAAATATTAATACAACAAGCCGTGAGTGGGTCGTTTATTAGGACTAAAGTGTAACCCTTGAGGTCCACACGACGAACTTCCCAGTTTGATAAATATTTAATAATAATAATTAAATTAGATATTACACAGAAAAGTAATCATTAAAACATAATTATTATTTATTTTTAACAATAATTAAAAAAAAAACGACTGAACCGATTTTTATAAAATTTATGTCGGATCAAAATGACGTTAACACGCCTCGATTGACACTCTTACGAAGTTGATATAATTTTTTATTCGCGAGATATTGTGTAAAACCCATACTTTTTTTGAGTCTATTTGGTTATGAAAAAAGAACGGTTGAACCGATTTAGAATAAATTTCTTTCAGATCATATTTACGTTCATACGCGTCGATGGGCACCCTAACGTAGTCGATATCATTTTTCATTCTCGAGATTTCGTCTTAGAAAGAAATGGACACATACGTACGTGTACACACACACATACACAAACACAGACATCTTTCTAAAAATAGTGTAAAAATAGTGTAGTGACCTTGACACATAAAAATTTGTTATACATTTTGATTTCGATTTTCGGACCCATTACAATAACTTCCAATGGGAAGTTAAAAAATAATATTTAACTATTTCCTATTAGAAATCATTGCCACAAACAAAATGGTGTTTATTTTATTTCAATATGTTATGTATATTTACTGAGATACAAATTTTTAAATTTTGTTGCGGACCCACTATAAAGTAACTACTTGTGTGTTGAAAATGTTTTCAAAACACGCTATAATAAACAGTTTCCATATAGTAATTTATGTTTATTCGTTCTGATCCGCGGGCTTGAGAATAGCCGAGCGTGTAGTAATGCTGTTGTTTACATGGCGTTGCTATGGTTCCTCTATTACAAGTCCCCAGTTCCCGGGTTCTAGCCCGAGAGTTGGTAAAAGTGTCAATTGGATTTTCAATTTATTATTAAAAAAAAAAATAATGAATTGAAAATATGAATTGGTGCTAGGCCCAAATAACCTTAGCTGTTGGTGGTCTTTAAAACACAATTTACAAATTTTTAAATTTTATTGTCGTACCCACTATAAAATAGCTACTTTACATGCGTATATGTATGCGTGGAATGAGTAAGTTAACAGACAGGTGTGTTGAAAGTGTTTTCAAAACACGCTAGTGTATAGAAAATAAACAGTTTCCATATAGTAATTTATGTTTATTCGTTCTGATCCGCCTGCTATTACCTACTCATGGCCTGCTATAAATGTTACGAGGACAGTGTGGTTCAGTGGTTAGCGTCGCGGCCTCTGGATCAGACTGTCGTGGGTCCGAATCCCGCCTCCGCTCATGGATGTTTTGTGATGTCTTTTAGTTTTAAGTGTGTTGTTATTTAATGTAATCAAGACGCTAATGACCTAAGTTGTCAACGCGTCTATAATTTACAATAAAAAAACTATAAATGTAAAGATGGCGACGCAAATGAGCTGTCAAATTTTTTTGAAAATACTGAAAATGAAGTGAAAAGTAGGTATTTTATAGTAGAAAAGAACGTTCTATAATGCAGTGGTCCATGAAGAGGGATTTGTAATGAAAAACATTTAGAATAACTTCGTTAAAAGCGCTAATTTAAAAGCAAAAAAAAAATAATTATAATAATTGAAACATCACTGGTTTGAAAGCTTTTAAAGCTCTAAGTACATATGTTATGCGGTTTCCATTATAACACAAACTGCCAAGCTTCATTTAGGATGTCCAGGAATTTTTTGATGAGGGTTAAATAAATGACCCCCCAATCATAAAATAAAGTCAGCATTGAAGCAAAAGAGATTTGTGTGAAACCCAACTACAGTATGTATACGGGATGGTACAAAAATTATAAAATAATCTGAAGTTAATTATTGGTATAGTATATAATATAGTTATCATATAGGTATCATACAGGTATTTGGACAGTTATAAAAAAAAATAACAGAAAAGAAACGGACGTTTCGTCTACTTTATTACGACTTCATCAGCGACTACAAAAATACCACACTAGTGTGTTTTGAAAACACTTTCAACACACCTGACACACAACTGACCCATTCCACCCATGCATCCAGACACACATGTAAAGTGGCTCTCTTATAGTGGGTAAGGCAAACACATTTTGTTCTTCTTTATATACAGGGTGTCCCAAAAAGAATGGGACATAAAGTAACAGCTGATTCCTTACAAAAAAATATTGCGATAGACCCCAACATGTCTATTCCGAAAGTTGATATTAAAAGAGATACAAGGTGTCAAAGTTTAATTTTTATTTTTATCATTATGACGCGGCATTTTAATAAGAAACATTGAATTTTTAAATAAAACTGTCAAAATTACCATGATAACGCCACGCCGGCGTTTTCAAAGCCACCTATGTTCATTTTCAAAATTTGCCATTTAAAACCACATTGCATCGATTACTTTAAGTGCAAATATCTTGAAAAAGGTTACTCCTAGTCACTTTTACAAAGTATACCTTTTTTACGTAAAAATAACGGAAAAAGCAATTTTTTTAATTCAAAAAAATAGTACGAGTGCGTACAAAAAAGTTATGACTATTTGAATGAGTGAAAAGGTGTGTAAGTGGCGCCCCCTACAAATAAGAGCCATACCAAGGTCAGATTTGAATTTCTCATGTCAAAAAATCCCCATATACCAAATTTCATTAAAATGCCTAAGTTATTTTAAAAGTTATTTAAGAAAATCAAAAATAAAAATTAAACTTTGACACCCTGTATCTCTTTTAATATCAACTTTTGGAATAGACAAGTTGACGTCTATCGCAATATTTTTTTGTAAGGAATCAGCTGTTACTTTATGTCCCATTCTTTTTGGGACAGCCTGTATAAGAATAGCAAATGACACAAACAGATTGCTGAAAATAGTATAAACATGAATCAGCATTAAGTATTCAGCGCACTTATATTTTTGAAATAAATGTAATTTATTTTTCTGTTCAATTTTAAAACCGTAAATCTACAAATGTAATCCGTAAAGTGGAAAGGATCAGAAATGTATATTTTTTAATATAATCCACCCCGAATTTCCAACGGGTTTTTTGTGTCGAAACATAAACGAAAAAAAAAACCAGTGAATCCCCTGTACTTTCAAGAGATCTGTAAACATTCAAATTACTGTAGTCCAAAATTTAAGATAGTGAGTCATACATAGTTCGTAACAAAGTTAATAGAGCGGCAATTCAATGAAACAATGTAAGCACACGCGTCCACATACGCGAGCCATACATAAAAACTGTGCCTCTTATATAAATAGTTATATAAGTTTATACTCGTATGATTACCGCACTCGTCTTCGGCTCACGCGATAAACACACACTCGTTCTGGTATAAATGCAACATACTTCCTTAGGCTCATACACTGTAAGAAATGAGAAGGCCGATTACATAGATTATCGATGGTTCGTTTGTAGCCAGCGATTAATCTGGTAATAGGCACACAAAGAGGCAATGGCGTCGCAAACAGGTATCGCCACGTCGCGTAGATTCCATAAAAACACATTGTGCATGCGTGGTTACTAATTTTACATTAATTTGTTTTGTATTTATCCATTTTATATATGTAACAATACATTTTATTTTGTAATTTTTACACACTTTATTGGAATATTACACAAATTATGTAATTTTAATTTACTTTATGTAAAAATCACAACTTTGTTTAACTTTACAGTAAAAGTTTTTATGAAGTTTTCTGTGTAAAAATGAATAATAATGTAAAATCACTTAGAAAATCGAGCGAATTCTACCTTAATTTTCAAAGTATTTTTACATCCATTTTTTACAGTGTATCGCAAAATCGCGACTGTCATATAATCCGGCACTTAAGCCACTTGCATAAATATTAGCTATTAGTTGTTTGAAAAGTTTAACAGTTCAAAATTAATCTAATCAACATTTCCATTGTTGCAGATTCCTGAGCGTGAAGAAATGGTTATTGCGTAAGAAGCATCAGATCGAGTTAGCGCGCAAACGCGGTTGGAAAGGTTACTGGGTCTGTTTGAAGGGCACGACGCTACTTTTTTACCCGTGCGACTCTCGCGAGGGTCGTAGCGTCGAAGCGGCGCCCAAACACCTGATCATCGTGGATGGCGCCATCATGCAGCCAATACCTGAACATCCGAAACGAGATTACATCTTCTGCTTGAGCACGGCTTTCGGCGACGCTTATCTCTTCCAGGCGCCTTGTCAGGTCAGTTCAAATAAAATACCGTATTTTCTTAGAAGACGACGAATGGCAAAACCTGATAACTCTTTTTTATTGTTCACTAGCGGCCCGATCCGGCTTCGCCAGGATGCTATGAATTTATGAATGCATGTAAAAATGTTTGTCTTGCCGGAAACGCTACGTTCCTGCGCCGTGTCTGACCGGATAATATAAATCGAGCTTTACTCACTCGTTTCGCTCGCTCGCCCCTATGCCCTAAAGTAAAGTATCACCTATATCGAACAGTGAAAAAAAATGTGAAATCGATTGAGTAATTCTGAGATTACCCCGATTTTCACTCGGACGAAACCGGGCCGGCCAGTTATTATAGCGTCTGTCCTAAAGCAAAATATCACCTATCGAGCTGTGAAATTTTTTTGAAATTGGTTTTCTGAGATTACCTACCCCCGATTTTCACCCGGACGAAGCCGGGCCGGCCAGTTATTATAGCGTCTGTCCTAAAGCAAAATATCACCTATCGAACTGTGAATTTTTTTTGAAATTGGTTTTCTGAGATCACCCCCGATTTTCACCCGGACGAAGCCGGGCCGGCCAGTTATTATAGCGTCTGTCCTAAAGCAAAATATCACCTATCGAACTGTGATTTTTTTTTGAAATTGGTTTTCTGAGATTACCCTCGATTTTCACCCGGGCGAAGCCGGGTTGACCAGTTTCAATTATGCATCTAATCTATCTAATCGTGAAAACCGGAAAATAAATTTTTATGTGTACTTAGCCTAAGAAAGCACTCTTTCTCTAAAGCAACTAGGTGTGGGCTGTTCTAAATCTCTAATTCCCTTTAACATACGCTAATGACCTTTGTTGTCGAGCGTCTATAATCCACAATTCATTCATTCTAATTCCCTTTAAACAACGACATCCCAACATTTTAAAGGCCAGTTTTTGTCAGCGCAAACAGAAATGGGCAATAAGTTAATTTAAAATAAATTCTCATTCTAGATGCAATAAACTATAATTATGGTTATTATTATTGCGACGGCCATGGAATTCCGCCGCCCTGTGAATAAACGACGTCGTAAAGCAAGTTATGCTTGTTTTATGATTCATGCAATAAAAAGAACGCTCTTAATTTATTAATCCCTGGTAAGAAATATTAATTTAAGCGGTCATAAATGCCGTCGTCATTAAAAATACCATACTGAATAGACTTCCTTTCACTGTCGCGTAATTACTGTACAGTTTTTTTATAAGCCTCGTGTTTAAGCTACCAAAACGATGTCAAACTTTCCCTAGTTTAAAATACCTACATGAATAGCTCTCGCTATTACGATGATTCACATCTACAACCTAGATATAATTAATAACGCTCGCATGTAGTGGAAATCCTAATAATAATACTGTAATATTGATGAATGACGCTAACGACCTCTGTTGTCGAGCGTCTATAATCTACAATTCATTCATTCAATATTGATGAATGTAGTTCTACGTCTTCGACTGCTGCATAATCGTAATTATTGTGCTAAGTTGTAGATGTGAATCATCGTAATAGCGAGAGCTATTCGTGTAGGTAATACGATGATTCACATGTACAACAACTATAATTAATAACACTCGCATGTAGTGGAAATCTATTGATTCCTTTGCATATATGGAGAATGATTGGTAATCATGTCACGGTTAAGTAATGTAAGCATATTCCGCCGCGATAGTGGAAAGGTTCAGGTTAGAGTCCTGACTGTCACTATGGTTGTCAAAATGATTTTTTCCGATATTTGCAGGAATCAATTATGTAATTGGCTGCTCTTCCGATAAAAATTTTCAATTGCAAAACAGCCGTATAAATCTTTTTAATATATTATTATTAGGTATCTTCGTTTTTCAGTTTGACATGACCCACATGATAAACACAACAAGCCATGGCGTAAATATGATAACATTTGAAGTGGGGAAGCAGCGAAGATCATGATTTTTAGGGTTTTTAGTACTAGAAAGGAACCATATTGTTGTGCCAAGGATGTCAGTCCAACTTTTAAACGAAATAAGATAGGGACTTGAAATTCACACACAATATGAATTACTGTGGCCCAAAGACGGAGAGAATAACAAAATATGAAAAAGCTTTATTTAAGGGGGGCGCCTATACATGCAAACAAGGGTCAACAAAATTTTTTTTTTTTATATCTATTCTTGTGAGAGAGCCTTTTGAGTAGATTATGAATGTGTTTTATTTTTATTTATTTTATCGAAAGTTTTAAAGACCGTTAAAGTTGCAATTTTTAGACCTATTTTGTTATTAGGTTTTTCTTAACAACGCCATTATACCTATAAAGATGTAATTCACATCAAGTATCATTCATATCCTTTAGTTCAGGGGTCGGCAACCTTTGAGATGGAAGAGCCAAAAGTTACAATTTACAAAATTTCCCAGTTTTTAAAGAGCCACTAACATTTTTATTTCAATATTATGGTATTTGATTAGGATTATAACTAAACAAACAGAACAGTGTTGCCACATTTAAAAAATGTCAGCTGTCCGTATACTCTCTACTCCACCTATTCTCACTGTTCTCTGTTGAGTGTTTTTATCCTGTTTACAGTTTTTTTTGCAGTATAATATTTTTTGAGTTTTGAAAATAAAATAATATAATTATTAATATTTGCGCATGGAACTGGAGAGCCGCATCTTGACATCATAAGAGCCGCATGCGGCTCGCGAGCCGCAGGTTGCCGACCCCTGCTTTAGTTGATCGAATATACCTATGTTAAATAGCCATTTTCCTTTTTCCCTGTTACTTTCTGTCCAATAACTCTGTCATTTGACATTAAAGTTACCAAATTCGTTAATATTTTCGCGTCATTTTTCAAACGTATTCCAATATCGCAAATTATACTTTAAAATGAGCCGATGCAAGTGGTACATTGGCACAAATACAATATGTAAATACTTCTCTACAAGTCGGCCGAATTCCGTCACAAACAAGACGAACTTTAAAAGAAGAATGAGAACGTCTTGAAAGAAAGAACGGTTAACGACTGTATAAGATGGCGGAATATTGAATACGCGTCTCCCTCGCATCAATTCAATCTTCTCTTGTTTACAATAATTCATATTACCGCCACTGGGGCGACAGAATATTTAAATATTGCAATATTGATTATTATCGATACGGGACGAACATCATCATATAATATACATCAACATATCATCGATATTATTATTGACTGAAAATTTTTATTGGAAGAGCAGCCAATTATATAATTGATTCCTGCAAATATCGTAAAAAAATCATTTTGACAACCATAGTCACAGTCAGGACTCTAACCTGAACATTTCCACTATCGCGGCGGAATGAGCTTACATCACTCACCCGTGACATGATTACCAATCTAATAGATAGATAGATAGATAAGATTTTATTGTCACATCATAAAATTTTACATAAACATTTATACATTTTTATGCTCAGTGTTCCATAAGCACCACTGCTTGAATGAATTTGATCTTTCAGTGTGCAAAATAACATATAGTTTATGATTTTTGCGGGAAAAAATTTGAAAAAACCCACACATTAGAACCAATCCAATATTCTCTATATATATATGCAAAGGAATCAAGAGATTTCCAATACATGCGAGTGTAGTTATTATAGCTAGGTTGTCGATGTGAATCATCGTAATAGCGGGAGCTATTCATGTAGGTGAAAATTTTCAATTGCAAAACAGCCTTCTAAATTTATTTAATTTCATTATTGACTAGTATTTAAACCCAGTGGCGTAGACAAGATTTTATTTAGGAGGGAGGAGGGCTAATATTAAACTCAGTTTTGTGTTAATTGCTTACATTTTAATAAAAATGGCATGTGTGTGTGTTTTACACACAGCGGAAGTTATAATCCTTAACATCTAACCCACGACTGGTACGTCAGCGACATCTATGAATCGAGGTACTAAATGTTCTTGGGCGTGAATTTTTTTAAAGTTCTTAAGTTCAACAACTACGTGCAGTGTGGCGCGAGCATCGTTTAACGTTTTGCGTAAACTAGCCCGGAGTCACATAAAGAAGTATAACTTCTAAAAATTAAAACTTAAACAAAACCTACAAAAACAAGTGTATAGTCAAAAATCAAGCGACTTGGATCTTCCGCGAATTCTATAGTAATTGAGACTACGCAAGCAAAACATTTTATTGTCGTCCATGATAAAAAATATTATAACGCACGGCTACTTAATGGGGAAAACAACTGCACCAGTCTGCACAAACTGTAACGAACTGCTTACAGTTCGTCACATACTGGCAAACTGTGACCAATATTTACACATTAGACAACAGTTGAACATTTCCACAAACATTGAAACTTCTCTAAGCGACGTGGAAAGTGAGGTGAATAAAATCATACAATTTGTACGACAAGCGAACATATACAATAAAATATAAAAGATTTTCTAATATGAACTAACAGTGCAACGGCCAGCAAACTACCGAATGAATCACTATATATTTTGTATAAATTGCAAATGAGATGTATTCTAGTTTTTGTTTTTTTTTGTTTGTTTTTTGTTATCCGCATGTATGACCTCGATGTCAAAAATGCGTTAGTTATTAATTAAAAAAAAAAAAAAAAAAATATTATATATTTGGAAAATACAATCTACTTTTTAGCGACAAAAAACGTGCTTACCATCACATTTTGTGTGACAATCAGTAAATGACATTTGTGATACGACAGATGTTTTCACAAAGTAACTTTACAATACAAAATGCAACTAAGTTCTGTCAATAATATCCACCTGTGGATACACGGCTATTCAAAAAATCAAAATAAGAAAAACGAGTTTAGCAGTATTTTCAAAGCTTTTGTAAAACATTTTCACTAACAACACCAACAACAAAACGTCATTGTCCCGACATAATAACATATAACATTTCATAGACAACGTTGTAACTTTATATATACAGGCTTTCCAATAAATAAATAAAAATCTCTATTCATTCATAAGAATGTGTAGAGGACAGTATGGCTCAGTTGGTAGCGTCGCGGCCTCTGAATCAGACTGTCGTGGGTTCGAATCCCACCTCTGCTCATGGATGTGTTGTGATGTTATTTAGTTTTTAAGTGATATATTATAATATTTGTTGTATTTAAGACGCTAATGACCTAAGTTGTCGACGCGTCTATAATCAACAATAAATAAATAAATAAAGAATGTGTCACTTGTGAAAAACAACTTATAATTTGTAAATAACAGTTCTAAAAATTGATCTATTGTCAGGAATGATTCGGGCATTTTCAAATTTATTTATTGTAGATTATAGACGCGTCGACATCTGAGGCCATTAGCGTCTTTCAACTACACTAAATAACAGCTATCTTAAAACTAAATAACATCACAAAACATCCATGAGCGCAGGTGGGATTCGAACCCACGACAGTCTAGTCTAGAAGCTGCGGAACCAAGTACGCTATTTTTTTTTCAATCAAGACATTAAACATTTTTTTTTAAATACTCGATAACTTTTAATGTTTTGAATTGTAAAAAAGTAACCAGAAAACATAAAAACACGAACACTTTTTAAAGCAAAGCTTTATTAGGCCCGTTTTTTCACCGTTCGATTACGCGTGTCGATCGACACGTCACGTACGATCGAAGCGATCGATCAGACCAGTAGGTACTCATCGAAAAGCAACGACGCGACGGTTCCATAATTACTAATATCGTACGAATATTCAGTCGAGCAGCACATCAAATACCCATTAACCACCAACAATAAAATCTGGATTCTTATTTTCAAATTATATTACCAAAACTACGTAAACAAAATTATATACTTTCGGCGATTTCGAGTTAAAAGCAGTTAGGGTTATGACAAAAAGTTTCCCTTGCACAGTGGTTTCATAAAACCGCGCCGTACTTTTTTTGTATCTATTAATTAATTATTAAAAATAATAAATTCAAAATAATAAGATTGGTATTAATTATGCTTGGATTAATTTGGCACTATTAGTGGCCTTAAATTTAAAAAAAAGTGTGGGTCTCGGGACCCCCGACAGATGTGAAACATCAAAGAAAACGTTTTTGAACTCGGTGGTATTCTCTATGTAGTAGTATATATTTTTTCAAAAGCAACAACTAACTGTTATGCTGACGTAATCCTATATACTGCACTGTAACACCGCGTGTGTTACAGTGCACGCCTGAGCCAGAAACGCAACTAAATACACAGCGAAGTATCTATATTACAAGTTATATAACTCACCCTATATATTTAATACATGGTATTCACAGCCAGCAGTATACCTACTCCTTATCTTTTCAAAACTGTTTAGATTAAAGGTCCTTAAAACTTACTTTATAAAAACCATTGAAAACCCCGCAACGGGTATTAATAGTCTGTCATTCGACAAGCGAGCATCGTGCTAGCTATTAACCATTTTACTGCAATAATTATCGTTACGAAACGAGCACATACAAAAGTATGCAAATATAATAAATAAATAAATTTAAATATAAAATTACAATATATCAACAATATAATTAATATTTTTTATAAATAAAAAACTATTAAAATTTAAACAAAGTTTTATTGTTACGTCACGAGTCACGACTCAACACTTTCGAGCTCCCCGAAACGTAACTGGCGCAGTCGCATAGGATCTGCATGATCGAGTTATCAACTATAAAAAAAATTTAAAATATATTGAGCCCTATAGCTCAGAAGGCCGGTAAGCCCTTCACAACTGTACTCAAGAACAGAAGAATCGACTTCTACCTGATACAGCCGTGCAGTCGAAACCGAAACCTACAGAATCAACCATTAATTCATCTGGCATCAGAGCGAAAATCTACCGAATGATTTAAAGAAACATCGTATTATTTTAGTAATGTAAGTTCTTTTTATTTAAAAAAAAAAAAAACTCAAAAGATCTTTCAAGTGAATTCTTCATTCCAAATTTATGTCGTCAAGTCCGTTAGACTTAAGCGATTTGAATTCAGTGCTATTAGAATTGATAAACGATTCTACGAATTCTACACTTGGAACATCTTCTGACGATATCTTAGCTACTAGTACTACTTTAAATAATAGTATCACAATGTCGACACCAGCTTTAGACGTACATGCATTCAAGTTTATCCCGGAATTTGACGGAACCAACCCAGATATTCTTTATAATTTTATTCGAAGTATAGATTTAATTGTAAATCGATTTTTTGTATTAAATGCTACAACAAATGACGGAAAATATCAAAATTCACAATTAGTCAACGGAATTTTTTCTAAATTGTCAGGATTAGCACGACAGGTAGTTTCTGCCAATTTATGTAACGATTGGAATTCAATAAAAAATATTTTACAACAAACATTTGCGGATACTCGCGATGAAAATGAATTATTATATGATTTAGTTAATATTAGGCCCAAACAGGGACAATCATACATACAATATTATTTAGATACTTTTAAAATCGTTAGTTTGTATATTTCTAAATTGGATATTTCTCATCAAGATTTGTGCAATATGAAAAAGGAATATATTCATAGAATAGCTATAACTAATTTAATGAAATTTTCACAAGAACCAATCGGAACTTATTTAAGAACTATTAGACCGACATCTTTAGTAGAAGTAAAACAATTAATAGAACTAGAAACTAAAAATATTGGTTGTTATCCAAAACCACAATACAAACAAACAAGTAACACTAACACACAAAGAACACAAATTAAGCAACCCAATTTTAGACCACATTACACAATAAATCCATCAAACCAATTCAGACCTCAAGCTTCACAACACAATAATTTTCCATCACAGCCAATACATGTACAACCTAAATTCAGTACACCACAAAAATTTTTCACTAATCAACAAGTATTTGGAAAACAAACACACGGTACAATATCAAGAAAGACGAATGTTTTTAAACCACAACATAAATTTGACCTCCCTGCCCCTACACCAATGTCGGTTACGAGGACCAACACGTACAGGCCATATTCTAATCGACAACAATCTTTCTCATTTACGAGCAACGGTCAAAATCCTAATATTATTTCTGAGGAATTATTTTGCAATGAAATTCCAAAAGATAGTGAAATTTATGAACAAGCTCAAAATTATGAAGTAGACCCTACAAGTTATTCTGTTTCGACTACAGAATATGATTCACAATTAAACTCAGAATTCGTTACGGAAATGGAAAATATGACTAGTATACAAAATACTGAACAACCTGATAATCAAAATTTTCATTTGGGAGAACCTGTTTATTTACTAACTTAAATAATGTATTTCCAGAACAAGATTTTTTCAACCTTAGTAGAAAAAATGAATTAAGTTACATTTTGATTAATAATCCACCTTTAAAACTTTTAATAGATACAGGCTCAACGAGATCATATTTAGATCCAAAAATTGCAAATAAGTACTTTTCAAATTTAATAAAAAATGAACAATTCAAAGTAACGACACTTCACCAAACAAAAACGTATAATGGAAAAATTTCGATTTCATGTTTTGAAGAGTTTAATTCAGACGCTATTTTAGAATTTTTTGTTCTAAACGTACACCCAGTATACGACGGACTCTTGGGTTTAGATACATTAACAAAATTAAAAATTACAATTGATTTACCGAATCACTGTATAGTTTCACCCACTTGTAAAATCCAACTACATTATTTGAAAACAGGACAAGCAATACTTTTTGAAACTGTAGTCCCAGCACACTCAGCTCAAATTTGCGAAATACCAATCAATAGCTTTGACTCCGAAATTTTTATAGACAGACAAAGTATAGGCAACATAATAACAACCCCTATGTTAACTTCCGTAAAAAATGGAATTGCAAAAATTGAATTAACAAATAATGGTCACCTACCTTACCACGTCAAAATAACCGAACCTATTAAATTTCAGCATTTTAATCAGGAAAATTTTGAATTATATAACGCTTCTTACGAGAAACAGGATAAAATTAGAGAAAAAGTAGAATCATTATTACGTATCGAACACCTTAATGATGTCGAGAAAACTCAGATTATAGATATATGTTCGCGGTTTTACGACATATTATATAAAGAGAATGAACCCTTAACATTTACCAATAAAATAAAACATGAAATAAAAACTAGGGACGAAATTCCTATATATACAAAGCGTTACCGTTATCCACAAGTACACAAAATAGAAATTCAAAACCAAATACAAAATCTTTTACGACAAAATATTATCCGACCCTCGTATTCACCCTGGTCTAGTCCCGTGTGGATCGTACCAAAGAAAACAGATGCTTCTCAAAAAATTAAATGGAGAATGGTAATCGATTATAGGAAGTTGAATGAAAAAACTATAGATGATAAATACCCACTTCCTGTTATCGATGACATTTTAGACAGACTTGGAAGATCACAATATTTCACAACCTTAGATCTAGCGAGTGGCTTCCATCAGCTGGAAATGTCTCCGAAAGATATACAAAAAACTGCATTCACAACTGAGCATGGGCATTATGAATTCTGTCGTATGCCATTTGGTTTGAAAAATGCTCCCTCCAGTTTTCAAAGAGTCATGGACGATATTTTGCGAGGTTTACAAAATAAAATTTGCTTAGTCTACATGGATGATATTATAATTTTTTCCCCATCCCTACAAGAACATATACAAGATATTAAAAAAGTGTTTAACCGATTACGTGAATCCAGTCTCAAAATACAATTAGATAAATCCGAATTTTTAAGAAAAGAAGTAAATTTTTTAGGACATGTTGTTACACCATCTGGAATTAAACCAAATCCAGATAAAATAAAAGCAATTATAGACTTTCCGGTTCCAAAAACTCAAAAGGAATTGAGAGGTTTTTTAGGACTAATAGGGTACTACAGAAAATTCATTAAAGATCTAGCCAAAATAACGAGACCAATGACTGACTGTCTTAAGAAAAATGCAAAAATTATACACAGTGACGAATTTCTTAACGCTTTCGAGACTTGTAAAAATTTACTGACTAATGAACCACTATTACAATACCCCGACTTTAAACAGTCATTTAACGTTACGACAGACGCTAGTAATTTTGCCTTAGGAGCGATTCTTTCACAAGGCCCCATTAATAAAGATAAACCGATCGCCTATATATCAAGAACTTTAAATGAACACGAAAAAAATTATAGTACGATCGAGAAAGAGCTGCTAGCAATAGTATGGGCTGTCAATAAATTTAGGCCATATTTATATGGACACAAATTTAATTTGATTACAGATCATCAACCCCTTACCTACCTAGAAAAATTAAAAGAGCCACATTCTAGATTAGCTCGTTGGAAACTAAAACTTATGGACTATAACTACCAATTAATTTACAAACCAGGAAAAATAAATTCAAATGTAGATGCTTTATCGCGAATTGAACTTCATTTAAGTGAAAACGATAATCAATCAATAATAGTAAATTTAGACAATGAAAGACCTATAATGACAGACCAAGAACTAGTAGATATTTTAGAAAGTAATAATAACAATTTACCTCCCCAGACTAATGAAACAGCGCATACTAGTATTGAACACCCGATATTGGAAATACCTATTTCAGAACACCCTATAAATCAGTACGTAAATCAAATTTTTATAGTCACAAGAGATATCTTCATAAAAGACTTTAAAGTAGAACAATTGTTTAAAAATAAGAGAAATAGATTTAAATTTTATATACCATCGAATCAAATAGAAATTGCAGTTAATGATTTATTTCTTAAAAACATAAAACCAAATATTCCATATGCTCTATATTTTGATAATAATGAAATTGCTCCAGTCATTATAGCACACTTACAAAATACATTCAAACACAGTTCGTATAAATTAAAACAATGTACTAGTTTACTCGTTGATGTAGAACACTTTGACGAACAAGAAAAAATAATTGAACAATATCATTTAGGTAAAACAAACCACAGAGGTGTCACAGAAACATACCAGCACATTTTAAAAACATATTATTGGCCCCAACTTAAAGAACATATAAATAGATACATTAATAATTGCGACCATTGCCAAAGATACAAATATGAAAGAAAACCAAATAATCCGCCCTTAGAAATAACACCAACCCCTAGTAAACCACTGGAATTAATTTCAATAGACATATTTCACTATAAAAAACAAAAATATTTAACTATCATTGACGAATTTTCAAAATATGGCCAAGCCTATGAAATAGCCAGCAATACAACCCTAATAATAATAGAAAAATTACTACATTTCTTTTCGCATCACGGTATACCGATATGTTTAAAATCTGATCAAGGTTTAGAATTTTCGAATTCCTTGTTTTCTGAATTTTTGAAATTGTATTCAATAAAACAACACTTTACTACAGCCCTACATCACGATTCAAATGGAACTATAGAGCGTTTTCACAGCACTCTTTGTGAACATTTGCGATTAATAGAAAATAATAAAAGTCTAATAACAAGTCAGATAATGACCCTGGCCATCATAGCATATAATCATTCAATACATTCGACTACAAGTCATAAACCTATTGAATTAATTAATGGGCATTATTCAGAAAATGATCTGCTCAAAATTAATTTAAATGAATATTACTTTTCAAATTTTATTCAAGAACATAAAGACAAAATAAACATACTTTATAAACAAATTCACTGTAAAATGAAAGATAAGAAAGAACGTGTTATATCAAAACAAAATGAAAAAAGAACTCAACAGCCCAAATACCCAGTAAATACGAAAGCTAGAGTCATGTTACCACATAGATTAAAGACGGATCCCAGAGCTTCAAAAGAGCGAATAATTTTAGAAGACCAGCCTAAGAAAGTAATGCTTTTAAATCCAGAAACTGATAATATAGCTACCTATCATAAGAAAGAAATAAAACGACCCTTGCGTTTTAAAGTCAACAAATCAACACTTAGAAAATAAAAAATTATCTCACATTTGTTTTGTTTTGATAAATAATGACGACTTACACTTTTCCTGATACATATCCCAAACCAAAACTATCATATTACATAAACACAGACACTTCATTATGAAGGCGAATGTTAAAAACACCCTAATATGTTATCTATGTTTATACTCACCACTTAGTCACATTTTTATGTAACATAAACAAACACACACTTGTGTGGGTATAATTTATGATACTTTAGTTAATCTTTAGATTTAGAAACATTTTAGTTATAATTATTAAACATGGTAAGAGATTGTCATTCAATTGCAAAGATAATTTACTTGTTAATACAAAGTTATTGATCAAATTACTTATGCTAAATATAAATCTAGTAGATGTCAAATTGACGGAGATACATAAATCAATACTGAAGTCTCAGCGACAAACTCTTACTAAGTTTGAAAACTAATAATAATAATTTTTTATAACCTTTGTATGTAAACATTTTTTATATATTATTTTGTTGTTGTAAACGAGCAACACTCATATTGTTAAAAGAAGAAATCCACTTTTGTTGATGGAAATACCTTAGAAGTGAGAAAGATACAGCCTAATATTTGAGTTTTGTTCGTATCGCAAAATATTGTTTTTTTTTTCAATATTTGTGCTCTTTTCATAACGGCGGAGGAGTTATATAACTCACCCTATATATTTAATACATGGTATTCACAGCCAGCAGTATACCTACTCCTTATCTTTTCAAAACTGTTTAGATTAAAGGTCCTTAAAACTTACTTTATAAAAACCATTGAAAACCCCGCAACGGGTATTAATAGTCTGTCATTCGACAAGCGAGCATCGTGCTAGCTATTAACCATTTTACTGCAATAATTATCGTTACGAAACGAGCACATACAAAAGTATGCAAATATAATAAATAAATAAATTTAAATATAAAATTACAATATATCAACAATATAATTAATATTTTTTATAAATAAAAAACTATTAAAATTTAAACAAAGTTTTATTGTTACGTCACGAGTCACGACTCAACACTTTCGAGCTCCCCGAAACGTAACTTACATATCTACACCTGTATACATATACTTTTGGTCTTTTGCTTTACAGTACGTTCGTATGTGTACTCTCTCTCTCTCTTCCCGTGCTCGAGCGCGCGGAAGCCGAGAGGGAGAGAGAGAGAGAGAGTGCCGCAGTGGTGGGGAGAACAGCAGCGAAGGAGCGAACCAAACATTTCGTTGCATATTTCCCCTCACGCGGCTGTTCACAGCCCGACATAAGATGTTTTACATCAAAAATTACTAAATACTTGACTTGAATAAAAAGAAAATCGACAAGATTTACCTTCCTATATCTGCGAAAGTATATGAACACACGGTATAATAATATTATGTCATACTCTCATAGTGGTGTATAGTTATAGATCCTTTCTTAAGCACATCCTCTTATCCTTGTAAATGACATTGTGTTTGCGGCGTGTGAAAGATGACATACACTATCCTGCAGGATTAGGGATCGTCGGACGTCGCCGTCCGTTGCATCCCGACCGCTCCCACCACCACCGCCGTCTCTTCCTCAAGAGATCTGTCGTATAAGTAAGGTTCGACGTTGGCTTGCGAATTTAATTTAAGATATGCACGTGGAAAGATATATCTATATACAGGGTGTACCACAGAAAATTACCGAACATAGGGAAAACTCCATTGTGCTAATTAGTTAGGATCAGTGATTGCTGTGCCCTTTTTCATGCTTAAAACCATGATAATTAATTTAGTTGAGTTAGCTATGTGTATTCTATCTTTGTCACGCTAACCATTTTGTTTATGTCTTCGGGGAATTTAGAATGTTGTGTGATGCATTGCTTGATATATTTTGTTTTAATATTTTTCACGTTACCTTTTTGTATCGCAACTGAACTTCAGTATAGCTACTTAAAAATTTAATGGGGGATTACTATTTTTGAAGTATTTGTAAATTTTTTTTTCTAATTCATATAGTTTCGTAAATATTTTAAAAACAAAAAAATCAGCTGTTCTTTGTTTTGAAATAGGCAATTGATCTGTCATTTTGAAATGCGATACAGAATAGGTGACTTCAACACACCACACATTGAAGTTTTTTCGTTACTAGCTTCAGGGTTATTGCAGCAGTACTGTAACTTGTATGCAGGGTGTACCACAAAAAACCGAACATAGGGAAAACTCCATTGTGCAAATTAGTTAGGATCAGTGATTGCTGTGCTCTTTTTCATGCTTAAAACCATGATAATTAATTTAGTTGAGTTAGCTATGTGTATTCTATCTTTGTCACGCTAACCATTTTGTTTATGTCTTCCCTGTTGCACTCATTTATTTTCTATGTTCTCAATCCTGTGATACACCCTGTATACACACAGCTATGTCCTTCTGCGCATCTTAAGAAACCGCGGTGGTAATGGTATGTATAGGGATGGAAACAGGCTAGTGTGGGAAAGACACGTTCCCGCACATCGGCCTGTTAAAAGTAACTTTACATGCATACATATACATGCATGTAAAACAGCTATGGCGAACAAAAATGGGTGTGTGCTTATGACCACACGACAGAAGTGAAAACTTCAGATTTTCTAATTTTTGGTGTCGCATCTATGTATATTAATATTATAGCGCATTTATGAACAAAAAATAATTTATTACTATAAAATACTAAAATTATATTTTTAATTAATTCCACCTTGGTTCCAAAAAAATTATAATTATTGTCAGAGAAAGAATATAACAAAAATTAAAAATATATAAGTAAATATCATTTAGAATTTAGAAAAAAAAATACGTCAAAAATTCTACGGTGCCATCAGGTTTCGAACCCAGGGTCCTATGCATAGAACGCAAAGACTAAACCAACTGCGCTATGGGTGGCAGTATGTAGACGGCCGGTTTTATGGTATAAGTATGTTGCGAATTCTTACGCAAAATGAGAATACAACAATGGGAGTTGAGTTTTTTTTGTGGTTATAATATAATAATTATTAAAATAGACAGTAGCCATTCCACAAATAAATACTTTTCTTAACGTAATCAGTCGGCGAACATGCCATCGTGATGTTAAACGTCAAACAATTAAGATATACAAGGAAAAAATCAAAGACCACTGTCAGGACTTGAACCCGAAATTCCCATGTTTCCGGCTGGTTGAGTTACCTCTTACTCACATATAGGAAATGCCACTCTCGGGGCACTGTGTGAGTAAGAGGTAACTCAACCAGCCGGAAACTGGGAATTTCGGGTTCAAGTCCTGACAGTGGTCTTTGATTTTTTCCTTGTATATCTTAATTGTTTGACGTTTAACATCACGATGGCATGTTCGTCGACTGATTACGTTAAGAAAAGTATTTGTTTGTGGAATGGCTACTGTCTATTTTAATAGTTATTACAAAATTGAGAACGCTTCACATGCGAATTCTTACGCAAAATTGCGAACGCTTCACGTTATTTCAGTACCCAGGCAAAGAGTGCCTAACGTGCCTATTAGGAACTTTTCACTTCGATAATAATTCAAATTTCATTTGAAATTCATTAAAAACCAGGAATCCATAAAAACGCTCAATCAACCGCTTTCCTATTGCTATCCTCCGACAATCGCCGAGGATGACGTCGCCGTATAAGAATATAACATTACCGCCGCATCCTTTTTCGTTATTGGGAAGGAGTCTGCAGTTAGACAGGACATATAATTTCTATTCGCCGGAAGTGAGACGGAGTTATATATATCTATAGGCGAGTGATCCACTTCCTCTCTTGAGATCGCAAGGAGGAGATGTGCGTGGGATGATAAAGGAATGATGCAAAGGTCGCCTTCTTGGTTAACCTTTATATTTATTACACAAAGGGGCTCAGCACCATTTCGTGCGGACCAAATCGATAATTCAATACATTAGATATAAGTAAGACGAAATTTGATTTATTGTATTATTTATTATTTGATCAAGGAGGATTTATTACAGATATGAAGGCCGGCTTTATAATATATATAATTTTTTTATGAGATTCCTTTACGAATAGTCTTCATAATTGATGTCAAGTAGAAATATCGTATTTCCGAAAAAAAATTATCTGTCTGTTTCACTGCTGTCGATTTGTATGTTTGGTTGCTTATAACTATAAAGAAACGATATCGATGGGGATATTTTACACGTTTTTTAAAACAGCATAACGAAGGTGTATACAAAAACTGAGCTAACTGGGAATTATTTCCCAGATTGGTTGTTCAATTACGTCTAGAATAAAAAATTTACTAAAAAAACAAAAAACCCTACTGCGTAAAAATCGAACATAAAAGATGGAAACAAGATCAAATGATAACATGCAGTCGGAGGCATAGTAGTAACAAATTGAACAGAAATACCTCCGACTGCATGTTATCATTTGATCTTGTTTCCACCTTTATGTTCGATTTTTACGCAGTCGGGTTTTTTGTTTTTTTAATAAATTTTTTATTTCCTTCCTTTTAGTTGAATCTACTCATCAAGCCTTTTCATTTGATACCCCACACACAAGGTTTTACCGATTTTTGCATACTGACAAAATGGCGTCTAGCGCCCGCCATATTGAATTTTCCGTGACGTCATGTACCCTATTTGAAATGTCAACGAAACCTTTCTTTTGTTTTGATTTTGGTACCTATATCAATGTATTTAGAAGGAAAATTACTTTTGCATTCTGACAAAATGGCGTCTAGCGTCCGCCATATTGAATTTTGCGTGACGTCATATACCCTATGTCACTCTGGGGATTCAGACGAATCTAATGACACCTCATTTTTCAAAATCCGTCAAGCCGTTTAGGCTACAGAGCGTGATAAAGAAATATACATACATAGATACATACATACACTCGAAAAACATTACCCTCCTTCTGGCGCAGTCGGGTAATGACTGGGCTATTAAATCGTTTCACTTAAAAATGCAACATCCACTGAACTTGAACGCATGACGTCTTAAGTAAAATTAAATTCGCTGTTGGTATCGAAGTATCGAGTATGCGGACTGTCCGAAAATTCGGAGAAAAACAAATAAATAGAAAAACACGTCGGATGTTACATTAAAACTGTCTAGCGAGAAAAATACACCCGTCTCCGTCTAACACTTCGAATAAACGCATTCACTGTCACGCTTCCTCCTCAGGGTATTATCTAATTAAAAACTTCATTGTCTGTCACAGAAGACTATAATTAAATTCATTTATGATAAAGTTATTAAATTAGTTATTTTGTCTTTGAGTATACGAGAAACTGAGACAGTCTTTCAGTAAGACAAGGACGGAGAGTAGATGCATTGCATGGAAACGAGATGTCACTACTGAGTCTAGGTTGCACTTTGCATAAGTTAATTGATAGTCTAGACTCGAACTGTCTCATTAAACAAAACAATTTATTAAAATAATCCTTTCCTAGATGTCTCTAATCCAGACGCGAGTATATAGGGGATTTACCGACAAGCAGTTCAGAACACTGATATAATTAATATATAGCGAATGGCAGCCATTGTGTAAAAACAACCTGTGCAGCGCCATGTTAGTATTTGATGGGTGACTTTTTTAGCGGGCTGTTTGATTTTTAGATTAGGGGTCAGTATAGTACTGCTAAAAACGTTGATCCTCAGATATATGTTCGCTACTGGGATTGGCAGCGAAGAAGGGAGGGAGGATAACCCCCTAACAAATTCTAGATATGAATTGGTTCTAGGATCAGATAGCCCTGACAGTTGGGGGCCGGAAAAAATATCTAAAGTAAAAATAGGTAAAAAAACTTTTAAGTTAAACGGTTTTATAAATGTACTAAAAAGAAAAAAAAATAAAATTTAATTTAGGTTCATAAGTATAAAAGCGTGGGTCGTAAACTCTATGATAATTTATTACAGTCACGACCCACGTTTTTATACTTATGAACCTAAATTAAATATTATTTTTTTCTTTTTAGTACATTTATAAAACCGTTTAACTTAAAAGTTTTTTTACCTATTTTTATTTTTAATTTTTTAGTGTGCTTTATTTGCTTAGTCTGATTTTATCACATTTATTCGATCTACTGAAACGTTACCGGAGTAAGACCTTTTGCCTGTGAAAATTCAAAAATGCGATTTGCACCCGGACTGGAGCCGGGCCGGTCAGCTAGTTACCATAATATTGTATTGTCACCGGAGATACACATGTGTGCAAAATTTCAACTCATTCGGATCACGGGAAGTGGGTGAAAATTCGAAAATGCGATTTGCACCCAGACTGGAGCCGGGTCGGTCAGCTAGTTACCATAATATTGTATTGTCACCGAAGCTACACATGTGTGCAAAATTTCAACTCAATCGGATAACGGGAACTGGGTGAAAAATCGGTCGCAAGATTTGAAACAAACAAACAAACATATACAAATATACGGGGTCAAGCTAAATAAAACAGATCCCACTCTCGGGGCACTGTGTGAGTAAGAGGTAACTAAACCTGCCGGAAACAGGGAATTTCGGGTTCAAGTCCTGACAGTGGTCTTTGATTTTTTCCTTGTATATCTTAATTGTTTGGCGTTTAACATCACGATGGCATGTTCGCCGACTGATTACGTTAAGAAAAGTATTTGTTTGTGGAATGGCTTCTGTCTATTTAATAATTATAATATTATAACCACAAAAAACTCAACTCTCATTGTTGTATTTCTAAATAAAACCGTTTAAAAGTCGGTTTGGTTTTGAATTGCAAAAATCAATACTTAGTAAGTCAGGAAAAACATTTCACAAATGCACAAAATAAAAAATGTGATCTTAAAATTATAATTTAAAAAAATCCATTACTCAAACCTTTGAGTTATTGTATATTTTTCGGTCAATGATTTTTAATATCTCCACTTATCATGAAAAAATACTAGACACTGTTTTCAGGAAATCTCTGTGCAAATATAATATGATTTAAAGACATCGGAAAATGTATCATAAAAAGAAAATGCCGAAAAGACATAAATCACCATATTATCTTTTCAACATGAAATAAAACCCTATGTAAATACTATATAATATACGGTGTGTACATCAAAACATGAACAAGAGATCGTTATCACAAACAGTACATAGTATGTATGTGATCGCAAAAGACAAAATAGCTTATGTAAAATTTTATACACATGTATATATATACTTTTGCTTTACAGTACGTTCGTATGTATACTCTCGGAAGCCGAGAGAGAGAGAGAGAGTGCCGCAGTGGTGGGGAGAACAGCAACGAAGGAGCGGACCAGAAATTTCGTTGCATATTTCCCCTCACGCGGCTGTTAACTGCCCGACATAAGATGTTTCACATCAAAAATACTTTGGAACATGGTTTTCCATACCGATTTTTAATATTAGCTGTGTTAATTTTTATTCTTCAGTGTTTTACGCAAGTCTAGACGGACATACGGTATATCTACATTCTACATACATTACATTGAATAGGAAAAGTTGTCCCGTTTCGTGAAAAATACGGCGATAAAAAATGTGGCGGTAAATGTAGATGACATGACAGTCGTATAGATATATCCACAGTTTGTTTGACCTTACGGTGCGGACGGATGCGTCATATTATAAACAAAAGAGAACTATATAATAATGGACAAAAGACGAACGAGAAAATGTCGGAAGAGACGTTACCGAAATATGCGTCAAATGATGCATGCGAGAAAATATGAGGGAAAAGCGAATTGACGAAAATGCAGTTATAGTGAATGTCAAAAAAAAAAAGATAACGACGATCGAGGACTATAAAGTCTGATTCACACCTGTATAAAAATTAAACTGAATAATTGTGATGTATTTGAATTTGTTTCATTATAGTATTTATAATAAAATGTTATGAGTAAACTTAGATTATATAATTGGGTTTTTAAATGAATTTTTTTTTTTACTTAAATGGAAGGACCACATACAAGTTTTATAGCAAAACTTTTTTTTTATTGTTTTTGCTTACTAATTAAAAAGTTATATTTAAATAAAAATTAATTTTTAAGCTCAGTTCCGATAACGCGCCGAAAGAATCCGAACGCGTGTGACGTCATTATGTTATCTGTGGTCTTTGTATCCATGGTTACCAAGTTAAAAATTTATTATTTTTGATAGTATGTGTAATACATATACACAAATACCAACAAATGCAGACACATTTTAACATAACGACGTCACAAACATTCCTGGCGCGTTTTGAAGTCACGTGATATTTTTTAAATTTTTATACATTTTAATTAATTTTTAGTAATTTATCTATAGCTTTAAAAACTTTTTTCTTTTCGATTTTCAATATTACTCATGTTAAATTATTAGAAAAAATTAAAAAATTAATAATTTTTTTTAAACTTAAATACCTAATTGTAGCTAATAAGTTAGATCATCGTGATATTGTAACAAAGAACATTTTTGTATGAATGAAATGTTTAAATCAGAAATAAACGAATCTACACAGAATAAGGTTGTTTATTAGTGTATTTGCCATATGGCACATACACTATTGGCGTCGGTCGGATGGCGGGACCTAGGGGTCGGACCAAAATTTCTCGACGTTTCATAGCCTCCTGAACAATTTGGCACCATTTTTGGAAATGTCTGTTTATAATGTATATATATATATATATTTGGATATATATATATATATGTGTGCGGGCTATAACTTTCGAAAGAGTTAATTGATTTTGACGAAATTTGGTAGGCACGTTGAAATCCATCACCGCACGAAGCCTATTTAAAATGGGCCCAATCGGACTATTTTAAGGGTTGTTTTTAGGGGTTGAAAAAAGTTTTTGGGCCCAAAAATGCCGAAAAAATTCTCAGAATCGTTTCAAAATTGAAATTTAACCCTTTAGTAACGATTAAAATGTGCTGCTAAAATTTTAATAAAATCGGCCCGACAGGACCGGACTTACAAATTTTATGAAAACACTAGTTTGCGGATAGTGCTTTACTTACTGAAGGGTGTATTTAATTTGGTACCGAGATTGCATTGATAAAAATATTGAAATTAAGAAAAAAAATATTATTTTAAGGGATGTACTAAGGGGTTAAATTTTTTATTTTGTTCAAAAACAAACTTAAGTTCACATAATAAAGCCACAATGCCAGTATTAGCAAATACACTATATTGTCGGCAGGGTTTTGGCACTGCGACCCGAGTTTTTATTTTATAAAACTACAATAATCAAAAAACTTTTTTACAAAAAAAAACTTCTTCTACTAAAAAAAGAGGAAAATAATAAAATTTTGAGGTCGGCACCAATTTAATTGCTTAAAATTTTTATACAGGCTGATTCAGTTTTAACATTGAATATTTTGACAAAATATTCTTTTCGTCGTTCTGAAAAATATAACAAAAATCCTTTCACTAGTTTCCTATGTAAGATATACAGGGTGTCAAAGTTTAGAAAAATAAAACTGAACCATCCTGTAAATATCATACATGACCGATCTGCATATTGTTACAAAACTATTTTCTGAGTTGGCGGAATAAATATTTATTTTATCAGGTGAATTTATTTCAGATTTATTTCGCTGTTCAACACTGTCACAGTATAATCTACACTGCCTGATTCCCGTTGACTGATCAATATTTATATCATTGCGTGACACCGTCGACTGATCTCTGATTCACTCGTACTTTGCTTATATAGGTCGCGCAGCCCAGCCTAGTACGTTCTCGCGTTCTCTAGAACATTCCGGCAGGTACTCGTATCTTCGATACCATTCCACGCTTTACTACTGTGACCTTTCTTTCTCGTCGTTTATTGGAGGCAGTGGCGTAACAACTTGGGGTTTGCTACAATATGATGAATCAGTTAAGAAAAATAAAATGTTAGTTAATAATACGAAATGAAGGGTGTTGAAGAATATCTCGCCTCGGGGCGCCTGGACGGCTAAGGCCGGCGCTGTTCATAGACAGTAGACCCGGTAGTTTATGTAATGTAACTCTGGCTTTAGGGTGTCCGGAATGAAAAGTAATAACGCATCGTGAATATTCTGAACGACCTTAAATCAATCGGGCGTTCCAAACACACGTTTCGTGTTTTCAGTAACGCAAAGAAATTGTCTGTTGAAAAAGAAATCAGTGTAGGCAATGCGCGTATACAGAGTGTACGATAAATCCAAAATATTATATAGAAATAAGATAAATCATTTACAAATATGATTTTATGACCTAAGCTGTCGAGTGTTTATAATCAATTAACCAAGATAGGCGTCCTTTAAGGTATCAGATTTCTAGTATTTTACCACGTTTTTATTAACTCGCTTTCTTGTCTGTCTGTTCGGTACAAATCTTGCAATCAAAATTTTGACTAGTTCTAATTGAGCTAGATCATTGAAATTTTGCACACGTGTAAAGTCCAGTGACAATGCAATATAATATTTCAAATATCGTTTTAAATCCAATATGGCGGACGAACCAAGATGGTGGATTACCTTTTTCTACACAACCCACTTGATATGGGTATCAAATGAAAGGGCTTTACGAGTAGAATACGATGAGCTATGTGACGTTTTTACACACTGTAACATTATTACAATTTATAAAAAAAAAATAAATAGAACTAGCAAAGTAAAATTAATCCAACTGTAACAAAATATTTAAACATCTTAATCGTCACATAACTGCTAACCTTGTCATCTTGCATAATTAAAAATTTGTCAAATCTCAATATTAAAAATGCATTTTTGTAGAATTATTACTTCGTGAATTTTCAAAAGGGAACATTATTAAAATAAATTATCAAAATATTGTCTGACCGAAGTCGAGTTATTCCTGCAGAAGTTAAGGAAATAACACAAGCGACATTCGCGTAGAAATTATTTAATGTATATTAGTGCAATTACTTATTAAATTCATTTTATCTTACTGCAACCTGCGTTTTATTTTACTAATTTTAATACACTGATTCTGAACCATCAAATCGTTATAACACACAAGTCTAAAAAGCATCCTACCCAATGATTGTAAACTATATCTGACAGTTCGCCTAACCTATAACGATATCAATTTACGGTGTTTTTATAAGTATTCAATTTATTGTAAATTATAGACGCGTCGACAGCTTAGGTCATTAGCGTCTTGATTACATTAAATAACAATTAACTCAAAACTAAATGAGATCACAAAACATTCATGAGCGGAAACAGGACTCGATCCCATGACAGTCCGATCCAGAGGCCGCGACGCCAACCACTGGACCATACTGTCCTCTTATAAGTATTCAATGTTGTTCAATTTTTTGTTCTTTAAATCCACTTGTTACAAAATATACTGTGTGTTACGCGGGCAGAAAGTTGGCGGTTGCAACTCGTGTGGTAAACTTCACAAATCGGCGCAACTTTTTGCCCTAATACAATGTACTGTTCATCGTACAGTCTGTATATTCTAATATGTTTACGGATGTACATGCAGGAGCGACGGTATCAACATAAACGAATGAAAAATGTTGTTAGCTCGGAGCTTCGTAGCTCCGATATTATAAATAAACTCGAGTGAACTCAAAACGAGATACACTTTATGACTACAGAAGTGCTAGAGCCGTATAGTCGTTATATACATGTGTAGGGTAAAGTTTCACATTTTAACACACACACACAAACACGGTCCGAAGCGTCATTTAATTTTATACGCCCTTTTGAATATTTAATCAGACAGTGTTCTAAAATGTTTCCAACACTTAATAACAAATTAATAAGCGAAAAAAGATCGATAAAAAATTTCGCTTGAGCCTATCTATATTCCTATACCTTATTTTTTTCTTCAATGTTTCTTAAGAAAATTGAAGTAATAGACCGAGAGCTAGTGACAATTTTTTGGTGTTATTTATTCAAGGTCTTATTTTTGTGAAGATGTTGAGGGAGGTATATTAAAGTGCCTTGAGTAAGGGATTTTGTTAGATAGCGGTATGGGAAGGATGCAGACCGCCCTCAACATGTAACAAAAAAAAAATGGTCACAATTATTATTGCTTCAAGGCTGAAATTGTTTGTATAGCTTGTCGGTGACCCAATAATGCCATTATAATATTTGCAGATCGATTTGTCAGTATTAAAGGGATGGCAGAGATAGATTATCCTAAACGTATCATGGACCCGACGAAATTTATATTATTAGTTCAAGGTTCAAATTTTAATATGTTGTTACGGCGACTGTTTGAAGCATGTATTTCAATTTGCAGAACAAAATGTCGGTATTAACCCCCTCTCTTAGAAGGAAACTTGCTCGCCATAGGTATTTATATCGTTCTGCAAGGGGGTTAATAACGACATTTTTATTTATTTTATAATGACATTATTGGGTCATCGACAAGCTATACAAACAATTTCAGTCTTGAAGCAATAATAATTGTGACTATTTTTTTTGTTACATGTTAGGGCGGTCTTCATCCCTCCCATACCGCTATCTAGCAAAATTCCTTACTCAGGGCACTTTAATATGCGTCCCTCAACATCTTCACAACAATAAGGCCTTGAATAAATAACACCAAAAAATTGTCACTAGCTCTCGGTCGGTGATGAGGTCTAAATGCGTGTCCGAGAAGCCAGATTCTGAATGTACTATTCCATCAAGGAGTGTTGAGCCGTATTCGAGATACTGACAACAAAAAACGATATATAAAAAAAACTGGATTATGCTGCTACCTATTTTATGTTGTTAATCATATTATTTGTTAAATTCAATATTGTAACAAACCCCAAGATTTTACGCCGCTGGCTACAATAGAAGCATCAAGAATAGGTCACAGTGGTGAGGCGTGGAATGATATCTAAGATACCAGTACCTGCTAGACGTCTGGAAAGTACTAGAGCGCGCTGTGTTTGAGCCACGTAGCTCTATATAAGCAAGGAGCCGACGGGAATTGAGTCAGTCGTAAATGAGTGCCAAGTTGAATTTGCGAACAAAAATACAGTGTATAAATAGTGTTACTGTTCAGTGTTATTGAAGTGTATCACTTTGTTTGAGAATAACTATTGTGTTGACTGTTAGAATTGACATATAATTGTTGCTTTGATTGTTATTGAATTGTTGTTACATTTTTAATTATTGTAAATAAATAATTTATTCCGCCCACATAGAAAACAGTTTTGTTACAATATGTAATAAAATTTTCGAAGTGTTGTTCAGTCGACTTTTGTACGGTCAGATAGCTTTGACTATCTAATAATAATAATAGTTAACTAATGTAAAAAAATACAAAAAAAAAACGGCGTTGACAGAAAAATAGAAAAATTCAAAAGCACATCGGTGACCGAAAACACGTCTAATAACAAAATATATGAGTCCGATTCGATTAGCTTGTAACAACACAAAGAAATAAAAACTCGGGTCGCAGTGCCAAAACCCTGCCGACAATATAGTGTATTTGCTAATACTGGCATTGTGGCTTTATTATGTGAACTTAAGTTTGTTTTTGAACAAAATAAAAAATTTAACCCCTTAATACATCCCTTAAAATAATATTTTTTTTCTTAATTTCAATATTTTTATCAATGCAACCTCGGTACCAAATTAAATACACCCTTCAGTAAGTAAAGCATTATCCGCAAACTAGTGTTTTCATAAAATTTGTAAGTCCGGTCCTGTCGGGCCGATTTTATTAAAATTTTGGCAGCACATTTTAATCGTTACTAAAAGGTTAAATTTCAATTTTGAAACGAATCTGAGAATTTTTTCAGCATTTTCGGGCCCAAAAACATTTTTCAACCCCTAAAAACCACCCTTAAAATGGTCCGATTGGGCCCATTTTAAATAGGCTTCGTGCGGTGATGGATTTCAACGTGCCTACCAAATTTCGTCAAAATCAATTAACTCTTTCGAAAGTTATTGCCCGCACACATATATATATATATAAATATATATATATATATATATATATATATATAATATATATATATATATTATATATATATATATATATATATATATATATATATATATATATATATATATATATATATATATATATATATATATATATATATATATATATATATATATATATATATATATATATATACATATATAAATAGACATTTCCAAAAATGGTGCCAAAATGTTCAGGAGGCTATGAAACGTCGAGAAATGTTGGTCCGACCCCTAGGTCCCGCCATCCGACCGACGCCAATAGTGTATGTGCCATATTATGGCAAATACACTAATAATAAATTTCGAAAGGAGCTACTGGACGAGCGTCAACCAATAAAAGCAACTGACTACGTTACGGAGTGGAATGATCCGACGAACAATGGACCAATTGGCGTTATACGGCCGTTAAAAGTGCCAATTCATCGCCACAGATAATACAAATATAGGTACTACAGATTGTGTGTCTATAAGTGTCTATCGATTACATATCACAAGAACACTTTTGTTATTGGAGAAAGTACAGTTTTGTTGCTTTAACCCTTCACCGGACATTAGGAATTTAACACGTCAACGTCCGCGCTTAATTTAACACTGTATATGTAAGGTTGCTATCCGTCCTCTTTTCCCCGGACACCAACCTCTTTTTTACGGCGACCGGGAAGATTTTTTTAATGTAATGTGTCAAAAGTTATATGAATCCGGTAAAAGCTGGTTTTCGTTCCTTCCCCAACCCCCCAGGGGAGTAGAACACATCGCCGGAGGGGGGGGAAATTCAGGATTTATTGAGGGCACCCTAAGGGACCATCATGTAAAAAAAATTTCTTGTAGGATTTTTTCCAAAGTTCGTACATTATTTCGACTTGGCATCTGGTCTATACATAGGTATAGACCGAGAGCTAGTGACAAATTTTTTGGTGTTATTTATGCAAGGCCTTATTTTTGTGAAGATGTTGAGGGAGGCATATTAAAGTGCCCTGAGTAAGGGATTTTGCTAGATAGCGATATGGGAGGGATGCAGACCGGGCGTAACAAAAAAAATGGTCACAATTATTATTGCTTCAAGGTTGAAATTGAATGTATAGCTTATCGGTGACCCAATAATGCCATTATAATATTTGCAGATCGAATAGTCAGTATTAAAGGGGTGGCAGATCACCCTAAACGTGTCATGGACCCGACGAAATTTATATTATTAGTTCAAGGTTCAAATTTTTATATGCTTCTACGGCGACTGTTTTAAGCATATATTTCAATTAGCAGAACAAAATGTCGCCGTAACAACATAATAAAATTTGAACCTTGAACTATTAATATAAATTTCGTCGGGTACATGACACGTTTAGGGTGATCTGCCACCCCTTTAATACTGACCGATCCATCTGCAAGTATTATAACGGCATTATTGGGTCACCGACAAGCTATACAAACAATTTCAGCCTTGAAGCAATAATCATTGTGACCATTTTTTTTGTTACATGTTGGGGACGGTCTGCATCCCTCCCATACCGCTATCTAGCAAAATACCTTACTGAGGGCACTTTAATATGCCTCCCTCAACATCTTCACACTTGCATAAATAACACCAAAAAATTGTCACTAGCTCTCGATCTAATATACCTATGTTCAAATGTTTTTACCGCATGAAAAATGTCCTGCGTTTCTGACTTGAACGCATTATACATAGAGTGTTCTTTTAAATTTGTGGTAGGTACCATTGATTGACAAAAGATAAATTGGCCTAACTAAAAGTGTAATCCCACCAAAGCCTTCTCATTTCGTTAACGAACCAATTGGGGCAGACATAATATTTCGTACGTAAAGAGATGTGGTTCACGTCTTCTCAAGTGAGTGACACAGACTTTGTGTTTACAGGTCTTTGTATTTTAAAGTTCCCCTGAGAGTAATTCATTCACAGCATGTCCCGTAAATTATATGCCTACCAAGTCTTATACTTTACCAAACTATTAATAATAATAATAAATTCTTTAAATAACAATATATGAGTTAGGTAATTTTGGACAACAATATAATAATTATTAATTAATTCAACAATGAATTTTTAATCCACACGGCATCCACTAGGTAGTGAATAGTATTTCTTAACATATCAGTCAACATATTATGCCATCATGATTGTTAAACGTCAAACGATTGTTATAAGATATATAAGGGAAAAATCAGAAGCCACTGTCAGGACTTGAACCCGAAATTCCCAGTTTCCGGCTGGTTGAGTTGCCATTTACTCACACAGTGCCCCGAAAGTGAAATCTGTTCCTTCCCATATATACCAGAACAGATTTCACTTTCGGGGCACTGTGTGAGTAAATGGCAACTCAACCAGCCGGAAACTGGGAATTTCGGGTTCAAGTCCTGACAGTGGCTTCTGATTTTTCCCTTATATATCTTATAACAATCGTTTGACGTTTAACAATCATGATGGCATAATATGCTGACTGATATGTTAAGAAATACTATTCACTACCTAGTGGATGCCTTGTGGATTAAAAATTCATTGTTGAATTAATTAATAAATTCTTTATTTGGGAACAGAGTGCAGCCAAAGCTGATTAATTCCACTCTGCCCCATCACTATTCTTGTTAGGAACCTTAAATTATGCACATTTGCCTTACAAGCATTCGACAGACAGATAAATAGAAATAGATAGATAAATAACGCATTTAAATCCTTAAAAACGCGGGAACGTAGCGTTTCCAGCAAGACATTTTTACATGCATTTCATATACGAGTATTGATGAATGAATTGTAGATTATAGACGCTCGATAACAGAGGTCATTAGCGTCTAATACGAGTATTGATACCTGTCTGAACGGACGGGATCCGCTAAGTATAAATATTCGTATTTGAAATGCATGTAAAAATGTTTGTCTTGTCGGAAACGCTACGTTCCCGCCCCCTGCCTGACCGGATAATATAAATCGAGCTTCAATCCCGATTGGGCAAAGGCCTGCCCTATTTTTCTCCATTCTATTAAAAAATTCACAGATTTCGCAATCCTTGCAACCATCGAGGACATTGGAAATGATAACAGCATATATGAAACATAATTAACTGTTTATTATACACACAATATTTATCAATGCACTGTTTAGTTTTGTCAGGAATAACCCTATTATTCTTCTGTTATATACGCGTTTACTTTTGCTTGATTAGTTAACTTTTAAATGGGTTTTTCTACAGTATTTATTAACATTTGCTCAAAAATAACACCGCAGATCGTCGCAAATACCTCTCAATTAACTAGACATGATATAAAACACATTTCGAAAAAATTGCACTTGTTCAATTTTGCATGATTGCTCCTCACTTGATCGCGACACCGTTGTCTTTTGGCCTTGAACGAAAACTCGTAACTCTGCCCCCATATACGAACATAAACATTTCCAATGTTAAAATGTTATCAAATTACCTCTACGTTAATCTTTCCAGATCAATGTATGTTCCTTTTTTAATGAATTTGATTTTACTTTAGTCACTGCCAATTGTCTTGAAATGAATTATATCAATCTAAAGTCGCAAATCCAACTGTGACCTTGACATAGTTCCTGAAAGTTAACAATATGTTTGTTTTATTGTTTTTACAGGTGGAACTCGAGAATTGGGTTAATAGTATACACAGCGCATGCGCGGCAGCATTTGCACGTCACCGTGGTAAAACTGGCACGCTTCATTTATTGCAAGAAGAGATTTTCCGGTTGGAAAAAGCCATCGAATCGGTAAGTTGAAACTCCATTTTATACAGGTACATTACATAATAGTATATATAGGAGGTTTGTTCTTTTGTTTGCGTTCAACGTCTTATATACGACTCAAACATCTGTGTTTCTGTCGTCATCGTAATTTATTCTAACCTCAAAGGTGGTAACCGAAAATAAATAAGAAAGACGCACGCGTTAGGTATATTAAAAATTATTAACAAGCTACCAGTGTTGACTTAATAAGTCAACCACTTTCAATTTTTCCACAAAATATTATTTCAATACAAAATATAAATGCTTCCCATCGACTGACCTAACATTACAATGCAACGAAACTGTCTCTCCAGACAGCGCCGTTAAAATAATTTCCTGTTCCCTAAGAGAGAACAGGATCAAATTCTTCCAGTAAAGAAATTAGACGACGAAAGTTCTAAAAATGTATAGGTATTTATTTTGATAAGTTCAGACACTTAAGAATTAGGTAATTAGCTTTCTCCCTTCACCGGTGGAATCGACTTGCTGACCAATACGTCTTAAATCACTTGGATATTTTGTTGTAAACTTGATGCGTTAATAGAAAGAAAAATTTACGGCTCTCTTGCTGGGAAGCTTAATATAATTGCGGAAATATTGGGGCAATGCCTCGCCGCAATCTAAGCTCGCCGTTGAGAGATGCCAATAGTTAGAAAAAATATTATTTTATATGTTGACGCGTTGAAATAAAAAATGGAACTCTGGCGAATATTATATTTTTAACAAAAATTCTAAATGCATTTTTGATAAAATGACAACGTATTAGTCAATGACAAATGAGGTTTAATTATTCAACTTGATTAATTATTATATAATTACTGAATCAAGTTGTATTCTTGAACTAATAAGTGATTCTTGAGATTCAAAATATATTTCAGATAATGTAAATCAATAATTATTTTAAATCAAATCGTGACATACATTAGTTATGATCAATGCAATACTAGAAAAAAAGTCAAGAGGTGTCATGGGACACCCGACAGAAGCTATGCTTTTTACGTATTGGATATAAAACCGAATTTATCAAAGCTATAGACAATACAATTGAAAAGTTATTATTTGACCGCCATTTTGAAATCTGATGCAATTTTATTTTTTTGTGTCCTATAAAACTCTTAAATATCAATTTTCAAAAAGATCGGATAATTTTTACAAAAATACATATGGCCGCCATTTTGAAATCTGACGCCATTTTATTTTTTTGTGTCCTATAAAACTCTCAGATATCAATTTTCAAAAAGATCGGATAATTTTTACAAAAATACATATGGCCGCCATTTTGAAATCTGACGCCATTTTATTTTTTTATGTCCTATAAAACTCTTAAATATCAATTTTCAAAAAGATCGGATAATTTTTACAAAAATACATATGGCCGCCATTTTGAAATCTGACGCCATTTTATTTTTTTGTGTCCTATAAAACTCTCAGATATCAATTTTCAAAAAGATCGGATAATTTTTACAAAAATACATATGGCCGCCATTTTAAAATCTGACGCCATTTTATTTTTTTGTGTCCTATAAAACTCTTAAATATCAATTTTCAAAAAGATCGGATAATTTTTACAAAAATACATATGGCCGCCATTTTGAAATCTGACGCCATTTTATTTTGTTGTGTCCTATAAAATTCTTAAATATCAATTTTCAAAAAGATCGGATAATTTTTACAAAAATACATATGGCCGCCATTTTGAAATCTGACGCCATTTTATTTTTTTATGTCCTATAAAACTCTTAAATATCAATATTCAAAAAGATCGGATAATTTTTACAAAAATACATATGGCCGCCATTTTGAAATCTGACGCCATTTTATTTTTTTGTGTCCTATAAAACTCTCAGATATTAATTTTCAAAAGGATCGGACAGTAGATATACTTTTAACATGAGCATGTCGGTGACGTGACGCGAAACCATAAATTTTTCCCCTGCCAGAAATGGTCTAACGCGCCTATAGAAGCATAGCTTCAAAAATTTTAAACATGTCACCATCGGGACTCAAACCCGAATCTTTCACTATCGGCACAGCGTTAAAACTGTAGACATAAAAGAATCAAAAGAACAAACCCACTAGTAGGCGTTGGTATCGGGATAAAATGTACACAGATGAGTAGTTCCGAGATCCTCTTCCTCGTATTTTTGTAGTATTATGTGTACCAGACACGCGAATGTCCTACAGGAATACAGGACTATAATCCTTGCTAAACATCGGTCTACAGAATTGCTTTTGACACAGGTCTTTAACACAGATAATAGATTTTTAGTGTATATCTACTACCTATTTGCCTATTCACTGTGATGCATGAAGGGGATTTGAGAGTGACTGTTAGCGCGTAACAACGGATAAATAGAGAAACATACGGTGGGTACCACCTAACTACCTTCTCTATGGTAAATGCTAAGCATAAATACGTCATAGTAAATAATAAAAAATAAAATGGGCCGTGAAAGTGACATTTCTTATCAAAATAAAGTTCGAACTTTTATGCAGAAAAAATATAATACGCAAATTCATTTGCTTCTAAATTTATTATAACGTAACTTATTATTTTATTAAATTATTTTATAATTATAAAATACTTTTTTTGGATGTAATTTAACTATAGGTACATTTTTGGAATTAATACTCTAATTTGACAGCTGATTTCGGTTTTACGCGTAGATTCGACAAAGTGTACTTACCTAAATTGCTTTGCGATGAAAAAGAACGTTTATTATTTGTATTGTTCACAGAATTTCACAAAACACACTTTTCACGTTGTTATTTTAGAATTCAACAGAATCATTGAATGACTAAATTGTAAGTTTTAGAGCATCGCCGATTTAAGCTATCACTCACCAGACGGCAGAACCGCATGTATCTGTTCACAGCGAATACATATAGTAGGTAGGTGGTATATTATAACACAAACACTATTGGCGCAGTCGGATGTCGAAGTTTCACCTCATTTTGAACAACTTGATACCATAATGAATTTCACTTAAGATGCCACATGGCGAATTTTGATCAAAAACATAATAAACATTACCCGACCAGAAACAAAGACAATAATAATGATCTAATGAAATAATGTTTTCATTACCTACCAGGTAAACAAAACTCGCATATTATTATATTGCGTGTTAAATGAAATAAATTAGTAGTAGAACTTAGAAGTAAATTAAATATAGTGAAAATAAATATATTAGAAAACGGAGTACGAGGAATCGACTGCGCAAGATAAATTTAATCGGCAAAAAGAGAAGTTAATTATGTAATATACTGAAATTTCGTGCGCGCGCTCGTGTATAGGTTATGTAATCAGGCTGGCAATAAATTACGAGCAAAAGTTACGTACGTATAGATACATAAAACTAGTTACATTTGCATTGAACAGACGAGAATGTTTAATTCATTCGTAAAGTTAAGGAAACCACTACATACAGAAAAAGATCGTTTTTCAAGCTAAATTTTAATCAAAATGCCTAGGAAAACGATGTTCATTTTTTCAAATTTGTATAGAAAAATGTGTATTCAATATTATACAGTGTGTAAACGGACCCGAACATAGGGCAAATAACATTGAGAACATTTACAATTTTGCAGTAGGCTATGGGCCATAAGATCCGATGTAAATATGTAGTAGATGCTTTGTTAACTTCCCATTGGAAGTTATTGGAATGGGTCCGAAAATCGAAATCAAAATGTATAACAAATTTTTATGTTTCAAGGTCAGTACACTATTTTTTTAAAGATTTCTGTGTGTGTATGTGTGTGTGTGTACGTATGTACGTACGTACATACATACGTATGTGTCCATTTCTTTCTAAGACGAAATCTCAAGAATGAAAAATGATATCGACTACATTAGGGTGCCAATCGACGCGTATTAACGTAAATATGATTTGAAAGAATTTTTTTCAAAATCGGTTCAGCCGTTCTTTTTTCTTAACCAAATAGACTCCAAAAAAGTAAATTTTACACACTATCTCGCGAATAAAAAATTATATCGACTTCGTAAGGGTGTCAATCGAGGCGTGTTAACGTCATTTTAATCCGACATAAATTTAATAAAAATCGGTTCAGGCATTTTTTTTAATTATTGTTAAAAATAAATAATAATTATGTTTTAATGATTAAAATGATTACTTTTCTGTGTAATATCTAATTTAATTATTATTATTAAATATTTATCAAACTGGGAGTTCGTCGTATGGACTTCAAGAGTCGCACTTTAGTCCTAATAAACGACCCACCTCACGGCTTGTTTTTTTTTTTTGGCAGGTTCCGAGTTACTCTTAATAGTCAACCGTTGCTATGGAAAATTGTAAAAAAAATTGTTTATTTTATTAGACAATATTTTATCTTTTCCAAATTTTATAAAAAAAGGTGTGAATGACGCGGTACTCGCGAGAGTTGATGTGTAAACATGTGAGCTCATATTGGTTTCATTCGGAAAAACATGGACGTACACTGATTTTAATAAAAAAGTATTTTTAAGCGATACAATTTTTATTTCACTATAGTTGGCTAATTACCTTGTAGTTATGATCCATAACTATAACCAGGTAAACCAACTTTAGAAAAATATCCGTTCGAATTCAGGTTAGCTAACTGGTAGCAAACTGAGCCGAAGCTTTCAGTCTATCCCGTTTAGAAACTTAAAGCTATATAAAGACTGAATGATTCTGAAAGACTTTTTAGTTAGTATACAGATATCTGCACAATCTATCTGTAGACATCTGGTTCATCTTAACTCCTATTTGTAGGCATACATGCACACACCATCCCGTACCGCACCTCTCCGTGACCCTACCAATCGGTCTCGTTCCCGTTTCTTCCTACGTTGGCAAATAAAAAACTACCTAGTCCCTACGATTCGGTACGTATTTCCCTATTGCAGTTACCGAACTAACCTGTGTCAGTATTTAAAAATAAAAAAAAGGGTGTGGGTCTCGGGACCCCCGACAGATGTCAAAGAAAACGTTATTAAACTCAGTGGTATTCTCTATGTAGTAGTATATATTTTTTCAAAAGCAGCAACTAACTGTTATGCTGACGTAATCCTATATACTGCACTGTAACACACGCGGTTGCGGCGTTTGAGCACGCCTGAGCCAGAAACGCAACTAAATATACAGCGAAGTATCTATATTACATACCTACACGTGTATACATATACTTTTGCTTTACAGTACGTTCGTATGTATACTCTCTCTCTCTCTTCCCGTGCCCGAGCGCGCGGAAGTCGAGAGAGAGTGAGGGAGAGAGTGCCGCAGTGGTGGGGAGAACAGCAACGAAGGAGCGGACCAGAAATTTCGTTGCATATTTCCCCTCACGCGGCTGTTCACTGCCCGACATAAGATGTTTCACATCAAAAAAATTGAACCGACTTCAAAAAACTAAAAAAAGAAACTTCTGAACCGATTTAAAAAAAATTATATGAGACAATTCCGTAAACATTCTGGACCCAACGGCGTCGAAATTTTTCAAATCGGTTAACCCATCGAGAAGTTATGACCGAACAAACATAAAGAAAAAATATATACAGATGTCGAATAATTGCAGATAACTTCTGTTTTTTACGTCGGTTAAAAAGGAATCAGAATACCTCTAAAAAGGTTAAAATAATTTTACTTCAGTCCTTGGCGGCTCACAAGTCAGTGAGCCGCCAAGGAGGACACTTCGATCGCTCGCACATTGAGAATGTCTACCGCAGTTGTAAACGAAACGTCAGGTAGAAATACCACCGGACCACGGTTTACAAGCCCGGAAACCATGAAGACTTGAGACGACTAATTATTTCGAAACATGGTAAAACTAGATACTAGGTTTTGCCATTGCACAGGAGATTGGTTTTGACTACATTTTAGACATAGTACAGTTTTAGAACGGCACTATAAGATATCTACGAGACATTAGACCGATTTATATCGTGCATCTCTGTCACTCCGCAGCAGTGCGCGCATACATAACCTATCATTGGCCATCTGTCCGTCTCACTCCAACACTCATGTATGTACATTAATTCTCCTTGTCAGGCTAAGCACGTACACATTTCACTGTACAATTCCAATCCGTCTATATAAAAGGTCTATTTTAGATTTCTGTGGCAATGAAGAAAACACACAAATGCCTTCTTCCCGTCAATTTTTATTATTGTGACGTCAGCGAAGTTCACGCTTATTGCGTTTTGCATAATACAGTCGTTTTCAAAAAGCACTTTGCGAAATATTGCTTGAGTTTAAGCTCGTTTTATTTTTTCTAAAAGACTACCGATTTCTAACAGAAAAGCTACTTAAAAATCATCTGTACCAACATTTCTTATCATAAACTATGCTCCACATATATCTAACCTACACAGGCCCGCACCGGCACCGACAAAACAATGAGCAATGTATATTATATGGCGCAATTGGGTTTTTAAGTGAATTTTTTTTTTTACTTAAATGGAAGGACCACATCAAGTTTTATAGCAAAACTGTTTTTATTTAATTTTTTTGCTTACTAATTAAAAAGTTATATTTAAATAAAAATTAATTTTTAAACTCAGTTCCGATAACGCGCCGAAAGAATCCGAACGCGTGTGACGTCATTATGTTATCTATGGTCTTTGTATCCATGGTTACCAAGTTAAAAATTTATTATTTTTGATAGTATGTGTAATACATATACACAAATACCAACAAATGCAGACACATTTTAACATAACGACGTCACAAACATTCCTGGCCCGTTTTGAAGTCACGTGATATTTTTTAAATTTTTATACATTTTAATTAATTTTTAGTAATTTATCTATAGCTTTAAAAAAATTTTTCTTTTCGATTTCCAATATTATTTATGTTAAATTATTAGAAAAAATTAAAAAATTAATAATTTTTTTTAAACTTAAATACCTAATTCCCACCTATACTGCCGGCTCCGCACAGACACAGCACGGAACAGCACAACGCCCGCCGGCATTCTTTGAAATAATGTTTTGCTGGTGACGGTCGGTGTCTACATATATTTACAGTCGGTGCCGGTGTAGTGTGCTGTGTGAATGACAAACATGTGCCGACAATATTTTACTTAGAAAAAAAAGTTTTACGAAAGACAGTATTAACACTGTTACTTCCATTCATAAAAAGTATAATCTTAACAACAATCTACATAATATAGTTTTAATTACAAAATTGTGCCAAGTCTTCATGGTTTCCGGGATTGTAGGCCGTGGTCCGGTGGTATTTCTACCTGACGTTCGTCCAATCGTACAAGGACGGAATACGACCGAGTAGAGAACTCACCCCCACCACTACACACTGCGCAGTTGACCAATTACAGAGAGACGGACTACGACCGAACAGAGAACACACTGGTACTAGGCATAAAAGAAGGGAGGACACCAGTCACTGACACACTGACCTGCGAGCCGCCAAGGAGGACACTTCGACCGCTTCCACATCGTCTTTGAGAATGTCTACCGCAGTTGTAGACGAAACCACCGGACCACGGCCTACAAGCCCGGACACCATGAAGACTTGGAACAATGCCGGCCGTGAAAGCTTGCACACCTGGATACAAAATTGTGGTTAACAGTTTCCAAAAAAAAATTTTTTTTCTTAGAAAAATTAATACTAAAAACCATGATTATTTTATACAATCTAAGCTAGTGAGTTATGTATTAACTAGATATACGCGAACGGGATTTTATATAACTGGGAATAAAAAAATCGAAATATAGGTACGTGAGCAGTGCCACTGGTAACCGCTAGTTTTATATATTAGTATTGATTTCATGAACCTATATACTGGGGGAACGCACAAATCATTTCAATAGGGGTTTCTTTTGAACTTGTTTTTTCCCGCACACTTAATTAGCCAAGTTCGACATTATGAAACGATTACAGCACACAGCAGGACCGCAACCCCCCAGACCTTGCCGTGTTCAAATCTCTATCATGGAGTATAAAGGTTAAGGAGGGGAATCTCCGTGGCTTGTAAAGCAAAAAGTGAGGCACAAAAATCAGTAATTTTCGTAGTTTGAAAACTTCTACAAGTAGCGCTGTTTTCAATGGGAACCTATCTAGTTTAAGAACCATATATACGAGATTGAAAACTCCAAGATAAGAACCATTCTAAATACGAATTACGAATCATTGTTTAATGTTTACGTTCACGTAACGTGACTTTGTTCATAGTCACCAAGTTTTTTACAAAATATCCGTAAGTATAAATGGAATTTGCATTTATTTTTTACGGTTACGTTCGGTCCCTACGTATCGCAGCGCCTCTAGCGGCTAAATCTATAAAAAATATTCTCGATTTTTGGCCCGTGTTCAATGTACACAGGTTTCTCTCCTTTACCTCTATACTCCTTGCTCTATATAACCCGCCGCGAAAACAAAATGAATTACGAGCTGCGTATGATTGGTAGCACTGAATCTCACCTGGTGCGGCGCCGTCACGTTCTCTACTTTATCGGCCGGTCTGTTTATATTTTTGACATATTTGACTGACGCCAGATTAATACTTCAAATATGTCAACCTGTCGTAATCTACGTTTTAGTTAATCGTATATAAAAACATAAAATACAATTATTAATTTTAAGTCAATAAATCGATAAATTTTTATCAGCTTATACCTAAACTAAAAAGCAGTACTTAAACTTTTAAAAAACACTACACACTACAGAAGTGAAACTTACTTACGCATATAAGCTCCCGGTTCCCAGATTCTAACCCGAGTGCTGGTAAAAGTGTCAACTGGATTTTCAATTAATTAATAAAAAATAATAAATTGAAAATATGAATTGATGCTAGGCCTAACTAACCTTAGCTGTTGGTGGGCTTTAAAAAAATTGATTATCTACATTCTACAGGAGGACAGTGTAGTCCAGTGGTTAGCGTCACGGCTTCTGGATCAGACTGTCGTGGGTTCGAATCCCGCCTCTGCTCATGGATGTTTTGTGATGTAATTTAGTTTTAAATGAGTTGTTATTTAATATAATCAAGACGCTAATGACCGAAGTTGTCGACGCGTCTATAATTCTACAGAATTAATTTTATAAAATATTTATTATATATGAGATTTGTTTTTCGTTGCCATAGTTACACCGTTACAGATTTCCGTCAGATAAATCAAAATTATTCACACCCTGCGTAAATAAGCTCACTTCAAAAAGGCACAATCGTAACGGACATTTGTTTTTTTCGTTATTTCGTTTCAAAAGAATGTTTCATCACTCAAAAACAACTGGATGATTTTGATTAAACTTGGCACACTATATCAATTTGCACCCAAACGTCAGGTCACAATCTACGGAGGGTTCCCTCGCGATATTGAAAGTCGAGCGTCTTTAAAAAATCTGCAAAAGAGTGCCGCCCCCCCTCGTGCCTGGACCCCTTGCTTCAACCCGATTGGCCACCCCCACCCCTTTGTTAGGGTCAAGATCGTAATGTGCTTAGAGATTATCAAAACAACCCAGGGATGTCGAATTTTCAATGTCGAGCGTCTATAATCTACAATGCAATTCAATTCAATTCGAATTCTCAAATTAGTTAGTGTATTCGAAAGAAGAGTTATAATTTCAGTTAAATAAATTCCATAGGAAAAATAATCACCGGAGAAAAAAGGTCCAATATTTTAACAAGAAGTTTTTTATCGAACTACATCAGTTTACACTTCCTAAAAAGCTTAACCAATATTTTCACGAAAAAATATTATCACAGTACTACAAGTTAAGTCGCCCCGGTTGGAAATCTTCGTTAGCTGGAGAGGAAAACGGACGAACGAAAAGGAGAAAAGAAAACAACGAAGAACGACGACTGCGAAAGGGTTGTACTGGCTATGTTGAACAGCGAATTCGTTGGCCATTTGCCAACTGGTACCCAGTGTCGGGTTTAGTTTTTAGTTTTTTGATAATGACACAAAAAGTTGTAAGTACAGGAACGAAATTCAAGCAAATTTAATGTGGCAAACCTACTGTATTGAAAGTGTCTGGACTCTAGAGGTATAATCCATATCCATTTTTGGTAGGAATGTTGAAACGTTTATTACTTAAAAAAAACTTTTTGGTCCCATAGAAATTTCATCAAAATCGGTTCAGTAGTTCGGCTGATTTTAATAAAAGTGAGTAACAGCGTGTGATTACTTAAGGTAAATGTCACTTTTTGACACATCAGACAGCGTAAGAAAGTTGGTTTAATAAAAGTGAGTAACAGCGTGTGATTCCTTTAAGGTAAATGTCACTTTTTGACACTAAAAAGTAAAAAATAAGAAACTTTTCAACAAAAAAAAACCTCCTTTTAAAAGCCACTAAACAGGGGAAAGTAATGAAATTTTGAGGTCTGCGTCAATTTAATAAAATATGAAGTCGGTTAAAGAGAAGATATTAATCACTTTAGGTAGGTACTATACTTTTTAACCGACTTCATATTTTATTAAATTGGCGCAGACCTCAAAATTTCATTACTTTCCCCTGTTTAGTGGCTTTTAAAAGGAGGTTTTTTTTTTGTTGAAAAGTTTCTTATTTTTTACTTTTTAGTATCAAAAAGTGACATTTACCTTAAAGGAATCACACGCCGTTACTCACTTTTATTAAACCGACTTTCTTACGCTGTCTGATGTGTCAAAAAGTGACATTTACCTTAAGTAATCACACGCCGTTACTCACTTTTATTAAAAGCAGCCGAACTACTGAACCGATTTTGATGAAATTTCTATGGGACCAATCTGAAAGTATATCCTTTCAAATAAAAAAAGAATTTTCCAAATCGCTTTATAAATGACGGAGTTCTGAGGTAACAAACATAAAAAAATATAACCGAATTGAGAACCACCTCCTTTTTTTGAAGTCGGTTAAAAAAAATTTAATTTTACAATAATTTGAAATTGCCGCTGCGGTTAAAGGGCCAATCAGAAGACGCGCATTATTCAACTGCAGGCGAAAGATCATGGCTGAAACAGCGTTGTCGTATTGTCGTTGTGATGTCAAATATCAAATTACGTAATTATTTAATGAAAGAACGGGAATGAAACTTATATCATTCGAAAGGTACTGTGCCATAGATGTGCACAAAAAACATGTGTGTATGTTACCGCTAAGGCAGGCAAAATAAAGTGAACATGAGAATTTCGTTACTATATGCAGACACAATTGGTCGAATGTCGACCACAAGCGATACTAGTTATTACTATTAGTGATTTTGCCTTCCACGGCGGTCAAAAAACAAGCTAGAAGTTAAAGAGCCGGCCAACACCCATTTAACAAAACCCAGCACTGTGCAAATTCGCAAATACAATATATATACATATATTAAACAGCAGTGGAGTCCCACAAGTCTCACTGGTGGGACCCACGTTTTAGCCATACAGCATACATGCATACAGAATACTGTGTTTTCTCTTTAACAATAGTGAGTGTATAGTATAGAGCATAGTTATTTCTCTTTCTTTCCAACTACAATTACATGTTTCACCTATCTCTTTTTAACGACATCTGACAAGGATGACCAATCATTTGTAACAAAAGAACGTATTGTTGGAATTTAAAAGAATGTGTCTAAGGTTTGCAATAAAATTTATTATAGCAGCGTTTAGTTTCTTCAATTTGTTTTGATTGTATTTCTTTTTTAGAAGCTATTAAAGTTTTCCATAATAAGAATGTGGTAGGTATAAAAAAAAGGGTGTGGGTCTCGGAACCCCCGACAGATGTGAAACATCAAAGAAAACGTTATTGAACTCGGTGGTATTCTCTATGTAGTAGTATATATTTTTTTCAAAAGCAGCAACTAACTGTTATGCTGACGTAATCCTATATACTGCACTGTAACACACGCGGTTGCCCGAGCGCGCGGAAGCCGAGAGAGAGAGGGTGCCGCAGTGGTGGGGAGAACAGCAGCGAAGGAGCGAACCATAAATTTCGTTGCATATTTCCCCTCACACGGCTGTTCACAGCCCGACATAAGATGTTTCACATCAAAAAGGCAGTGAATATAAGGTATTTGTGGTTATCTCACTGAATTTTACACTATTGTGGATTAAAGTTCACTCTTTATGTACAAATGAGCGCACTAATTCCTTCAGTATCGAAGTTTTCAAAATAATCCTGTCACTTCCACCATAAATATTTGTTTCTTCCGCCATGCGAAAGTTCGTAAGATTCGATAATGTATAGAAATTTTGGAACAATTCATAACTGAATTAAAAACTAAACAAGCCGTGAGGTGGGTCGTTTATTACGACTAAAGTGCGACCCTTGAAGTCCACACGACAAACTTCCCAGTTTGATAAATATTTAATAATAATAATTAAATTAGATATTACACAGAAAAGTTATCATTTTAATCATTAAAACATAATTATTATTTATTTTTAACAATAATTAAAAAAAAAAAACGGCTGAACCGATTTTTATAAAATTTATGTTAGATCAAAATGACGTTAACACGCCTCGATTGACACCCTTACGAAGTCGATATAATTTTTTATTCGCGAAATATTGTGTAAAATCTACTTTTTTGAAGTCTATTTGGTTATGAAAAAAGAACGGCTAAACCGATTTTGAAAAAATTTCTATCAAATGATATTTACGTTAATACGAGTGGATTGGCACCCTAACGTAGTCGATATCATTTTTCATTCTCGAGATTTCGTCTTAGAAAGAAATGGACACATACGCACGTACGTACGTACGTAGATACGTACACACACACAGATATCTTTGTAAAAATAGTGTAGTGACCTTGAAACTTAAAAATTTGTTATACATTTTGATTTCGATTTTCGGACCCATTACAATAACTTCCAATGGGAAGTTAAAAATTTCTTTCAGATCATATTTACGTTAATACGCGTCGATATCATTTTTCATTCTCGAGATTTCGTCTTAGAAAGAAATGGACACATACGTACGTACGTACATACGTACACACACACACACATACATCTTTCTAAAAATAGTGTAAAAATAGTGTAGTGACCTTGAAACATAAAAATTTGTTATACATTTTGATTTCGATTTTCGGACCCATTACAATAACTTCCAATGGGAAGTTAATAATTTAAAACACGATTATTAAATTATTTAAATTACAAGATCAAATCAGAACAAAGATCTATTTCAATTAATTATTTTTAACGTTGTTGAGAAACTGGAGACAAAAAGGAAATGCTCACAAATTGAATCAAAACAATAAACGTGTCATACTGCTGTTTGGATATAATCCGATGATATACTTGACACCCCTGCATTATGGGATTACATACATACAGTACAACACTTATGCAACACGCAAAACATGTACAAGATTCAGCGATACCGTAAATTATGAAATAAGTGCGAGTCAGTTGGTCGACCAGGGGACGGGTGGGACTTAGTGTGGAATACCGGCGGCGGCGGCGGCGCTCGAGGCGGCGGCTCGCCAGTCTCTCGCTAGAGGCGGGATGAATTATCATCAGTTTTCGCACACATCCACGACCAATGTCCAACTTTATATGCGACGGACATAAAATAGTTTTATTTTTTTTTTAGAGCGAGAGTAAAATTCTACGGCAATAACGCAAAATTGCACATCGTTCTCGGACATGCAATATCGCTGTATGCAGTGACGGAATATTTTTTATTTATTGTAGATTATAGTCGACAACTTAGGTTATTAGCGTCTTCAGTGACGGAACAAGCATTTTGCAGCTCCCCACTAACGATATCTCGCAAATAATAAAATATTAGTAAAAAAAAACTTTTTAGAGACAAGCTTTTATTGAAATGTACCTACTAAAAAGGAAAAAATAATATTTAATAATTATTATAATAAAAATATATAATTATAAAAGCCGGGGTTGCGACTAATAAACTATCATAGAGATTACAACCCCCACTGTTATAATAATTATGAACCAAAATTATTAAATATTATTTTTTCCGTTTTAGTACATTTCAATAAAAGCTTGTCTCTAAAAAGTTTTTTTACTAATATTTTATTTTGTTCATTTTAGTCTTTCAAAATTTAATCCCTCTTTGACACCCGTAGGGGTTGAATTTCGAGAAAACCTTTCTTAGTGGATGCTTACGTCAGAAAAGGAACCAACTGTCCAAATTTCAAGTTTCTGGTTTTAGCGATTTGGCCTGGGCGTTGATTAGTCAAAAAAACCCTACACCCTAGTTTGAACCCCTTAGGGGTTGAATTTATTTCTAAAAACGATTTATTCATGTATTGTCATCGAAAATACATATGTGTACAAAATTTCAAATCGATCGAATACGTGGAAGTCGTTCAAAATTGACTTGGAAGTTTTGACCTAAACAAACAAACACACTAACACACAAACAAACTAACTAAAATACATTGCAAGTAAAATAAAAGCTTGTAAAAAATGAAGCGTATTAACGTCATTGTAATCCGTAAGAATCGTATTTGCATTGTTTCTCTTTTTTTGAATTAAATTTTTTTTTGTGTTTATTTGTGGTCTCTTTTCAGCTAATTTGTGAATTCCGTATTAACATATTTATTAATTGTAGATTATAGATGCATCGACATCTAAGGTCATTATAGCGTCTTTCAACTACACTAAATAACAACTAACTTAAAACTAAATAACATCACAAAAAATCCATGAGCTCAGGTGAGATTCGAACCCACGGCAGTCCAGTCTAGAGGTTGCGGCACCAAGCATGCTAACCACTACGCTATACTGCCCTCTCCGTATTAACAACAAATTGTTCTTTAACCCTTTTATCTAGTAAAATTATTCAATATTTCAGTACTTTTGTGAAATATTCCAGGGTGCCCAGTTTTTTTTGCCGATCAGTATGTAGATATAAAGGACATAAACCGCCAAAAATAGCAAATTGTAATTAACCTTTAGGTCACAAATGTCATTGGGTCAATGAATCAGATCTATAGAACCATATTACACAAAAACATAACGGTTCGATTATGCTCTGTCTTTCCTCAAAGTGATCATAGAAAGCCTCGTGTAAAAGGGCAAACAGACCGAGAATAACCGTGGTATAGTAAACCGACGCCCGTCGTCGCTCGCCGCCGCGACGCTTTGACTTTTCATATGCATAACACCGTATATTATTGCTTCGTTGTTTCATTGCACAGGCTGTGTTAAAAAGAAAAATAATGCGGTGACTTTTTCATTATTTATCATTTCAATTTTTGACGTGAAAAATTGCTAATTCATACTGGAATGGAATTTTAGGAATATTAGATAAATAAAAAAAGTGGTCAAGTGCGTGTAAAACTCGCGCTACGAGGGTTCCGTACCGTTTCAACAATTATATTAGGTAGACATATTCTGTGAACATTTCAACCGGCTACATGTTACGGTTGTTCCAAAGATGCAGCCATTAAAAGGTTTTTCCGTTTTATGTGTGGGGATTCCCTTTAATTTTTACTTTTTGTGATTTTCGGATTTTTCCCTTTACTTGTGCTGCAAGACCTTGCTTTTTGCCAAATTTCATGGTTCTAGGTCAACGGGAACTACCCTATAATATTTTGATGAGATGACAAAATGGTCGTATCTTTTGATTGCGTTGACCTAGAAGCTTAAATTCTTTATACCTTTAAGGGACCATAGACCTTAGTATTTCGTATAAATTTCAACTGGATATCTCTATCCGTTCCTGAGAAAATGGGTCTTGACTGACGGACACCCAGTCAGCCAGTCAACCAGCCAGCCAGCAGGACAAACGAGGGATCCTAGAAGGGTTCCGTTTTTTCTTATTGAGATACGGAACCCTAAAAAAGATTAGAGACCAGTCTACCGTAGAGAAACGGTTTCCAATACAAATTAACATGTTTTTTTTGTTAAAAAAACCGCCAATTCAAATTTTTTGCAAACCTTAACAGATGTTCACTATGCAATTATGCGTCGAATTGGTCCGGAGTAGATATCATTCTTTGATCTCGAGACATGCGAGACGAGAAACATTATTATAAGTTTAGAATTGGGATCAACCTGTAGTATATAATCTATAGGAGACTTCGTCACAAATACAAGAGTTGATTGATGGATTGATGAATCCCGGTGTTTACAGCTTTGATCATATATAGCGCAATTACACTAATTGACATCGGTGTATTTGGGAATACCCGGCCTTGGTCGTAATCTGCACGCACATTCTTTATAGGGTAAACGCATCGGTTCCTGACCACTCACCTGTGATCGGCCATGCTTTTATAGTTCAATTCAATTCAACCTTTTACATTTAAAAGACAAGGAATCGGACTTGCCTAACAATAATAAAACATAAAATATTAAAAAAAAATAAAACAAAAGTTTAGACACTTCTTACCACAATAATTTTATTCGTGAATGTACATTTCAAGAGCTAAGCTCTCATCTTCAGCACCATACTAAACAGTTTAGTATGTGCTGAAGATTCTCATCTTCAGCACATACTTTTAGCTTTTGAAATGTACATTTACGAATAAAATTATTGTGGTAAGAAGTGTTTAAACTATTGTTTTATTTTGTTTAAAACCACAGTGCTCTTAATATTCCTACCCATAAAATATTAGTAAAAAAAACTTTTCAGTGACAAGCTTTAATAGAAATGTACTTACTAAAAAGGAAAAAATAATTTTTAACTTCCCATTGGAAGTTATTGTACTTATAATAATGAGCCCGATTTTGTGAGTGAAAAATTTTGACATATCTGGACTTTTTGAGGTCTCTAGAGTTCGAATCTACTGTTTTTAACACGCTTATATTAGCTTCACCTGTATGTTTGTTTGTTTGCGGGCTTGCTTGCTTGTGTGCTTGCTTGTTTGTCAGTTTGTAACCGACTTCTTTGAACTTGATTTTGACCAACTTTGAACGGTCAGATTTAGTTCAAACTTTGCACACTTATCAAGGACCGACGACAATACAATAATTCCATAAGTTTGTCCCATTATCCTGACCAGGATCTCCAGGACTAAAAAGCAATAATTAATTATAATTTAAAAAAACTAAAAAACACGCTTTAATGAACTAAAAAGTAAAAAATAATTAATTTTATTGTAAAAAAGCGTGGGGTGCTTTGTATCATATTTTCATACTACCCCACGCTTTTTTACAATAAAATTAATTATTTTTTACTTTTAGTTCATTAAAGCGTGTTTTTTAGTTTTTTTAAATTATAATTTATTAGAGAGATATCTCTCTCTGTGTGTGTGTGTGTGAGAACGTATATGTTAATTCGTACGTTAGGGAACTTTTTTCGGCTTGCATATCTCGAGAACAAATAATAATATCGACATAGGACCAATTTCATTCGACACATAATTGCATAATGAACACCTGATTAGATTTTAAAAAAGAAATATTTTTTCAATAAAAAAACTAAGAGCATCCAATGGGAAGTAAGCAATATGGTTTTACTCACACACCAAGCCTCTTTTTAATAATTTAGGTTCATAATTATAAAAACGTAGATCGTGATTGATAAACTATCATAAAGTTTACAACCCACGCTTTTATATATAATGAGCCTACATTATTAAAAAATGTTTTTTAACTTTTTAGTACATTTCAACAAAAGCTTGTCTTTAAAAAGTTTTTTTACAAATATTTTATTTAAATTATTGTTATAACCGGCAGTGACAAATAATAGTTCCCTTTGAATAAACCTTTAAAAGTTAATATACGTTTATAATTAATATTTTTACCTCAAAATTTAATTAAAAATGTTCCGGCTAAAAAAGGAAAGTTCCGTTTATCCAGCATAGGTTAAGTACGTCGATAAAAGGAAGTTTACCAATAAACACAGCCCCCCCCCCCCCGACAAACTCTCAAGCAGCCGCGTGTACGAAATCGTTAGCAGGAAACGGAACATTTTCAGTCTCGTATATAGCAGCCGTGGCCCGCGTAACCCGTAGCCGCGCACTCCTCTCAATTTAAGATAAGATAGCGCAACATTTACATTATATGCGTGATTTTTCTTCGCATCGCATCCAAATGGAATACGAACCGAGCGCACGCGCGTCGTGAAAAAACAAGATACATTAAATTTATATATGTTACGGGTAATGTTAGAATATCCAGGTGTGCAAGCGAATATACAGAGAGGCCATAGAAATACAAAAACACACACAGAATTTCAACCGAAAGGATGAAGGCCTCAATCTCAGTAAAACCTGGACACCAGCACTCCGGCATACAAAACCAATGACCAATCGTACAAGGACGGAATACGACCGAGTAGAGAACTCACCCCCACCACTACACACAGCGCAGTTGACCAATTACAGAGAGACGAACTACGACCGAACAGAGAACACACTGGTACTAGGCATAAAAGAAGGGAGGACACCAGTCACTGACACACTGACCTGTGAGCCGCCAAGGAGGACACTTCGACCGCTGCCACATCGCCTTTGAGAATGTCTACCGCAGTTGTAGACGAAACGTCAGGTAGAAATACCACCGGACCACGGCCTACAAGCCCGGAAACCATGAAGACTTGGAATGTTAGAATAGTGAGTAAACTTAGGTTTACCCGGGTTAACTTAGCCTATCTATCTATCTATGGGTAAAGGCCGAAATATACCTAATTGAAATAAATATTGTAATTCTGACCTTGCCCGTATAAACCTAGCTCTACCCAACGCCAGCTGGGCACTTCAAGTTATAGAGCTATATATAGAGCTAGTGACAATTTTTAGGTGTTATTATTATTCAAGGCCTTATTTTTGTGAAGATGTTGAGGGAGACATATTAAAGTGCCCTGTGTAAGGGATTTTGCTAGATAGCGGTATGGGAGGGATGCAGACCGCCCCCAACATGTAACAAAAAAATGGTCACAATTATTATTGTTTCAAGGCTGAAATTGTTTGTATAGCTTGCCGGTGACACAATAATGCCATCATAATATTTGCAGATCGATTGGTCAGTATTAAAGGGGTGACAGATCACCTTAAACGTGTCATGTACCCGACGCAATTTATCTTATTAGTTCAATGTCCAAATTTTAATATGTTGTTACGACGACTGTTTTAAGCATATATTTTAATTTGCAGAATAAAATGTTGGTATTAACCTCCTTGCAGAACGATATAAACACCTAAGCGAGCCTAAGAGAGGGGGTTAATACCGACATCTTGTTCTGCAAATTAAAATATATGCTTAAAACAGTCGCCGTAACAACATATTCAAATTTGAAGATTGAACTAATAATAAAATTTTCTCACCGGGGGGAGGTATTAAATCATAAATTCATAGCATTCGGGCGAAGCCGGACCGGGCCGCTAGTTTATGATGTAAAATAACTAACGCCTAACTTTACCCAGATGGCGTTTGATAGACCTAGGGTAAGGTCCGAATTAAAATTATTTATTTCAATTATATTTCGGATTTTACTCAATCTTCTAACATTACCCGTAACATATACCTACATATAAAAGTCCAGGGACGATCAACATGTTCATACAATAACTATAATTTTTAAATTCTCTCCCGCAAAAGCGGAGTTTCGAAAGGTCCTTCTATAAGTACAAGAACGAAATCATGGTTCATATTAATTTGTGATATAAAAGGGTGTGGGTCTCGGGACCCCCGACAGATGTGAAACATCAAAGAAAACCTTTATTGAACTCGGTGGTATTCTCTATGTAGTAGTATATATTTTTTCGAAAGCAGCAACTAACTGTTATGCTGACGTAATCCTATATACTGCACTATAACACCGCGTGTGTTACAGTGCACGCCTGAGCCAAGAGAGAGAGAGAGAGAGAGCCGCAGTGGTGGGGAGAACAGCAGCGAAGGAGCGGACTAAACATTTCGTTGCATATTTCCCTTCACGCGGCTGTTCACAGCACGACATAAGATGTTTCACATCAATAATTTAGTATATAGGTACAATAAAAATAAGCTACGAGAATATTGTTATTCTCAAGTTGCCGGTTTGCACGGCTTCCGAAATCAAACATTTTGACAGTCACTCGTAAAACACACGTCCGTTAAACTGCACACATATACACATTTTCTCTGATGGAAATCGGGGTGGGAGGCGTTTTGAAGATGGAAATCGGGCGGTGCAGGGTGTTAAAGAAACACACCGTGTAATGTTATAAATAGGTAGCCGCCTCTGCTGCGGCTTCTGATACTCAGACGGAGGTGGGACGACGACGAAGAGAACAGCGGCGAGACGGTGGTAAACTTTCACTATATGCACAAAAAAAGACTTATCCTTGGGTAAGTTTGAAATAAACGCATCACTCGTATGGCTAAATGTACCGAATTGCTTAGTTACCTTTGAGGAGCGTTCTTAGAAAAATTGCAACCCGGATAAGTTTCCCTGAAAAATTCTAAAAAACGCCTGTTAGTATACCTACTTCTATTTATTTATTGTAAATCATAGACACGTCGACAACTTAGGTCATTAGCGTCTTGATTACATTAAATAACAACACACTTAAAACTAACTGACATCACAAAATATCCATTAACGGAGACGGGATTCGAAAAAGCTGCAGCGCGCTTACCATTAGTACCACAGAAAAGTTGTGGGAATGAAAATTGTAGGAAATGTAATCCTCTTTAAAACATTACATAATGAAAGAATTGCTTAAGTCGACTGTTTCTGAGAGATTTCGAAAAAAGCAAAAAAGGTGGTTTTTCGGCTCCCCCCACGTTAGCACAGGGTCCTCGAGGTCGAAAACTCAGATTCTACTCCACAGAGTACCCGCAAACAACACACCAAAATATCACTAGCTTCGGAATACTTTCCAGGTAACGCCCTTCATTTATTACCTAGCTCTGCTGCTTGCTATGTACTGAGAAGCTTAACGTGAATTCAAATCGAAATAATCTTTCTGTGTTATTTTGCAAACCTGGTTAGGGTTTTAGTATAAACACAAGTATAGGACACGTGTCTCTTTTTTCTGAACGCTTCCCCGTGTCAGACATTACAGAGCCGAGTTGAGCTCGGTAAACGGTGAAGAAAAGCATTCAGAAAAAACACGAGCGCACAAGCAATAACATAAACACACACGACGACAATCATATCACAACGAACGGGGAAGTACAGGTGGATTATAGTTATGTTCCGTACATGTAGATGGCACTTTTATCGGGACTTAACATACAAGTCTTGTGGATCAATTATGTTGAAATAAAGGCGTATTTTAATCTATTGTTTATTCTAATTATCGTTAGCGAGTCTGCGGCTAAAATTGGCATTTACGCGAGTGAACCTGCGTGGGAAATTGACGTTCACGAGAAGGAACCTGCATCGCGGGTAGAGACAGACGCGTGAATACGGTTAAATACAAATAATTGTATTATTACATCCACTTTTATCTCTTTTATAAAATCAAATGCTCGTAAAATATAATAAATAAAATAATTATAATTTTATTTTTTTATGTATTAAATTGTTATCCAATACCTGTAAAAAATAAAAAAAAATTATTTAAAACATTCGGGATTCGAACCTGGGCTTGGCGTTTGAACCTGTCGGTAAAATAGTACTTTACTACACAGCCACCAGGCTTATGTCAACATAAACCCATAGGCAAGGCCGGATCTATATAAGGGCTTTTTGGGCTGCAGCCCAGGGCCCCGTGGATATAAAGGGCTCCCAGCCCCCATTATTTCTATTAGGGCGATATTGTGAATTTAAAAAAAAATCTAAAATTTTAAAAATTCCTATCATAAGTATCGAACGGAACGGGGGATTCCCCGTCGTTTGTTTGGTTATATTTTCTCGCGTCTATTACGGGGCCCCCAAGTTGTATTAGCCCAGGGCCTGACAAACTCACGGTCCGCCCCTGAACATAGGTATGTATTTATGATAACTACTGCCTTCCATTTCCATAACATCCTATATTTGTCAAATACCATCCCAGTATGAGACTAGACGTTATTCACGCGAGGGAACTTGTTGGCAAAAACGACGGTTGCGTAAGGGAATCCGCGGGAAAAAAACAGTCTGTAATTTCATTGAAAATACGGTACGAGTGGGGGAACCACAAGAAATTATGCTAAAGGATAGGCGAAAACATAAATATAAAAGATCTGTTCAAGATAAGAAGTACATATATAAGTAGGCTAATAAAATAATATTATGTAAGGACCTTCGAAATTTCCGCAAGGTGTTTTTATTCACGGTTAATTAATTAAAAGCGAGTTTAATTAAAATAATACACAGCAATATCGTCATAAAATAACAATTTGAAAAGTTATAGCATTCATTGCGTCATAAAATTTATATATACTTGCCAACTTTTATGAGAATCTTTTGATATGCTAATGAGGTTTATTTTAAGTATAGGTATTGTACGTATGCTTACATCTTTATTAAGGATTACCCGATAGTTGTTATGTTCAAAGGATTCACGCTATATAGTGCGAGTTTTTATTTAGTACACATTTAGACCGAGAGCTCGTGACAATTTTTTGGTGTTATTTATGCAAGGCCTTATTTTTGTGAAGATGTTGAGGGAGGCATATTAAAGTGCCCTGTGTAAGGGATTTTGCTAGATAGCGGTATGGGAGAGATGCAGATCGCCCCCAACATGTAACAAAAAAAATGGTCACAATTATTATTGCTTCAAGGCTGAAATTATTTATATAGCTTGTCTGTGAACCCAATAATGTCATTATAATATTTGCAGATCGATTGGTCGGTATTAAAGGGGTGGCAGATCACCCTAAACGTGTCATGTACCTGACGAAATTTATATTATTAGTTCAAATTTTAATATGTTGTTACGGCGACTGTTTTAAGCATATATTTCAATTTGCAGAACAAAATGTGGGTATTAACCCCCTTGCAGAACGATATAAACACCTAGGTTAGCAAGTTTCCCTCTAAGAGAGGGGGTTAATATCGACATTTTGTTTTGCAAATTGAAATATGTATATGCTTAAAACAGTCGCCGTAACAACATAATAAAATTTGAACCTTGAACTAATAATATAAATTTCGTCGGGTACATGACACGTTTAGGGTGATCTGCCACCCCTGATCAATATTAAGACACTATAGACGTTATCTACGTCAAAAGAGAATTTTCACCTAAATCTTCCCTATTTGTGGAGTTGGTAAAAGTATGTAAAACTTATTTGCGACGTTAGGTACAACAACACGTAGTTTTGCCACAGACTGTACATAATATATAAACTTGTATAATTATTTATCCCCTTCACGCCCGGTGTCAGTTTTAAAGAGAAACTTGGTAGGTTTTATTGCTTTTCTTTGTACGGCAATTTGTTATCAAAACTGCGGTTGTAGATTATACATTATACAACTTTTGGAAAACAACAAGACGTCGCGAATGTTTTTAACACGCACTCAAAATTTACCGTGCGAACGGAATTATTATACAATGGTAGACATCAATCCATTCCTGTGTTATTATCGAAAATAGATCATAAATAAATTTTTGTTCTACCCCCTATAAAATAACTGCTTTTCATGCTTGTATACCGGTCGTAAAATGACCCATTTCAGGTCGGTGACGAGCCGGACGGTAAAGTAACTTTACCTTTACCCGCTTATAATTTTTTTTCTCAATTTATAATTTTTAATAATAAATTTTTATTTTTAATATTAAATAAACTAAACAGTTTAGTCGGAAACCTCGACACGTACACAACTCTAAACTGTTTAGTCGTGGAAACAATTGTGTGTGTGCGCCTGGCTTTATTGTTCAATATCGATCGTTGCGCGGTTTTCATTAAATCATATTGTGTTCAGCCAACCAGTTAGCAGATCTGTGTCGGTACCAGGTTCGACTCGGTGGTAGTGCAGGGTATGATTTGTAATTATTGTTAATTGTCATTCAGTTTGTTCTTCAGCTCTCTTTAATCAATTGACTACAGCAATTACAGAAAAAACTCGGGTCGCAGTGCCAAACCCTGCCGACATAGTGTATTTGCTAATACAGACCTTGTGGCTTTAATACGTGAACTAAAGTTTGTTTTTGGACAAAATAAAAAATTTAACCCCTTAATCCATCGCTTAAAATTATATTTTTTTTCTTAATTTCAGTATTATCAAGTCCCGACAGTGGTCATTTGATTTTTTCTTAGATATAGCTCAAAAATCATGGCAGCCTAGCTGTCTGAGATATTTATTATTTTCACCTCTAATTGTTATGTGAGTAATATGGTGTGGATATAAGGGGTTTTTAAATCGATTGATTTTATCATATACCAATTCAGTATTATTATTAATGCAGCCTCTGTACCAAATTAAATACACGCTTCAGTAAGTAAATCACTATCTGCATACTAGTGTTTTCATAAAATTTGTAAGCACATTTTTATCTTCACTAAATGGTTAAATTTCAATTTTGAAACAATTATGAAAATTTTTTCGGTATTTTTGGGCCCAAAAACTTTTTTCAACCCCTAAAAACCACCCTTCAAATGGTCCGATTGGGCCCATTTTAAATAGGCACGTGCGGTGATGGACTCCAACGTGCCTACCAAATTTCGTCGAAATCAATTAACTCGTTCGAAAGTTATAGCCCGTACACACACACACACACGCGCGCGTGTGTGTGTGTGTGTGTGTGTATACGGGCTATAACTAGCTGTTGGTTACCTTAAAAAAAAGAAAATACGAATTGAAACCCGATCTACATACCGTTCTTTCGCCCAGTGAGAAAAGTGTATCTACACACTCTTTTTCATCCAACTAAATATTGCCATAATAAAATTATAATCACTTTCAAAAACCAATAAAGCTTCGATGTGGTGTAGGTAACGGGTAGCAAACTTCCGCGAAACAATCCCGCAAACAAGTGTATAAAACAAACGGTCACTGAAGTGTCGTAACGAATATGGTGTAGGCGACGGGCCTGATGCGGTGTTCGCACGGGTTTGTAATGTGACGCAGGTAGACCGTTGCGGTATAAGCAACTGGTGCGATGGTAACGGATGCGGCGGTCCCAAGGCTCGGGTGTGGTGTAAGTGACGGGTATTGCCAATAATAAACCGAGGCGATATTCCTACACCTATTGTATATTGTTATATAAGTTATGACCGAATAATTCCCAGGTGTATTATTGTGTTTCCGTTGAGTTTAACAGTCAGATATATAAATAGCTGTTAACTATTTGTATATAATTATTTAGGTTATGTAACACTGTCACGTAGATTTAGTCTTGCATAAGACAGTAAACCAGGACCGAATATTATATGATATACTTATACGAATGACAATAAACTTATTATTATTATTGAATGAATTGTAGATTATAGACGCTCGACAACAGATGTCATTAGCGTCAATATATTATTAGTGTATTAGCCATATGGCACATACACTATTGGCGTCGGTCGGATGGCGGGACCTAGGGGTCGGACCAAAATTTCTCGACGTTTCATAGCCTCCTGAACATTTTGGCACCATTTTTGGAAATGTCTATTTATATATGTATATATATATTTATATATATATATATTTATATATTTATATATATATATGTGTATGGGCTATAACTTTCGAAAGAGTTAATTGATTTTGACGAAATTGGGTAGACACATTGCAATCCATAACCGCACGAAGCCTATTTAAAATGGGCCCAATCGGACCATTTTAAGGGAGGTTTTTAGGGGTTGAAAAATGTTTTTGGGCCCAAAAATACCGAAAAATTCTCAGAATTGTTTGAAAATTGAAATTTAACCCTTTAGTGAAGATTAAAATGTGCTGCTAAAATTTTAATAAAATCGCCCCGACAGGTCCGGACTTACAAATTTTATGAAAACACTAGTTTGCGGATAGTGATTTACTTACTGAAGGGTGTATTTAATTTGGTACAGAGGTTGCATTGATAATAATATTGAAATTAAGGAAAAAAATATTATTTTAAGGGATGTATTAAGGGGTTAAATTTTTTATTTTGTTCAAAAACCAACTTATGTTCACATAATAACAGCACAATGCCTGTATTAGCAAATACACTATATTGTCGGCAGGGTTTTGGCACTGCGACCCGAGTTTTTTATTATTATTATTGGAATCTATCATATTGTAATTTCAAAGCACCATAAGAGCAGCAAGTACGATACAAACAGTAGCTTTAGAAAAAATGTTTTAAATCAAAATATTTGATACCTTACCTTTAAAGTTTAAAAATCTGTTGTCAAAACACAAGTTTTCGAAAATTAGATTTTCAACGATTACCAAGTTCTCTCATTAAGGAAGCGGAACTAAAATTCATATCCGGGTGATCAAAAAAACTTTTTAACAAGAAAAAACCTCTTTCCAAAAAGCCACTAAAAAGAGAAAAATAAATAAAATTTTAAGGTCGGCGTCAATTTAATAAAATATGAAGTCGGTTAAAAAGTAGATATTGCCTTATTACTATACTATACTTTTTCCGACTTCATATTGTAACAAAACTGTTTTCTACGTGGGCGGAATGAATTTTTATTTACAATAATTAAAAATGTAACAAAAATTCAATAACAAAAAAACGCAACAATTATATGTCAGTTCTAACAGTCAACACAATAGTAATTCTTAAACAAAGTGAAACACTTCAATAACACTGAACAAATAACTAGATTTATATACTGTATTTATTTCCGTTTGTATACTATCACGACACTGTTTCACGACTGGCTGCCTGATTCCCTCGTACTTCGCTTTTATAGTTCGAGCAGCCTGACCCAGCACGCTCGCGCGCTTTTCAGAATATTCTGGCGGTTACCCGTGTCTTCGATATCACTACACGTCTCACCACTGTTACCTGTTCTCGACGCTTCTATTGTAGCCAGCGGCGTAACATCTTGGGGTTTGCTACAATATTTTATTAAATTGGCGCCGACCTCAAAATTTTTTATATTCCTCTTTTCAGTGGCTTTTTTTACACAATTATTTCATAAATATTATCTAAATTATTTTTTTAATTATTTTGACAACGTTTATTAGATCATTGCATATTCTAGTTATACTAATTAATGAACATTCTGAACCTCGTCTTAACTACTACCCCTCTATACATAGGTATACACGCTTCACAGCAACAATTAAGGGTTAAATGCACAACGAACGCTAGAGCGTGTAACCCCGTTAATGTAAGTTTACGTACGTCTGTCTGTGTGTAAAGGAAATTGTTTTCCAGCGACTAACGCTGAAAATCCATTAAAATATACACACATGTGTTGTATGTACATGTGTATAGCTTATATATAGAGACGAGAGAACTGTCGCTACTATATCAGACCCGATTTATCGACTCCTTTCATCTTGCACTCCACTTTTCTATCCGTCGGCGCTATTTCATTGTGATCGACAAAAGTAACTATAAAATATTTTAGATGATAAGTTTTTTTATGTAAATATTCGTTTCAAATTGAATTGTTATCGATATCGGCCATGTTCTAATAAATATACTTAGTAAGTTATTGGGTACTTGGACAGTGAAATAAATAGATATTAAATTTTTAAAGGTTGCTACCTTACGTTGATATTTTTCAACTTCTTCAGGCAATCTATAAAACAATTATATTATTATCATCGAGATTATTATATATACACTATTGCAACAAAAATCATTAAACAAATAATAAAAAACTACAGCTTGTTATATTATCTGTGTAACGTATAGATAGATAGATAGTTTATTTCTTCGCGTAGCCAAAGTGGATGCGAAAGTCATAAAAATACAAAACGTAATACAGATTAATACAATAATAAAATACAATAATTAAAAAGAAGTCATATGGGCAAGCATTTATTAAAAAGTATTTTAAACGGTTTTTAAAGATATTTATGCTAGTGCTAACCTTGATTGATTCTGGGAGTTTGTTATAAAAGTAACTACCCTTATTTTAGATTCCAATTCTAAAAAAAATCGGGACGGCTCCATTTCAATGAACGTTTATATTTCCAATTTTTTTTAACACAGTCGAACTTCGATAACTCGAACTGCGATAACTCGAATTCTTGATAATTCGAACAAAATTGGTTATCAGTAGCGTCAAGAGTGAAAATTAATATTATTTGATAACTCGAAGTCTTGATAACTCGTTTTTTGTGGCAAGTCGGTTCGAGTTATCGTAGTTCGACTGTACCTACTTAAAAAAAACCGTGAAACGATAACTGCGTGCACTTAATTTTAACGATGCGAATGGGAATAGGTCCGTAGTGTTTATTCCTTTGTATATGTTTATTCTCGAATGCATTAACATCTACGGTGAATATAAGTACATCTACTTGAGGAAGCGCTCGGTTAATCTGTGCAAAACGAGTCGGATAATGTGCTTCGGTTATTTGTTAAAATGAAGTCGGAAGCAGGGGCAACGAGCTTCGAGATTAATATATATTCATCGAAAGATAACATTGAGGTTAAGATGAATTTGAGGAATCCAATTATTATTCTATTAATCGGAGCACCAATAAAAATTGAAAAAATCAAAATTTAAATATTAAAAAATATAATAAAATACAAATTTTAACACGGACGTCGTGAACAAATACATAATTAAATGAATGCATAATGACTGCAAACAGTATATAAAACACCTGAGACAGAATGCTTTAAAGGGAGAAAGTCGATCGTTTGAAAATGTGTCACTGTGTGAGTAATGTCAACTCAGTCCGCCGCGATAGTGGAAAGTTTAGGGTTAAAATCCCTACGGTGACATAGGTTTGAATTATTGAATTTTTCCTGATTACAGCATTTGTTACGTCATTGTTCTTTACAACAGGTGTTTCCATATAATGTTTGCAAGCATTATGCATTCATTTAATTATTAAAAAATATATTTATGGCAGACATTTGTTTCAATAGTATAATGCATTACAAGGTACCAGTGTGAAGTTTGCTATCCGAGCGTACGAGGGCATGCAACCACACGTGTTGTTCATACCGAGTAATTGCATATTATTTTTCACAACAACTCTACTGACAATTCGATATGAGGTACCTACAATTTGGGCATGCAAAAAAGTCGCAAAAATATTAGATCTGTCAGATTTATGTGGGGTTATATCTGTCATTTTGACGTTTATGAATATTATATATGTGGATTCAATATTGCTCCTTCTCAATTTGACGCTTTCGAAAATTATATGCAGATCCAATCGCTCTTAACAACGTTAAAAAACAGAGGGAACCGACCTAAAAATGTTCATGCCTAGGGATGAAAACGCACAGTTTCAACCCGCTAAACAGGTACCAAAAATCGAATTTTCAATAGCGGCGTTGTGAAAAATAACATTCGGTACCTACTGTTCGGTATAATTCGTCAACGGCGATATATATATTCTTTATATAAAACTAATCTTTGCAGATCTGTACAACAACGTTCGACTATTTTAATTTGCAATGTTGGTAGCAAGTAATTTGAATGTATATCACTTAGATAACAATCTATTGTTTGCCACGAAGCTTCAGGCCAAATGCAAGTTCCAATTTCCGTTAAACAACGGAAAATAGATGAACTTAAAACAAATGAAAATCATTTGTAGCTATATCGAATTTAGAACCGGGAACAGAATATACAGGGTGTAGATGTTATTATTAAACGGCCAGCTTGCGAACGGTCAGCTTGCGAAATCTTACGGTTTTTTGCGAACGCCTCACGTTATTCAGTACCCAGGCAAAAAGTGCTTAACGCGCCTAAGGAAGTTTTCACTTCAAAAAAATTGCTTACCTATATTGAAAGTACAGTAGGAAAATACCTAGGCCCGGATCTGTACATCTACTGAAGGAGCATATGGTCGCCCCTGCCAATTATAGAAACCACGAAACGAAGCTGAAGCGTGCATAAATCATAATATGAGAATTATTAGGGCGTAAAACGCCTTTTTTAAAATAAAAACGGGATTTGGCGAAGGACGAGCCGTACAGCTGTGTAATAAATATATATTAAATGTGGCGGCTTAATAAAAAAAAAACTCGGGTCGCAGTGCCAAAACCCTGCCGACAATATAGTGTATTTGCTAATACTGGCATTGTGGCTTTATTATATGAACTTAAGTTTGTTTTTGGACAAAATAAAAAATTTAACCCCTTAATACATCCCTTAAAAAATATTTTTTTTCTTAATTGCAATATTTTTATCAATGCAACCTCGGTACCAAATTAAATACACCCTTCAGTAAGTAAAGCACTATGCGCAAACTAGTGTTTTCATAAAATTTGTAAGTCCGGTCCTGTCGGGCCGATTTTATTAAAATTTTGGCAGCACATTTTAATTGTAACTAAAAGGTTAAATTTCAATTTTGAAACGATTCTGAGAATTTTTTCGGCATTTTCGGGCCCAAAAACATTTTTCAACCCCTAAAAACTACCCTTAAAATGGTCCGATTGGGCCCATTTTAAATAGGCTTCGTGCGGTGATGGATTTCAACGTGCCTACCAAATTTCGTCAAAATCAATTAACTCTTTCGAAAGTTATTGCCCGCACACATATATATATATATATAAACTAGCCGTTACCCGTGGCTTTGCCCACGTATTTTACGATTACAATTTATTATCCCCACCGCGAAAAATTCTCCTCCTGCGAAGCGAAGGCAGGCTGGTCGTGTTTATTCGCTCGAATTTTATAATACATATAACTCATTCGCTTCGCTCGTTCGCTCGGATTTTATTAATACATTAGACACTCGCTTCGCTCGTTCGTTTGAATATTATTAATTCCTTCGTCGCTCGTTCGCTTGAATATTATTAATACATAACTCACTCGCTTCGCTCGTTCGCGCGAATTTTATTAATACATGACTCACTCGCTTCGCTCGTCCGTTTGAATATTAATAATACAATACTTACTCGCTTCGCTCGTTCGCTCGAATTTTATTAATACATTACTCACTCGCTTCGCTCGTTCGCTCGAATATTAATAATACATTACATTTGTTATCCCCCCCGCGAGAATCTCCCCTCTAAATTTGTTTTCCCCCGCGTGAATTTTCCCCCTAATTTGTTATCTCCCCCGCTAGAATCTTCCCCTCTAATTTGTTATCCCCCGCGTGAATCTTCCCCCTAATTTGTTATCCCCCCCGTGAGAATCTGCCCCCCTGCGTAGCTTTCTATTAGTGAAAGAATTTTTAAAATCGGTTTAGTAGTTCTAAAGATTAAACAAAAACAAATCTATCCCACGGGAACTGTACATTTTTCCGGGATAAAAAGTAGCCTATAACATTATCTGACCCCTAAACTACCACTATGCAAAAAATCATGTCGATCCCTTGCTCTGTGAAAAACAAAAACAAAATTATCCCACGAGAACCGTACATTTTTCCGGGATAAAAAGTAGCCTATAACATTCTCTGACCCCTAAACTCCCACTATGCAAAAAATCATGTCGATCCCTTGCTCTGTGAAAAACAAATACAAAACTATCCCACGGGAACCGAACATTTTTCCGGGATAAAAAGTAGCCTATGTGCTAGTCCAGATTAAATCTATCTCTGTGCCAAATTTCATCCAGATCCGTTCAAAAATGACGAATTTCCATACAAACTTTCATCCCCTATTTAGCCCCCTTAGGGGATGAATTTTCAAAAATCCTTTCTTATTGCTCAGCTACGTAATATAAGGAACTCCTATGCAAAATGTCATGCTTCTAACTTCAAAAATGACGAACTTCCATGCAAACTTTCATTCCCTTTTTAGCCCCCTTAGGGGATGAATTTTCAAAAAAAAATTTCTTAGTGCTCACCTACGTTATATAAGAAACTTTTGTGCAAAATTTCATGCTTCTAACTTCAAAAATTACGAATTTCCATACAAACGTTCATCCCCTATTTAACCCCCTCGGGGGTTGAATTTCAAAAAATCCTTTCTTATTGCTCACCTACGTAATATAAGGAACTCCTGTGCAAAATGTCATGCTTCTAACTTCAAAAATGACGAACTTCCATGCAAACTTTCATCCCCTTTTTAGCCCCCTTAGGGGATGAATTTTCAAAAAAAAATTTCTTAGTGCACACCTACGTTATATAAGAAACTTCTGTGCAAAATTTCATGCTTCTAACTTCAAAAATGACGAATTTCCATACAAACTTTCATCCCCTATTTAGCCCTCCTAGGGGATGAATTTTCAAAAATCCTTTCTTATTGCTCACCTACGTAATATAAGGAACTCCTATGCGAAATGTCATGCTTCTAACTTCAAAAATGACGAACTTCCATGCAAACTTTCATCCCCTTTTTAGCCCCCTTAGGGGATGAATTTTCAAAAAAAAATTTCTTAGTGTTCACCTACGTTATATAAGAAACTTTTGTGCAAAATTTCATACTTCTAACTTCAAAAATGACGAATTTCCATACAAACTTTCATCCCCTATTTAACCCCCTTAGGGGTTGAATTTCAAAAAATCCTTTCTTAGTGGGTGCCTACGTCACAAAAGGAACCTACTGTCCAAATTTCAAGTTTATATCTTCAGCGGTTTGACCTGGGCGTTGTCTGTCAGTCAATCAGTCAGTCAGTCAGTCAGTAACGGAACTGTTTTATATATATAGATGTGGCGGCTTAATAAAAAATAATGAGAAATAACAATGAATTCAACAATACAATTTTAAACAGTTGAAATTGTTTATTGGCTACAAAACGGATGTAGACGTTTCCACAACTTGCAGTTGTGCCAAATGTTAAACATAAATTATTTTTAAAACGAAAAAGACAAAATATGCAACAAAATTTATTGCACCGGGCGTCCCATTTCCATTGTATTTGTAGGGTATCTCGGTAGTTGTAAATAATAGACAAAAAAACTTATTAGGCATTTTTTCAAGTGGTAATAGTAGATTGTATATTCAGTGACGTAATGTGATATATTACTGACGAGTAGTGACAGTATGTTAAAACGAGCGATAGCGAGTTAACAGTCACACGAGTCATAATAATATAATTACGCGCGAAATGAAATAAAATAAAATAAATTAAGGTATGGTATTTTTTGCCATATCCACTATAAAATAGCTGTTTTTCACTAATTCATTTTCAGTATAATTTTGACAGTTTATTTTGTGTCGCCAACTTCACTTCTATAGTAGGCCGAGAATAGCTGTCAGTAGGTAATAGCGGCAGACCCGGACTTAGAGACCTAGGGCCACTAGGCACTTGACAGTTGGGGGGCCCTAAGCCAAAAAAAATGTGAAAAGAATGAAAAAAATTAACTAGAACATTTTTGGACTTTTTTTATAATTTTCATCCATCCTGGCCGGGACCCCCTCGGCGACCTCCCCCTAAGCCGGTGCCTTGTTGGCCTAGGCAGAAAACCGGGCCTGGTCAAAACAAAAAATTATAATCAATTTCGATTCCAAAAATATAAGAAACATAAAATTCATAAAAACGAATTTTTGACTCGAATAGGTGTATTCTGAACCTTTTTTCACTTTGCGTTACACAAAAACAAACGAAGAACGAAAACAATTGCAAGTAGCATAAAAGAAACAACAGCAACAAAAGTCCCATTGCACGAAAATTCTACTTGTGAAAATATTTTTCTCAGAAAATTACTGAACAAAAATCATAACAATATTCTTTTTCCATAGAAAAAAATCAAAAATAACTTAATAATATGTTTATTTTCGTCCATCGTTGTTATTTTAAAAAACATAGATTTCCCACCTTTGTTGTTCCAAGGAAAAATACGGTAGGAAAATGATTGATGAAATTCATATTGAATAATGCAACGTTCTGATTAGCTTTCACAGCAATGGCGCCGATAAGGGGATAAAAATATTACAATCACTGAGTTCTAGAAGCAAAATTAACATATTATTATTATGTTATTAATAACTTTTTTTATATATCGCCCACCACCGAGGTTATGTAAATCAAGTTTTCAATTACTTACTGTTTTTGACGTGAAAATCGTCTCATGTCTCTGCATACTGGGGTGGCATTTTAGAAATATTAGATGTAACGGAAAAAAGTCAAAAGTGATTTACATGTGAAACAAAACACAGCGTGTATATCTATGTTAAGGTCTCAAACAGTAAACCAGGTGCCCGTGTGGAAAAGTACGAGTCTACCGACAGGTACAAACGCCAAGCCCAAGTTCGATTCCCGTGTGTGTACGTACGTATGTTTGTTCGTTCGTACGTTGGTGAACTTTTTTCCGCTCGCATGTCCCGAGAACAAAGAAGATATCGAATCCGGACCAATTTCATTCTACGCATAATTATATAATGAACATTTGAACGTTTGCAAAAAAATTGATTGGCTGTTTATTTTTTATAACAAAAAAAGAGTGTGGGTGTCGGGACCCCCGACAGATGTGAAACATCAAAGAAAACGTTATTGAACTCGGTGGTATTCTCTATGTAGTAGTATATATTTTTTCAAAATTAGCAACTAACTGTTATGCTGACGTAATCCAATATACTGCACTGTAACACACGCGGTTGCCCGAGAGAGAGAAAGAGTGCCGCAGTAGTGGGGAGAACAGCAGCGAAGGAGTGAACCACACATTTCGCTGCATATTACCTCTCACGCGGCTGTTCACAGCCTGACATAAGATGTTTCTCATCAAAAAGTATTGTAAAATGGTTGTAAAATGTTGACCTGTATTGCAAATAATTTCTCTACGGTCATTAATCTACGGTCATTAATCTCTAAGGGTATCAAATGGGAAGTTAGCAGTACAGTTTTACCCACACACCAAGGCTCTTTTTAAGGATACGCGTGACGTCACTTCCGTCATCAATTTCCGTGAGCAAACTAATATGTTTCACTTCAAGAATATCCACCGACGCCCTTGATTTGTGATAAATATTTACTTTTAAGAGTGTCATTAACATAAACTCATTCTGTAAACAAAGTACTAAAGCAAATTGTCGAAAATGAATGAAAATTAAAAAAAAAAGACGAAGGAATACGAATTTTCGCGACTGCAAGTAACGGATATAATATTTCATTTTATTATTTTTCCTGCAAGACAAATTTCCATCCGCTTTCCATAATTCAATGAAAGAATGAAAGAAGGAAAATAAAAAAAAGATTCAATTAACGAATTTTTCAGCACCGTATAACGGACTGTAATTCATTAAAAAAATACGTACAGTACTCGTCAAATGTTTTCAAATTGTATAGTAAATTCTAACCGAAAAAGGTTTTAAAATTTGCGGCTATTGAAATACACAGGTTTGTTAGCTGTCAAAAATTTCAATTGAAATATTGTACTTGATAAAAAAAACTATAAGTAATTAATATAGGTACCTACAGTAGAGCATCGATAATCCGGATCATCGGAAATTCAGATTTTTCGATAATTCAAACTAAATTTTATACAGGGTGTATCACAGGAAACCGAACATAGGGAAAAGTACACAGTACAAATGAGTTAAGATCAGAGATTGCTTTGCCCTCTATTCAGGTAAAAAAACATGATAATTAATTTAATTAAGTTAGCCATGTATATTCTATCTTTGTCACGCTACTCATTTTGCTAGTGTTTTCCTTGTTGCACTCATTACTTTTCTATGTATTCAATCCTGTGATACACCCTGTATATGCATTTACATATTAAAATTAATTTGTTTTTTTTTCTTATTTTATTTCATTGTTTAGGTAGGTCTCTTATTTTTTTAATATTTATTCTTATTTCAATATGTACTTTACGTTTTTAGTCAGTGTTTGCACATTATTAAGTAATTCATCTTTATTCTTATACAAAAACCTTTAAAAATTACAAAAAAAAATATTATAATAGGTAGATCACAGACAATATCTAACTACCATGGTACTGATGTGAAAAAAATCACTATTGCAATTTTCAAAATTGGGGGTTTTGGTTAAACTAAATTCGAACTTCATAACAAACAGCAAAAGTTTAAACTTTGAACTTGGAGGATTTGGGCAAAAGTCCAACCTAACCACACCACTTCCGCACAAAGCTATAGTCTTTCGATCAAAACTTAGCAACGACCTTTTCTTCTCTCTGAACTCATCCTGGAATCATTATCTGATATAAACCAAGCGTCGCACCATATTCAGTTTAGGTTGGGTGCAAGTTTGTAAACACAATGGACGGTATTCTAACCTTAAACTTTCAACTCTAAGGCATTCGATCTAACCTCACTCTGAACTTGTAGTAAACACGACCAGTCAAAAGTCACCTTAAGTTATTATACGTCACAAACAACTAGCGATGACGCCATTTTATTAACTTTATGAATGTTAACTAGACTGACCCTGTCAAAATTCGACTGAGTAAGCCTTTTGGACATCCTAATATCTCAAATAATAATATTAAACTAGGTTTTATATTGAAATGTCAAAAAATTGAACGACTATTTATAGAAAGAATTAGAATACAAGCCTTACCTGAAGTTTTCATTCTAATTTTGTGAACATCAATGCCTGCCTTCAAGAATATGTGTATGAACATTCTCCACATACAAAAGCCATTTTTTTAACCCATATTAGTATACAGAGTTCACTAGTTAGTTGTTACGTTCGTTTAGGTGTGTGTGTGTGTGTGTGTGTGTGTGTGTGTGTCTCAAACGACATCTACAAATGGTATTCGAGCAATCAGAATGGACCCTGACTTCAGGGCCTAGTCGCTTGTCTTTATAACCACCTTGCTCAGTGGACCAAAATTATGCTCGAAACACAAATAAAATGCAGGCCTTAGCTTATCGTGACTAGGACAATCAACGCCAGGCGTATGGCGTCATAAACCGAAAAATAAAAATATGTAATTTGAAAATTTACATACTTTACACAACGAAAAGCTGTATTCGGCGAAGTGTACGTCATTTGTTTGTTCCCAAAAATAACAAAATGTATAGTAAGAGAAGGACAGGCAGTGTCTAGTAAATAAAGAAAATGAGAATCTCTGGGATGAATTGGCTTTTTAACAGCTCAGAATTAATGATTTTGAAGAGACGCCGTCGACTCAACCGAACCAAAAAAAAAGTGAAGGTTGTAAACAACTTTATTATTACACATTTTTCCATCCGGAAGCTCGTTTTATTGTAACAAAGTTAGGAAAAAGTTGTTGATGAGCTTGCATTTTATACGTTAACTTCTGTTATTTTAGTTGGGCAAATGTGTGTTGGTGAAACGTCATGGATTTCACTTGTTATCTATAACATTTGAGATAGGTGAAGTTTGCGCGTAAGGTAAATGATACATAGTTCTACCCAAGAGAGGCCAAATTATAAACCACAATGTGCCCCTTTGAATATTAGATCGTTTTGCGCAGTGGCGGCGTTAAAGGGTAGGCCGACTGGCCCACCTTAAACTGTCTTGATCCACCCCTTGGCTCACCCTGAAATAATCCCCAATCTCTAGTTTATCTTTTAAATACGTTTTTAACCCTCGAAATTTCAACCATTTTTATTGTAAATGCTATAGCAAGTAATCTGGGTTAAAATTTTGACGAGCACTGAAATTTTGAGAACAAATGTTATAGCCGAGAGCTAGTGACATTTTTTTGGTGTTATTTATTCAAGGCCTTATTTTTGTGAAGATGTTGAGGAAGGCATATTAAAGTGCCCTGTGTCAAGGATTTTGCTAGGCAGCGGTATGGGAGGGATGCAGACCGCCCCCAACATGTAACAAAAAAAATGGTCACTATTATTGCTTCAAGGCTGAAATTGTTTGTATAGCTTGTCGGTGACCCAATAATGCCATTATAATATTTGCAGATCGATTGGTCAGTATTAGAGGGGTGGAAGATCACCCTAAACGTGTTATGTACCCGACGAAATTTATATTATTAGTTCAAGGTTCAAAATTTAGTATGTTGTTACGGCGACTGTTTTAAGCATATATTTCAATTTGCAGACGAAAGTGTCGCTATTAACCTCATGCTGAACGATATAAACACCTAGGCGAGCAATTTACCCTCTAGGAGAGGGAGTTAATACCGACATTTTGTTCTGCAAATTGAAATATATGCTTAAAACAGTCGCCGTAACCACATATTAAAATTTGAACCTTGATCTAATAATATAAATTTCCTCGGGTACATGACACGTTTAGGGTGATCTGTCATCCCTTTAATACTGACCAATCGATCTGCAAATATTATAATGGCATTATTGGGTCACCGACAATCTATACAAACAATTTCAGCCTCGAAGCAATAATAATTGTGACAATTTTTTTGTTACATGTTCGGGCGGTCTGCATCCCTCCCATACCGCTATCTAGCAAAATCCCTTACTCAGGGCACTTTAAGATTGCTCCCTCAACATCTTCACAAAATAAGGTCTTGAATAAATAACACCAAAAAATTGTCACTAGCTCTCGCTCTAAAATAGCCCTGGCTATTGGTGGTTTTGTAAAAAAAATTAAGTAGGTATACACTGAGATGTAATGACAAGACGAATCAGTAGTAACAGATATTTAGTAACAATATGTCAACTTGCCTCCGGAAGGCAAATACCTACCGGAAGAAAGTCCACACATAAGTAGTACCGTGAAATAATACTGTATGTATGTGTGTGTGTAAATACAAAACCAATATTTTTAATAAAAGAATGTCGTGCTCGTCTACTCGTTCGCCATGCAACAATAATAATAATCCTCCCGGCCTCATTCCGTCATCCGCTATCTCAATATATTATATTCTTCCCCGCTCCCCCTCGTTTCGTCTTTTTCTTCCGCGCCTTTCTTCGTTTCTTATTCATTATAATAAAGAGAGTATTACATAGACACATTCAGCTGACTGTTTTGTTAAATACGTCACGACATAATATTATATCGCTGCTACTGCAGACGACTTGGACAAAACATGGCGATTGTGACAGACTATAAATAGATTGATTTATTTTTACCTTTAAGAGGTCATAATAAATAAATAAAAGAAACGGGAGTCAGATATATGTTTGGTCTTCCATCTGCCCATTTACAAAAGACAATTTACAAATTCTTTAAAAACATTGAACCACTTAAAAATGATTTCAATGATGGGTCTATACCTATTATGCTTAGCATTTACCATAGAGAAGGTAGTTAGGTGGTACCCACCGCATGTTTCTCTATTTAACCGTTGTTGCGCGCTAACAGTCATTCTGAAATCCCCTCCATGCATGATAGTCATGTATTCGCTGTGATCAGATGCATGGAGGGGATTGTTGTTGCGCTGTCATTCTGAAATCCCCTCCATGCATCTGATCACAGCGAATACATGACTATCATGCATGGAGGGGATTTCAGAATGACAGCGCAACAACGGATAAATAGAGAAACATGCGTGGGTATACTTAACTCTCTTCTCTATGATAACTTCTAAGCATGAATAGGTAGGTAGGTACGTCATAATAAATAATAAAATATAAAATATGAGCCGTGAAAGTGACACTTCTTATCAAAATAAAGTTCGAATTTTTATGCAGAAAAAAATATAATACGTAAATTCATTTGCTTTTAAATTTATTATAACGTAACTTATTATTATTTTTTTAAATTATTTAATAATTATAAAATAATTTTTTGGATGTACCTAATTTAACTACATATTTGACATTAATGCTTTAATTTAACAACAGAGTTTTCGGTTGCGCGTAGATTGGATAAAGCGTACTTACCGAAATTGCTTTGCGAGTCAAGAAAAAAAAGATTTATGATTTTTATTGTTCACAGAATTTCACAAAACACACTTTTCACGTTGCTGTTTTTTTTTTGAATTTAACAGAATCATTGAATGATTAAATTGTAATTTTAGCACCGCCGATTTACGCTATCACTCACCAGACGGCAGGACCATGCAACTGCTCACAGCGAATAGTGAATTAAAGCATTTTACTATCCAATAGCACCAAAAACAAAATAAAATATAGTTACTTCTTACCACAACAGTTTTATTGATGGATGTACATTTCGAAAGCTAAGCTTTCATCTTCAGCGAACACTACATCATCGCTGAAGATGAAATCTTAGCTTTCGAAATGTACATCCATCAATAAAACTGTTGTGGTAAGAAGTAACTATATTTTATTTTGTTTTTATTCCAACCACAGTGCTCATATATATTTTTATCCAATAGCAGCTTATTGATGTATAGTGGTGGATAGAGCTTTTAAACTATTTCTTTATGGATATTATCTTTAATTGTGTCACTGAGCTCAAACACTTCGACGCTAAAATAGGTACTTAATTTATTTATTTATTTATTGTAGATTATAGACGCGTCGACAACTTAGGTCATTACGTCTTAAATACATCAAATAACAATTTCCTTACAACTAAATGATATCACAAAACATCCATGAGCGGAGGTGGGATTCGAACCCAGGACTGTGTGATGCGCAAAGGCCGCTACGCTAACCGTTACACTACACCGTCCTCGGTAGTCGGTACTTAATTTATATGAATTAGAGTAAAAACCGGGTATAATAAATGTGATATTATTTCTATTACTGTATGGATTATAACTAATTTGTTTTTAAATTATTTTAGAAATGCAATTATACAAAATGCGTCACGCACAATAAAATCTGTATGGAGAACATAATTATTTCGATGTCCGAAAATAATTTTTAATATGATAAACTTCAGAATGCCTTTTTACGATACCTAAACGATAGTGAGGCTTGAAAATAGTCAAGCGTGTAACAATGCTATCGTTTATATTCTCATATGGCTCCACTATTACAAGCCCCCACTTTCCACGTTCTAATCCGAAAACGTTTTTCGAAAACACGAATCTCGCATATACAGGGTGTTTCATAATATATGCGCAAGACTTCAGGATGTGATAGCTCGTCCAAAAATATGAAAAAAGTTTCTATTAACTTACCCTCTAAAATGCACCATTTTACACCCACTACCCCTTCAAAACCTTCACCAATTATGACCTAAAAAAAAAAAAATTCCGCACAAAACATAGCTTATTATGAGTAGAAAATGCTTACAAAAGCTGTTTTCTGTGCGATAAACGGTTCCGGAGATATTCGCAAAAAACGAAATTTTTTTTCGATTTCAACATCCTGTATCTCTAAAATGGTGCATTTTAGAGGGTAACTTAATAGAAACTTTTTTTCATATTTTTGGACGAGCTATCACATCTTAAAGTCCTGCGCATATAGTATGAAACACCCTGTATATTAATATATAAAACATAATATCAGATATAATATTCAACAATCGGACATGTTTATTCGAGCGACCATTTTGTTATTGAATTTATAGGTTATAAAACGCGTACAAAAGCGAAATATGCGCACTGTCCAAAATAAAAACTGTCTTAATAATATATTGCAGACAGAAACGATACAGTTAATGTGTTGGAGCGCGACAGATGAATAGATATCAAATTGGTACGAGTGAGACAAACGTAAGGACATTAAACAAAGATGCGTAGAGAATATAAAAAAGGCTTGTTATACAATTAAATTATGCGTGAAAATAAAACGCTACCACACATATGTAAGCCAGATAAACTTTTATCATTGCATTGTATTGTGCCAAAATGTCGTTTAAATACAACTAAGTTCCAGTTTTATGAACACACTAGCGGCCCGTCCCGCTTACGTCGGGTGGTATGAAATTATGATTAAGCGTACAGTATAGTTCAGCCATATTTTGAACAAAATATTTACAAATTATATACACAAATCTTCCTCGTTTATCGCTCTTTCCATTAGTGAAAACCGTTTCAAATTCCGTTGCGTGGTTTAGAAGAAGTAAGCGGAGAAACAGACAGAGGCAGACAGCGACTTTGTTTTATACTATTTAGAGATTAGAGAAGAGATAAGACTAGAGTTTATAGTAAAAGCACATATCTCAGTAATGGTTAATTTGCAGATATTTCGAACAGGGGACTGTTCAATGGCTTCGACCTTCTCTGAATAAATTCTATCTCTATATCTCTATAGGACGTGACGCGACTCTCGACATGCATAACCGGACGGAAAAAAGTGAGGCTAATAAAGTTTCACTTTTTAAAATGAATAATTATTATTTTCGACATCATTATTTCGATTCAGGACTATCACTGTATATATCGCTTCAAATCCCATTCCGAGCTTCCACCTGATCTCATTGTTGACATCACAGTATGGTTTGGGGAAGCGGTCTGGAATCGACAGGGCAGTTAAGTTTTTAACGTATTGTGTTACAATCTGTTTTTTATACAGCGTGATTGATTTTGTAAACCCACGATGAAATTTCAGCCATTATAAGAGATACAAAAATGAATGCAGTATATCTTTAAAATGAGTTCTGAATTATTTAAATATCCTTTTAAAAATCAAGTCAATAATAATTTAGACTAGGGGTCTCAAACTTTTTAGTCTTAGGGCCACACTGACTCCTCCCCTAAGCCCCAAGGGGGGCAAGACTTAGCTAGCTCATCATACCAACCAGTGTATAGTTTTGAATTACGCGCAAATTTTCATATTGGGACTATAGCCGGCGAGTGAGATATCTTTTAATTTATTGTAGATTATAGACGCGTCGATAACCTAGGTCATTAGCATAACAACTAACTTAAAACTAAATGACATCACAAAGCATCAATGAGCAGAGGTGGGATTCAAATCCACCACAGTGTGATCCAAAGGCCGCTACGCTAACCGTTACACCACATGGTCCTCGAGTGAGTGAGAGAGTGAGATATCTATGGCGCGAGGGTGGACTCCGCTCCACTCGCAATTTCGGTTGGTATTATCATTTATCAATATCATTCCTAAGTCCTTAAATTCCCACGGGAAACGGAATAGTACGGAACCCTCTCCACGCGAGCCCGACTCGTATTTGACTGTTTTTTAAACATAAATCTGGTCCCAGTATAGAACTTTGAGCCTGTAAAAGCATATTCTATTCCAGTTAACTTTTAAGGACATTTTATTATATTACCTCAACTGTTTTGCATACAAGCTGGGTATTTACTTTGCGTTTACAATATTTACATTTGAATCAGGCTTTGTCAGTCTGACTGAGAATGAGGCACTATTAAAAAAAGATATTTTCATGACGAATTTAAAAGCTCTATTATGATTGTGTTATAGCTATTATTTACATTCTTTGAATTTTTATCGTGTTTCAGTTCAATGTATACCGTGTGCTGCATTCGGTAGAGGTAGATATTTCATTTATTCAATAAGAAACAAAAAAAGTAGGACTTACGAATAGCCGAGGGTGTAGCGATGCCGTTGTTATTGTGGCTTTTCTATGGTTTCTCTAATACAAGTCCCCAGTTCCCGGGTTCTAGCCCGAGAACTGGTAAAAGTGTCGATTGAATTTTCAATTTATTATTAAAAAAAATTAAAAATATTAATTGGTGCTAGGCTCAAATAACCTTAGCTGTTGGTGGTCTTTAAAACACAAAGAAAATATGAATTGATGCTATTCCTAAAAACTCTGGGTGTAAGTGGCCTTGAAAAAAATCTATTCTCTCGACAAGTTTGACCACCGAAATGTAGGAGACTCTCCTTCTAGGTGAATTTAGAATCGACATGCGTATTTTTTTAATAGTCCGTGTTATCGAAGAACAACTGACGGATGTCAGAACAACAGTTTTATATCATTCACAGTTTCAAACGTGTAAGTTTGTGGACAAATAACTGACGTGCAATTTATTTTGTTTCAGGATCATAAGCTGAAGCACATGGCAGATCTGCAGCAGAGCGTGGTGTCAGATCCGGAAACCAAACAGCAGATCACAGGTCAGATCGTTCAGTGGGAAGAAAACTTGGAGAGACTCCATTGTGAGCAGTTTCGACTCAGGTGTTACATGGCCAGTTTGCAAAGCGGAGAACTGCCCAATCCGAAGGTAACATCCATTAAACATAATAAAATATTTATACTAAGTTAGACAAGCTTTGAAGCTGGATATCCCCAACCAGTAACTCCGTATATCTCTGTAGCCAGGCGCGAATCCATTGTTTAGTGCGGGGCTAACTAGACGAGGCGACGGATCACCGACGGATGTACAGTATGGGGTTAAATGTTCGACACGGAGAAATTTATATAGTCAGTCTCTGAATATTGGATAAACCCACCAACGTCGTTTGTTCCCCCTATTGGAGTTTCATGCCTTCACGGCCGGTAGACATCTTGGTAGCAAGTGTTTCCGGGCTAGGTAGCCGTGGTCTAATGGATTTTACTCCGTACATTTCGCCCAAAACTCCGTTGGGCATCTTCAGCAGCGATTGGCAATACGATCTGATCTTCTTGCCGGTCGACTGGTCACCAAGGTTCCTCATATTCTTTAAAAATAAAGTTGCGCATACAACAGCACCGCAACCTAACACAATGGGGTCCATTTTGTAACTAGCTAGAAGCAGTTGTATTATTTTCCGGAAAAAACGTTTAATGTTTTGATACGTAACATTCAGCGGAAATCTCGTCGCGAGAAACACGCCGCGGAAAATTCGCCCGTGTATAGTTTGGCTCTTCGCTTCTAGATATCACGATCTGCACCTTAATCCGGTCCTGCTTGTACCTGCCTGCCTTGAAAATATGAGACTTGTGTCCGCAGAACTTGAAGTTCGGTGTGCATCTGGTAGGTTAAGCTTCACTTCAAACAAAGCTTGGATTTTGAGACCTTTGAGATGGACGCGCGGTTTCAAACAGAGGCACTGTGTCTTTGTTTACGTTATATGTGTTGTCATGTCGACAGACTTAACTTGTTATTAAATTACAGACAAACACTGTTTACATAGCTCGGAGGTGAAAATTACCACGGCTGATGCAACACTATTTGCAGGCACCGCACGGACCGATGACCTTTACAAAACCGACCCTACAATCGAATTGAAATAGTAGATATATTGCATTATAAGGGACGAAACACAGCGTTTGCAACTAGTGTGAAATCACATGGGTGATATGTTAAATTAGCTGTGTTTCGTTCCGAGTAAATGCATATTATTTTTCACGACAACTCTATTGACAATTAGATTTGAGGTACCTGCAATTTCGGTGCACAAACAAAAATATTAATTGATACATTTTTAGAGTGTTGGGTGTCCAAGTCACTATATGAATATTATGAAGTAAGTATTAGAAATACCTTGTATTTTTTGATGTCCGTCTTGTGACTTCCTGTTGCTGAAACGCGTCGTGTTAAAACACAGGAAGTCACAAGACGGACATAAAAAAATACAAGGTATTTCTAATACATCACAATATAAAAATATTAAATCTGTCAGATCCATTTGAAATTTATGTGCGGGGCTATGTCTGTGGTGGCCTTTAAAAAACACACACACACATATACAGATATCAATCGGAAAATAGTCTCAAACGATTCCTAGTGTAATAATATTATTAAATAGACAGTAGCCATTCCACAAGCAAATACTTTTCTTAACGTAATCAGTCGGCAACCTGCCATCGTAATGTTAAACGTCAAACAATTAAGATATACAAGGAAAAAATCAGAAGCCACTGTCAGGACTTGAACCCGAAATTCCCAGTTTCCGGCTGGTTGAGTTACCACTTACTCACACAGTGCCCCGAGAGTGGGATCTGTTCTTTTCCTATATATACCTATTTCAACACTAAATCACACTTCATGCGAGAGCGGATTTTATTTAAGTTATAAACATAACTAAATATTAATAACTCGTAAGTCCAGACAAGACCTTTTTTAAATACAACAATGAGTTAAGTTTTTTGTGGTTATAATATAATAATTATTAAATAGACATGGCTACTGATTTTTTCCTTGTATATCTTAATTGGTTGACGTTTAACATCACGATGGCAGGTTGCCGACTGATTACGTTAAGAAAAGTATTTGCTTGTGGAATGGCTACTGTCTATTTAATAATTATTATATTATAACCACAAAAAATTTAACTCATTGTTGGATTCCTAGTGTGTCAAAACGAGAAGATTTATTAAAACCCCGAAAGTAAATTTCTGACTAAATCCAATATTTCCTTACCAGAGTAGAGATGGGGAGTAAAATAACTGCTAACGTGCAAATAATCCCCAAACGACAAACAACAAAATGCGAATGTCACTATTAGTAAAGAGAAGTCGACGACGTCGTAGCGAAGATGAAAAGCAAAGTTCTCGGAATCATCAAATCAAATCTGAACTTCCTTTAAACAAGTTTACCAGTCATAAAATAAGCGAGTAATCCATTCCGTCTATCCTTCGAAAGCAGAGATAAAACTTTAACACTGATATCTCTTCTATATATACAAAGATAGACGCGATATTTCATATGTTTGTCACACTGACGAAATGAACCTAACTTCTCTCTGTGGAATGAAAACCTTGTCATTCCACAGGGAGAAGTTAGCTTCAAGCCGCCAGTTAATTCTTTACAAGTTTTATTTCAACGCAGCCATCGCATTCCAATGAGCTGGCGTAGTAATCCTTGATGCTTGTTGTTGAGTCCGACACACAACGAAACGACCTGAAATAGATTTTTCACAACGCCGCTATTCGATTTTCGGTACTTGTTCAGCGGGTTGAAACTGAGCATTTTCATCCCTAGGGATGAACATTTTCAGGTTGGTTCTCTCTGTTTTTAACGTTGTTAAGAAAGAGACAGAGCGATTGGATCCGCAAATAATTTTCGAAAACGTCAAATTAGGAAGGAGATAGAGCGATATTGAATACGCATATAATATTCATAAACGTCAAAATGAGAGACATAACCTCACATAAATCTGACAGATCTAATATTTTTGCGACTTTTTTGCGCGTCCAAATTGTAGGTACCTCAAATCGAATTGTCAATAGAGTTGTTGTGAAAAATAATATGCAATTGCTCGGTATGAAACCTTGGCATTCGCAACATGTATGGTTGCATGCCCTCGTACCTCGGACAGCAAACTTCACACTGGCTGCAAACGGCAAGTTTCTTACCTTGTAAAGGTACGTGCAGTATGAAGCTGGGATTCTAGATGGTAGCGTAGATCATAGCAGGGCTTGCTTAAATTAATGCATTGTTATATGTGCGAGCGTACACAACGAAGCAGTGAGTGTAACAGGTATAAGCGCTGTTACAAGAGCTGGTAGATTCAAGAATGTATCTCACCATTCTTTCAGCGCGCTGACTACTACAATCAACGTGTGACAACTGTCAAATGGCCGTTACAAGTTTCGCAATGGATGTGACTAGTTTAATAAATGGAATTTTGCCAGTTTTTATTTAATTTTTTTTTTATTTTTTTCTCAGACGTATTTAAAAGTGTTAGGTTCCATACGTAAATATTCAAAAAACCGGTTTGGGTAAAATTTTAATTCTTGGTATAAATAATGAAATTCGCCATGTTTAGATCGTTTTCTATTAATAGGTTGGACATGATAGCTCCTACCCAAATTTGTATTTAAAATATACCACTTTCTAGCAGAAGAACACAAATATTCGTCTTCGCTAACTGACATTTCAAACGCGATTTAAGCTTGTATCAATGCTAGTATCAAAGCTTCGTTGTGCAAACCTATAAGCGCTTATAATTTCAGCCACCATCTACCATACATGCTACCATCTAGAATCCCAGCTGCATACTGCCCGTACCTTAATGCAATATACTATTTTCACAAAGCCTGGTAGCTCTCATTGAGAGTAATACGGTAGAATAAAGACGCTCGACAACTTAGGTCTGCAGTGTTCAAATAAATTGCGCCGACATCTCAAACATAACTTTGCACAAAAAGAAGTAATGGTATGAATTGATTTGTTTCAGTCGTTGTTGACGCACGTGTCGCGGGCAACAAAAAACACGCTGAACAAGCTGGGCGTGTTCACTGTATCGTCGTTCCATGCGTTTATCTGCGCGCGCAGTCCGTCGTTGCTGAACAATCTTCTTGCCGGACGCGGCGCCACCAAACGACGCCCGCCGATGCTGTCTAGATCAAACAGTGGTTCCAGTAGAAGATCTTTACAGGTAAGACAAACGACGAATGGACATCGTATAAATTTATCGAGATTTAGAATTGCAAATCAGGAATAACCCATAAAACCATTCGACTGAAATGTATCCGTGTTATAACTTTGATTATTTTCGAATATTTTTTTTGTATAATACAGTAAACTTTGTAAAGCTTTCTAAATGATCGTTGTGTTTTTGTTTTGTCCAAATTCCCGTGACCCAATTTCCATATTTTCAATATACTGGACATGAACATTATGCCTAACTGACAATACTTATCATCCAGGTGTGCAAGCTTTCACGGCCAGCATTGTTCCAAGTCTTCATGGTTTCCGGGCTTGTAGGCCGTGGTCCGGTGGTATTTCTACCTGACGTTTCGTCTACAACTGCAGTAGACATTCTCAAAACCAATGACCAATCGTACAAGGACGGAATACGACCGAGTAGAGAACTCAACCCCACCACTACACACTGCGCAGTTGACCAATTACAGAGAGACGGAATACGACCGAACAGAGAACACACTGGTACTAGGTATAAAAGAAGGGAGGACACACTGACCTGTGAGCCGCCAAGGAGGACACTTCGACCGCTGCCACATCGCGTTTGAGAATGTCTACCGCAGTTGTAGACGAAACGTCAGGTAGAAATCCCACCGGACCACGGCCTACAAACCCGGAAACCATGAAGACTTGACAAATTATTTTTTTTATTGTAAATTATAGACGCGTCGACTACTTAGGTCATTAGCGTCTTGTTTACATCAAATAACAACTCACTTAAAACTAAATGACATCACAAAACATCCATGAGCGGAGGCGGGATTTGAACCCACGACAGTGTGATCCAAAGGCCGCTACGCTAACCGTTACACCACTCTGTCCTCCAAGAAGACTTGACAACACTTATTGTTAAGCAAAGTGTCTAAGCAATTAGCTTCTAACATCGAAACGTTATCTGCTAATATATTTTTATATCACGAAGAATTTTTTTCATAAAACATCGCCTCTTAGAAATAAAAGGAAATAAAATTAAGTCATTGCTGTCCTTGAATGAGTTCGTCAAAACGCCACTGGTAACTAACATAGCATGAAAATGGAAGCGTTTCAACTCTTAGAGTGAATTCAAATAATTTCAAGTATATAATAAGTCTGTAATTTGAAACTTGATTTTTTGTTTGAAGAAATTTAAAAAACAGGAAACAAATCTCTCTACTCTTCATAATATAATACCTATATAATATAATATTATATGAGCTTGCAAGGACAAAGTTGTAGAATGAGAGAGACGATTAAAAGACAGAGTCAGCACGTTGTGACGTTTTAACATCCGTTTCCTCAAACTGCTAGGTACAAACATTAACTTCATTATAATATACTTAAAGCAGGGTTTGGCAACATTTTATGGACGGCGTGCCAAAGAGATGACTTACTTATGTTAATTTCAATTCTCTCTCTGAGTGCATCAAACGCTTATGACCTCTGTTATCGAGCGTCTACAATTTACAATATCTCTTTATCTATCTAAATGGAAGTAAAGAATTTTTTTAGCCAATGCCAGCCCTTAATTCCTTAAAATATAGCAACTGTTTTAGTATATTTAGAAAAATAAGACATATTTCCTAAAAATTAAAAAAAGTTTTAACTTTAAATGGTTTGCCTTAAAAAAACGGTTAGGCATCATATTTTAGAAAAAGATATTAAAATTATATTGTTATTTTTTTTCTGCAGTAAAAAACACTTAAGGTAGTTGTCGTGCTATGGGCATAGTGTCAGAAAATTCTAAATTTTCGTATACTCATTAAAGATACTATAATACAAATACCATTAAAATTTGAAGTTGATTAACCATCTCTAACTCGAGATAAACTTAATTAAAGTTCGGATAATTAACACGGAGAGCATAGGAAAGGTTGTGTTTTTGACAAGTTTTTTAATTTGAAAAAAAAAGTAACAGTCAGAAATTTTCGAAAAACTAACTATTCATTGATGTTTTTGTTCTGAGTTTAAAAAAGAAAATCCAAAAATTATTGACCTTTTTATTGTTGAGATATAATAACGCAAAGTTCAACAATTTATGAAAAAAGATTGACATTTTTATGTAATCCAAGCGAACAAACTAAGTGAAATATGTGTTACTATGTGAACAACAGTTTAGGTACAATCTCTAACAAAATTTGTTTGCATTTAACATTATACTTATTTATTGTTTTACAGCGTATTATGAACGAAACTTTTGGATGTAATTGTAGCACGACAACTACCGAAAATTTGAAAATACGTCCCTTCCGGTAGTTCAGGGTTAAATGCAACATACATTTCATTTCCACACATTAAGGGAAAACGTTAATTAAATTTTCGTGGAAACACACAAAACACCTGCTGTTGGAGAAAAGTCACCACCTGTGATGTTCTTTTATTATTTATGTACGACTTCTTTATTGCCATCGTAATGAATCATTCCGATGTAACTGTCCTTGTCCGTCTCGCATAAACACGCGTAAATGTATCCTTGTTGCACACACGGTATAATACAAACTGTAAACTGGATTTGAAATGGAACTGGGCATCAACTGTTAAGAAAATAAAAAGCCATATATCTTCATTACAGTTAATCATCGGGTTAGAGTGATCTTTTTATTTTGAGATAAAAGAAATCGGTATATGGACAACCATGCATGAAGTCCAGTGGAATTTTCCAGATAGATAAATTAGAGCAGGATGATTGTGCCTCCCCGACATCTAACTAGGTCCTGAGTCCTTACTGAGGCAAACATTTAAAAAAAAAATTCGACTGATGACCAGTCCTATACTTCCCACCTAGTAAATATTTGCAAAAAATAAACACTTTTTTTTTTATTCTTTGACTAGGCCCAAATAACCTTAGCTGTTGGTGGTCTTTAAAACACAATTTAATTTTTATTCTTTGAAAAAAGCATGGCCCTCTTTTTTGTTTGGTGATCTACTGATGGCTAACATAATATAGCAAAAATCATGGTTACCTTGATTTACGTACAATTTTTATTTTTTTTAGTAAAATATTTTTTTTCTCGAAAGCTATACATTTTAGAGAAAAAAAATATTTACAATTTTTTCATATTATAACATCTAGAATTCATTTATATTTTTTTTTACCTATGTTAATACGTGACATTGAGGACGTTTTTTGAATATCTCAGGATCCACTGAACCGATTTGACTCAAAATCTAATCAGATCTAAGTTAAAGGCTGATAAACACAATAGAACAATCGGCATGCCCGTATGTTGTTCCGTTCTTAAGATATCGAAGGCGAAAAATTGACCACACACACACACACACACATACACACACACATACACACACACACACACACACACACACACACACACACACACACATACAGACATCAGTCAGAAAATGATCTTAAACGATTGCTAGGGTCTCAAAACGTGAAAATCTGTTAAAATCTCGAAATGTTTTTTTCGGACTAAATCCATTACTTCCCTACCATAGTAGAGGTGGGAAGTAAAAAAAGGGTGTGGGTCTCGGGACCCCCGACAGATGTGAAACATCAAAGAAAACGTTATTGAACTCGGTGGTATTCTCTATGTAGTAGTATATATTTTTTTAAAAGCAGCAACTAACTGTTATGCTGACGTAATCCTATATACTGCACTGTAACACATGCGGTTGTCTTCCCGTGCCCGAGCGCGCGGAAGCCGAGAGAGAGTGCCGCAGTGGTGGGGAGAACAGCAGCGAAGGAGCGGACCATAAATTTCGTTGCATTTTTCCCCTCACGCGGCTATCCACAGCCCGACATAAGATGTTTCATATCAAAAATTATTCAAATCGCGTTGCACTTTTTCAGAAATTTCCCTTAATAGTTTCAGATGGATAATCGCAATGGATTAATCGAAATAAGGTTCCTTATACAAGGCCATGGTTGATAATCTGCTTAGTAAACATTATAACTATGATACCTCTATTTAGTCCAGAGAAAGGCAATGACAGACATACGGACGGCCGGACAAACGAATTATCCCAAAAGAGTTTCGTTTTTTTCTTTCTTTTGAGATTCGAAACCGTAAAAATACAGTTTGCCTTTTATTTATTGTAGATTATAGATGCATCGACAACTTAGGTCATTAGCGTCTTAATTACATCAAATAACATATCACTTAAAACTAAATGACATAACAAAACATCCCGAAATGGGATTCGAACACACGACAGCTTGCTCTGAAGGCCAGCATGCTAACCAAGCTGTCCTCCATTTATTTATTTTTATTTATTGTGGATTATAGACGCGTCGACAGCTTAGGTAATTAGCGTCTTAAATACAACAAATATCACATATTATTTAAAACTAAATAACATCACAAAACACCCATGAGAAGAGGTGGGATTCGAACCCACGACAGTCTGATTCAGAGGCCGCGACGCTACCAACTGAGCCAGACAGTTGCCCTCCAGTTTTGCCTTTTGGACACAGATATAGTTGAGACGCATTTATGTTCAATGTCAGCATTCGGCAATGAACAAAATCCCCTTCATTTATGCTATAAGGATGGGGGTCTGTGAATGGTGTAATACCTGAAGGAGAAGTCGAGAAACGCCGTTCCTAAATTACGCTGAAAGCTGGCTGCTTTATTTAAATAGGATTTCTCGACTGTCGAAAAAGCGGCTGAAGTTTTGTTTGACCTTTCAAACAAATACTGAACAAAATACACGCACCCACATCTTTCATTTCTTAGCCTATATTCTTATGGGATGCGTTCGTCAGCTATATTTGAAGTATTTTGTTTATTATCTTCTTCACGCTTATATTGCTCAAAAAAAAATCGTATACAACGCAACTAAAGCAGAGAGAAGAAAATGAAAATCCGCAATTTTCATAAAAGAAATTCGTATACTGTGTGATTATACGCCTCAGTAACGTCGACTGTCTAAGGCCTTAGCCAAGGGTTCCCAACCCTAGGCCTGCAACGCTTGACGCCTGCCACTATGTAACCACAATTGATAAGTGTTCGATTAAAAATTTTAATAGGATGGCACGTCTATAATAAATTGTAAATCTCTTTTCCAAGCAGGCTCGGACTTAAAGATCCAGGGCCCCTAGGCACTTGACAGTTGGGCCAACTCAAGCCCAAAAAAGGGAAAAAATGGAATTGGATAGAAATTTAGCACAAAAAAAAGTCGCCCATTGGGTTATCTTACAAAATTTTTGGGCTTTTTTTTCTTTAATTTCCTTCTCCGCCCTGGCCGGAGCCCCCTCGGTGGATGGGCACCGGCCTAGGGGCCCAGCCGCCGAGGGGGTGAGAAAAATGTAATGAAGTGAGGCAAAAATCTAAATCCACCTCTGTTTGAGCTGCTTTTCCGTAGCAGTGACTTTTTCTTAGGGCTAATTTATTTTAAATAGGCTTCCACGAAAGACCAAAAGCTAAAAATCGCTGGTGTATTACGTCACATGTTCCACCTGTAAATTATTTCTTCATAAGTTAAAAAAAAATAATTCCAGAACACGCATGGCCCTTGGGATTCAATTGTTACGCAATACACAAATTGTAAAGAAAATAAAAACAGAACGAAATCAGAAATCCCTAGTGTATCAAAGAAAAGTTACCGTCAAATTATTATGGCATTATTATTTTTCAACATTTTAATATTCCTAAAACCTTATAATTTATTAATACATTCTTTTTGAAATAATATTTTTCACGTTCAGATGTATACAGGGTGGCGACTTTCACATCGCAGTATCGGAGTTTCAATGCTAAATTTTTAACGTGAATTCATTTGCTTTAATAATTATGTTCGATCTAAAGATACACAGATATTGTATAATATGACAGACTATAGTCTTTTCATTTTCAAGATAGAGTGACCTGTAATACGTGATCAGCTCGTGTGCCTTTGTTTCTTGAGTTGTGATTGGTCGGTCGGGAGAATTTTAAATTTTGCAAATGTACTGGACCGTATTTACCTATTTATTTTGTTGTTAAGTGACACTGTTGGAATGTATTTTATGTATTTTACGGCGCCCTTCTGTTCACGGGGGCGGAGCCAAAGGCAAAAGCTAGTTAGAAATAAAATTGAATTTCCGACTAAATCCACCGTTATTTCAGATGAGTTCGCGTGACGAACCCGACAAACCTCAGTCAGCAACAACATGGAAGGTGTCACTTCCAGACGGTGCCACAACACAGATAGTGTTGCGTGACGCAATGAGTGTCGAAGAGTTCCTGGCAAGCGCATGCGCGCGCAAGAACCTCAATCCAGCTGAACACTTTGTGCGAGTAAAGAAAAGACGCGATATGGAGGACCACAATTATTTTGTACCGCATCGTAGTGACCTAATCGAAACCTATGTAAGTTCGATATATGTATATCTCGTCGACTTAGTAAATTATAATTTTTGTTCCTTCCTCAAGGAATTTTTAATCAACCTAATTTTTTTTTCTATTATTAAGTGCAAACTTGAATGATTTGCTGGACTGAAATCCTGAATTAATTTGTTTCAGTTGCACACGCACGAGGTTGTAGAAGTGTGCGCCAAGATATTGTATCAAGTTGAGTTGCAGAGGACGACGCTAGAACAAATGTGGGGTTTCAGTGTCGAAGCCGAGCTAACGGAAAATGCCGATCGGCAAGACGAACTTTGTTGCTACGTTAGTCGAGTTGAGGATAAGAGCGTTGCTATGCAACACGGTAGGTCGGCATTATCAAAAAAATAGAATAAAAAATAAGTAGAACTGACGAAGTTGCCACAAAACATGTCTTTTTTTCTGTACATTGATGAATCTGTCTGATATTACCACCAGCCTTTGAATGGTAGACTTTTAATTATGTTGTATTCTGTTTTCAGGAATAATCAAAGGCGACGAAATAATGGTGATCAATGGTGCCATCGTATCTGACCTAGACATGATGTACTTGGAGAGTGTCCTTCAGGAAGAATTGGCGTTGTGCATGATGATGCGATCATCTAGAACGGAGCCACCCGACCTGGGAACGGTAACAGGTAAGATCACCCAATACCCAAACTGCATACCCAAAATCAAACTGGTTTTAATCAATGTCTTAGAGAGATCCAAATCTTGTTAAGATGTCCTGTTTCCAATGTCTACAGGAAGTGGTGTACTTCACACGGCCACCGATGATATCATCGAGAGTCTAGTGTGTCCACCGCCTCCATCGGATCCGCCAATCATTAGCGAAGAAATGATCAGCGGACTAATTGTACCTGCCCCAGGTTGGAGTAAGTATTGTTAAAAACGCGAAACTCAAACAGTGACTCAATAATCAGTTGCTTCATTTTTCGGAACATTAAATTTTGACAATTCACACCGGATTTTTCGACGGTGATTTAATTTTATTAAATTGGTATTGAAAAGAACTACGGATTGCAATAACTAAATAATTGAAATGCATAAATGAAGCAGGACTTTAGGAATAGCCGTTAATGTGACATCTCGTCTATTACAAACCTTCAGTTCGAAAGTTCTAATCCAAGAACTGGTAAGCGGATCAACTGTATTCTCAATTTTTTTTAAATAATAGCATCAAAACAACGCCCAGATAATCATAGCAGTTGGCCGTCTTAAAAAAAATTATAAATGAAGCAATTTATTATTTTCAGTGTTTATATGTTGAGTTTTATGTGACCAACGCATTGATCTAAATCCGAATTAATTCATTATCGTATTTTTTGCCTCGAATAAAATTCGTATCCAGCCATTTGTAGTTTTTTCTATCCCGTTTAATCCTATACCTGTACCGAACTAATTATCACCGACACCATTTCACCACTTTCTCCTTTATTTTCGCAGATTTAGAATCGTCACCGGTTGTAACCAATGACCTTCAGCATTCGGGTAGCGTCGCGTCGGCAAAGAGCGCCGGAACTTCAAGAACCAATTCGTTTGAAATAGAAAACTTGCTCAAAACGGCCGAACAGGTACGATAAAAAACGATCATGGCCGAAACGCAATACCGACAATTATTATTCCTGAATTTTCAAACTGAACTAAAAACTAAACTTTAAATTGGTACCCAAACTTAGAGTAGGTACAGGGTCTTATTACCCGGCTACGTATGAGTTAAGACAAGACACTAATGATTTTTCTAAAATTCAGGTCACAGGCTTCTGCAGATCGCCGCAAGAAACGCGTAAGTCAAGCCCCACTGGATCCGTAGCCAGCAACACGTCACAGGCCCTACTGACCCCTAGCAGGCAACTTTCTGACGCTGAAAAATTGCGTAAAGTCGTATTAGAGTTGGTTGAAACTGAAAGAGCTTATGTTAAGGTAAAAAAACAATTAATTCATTTCATCTATAGAGCCAAATAATAATATCTTTTAATAATTATTAAATAGACAGTAGCCATTCCACAAGCAAATACTTTTCTTAACGTAATCAGTCGGCAAACATGTCATCGTGATGTTAAACGTCAAACAATTAAGATATACAAGGAAAATATAATATCTTTATTTAGGCACAGTCAAAAATTGCATAAAAACAGATCAGTACCTCAGAGCTATTAGCTTTTTGAGGAAATGTTTTTAGTGTACTAATTCTGGATTTCTCAGTTTCTGCTACGGTTTTCAAAGAAAAAACTACTTTTAAAGTACATTTAGCATTGAAATTGGCCATGGTCTTCGTGGTAAATGGTAATGCAATATTAAAAGTAGGTACTTTTATCATTGAAAATCATACCAGAAACCCAGCATTAGAACCACGAAAATTCATCCCTTTATTAACTGGTCCAAATATTCACATGGGCAAAATGCAAGAATTAATTTCTAAAAAAAATAAGCAATTAGGTAGAGTCCTATAATTACTCTTAGAATGGTACCGATACGTCACCTAAAAAGGGAAAAAACAAATAAATAACTTTTTTTGTTTTGGATAAAGTAACAACAGGATACAAGGCTTATAATTTAAAAACAGTTATTCACTTATCATTTTTAATGGCCAATGTTTCGGCAAACATTTTTTGCCTTCCTCAGGACTTATATAACCAAAAATAGTACAATAAATTACTCTAAAACATACCTAAATCTTAAATGTAGAAAAAAATTTATTTAAAAAATTTTTTTTTAAATTTTTTTTTTGAATACCTATCAAATAAATAATTTTTTTTTTGTTTTGTTTTTTTTTTTCATTTTTTTCAGTTACCTTTGCACACTACGCCATTGGGTCAGGTAGGCGGCGTACAGATAAATAGTCGTTTTCTGTCAATGACGTAGCGGTTTCATTCTTAGAGTAATCGGATTATACCTACCTGTTTCATATTTTCGAGTCCAGAAATATTTTAAATTGTGACTTAGGTTACCCTGATTTTAAATCTACAAAAAATGTTATCATATTGTTATCGACATTTTGTAATTTCAAAGCGGCCTTTATTAAGACATTAAAAATTTAATTTACAATAATTAAAATTAAATAAAATGTAAATTACTAATTCGTGTACAATTACTAATATAAAAATATTTTTACAGCATTTGAATAACTTATTAGAAAATTATTTAGAGCCATTGAAAAAAGAAACATTCCTATCAAACGCCGAAATCAACGCGTTGTTTGGAAACATCAATGAAATAGTCGCCTTCCAAAGACAATTTTTACAAAATCTCGACGAGGCTCTAGAGCTGGAACCCGATTTCCATAAGTTTGAACACTCCAGTCAGTTCAAGGTAATAAATAACTGTAATACTACCATTCATGGGCGCCGCGAGGGATGTGCAAGATGTGACTGCACACCCTGACTTAGAGACGAAGAAGAGAAAAATAGAAAAGCCGGGAGAGGGAAAAAATATCAGTTTCATTAGAGAATATTTAATTCGTTAATATTATAAAAATATATGAGCACTGTGGTTGGAATAAAAACAAAAATAAAGAGTTACTTCTCACCACAACAGTTTTATTGATGGATATACATTTCAAAAGCTATGCTTTCATCTTCAGCAAACACTATACATAGTGTTTGCTGAAGATGAAAGCATAGCTTTCGAAATGTACATCCATCAATAAAACTGTTGTGGTAAGAAGTAACTATCTTTATTTTTGTCGTAAATATTAATTAATATCAAATAAAAAAAACTTGAAAATTAAACTTTTTACATTTTGCACTTTCTTGGAATCAATTATGCCGTGTCGCCCATGCAAATTATACTTAAAATTTAGAAAGCTACATAATGCTTTCATTGTTTTAAATTGTTTTATTTTTTTCCATATTCCAGAATGTACTCTTCTCAATCGGAAGCGCGTTCTTGTATTACGTCAATCATTTTAAGCTTTACAGTTCCTTCTGCGCAAGTCATAGCAAAGCTCAAAAAGTTCTACATCCTAGTAAGTTTTTTATGCGCATTCAAACATTTCAATAAACAATTTTTTTCATTCTTAAAGAACTTCAAAACATCCAAACTAAGAATAATTTTAAATGAGTATTAATTGATCAATTTCAGACGAAGGTAACCAAGCACTGCAAGAGTTCCTTGCGGCAAGAAATCCAAGACAACAGCACTCATCCACCTTAGAATCATATCTTATCAAACCAATTCAACGAATATTAAAATATCCATTGTTATTACAACAATTAAGAAATTTAACTGACACTTCGTCAGACGAACATCAACATTTAGTCGGTAAGCATCAGTCAATTATGAACGACGACTGAAGACCGAAGTCACCCTTTCTTAACATTCTTGCAGAGAGATGTTATATATAATATAAATTATGTGGAGCTTGAGTAAATATTCAGCAATAACATACCAGGTCAGGGGCGTATCTACATAGGAAATATTAAAGCTTAAGCCCTGAGCCCCCAAGTATCAAGGGCACACAAAAATTGAATTATTATCATAAATTTTTAATCCTTTTTCATAAACAGTGGGCACTGATCGTATAGTAAAAAATAGTTAATATTAATGATAATTTATAGTATTATTTAAAGATTCTTAATCTAACAAAAGATGGGGCCCCATTGGATTTCAATAAGCTCTAGGCCCCGAAAAACATATATCGCCCCTGCACCAGATGCCACCAACTAAACGATTTTTGTGTAGACAGCCCAGCTGATAGTTTGCTATGCTTCGATCGTTCCGGTCTTTTACTAAAAATATATTTTTGATTCATTTTTTAAAACAACTTAAAATATTAGTGCAACATAACCTATGTCGTTGCTTTGTATGTTGAATTAGTTATTCAATTATGATTATAATTTTCTTTGGTAAACTTTACGTTATTTCTTGTTTTTTGCAGAGGCCTTAAAAGGAATGGAAAAAGTAGCGGAGCACATAAACGAAATGCAAAGAATTCACGAAGAATACGGCGCCATCTTTGATCATTTGTACAGACAGCATCAAAAATCTTGCAAACAGGTAAGATTGTAATCGAAATCTGGCATAAAAATTATCAAACGCGAGGACTCTTCCGCATTGCCACTGTTTACAGATAATACAACAAATCATGTTCAAAGTATCATTTCGAAGATGTCACTCTTACACCCGACAATGATTACATTAATGCCAGTTGGTGAATTAAAAAAATCACTCTTACTTTTATTTCATACATCGTAAAACGTCCAAAAATTTTCATTTCAGCCTATCGATCTAAGTCCAGGAGAACTACTTTACTATGGCGGCGTCGAATGGCTTAACATATCCGACTTCTTAGGGAAAATCAAGAAAGGCCTTGAATTGCACGCTATGTGTTTTGTTTTTAAGTCTGCCGTTGTGTTCCTATGCAAGGAACGTTTAAGACAAAAAAAGAAATTAATGGTAAGTAAACTACTGAAAAAAAGGGTGTGGGTCTCGGGACCCCCGACAGATGTGAAACATCAAAGAAAACGTTATTGAAGTCGGTGGTATTCTCTATGTAGTAGTATATATTTTTTCAAAAGCAGCAACTAACTGTTATGCTGACGTAATCCTATATACAGCACTGTAACACACGCGGTTGTGGCGTTTGAGCACGCCTGTTGAGCACATCTGTTAATAATAATTTTCAATTTGCTGATAAATAATAGATAATATTATTCATATTATATTTATTTTTCTGTCGTATTATCCTACAAACTTGATGAAAAAATTTTAATAATAAATTTATAAATATTATTACAGGGTGTAACAAGTAAATTAAATTCAAACGAAGTCGAAATAATTAGATATCAAGTACTCATCCCTGTGATAGAAGTCCAAGTGCGGGCGTCCTCCGCCAAGGACATGGACTCCCATTTCCTCTGGGAACTCATACATCTCCGAAGTCAAGCGATGCGGAGATCCGAAAAATGCTACATTTTATCAAATAGGTAAGAACACCAAAATAAATATGTTAAATGTTCATACTGTAACAAAACTGTTTTCTTACGTGGCTGGAATAAATTATTTATTTACAACAATTAAAAATGTAACAAAAATAGATAACAATAAGATGTAACAATTATATCTCAATTTATAACAGTCAACACTGTTTATATAATAATAACACGAACAGTAATTCTTAAACGAACTGAACAGCTTTAATGCACTGAACAATTTATATGCTGTATTTATTTCAAATCGACACTGTCACACGACTCTCGTTGTTCTTTCTCCGGTGACTGCTCTACTTATATAGAGCTAGCAGCTTGACCCCCCCACGATCGCGCGCTTTCTAGAACATTCTTGTGTCTTCGATATAATGCCATGCCTCACCATTGTTACTTGTTCTGGATGCTTCGATTGTCGCCAGTGGCGTAACATCTGGGGTTTTCGCTACAATACGATCAAATTTTGCAAACTATTAAAATACAAATAAATACTTTTTATGTTAGCATCGAATGACGTAACGTTACAATACAATACAAGAAGAATTCAATTCAATGAATTTTTCTAGTACCTATCCATTGTAATGACGTAACATTACAATGGATACTAGAAAAATTCATTGAATCGAATTTTTCTTGTATTTCATTGTAAAGTTACGTCATTCGATGAGTGTTCCTAACAGTAATACCAAAATGAAAAGCATTTATTTGCACTAAAATGAATGTTTTTCTTGGTAAAACTTCAAAAAAAAATTGAAACAAGATGAGCATGAAATGTTTTGTTTCAGCACACCTGAATTCCGAAACGCCTTCCTCAAAACGATACGACAGATCATTCGAGAATCGGTCAGAAATATGTCGTTGCCTCCAACAAAGACTGGTAGCGGACACAACATTGTTATGCACTCCCAAAGAGGTATTTTCAAAAAATATTCAAATTTCGTTACAATTTGTTCACGCATTTGGCCGTAATCGCGAAACGAATTCAGACGAATCAAACATGCTAAATATTCTCTCCGCTAAAAAGTAGCCTTTCTATATTTTACATTTAGAGACGTCATTCCCTTCGCGACGCTCTAACATTTTTGAGACACTTTCGACTTGTTTTCGGGCATAAAAGCAGTTAGTGAAACTTTCTCGTCAATAACACGTGATATCTCATTTAGACTACTGATCAATAAAAATATGATTATTTTTTAATACGAATTTCAGATCGCATGTTTGAAAAATATAATCAAACTAACGATTCCTCAGTTAACAAAGGATAATTAACCACAGTCCCGTGTGCCAGCATGGATTCCGTTCATTACAACTTCTAATTAATATAATCCTATAAATACACGTTTTATATAGAAAGTTTAAGAGTTAAATTAACAAATGAAATATTAACTAATGTATTTAAACTGAAATGTAAAAATTTTTTATATGCAAAATCTCCCGAAAGTAGACAAACGTTAAAAAAGCAGCTAGAAAATAACCCATAAATGTGAAAAATAGTACCAAGTTGTTCAGAATGATATGGAACGTCGAAATTTTATAGTCCAACCCCTAGGTTCCGTCATCTGACCAACACCGATAGTGTATGTGCCATATTGTGTAGAGGCAAAATACACTAAAAAGTAATTAATATTTTTTTCCGTACAGATATGATAAACAGTCAAACATTGGAAAGACCAAGTTCAAACAAACCACCCGTTATAATGCAAGGTTCGCACACGCTTGGTAAACCAAAGAAATCAAAGAGCTCGCAACGACATTCGGCCGGTAATATAGACTACGATAATGTCAGTCAAGAGAACGAAGACGGACCGCCGACGCTGCTCCAATCAAGCTTCAGATCGAGAAGTAAAACAGTTGGAGATGCTGCAGGTAAACGGGGAATACCAAAATTACAGTTTTTGTTCAAACTGAAAGTGGGCCAAAATTTCAGTGCTCGATAAAATTTTAACCCAAGTTACTTGCTATAGAATTTATAAAAAAATGGTTGAAATTTCGAGGGTTTAAGACATATTTAAAAGATAACCGCCAGTGACTTACAAGAATCATGTCATTAAGAAGTTTGAAATGCACCATGTATTTAACTGAAATATGCAGTTTATTATAGACACAGTATTTTAACAAAAATTCGATTTCAGATCAACCGATACAAAAACGACCACCAGGTACAACGGACGGCGAAAAATCAGATCCAGGTACAAAATCGGAAGGCGAAGAAGATTCTCAAGCCGGTGCTACAGGTGCCAAATCAAAAGCGACTTTAGGTCGAACGCCAAATCATTTGACTTTAAGGTAAAAGAAATGCCTCATTTCAGACCGGCAGGGGCTTGAATTCAATAGCATTAAGTAAGCTGTACAGGTACTGTTATATTTCAGTAACAACGGGACAGACAGTCTTTAGTATTTTAAGTACTTACACAGAACATTTAACAAGTTTTGCACAAGTACTGATGCGAGTAACTGCAGGAACAAATTTAGTTCTGGCTCCCCTAGGCTCTAAAGCGGATGCAGACCTTTTTGTGAGTTGTTTGCCTACCAAATTCTATTTTTAATCATTTCTAACAAATATGAAAACCCTATTCCTTTTAACTTTCATTTAAAATCTTGCCCTACTTAGCCTATTAATAAATTCGCCCTTGATAACCACATTTTTAAAGTTTCTTTGGCGTTTATTTGAGATGCAAGTACTGAAGAAAAAACCTCTAAATTAACAACTTCAAATTACCGACGAGTGTGATTTAGTGGAAAGGCGATGCTCGGTTTTGGCGCTATCACTTCGTTTTTACATGGGTATTTTTTTTTTTTTTTTTGGGAGGAAGAAATTCTTTTTGCAAACACCCAGGGAAAATGACCCTGGGTAGTGTGGGACTCGGACCAGTGTCCTCTATCCACTAAAACCCTCTCCATCTCACTCCTTTGTTCCTCCCGCGGCACCGACGGTCTGTCATTCCTTCACGGGAGGGAAGCTACGACCTTATCCTTCATTTCTCTCGGGGTAGTACGAGACCTATATCTATTACACAGTGGGCGCCTTTGTCGTTGCCGTTGCTCCTCCTCTCTCTTCAGCGCCTGCATTATCACCACGGCGTATTCGTGGCCAGCCTTCCATCGTGCACAATGCGCATTGCCAAATTTTCGACACGCGTTACGGCGTAATAATTAAAATTAATCAAAACCCAACATTACACTAAATTATACACAAATCTTTTTTAATTCAGTTTTGCATTGAATTCAAGCCGTAAGTGTAGAGTAAATTGTTACGGTAAAAAAATTATATAATGTGAACCAACTGTTTCAGTACAACATCTACATTATCGGCCGGCAGTACAGGATCCCAAGCAAGACTTATCCAATCATCACATCAGCCTGAAAACTACCAGCCAATGATAGTGCAGGACTTAGGTAAGGACGAGGAAAACGACGCATCTATAAGTCCCGAAACGCCTGCGCAAAATAATATACAAGTGACAGCCGATGTTCACGTGTCAAATCACGCCGACGAAGACTTGATCACAACATACAACGATACTAAATCGCAATTAGATAGTTCGCTTGATAAATCGCCTAAGAAAGCCGACAAACCTCCTCGCGATAAATCGCCAATTAGTTGTAGTACTAGAATACAAATTCAACAAAACGGTGAAATAGGCTCTGTGAGCTCACCGAAAAAGTTTTTAACGGCCGAAAATAATCATACCTCATCATCATCATCGAAACGTGACAAATCACCAACAAACAAAACTAAATCATCATCGCACAGTCGCGAACCGTCACCAAACAAAACAACCGGTTCTCGAAAAAGCACTAGGGAAGTATCTCCGAACAATAAATGTGTCGGGGTTTTGAAAAAAAGTAGTCGCGAAGATTCGCCGAATAACAAACTAACACCGGCCGGGTCTAGAAAAAATAGTCGCGATATATCGCCTAATACATTAACGCCATCCGGATCTAGGAAAAATAGTCGTGAGATATCACCAAACAAATTTAATTTTACTCATTCTAGTACGCGTGACAGTTCCCGTGATAAATCACCAAATAGCAGTAAATCCGCCCCTGTATCGAGATCTAGCAGTCGTGATAAATCGCCTAGCAACTACTTGTCAACTAGTTGCGATAGATCTCCGTCACGAAGTCGCGAAATATCGCCGTGTAGTAGCCGATATACATCGCGTAGTAATAGTCGGGATATTTCGCCGAATGCCGCTCGGTATTTATCGGCACCGGGAAGTCGCGACATATCACCGAATAGAATCGATGACAGATCTCCAAAACGCCATTTTATAAATGCACAAAACTCTATTGAAAAGTCACCGAAACGTTCCCCGAAAAAAATTCGCGATCGTTCAACGAATCGTAGCGAAGAAGTAATAATTGTAAAACATCGTAGGAATTCGAAAAGCGATTCTAGAAGTCCAAGCGGTTCGCGTAAATCTAGTTTAACGCCAAGTTCACGTAAAAATAGTGAAGAAGAAACTGTTCGTAAATCGTCAATAAGTCATCACACTTCGAGAAAATGTGAAAATAATACCAAAAAACTTTCGTCGCGTAATAATTCGCAAGAATCGCGCGCTAGTTCACCGAAAATTGTTAAGTTGAACAGTTCCTTGCGAAGCAATTCGTTCGATGCTCGGGTATCATCTACTAGTCCGTCTAGATCGCCGCAACACGACACTAGCCGAAACAGTCCGGCGAAGTCGCGTTTGAGCAGATCGTTAAGTATCGAGAATCCGACTTGCATGCAATGTTATTTGAATAGCAAACACGATAAAGAGAAAGGATAACATTTGCTACGCCCGGCGACGGTGGATTCGCGACAGGGCGACGTACTGATCAAAGGACGCGTTGTTGACAAATGTTCGTGCGACGAGATACGTTGCTAAACGTTCATGTTCTAAGTCCGCCACTCACGCACGTACGCCATTAAAAACCGCGTGTTCATCAACGTCCGTACGTTTATGAAAAAAATTTGTAACTCACCGTGTGACGAAGATTCACGTACAAATTTTGAGTTTCTACGGAATTATTCATTATTGATGAATGCACGATTTTGAAATAGCGTGCTTTACAGTGGCGTGCGGTTAAAGTTAGTGTTAGCACCACAGTCGAAATCATTAGAATCGTCCAGATAAATAATTTAGAACAAATAAGGTCATAAATCGATGCCATTATTATGATATATTATACCTAAATCAATTAAACTTGTTTTAATTAACTGAAAAACAATTAAACTACCACCGCATTATTCGCTATTCAGTTAATAGAATATTTTAACATTTTGAAGTCATTCTGCATTTGGTATTTATTTGTGACCAAAACCATCAAACAAATAAATTGAATATTGGAGTTTGAATTATTTTTTACGTTTAGAATAATGCTTTGGTCTCTACCAAATATCTTGAAATAAGCTACAAATACTTTTAACAACTGAAGCATATAAAACACTAAACGCGCTTATTTTAACTACTGAAGCGTTGCCTCATTTGCTTTAATAAACCGCTCGCCACTGAAAAAATAGTGTTGCTAAAACAACGTATGTGTTGTTTCAACAACATTCTATATTATACTTATTGCAAAGCAATTCGATAGCAAAATATCACAAATGTCAGTCATTTTTCGTTGTTACGTTTTATAGCGACAATTGTTAAACTAAAATAAATCATTATGCCGTTCAACCAAAATATTTCGCGCAATAAAATACGTTGCTAGACAATCTATCGTTGCTAAGCAACATGTTCCTAGAATAATTAATTATCGTTTTTCTATTTATGTGGCAAAATTTAGCAACTTCGTCAAGACAAAAGGCAAAAGTGCAAGCCAGCTAGTGGTTAATGTGAACACAAAAAAATTCGAACTTATTCACATAAGCGAGTTGTTGACACTATTGAGGATTTAAACCAACACAAAGTTAAACACTTTTCTTATTTTTAGCGATTTTGAAGTACGCTATTAACAAATTCAAAGACTCGCGTCTACACATAACTGCAAATAATAAAGTCTTATTCCTAACAGAGTCGTCCCGCCAGGGCCGTAGCTAGGGGGTAAGGGGCAATGCCCTACCTTAAAACATCCAGTGCCCTACTTTAAGGAATTATAAACAAGCCGCAAAGACTGTCACGACAGAATGACAGACTTGATCTATCTGGCATTTGGAAAAACAAGATTAAATTCGTTGGATCTAAATGAATTTCTTCGGAAATTTGGTAACATGGCAAGTTCTGTATTTTTTTTTTTTTTTTTTTGAATAAATTGTCATTTACCGTTTTCTTGCTTTTGTAATTTGATATCACCAGATGAGGTGGGCAATTCAATTAAAAAATTGTAGTCTTTTGCTTCAGCCCTACTTTAAACTTTCAGTGCCCTATCTTGAATTCAGCTCTAGCTACGGCCCTGCGTCCCGCTTGATAATTTTGAAAAAAAAGTTTTATTATCTATTTGTAAAGTAGATTCCAACCCTTAAAAAATTGTGGGACGACAAGCTATTCACATGTCTTAATGCAAATTTCAACAAGTCAAATTAGTAACTGTTGAACAGTTGACTGCTCTGTATTGTTTATTGTTCACAATACAGGGTAGTTAATAGAAAAATTTGTTTGGTCGTAATAGTTCATATTTGCGAGCGTTCACACTAACGCGAGTCTACTGCACTTCGCTAGTACGAGCGATGCATTCACTATTTAGCAACTTTTCTGAAACAGCATTTTTATTTATAAAGCAACAATCGTTGAATGAAATTAGTAACTTTTTGTTGATTGTAGGCAATTTAATCGTTAATGCGTCGTGTGGAATTCGTTTTGAAAAATATAACAAAACATTTTTTCGCGGAAGGAAATATTGCTAAAATAATACGTGGTAAAATAATACGTGGGTAGCGAAAAAAATCATTTCACATATTTAAAATAATGTTAGTGTGTTTTTGTGAAACAAAAAATATATGAAGCTAAACAAATTAGATACTTTTGTGGAATGTAGGATTAGTCGCTATTTATCAATTTAACAGATTTAACGTCGCTAAATAATTTAGTAGCTTTTTAAATGATATTAGAATTTTATATTTTTTTTAATATTAACTATTAATTAATTTTAAGTATTGCTGATGCAGAAATCGAAACGTGGACAAAGATAACTTTTTTAAAGCTACTAAAAATTAATTTTCTTGTCCGATTTTTAGAATGAGGATTACGGAACATAAAAATAAATTTTGTTAATTGATATTAAATCCTATTTCTAAGATAGAGACACGTTGTAAATAAAAAAAATCATTGTTCATTTAAAAATATCAAAATTATAAATAGAAATTAAACTGTATACGAAAATGTTTATGAATGTTCAATTTAATACGAATCTATTTATTTTTGAGAGAAATTCGTATAAAAATGAACATTTGCAGCACGTAATTTCTATTTATTCCATGCGAGCTAATAAAATTCCAACCAGAGTAGGTTATGTATAAGAAACAAACATATACCTATCTATAAAGTTTCTATATGGCTCCATCCCATTTGACGTAATACGTACTGAATCTGTAACCGATAATGTGAAACAAAGATATAAGTATGTTTCTGTCTGCGAACAAATGCTAACGGTTAGCGCAAGCGCACTATGCATTTGTCTGCACACAGAAATATATATAGTTTTCTACATATAGGAACTTATGGTTTTCTATCTCAATGTGTTGGTCACTTTTTTTTAAACAGAATGCGCCATATAGAACTTTATAGATATATGATTTCAATGTACTCCAGTTTCTTAAATTTTTATGCCATACTGGGATATCAGACATCCAGTTTAGGTACTCTAATTGGAAATTTATTTGCTCGCATTATATTAGGCCATTTTTGTAACGCAAATAATCACAATAAATTTCGAAAATTTTACAGAAACGAATTGCGCTTTTTTCTTACTTTAAAAATCATAAAAAATGTAACATTTTGGCGATATACGTTTATTTATTTGTATTATTATTAGATATATAATTATTTGTTCGGTATCTGTTAGAATGTTGTAGTTTTAAAGCGCAACAATTTTGTTAAAATTTTCCGAAATCTAAAAATCACCGCATGATTCACAATTTAAATTGGAAACAGTTCAGATTTTTTTTTGAAAAAGAATTGCTACGTAATAATAAAAATATTGGTTCTAAGGTATTCAGAGAAGATTAAACGCAAAAGAAGCTACTAGAACCAGACAAGAACATTTAAGTTCATTGCTTACACCAATTATTTTGCCACTGGGCAATTTATTTGACCAGCCTGTCTTCAATCAAATTTTTACAACAATAATAAGTATTAAAAATTGTATACTGATATTTTTTTTTAATTTTTGACCACCCCACAAGGCACCAACCCACTGGGCACTTGTCCAGTTGCCTGCCGGTCTTGTCCTAACCTACGCAGTACGCATGCGTTAATTCAGATGTAAAGTTATAAGAAAAGCGTCAGGAAGGAATTTATTAGCAATTTTCAAGGACTTGAGAATATGTATGTAGCTACGCCGTTGTTTATGACATTTCCATGGCTCCTCTATTACAAGCCCCCAGTTCCGAGGTTTTAATCCATGAACTGGTAAAAGCAATAATTGGATTTTCATTTTATTATTAAAAAATAATAAATATGTATTGGTGTTAGGCCCAAACAATCCTAGCTGTTTGGTGGCCTTAAAAAAAAGCAAAGTTTAAATAAAAATCTAATAAATATATGTCTAATTTTATGAACTGTTTCCATTCATCAATTTTTATAATTTATTTTAACGATTTCGTTTGCACTTTTTTTAAATTATCTGAAGCCTCTAATCATCCATTTTGTTTTTGTTTTTGCACACGCTTTGTCGCTTTTATATAGTTGAGCACGCCAACTAGTTGTTTAAATGTCTTTTGGATTTCTGCACAATGAGTCTTGATATCCATGACCCTTTTCTGAATCCTGTATTTGATTGGTGTACAAACAAAGAAAACAACTGACGATACAAAAACAAAAGAATTTTAAAAAAAAGAAACTCCCGATATCAGGTTAATGCATGTTCGAAATGAAATATTTATAATAATCTTATTTATAAGATTCCAAAATTTTATAGATTTTAACGATAGTCATGTTTGATGTTTAGAAAAACAGAATTAAATTAACGCAAAATAATGAAATTTTGTACTAGAAAGATAGTGTGTAATTATTATTGGTCATTATTAGGATAGTAAAGATTATTCTTAAAAAACATAAATATATATTATGCCGTATTTCGTATTATTTTTACTTTTCTCTAAATAGATTTATTGGAAATATATTCCTAAAAAATAGTCTGTAAATAAAAATAGAATTTGAAACACATTAATCCATACAAAAACATATTCACAAAAAAAATATCCAATCAAATACAGGCACGTAAAAAAATACGAACCCTTTGCAAATGAAAATTTTTTCAAAATTTCACCTCACGTATTTTCAAAATTACACTGTGTAAACCAATTGCAAGCGCACAGTTTTCATAATATATTGTTGGCAAAAGAAATAAAATAGAAAGTCTAGAAACAGATGACAGTCTAGACAATCAGAGAAACAAATGAATATAGAACAAAAAAGAATCTGATTATTATCTCTAATCTGTTATAGGGTCGCCAGTGTGGAAACCAAGAGACAATTTGCTGATCACAGCTAGTATAGAAACGCATCCATCATCTTCATCATCAACAAATATGACGTCATCGACGTCCACGTTTAAAAAACCGCCAGATGGTAACCAAGAGGCGTTAATATCTAGTCATACGTTACCGAGACATCGGCAACAAGGTCTTACCGGATCGAGGAAATCGCTTGTAGAAACGAGTAAAATCGACTAAATAATATGTTAACACGCGTTCACACATTAAAATAATAATGACCTAACATTGTTCACACGTCATTCCTAACTATATTGTACGCATGCGCATCGCTCATTTTGCACGAATCAATACGAATACTACTAAACAGCTCTGAGCTGCTATTCTCGAACGCTCGAAATAATACGAAACTAGATTCTTTCGCGCATGACACGATTTCTATTGATTCTCGCGTCGATCATGAAGAACAGGTTTCTGATCGGCTGAAGTCGGTTATTGTCGGACGATTTTTGATCAACATGAGTTAAAAGTAGTTAGTAAGGAAGATATGACACTGCCATTTGTATTTTCAATATGGCGGACAGGAGTAAAAAATTACTACGCTATTGTATTGTAATAACATGAATATTGAATAATAAAAAAGCATCGCATAAAACAAATGCATAAGTAAACGAATAATTTAAAACAAATGAATCTACTTACATGTAGAACGTGACTCCTGTATACTTCATTTTTGTAGTTCTACGAATATAACCTGAAAAAAAAGATTTTTTAAAATTAATAAAAATATGGTTAGGCAATGTAATTAAAATTGAAAATGACGTCTCCGCTTCATTCATATAATCAACAGAATCGTCAATCAACAGCTGATGCTAAATAAAAGAAAGAGTTACGTGATACGATTTTGAATTTGATTTTTATAGATAGATAATATTATATTATAGGTATATTTGCATACTAGACTTATAATAAATTAGTCTGTTGGATCAACGTTATTTGTTACCAATAAATTATTGTTTAATAATTAAATTTTCGGATTGGTGGGAACATATTCGTAAATATTTAAGTGACCTCGAGAATAGCAGCTTTAATATGCACTATAGGAGCTCGATATCATCCGAAAAAAGTCGAATAAGTACGTACGAAATTATCAATGGCGTTATACAAAAATTGTATTTGAATATTTGTAAACAGGGAACAGTTCTCTGAGAACGTAAAATACATTTTTGTAAAACGAAATTTTCCTCGATTGATAGTTGTTGCCAAAAAAAGAGTCTAAAACCGAGGACAAATTATCGAAAATCAAAATAACATCCCACCGCGACCATTTTTGTGATTGGTCGTAATAAGGTTAACTGATTCTTGGTTAAATGCGTCCATTTTACGACTCAAAGAGTGAATTGATACACACGCCAAAACAAAATGAAAAAAAATAATAATACCCAAAAATTTGATACGAGCAAATGTCATAAAAGAGTTAAGGCCCTAATGTACCCTCATTGATCAAGAACAGATACGAAGATTTAAGGATGTCAAATTTTTCTATTGATTTTTGAAAAATTCAATTTCTGACCTTGAGAAAAAAATATTAAATTTTATACGACCTGACATGGAATTTAATTATTTCCATATTTATAGTTCTATCCCCTATTTAAAAACACTTCACTGAATGGATGAATACTTACCTTAGTACGTGACTGTTAATCGTTTACTAAACGTTGTAAAAAAAAAAACGATCAAAGGATACATTTGAGCTTTAAATACCTTAATAGTAACTGAATTTAATATGTCATAATATTATAAAACAATTGGATAATTAATGAATTCAACAATAAATTAAAGATAAGAACAATTAAAAATTAGGAACGTAATTGGAAATGCAACGGTGCTAATTTAATTAACATTTATAATATGAAGCTTGTAACAATTAGAATGAGATTGTTGTTTTATTGGTAATACTTTATATTATTTTTACCTCGTTTGTTTTTGATAAGATATCTTTTTGTTTATTAAAATAGATGATAATATAATAAAAAGCACATAACAGTTAATCAGAAAACAATGTAATATTGAGTAAGGTAAAAAAGCTGGAAGAGTAATGAAAAAATACCGTAATTTCATTTTTTTTTTCTCCAGACACAAATTCAGGAAAACAAAAAAGTACACTTTTCATTTTACTATAATATGAAAATACCTCAAGCATTTATTACCTGCAGAAAAAAATGGTAGATGACACATTAAAGAAATAATAAAAAAAATACATTTAATATTACAGGGAATATCAAACCAGGATGTGTATTCACAAAATATAGGGTATTTATAACAAAACCAGGGTGCGTTTAAATAATATACTAGAGGCAAAAAATGTATGATTATGATACGATATGAATAAGAAAACAAAAGCTATGATTTAAACAATTGATCGATGCATACAAATGTTATATGATACCAAAAAGTTGATATTATTATTATAATAATTATATGAAAAAAAAAAGAAATTTTAACAATCACTTGATTCTCAGTTGTTATTCATTATTTAGAATTTAGATTTATAATAAGAATAAGATGATGATTATTATTATTATTATTAAAAAGTCTATTATATAATCTAACAACTGAGTTGTTTTTAGTAGAGAAAATAGTGATATTATTAATGATATGCACACACTTTTTTGAATTATCTTTAAGAATAAATAATGAAAATATACTTAATTATTAAAAAAAAAAATATTTGACATAGTTAAAAAAATACTGAAATAAAATCTAAATGCTAATTCAGATTTCAAACGAGGAACAAACGAACGGGTGATTATCAGAAACGAAAATTACATTAAACAATTGATAACATTATGTCATAAACAAATGAAGTCTGATTTAGTGATTTAGCTATAATGATCAGAAATAGCGAAGAATATTAGATATTATAATAGAATTAAATAAATTGTTAGCATATTGAATAAAAATCATTGTAGTTTATTAATGAATGTAATTTAAATTTAATATAAAAAAGTAATGTTATTAGAGCGAAGAAATCGTTTTGTAAACGAATTTCTTGGACAGACATTTTTATTTCGTTTTGAAATCAGTAAAAGAAATGTTTCTCTAGTTTAATTTTTAAAATTAATTGTTTCTTTTTATAGGTATAGAATTTATTTTAACAAAAATAACTCAGTAGTATACCCAGTGGCGTAACTATCGATGTGCGATATGTGCAACGGCACACAGGCGCCGCACTCTAACGGGCGCCAAAAAATATAAAATAATAATTTTTTTTAAAAATGTTGTGCACCATTTTCAGGACTGCTTTACTCGCACACGGGCGCCAAGTGGTCTAGTTACGCTTATTTTACAGTAATTTTAAATGTTTTGTTGAAATCTTACCACAAAAAATATTTCCAATACAATTAAACTAGGGAAATTAATGCTGAAAACTCAATTAGATAAAAAAACTGCATTTTAATCAATGTGCCAAAACGAGATAGAAAACTGAAAAATAAATATTTTTTCTCGAAAAATGTTTCAGTTGCCAAATTTTTTAAATGTGGTGACAAAACTTCATATTTTATTTTTAGTATGTCTCTTTAGACCCAATCTACCGACATTTTTTATTAAATCTTAAATTAGTTCTGTCACTGCATTTAAAAAAGGAAAAAAAAATGTCAACCTGGATTATCCCACTATTATAAAAAAAAGAAAAATAATGATCAGTACACAATATACGCAACGTAAACGTAACGTAAAGTTTAATTATATACATATAGTTCAATTGAATTTAAATATGACTTAACACCACGGTTTCTAAAGTATTTAATTATAGCTCAAATTTTGTAGAAAATTTATTATTCTATTTCAATTAATATTTTCATAAATTATATTCATTCCGAGTTTAGATTATTTTAATTCAAATAACAAATCACGTTTTCTTTGTTTTAGTGTTTTCAAAAATAATTATCAGTGTGATATTTTTCATTTTTCTTCACAAATAAGATTTACTATCTTCTAACTGTAGTACATTTTAAAAAAACCCCATTTACCTTCATCTAGAAAATACATCTATACACTATACAAAAAAATCAAAATAAAATAAATTCATGTTAAAAATAGGTAATCGTTGGATATTTGAAAATATTTTAAATTTAAAAATTTATTTGTTATTCAATCAGTTATCTGATTATATTTAAAAATGATAAAGTTTATTTAAAAAAAAATGACCACCAATTATTTATAAGTTTTGTTTACTATATTCTTCAGTTGAAATTTATTAAATAAAAATGATTATTAAAAAAATTACTGTTTAAAACACTTAAAATAATCATCACATTTAAAATGCATCACATACACATTATAGACTCAAAAAATTATACCTACACTGTTAAAAAATTTATTACTATCTATTATTTAAGTTCTGTCACACGTAAATGTTTTCCTAACTTGACAAAAAAGTTGTTCACAATAACAAAAAATACAATACAATTAATTCTCTAACTCAAAATAAATAAATATTGGTACCGGTGATAATAAAAAAATGACCAAATACTCAAAAAGACCTACTAAAGAATTATGGCGTCATCAAACATTATAGTTTTAATCTACACAAGGAATACTTCATTAACCGGCAACAGATGGCCGCCAGAATGCTTAAAAACAACATGGCGGATCAATTTACTGTTACATTATCTAATGCGACATGCGTGTGAGCCATCTGTGAATCAATAATTTAACTATTCCATGTGCATGTTAAAACTACAACTGTATTTTACACTATTTTTAAATTTCATATTGCCAGTTTTTTATAGTGAATTTAGCTACATTAAACTTTAACTTATTACGTCGTACCGATAACGTAAAAAACATTGCAGTTTATTGTAAACAACTTTTAGAGTAGAAACAAAAAAATAAATGGTTTAAATGTTTCCTCATACTTTCAAATCCCAAAGGAGGTAAAAAACAACAAATAAGAATTCCTATACTTATTATTAATTAATAATTTTAGAAAATATGTTTTTGTACAAATTTATTATTGACGAATATTTCGTTTTTCTTTATATGTACATTTAATTAGAGGCAATCCTGTTGAAAAACGTTGGGCGATGCTTTGCTTATTTATTTGAAGTTATTATATAAAAATCAGTAAACATCTATTGAGTATTTTTTCGTCTCATTTTAGTTCGTTATATTAAAAAGAGATGCAAAATATTTTAAATAATGGATGATTACTAAATTGAAAATACACCCATTCAATAAAAATAAAAATTTCATTAACTTTGAAAAATATACATAAATCTGAAAAACAATGGACCTATGTTATAGGTACCTATAACGTAATTTCAATTTTGAGATTGAAAGTTTTTAGGGCTATTCTGCTAAAAAACAAAGTACATATTTAAAACACTATAGCCTTGAAAAAATCAATATTTTAATTGGATGCAACCCTAAAATAATAAGCAGCAAGCTTATAAGTGAAGCAATGCCTAACCAGACCGAAACGCCTCTGGTATTATTAATAATATGTTGCTTGTAACTATTATAATAGATTTCAGACAAAAAACAGAAAAGTCAATAATTTTTAATGGTATTAATATTAAAATATATTAATTTAATTATAGATCTTAATTACTAATTAAGATATGTGATTCGCTTTAAAAAAAAGTAATAATTTAAAACAAAACTGACTTTCGCAACTTTCTGCATAGATGATGTAACATTTTGATTTTTGTGAGGCCACTCAATATATCTAAGAACGTGAAACTTAGAACCTCCTTCTTTTTTGAAGTCGTTATCACAAAAAATTGTGTTAGAGTTAGGGGCTCTGCAAGTTCAGTGGTGTTGAAGTATAATTTAAATGCGAGATTGCCAAAAAATCACCTCGATACTTGTATAACCAATATCGTAAGGATATCGTTGTCTATGAATTTCCATGTCTCTTCAACAGCTAAGGTTATTTGAGAATTGAGCCTAGCACCAATTCATACTTTCAATTCATTATTTTTTTTTAATAATAAATTGAAAATCCAATTGACACTTTTACCAGCCCTCGGGCTAGAACCCGGGAACTGGGGACTTATAATAGAGGAACCATAGCAACGCTATGTAAACAACAGCATTGCTACACTCTCGGCTATTCTCAAGCCCGTCTCGTCTTTTGCATATCCCTAGTTCCTATTATAGGTTCTAGTCAGAAAACTGGCGTAGTAAATACATTTTCAAATTAAATTTAAAAATAATTAATTTGAAATATGAATTTGTACTAGATCAAACTGATGACCTTAAATATATATTATTTTTGGAATACACTAAAAATCCAACTGATTTTTTTCATCTGTTCTCAAACTGGAACCTGGGAACTGGGGTTTGTAATAGACAAGCCATTGAAACGATATATAAACAACGTCATTCCAACGATCTAGGCTGTTCAAGGTAACAAATTAGCAATATCTTAAAAAAAAACAGAGCAATTGAAACAAAATAAATGTAGCATCAGCTATGTAAAAAGCAATTATTTTTACTTTTATTAAATAACTAATGAATTCTAATACGAAAAATGCAAACCATCAAATAATAGCTTTTAGGCACTCTTTGCCTGGGTACTGAAAAAATATGAAGCGTTCACAACTACTTCCGTAAGAAATCTCAACCCGACCGTAAGAGCTCGCAACTTACTTATATCATAAAAACGGCCGTCTACACACTTCCATTCATAGCGCAGTTGGTTACGTCTTTGCGTTCTATGCATAGGAACCTGGATTCGAGACCTGATGGCAGCGTAGAATTTTTGGCGTTTTTTTTCTGAATTTTACATGATATTTATTTATATATTTTTTTATTTTTGTTATATTCTTTCTTTGACAATAATTATAATTTTTTTGAAACCAAGGTGGAATTAATTAAAAATACAATTTTAGTATTTAAGTAATAAATTATTTTTAGTTCATAAATGCGCTATAATAGATGACACCAAAAAATTAGAAAGTCTAAAGTTTTCACTTCTGTCGTGTGGTCATAAGCACACACCCATTTTTTTATAAATAAGTGCTGTCAAAATTTGGCCAACCCTGTTGCACATTATCTGATGCGAGTAGGCTTGAAAGTGTGGGCTACATCCGTTGCAAAAATTACGATTAAAATTTATGCAATTTCTTCCTCAACAAAGACACGTCTTCTATTACTACCAATAGAGTCCGTTCAGTTTCATAATTATAATTTGAACTATGAATTTCAAAAATGTTTATTTAATGATAAAGAGAATTTTTAAAAGGCGAATTATTTTGTATTAGAATTCACGTGGATAATTATTTTCGCTTTTTAGCTAAAAAGTATTGAATGCTAAGCCAGTTATGCAAGGATTGAATATCAAAAAAGTTACTATATTTTTTAACGCGCTATTTTAAAATTCCGTGCGGTATTTATGTGTTTATCAATTGAAAAATCAGAAAATTTTTCTTAATAATAAAAGATTAGGTATAATGGATTTTATTACAGCTACGAAAATAAAAAAATTAACACTATCTCTAGTAATGTTTATATTCTTTGAACAAATAATGTAATTTTTTATAAATTTTTCGCCATTTATATATTTTACCCACTGTCGATTATTTATTTTATTTATTTATTGTAGATTATAGACACGTCGACATCTCAGGTCATTAGCGTCTTTTAACTACACTAAATAACAACTATCTTAAAACTAAATAACATCACAAAACATCCATGAGCGCAGGTGGGATTCGAACCCACGGCAGTCCAATCCAGAGGTTGCGGCACTAAGCACGCTAATCACTAGGCTATACTGCCCTCACTGTCGATTATTTATCAACCCTTTGCGTAAATGGCTTATTACAGCGAATCTGTCCGTTCTTAATTTATTTGTAATTTAAATGGAAATGAACCTAAACTTGTACGATTTATTAAAGTAATACTAAAAATAATAACGTTTAACTGACATCAAACGAGTGAATGCATAATAGAATTGTTGTAAGGCTCGTTCACTAACGAAATAATATACTTAACACAAAATTTCAATAAATTATAAGTTCAATAATTTTATATTCAAACAATTAAAAAAAAACATATCCGAAACAAGTGACAAAACAAAACAAAAATATTTTTTTAATTTTCAAAAATTGTCTTTCGACTTCATCAAAACGTATTGCTAATTTCACTAACGGTTGTTAAGTTACGGTATGAATGTTATAATTACTGTGAATGAGCCTTTATTCACGAAAACAAAAAAAAAACATTAAATATTGAAAGGCTGATTGTGTGACGTCATAATGAGTGTACACGTACAATGTAATGTTGTATATAATTAATAAAAACAATTATTAAAAATAAAATTTAAAAAAAATAACAAAAATATATTATAACAAAATACGATTCTGAATGTGTATGTATGTGAGTGTACCGAAATATTAACTGATATATTAAATAAACAAAATACCGAATTCAAAATATCAATACGCATGCGCATTGCGTTGCTTTTGTTTTTATTATACCATACGTGTTTTTATGTAAGCTTAACGATCGAAACAGGATAATTTCAAAGCTGGGCAAAGCACCGAACTTAAGTTCTTAAAGCACCGAGCATCAAGCACTTTCGTTTTCAAAAATGCTTAAAGCATCGAGCACTCACTAAAGTGACTGAAAAATTAAGCATCAAGCATTCTAAAGTAACTTCCTAACCTCCAAAAGCGGAGAGCTACAACTACTATAGAGTATAGACTGATATGACTATAAGTAAGTCAGCTTAATTCTAAAAAGAGATAGATTACTTAGTAGACTGACAATACATCCCATTTTCAACAAGACAGTATGTACAATTTTTTACTATATCCCAGCCATCCCTTCAGCTGCTCCTTATACAATCGTGACTATGTATAGGGCTTGAGAATAGCCGAGAGTGTAGCGGCGCTGTTGTTTACATGGCGTTGCTATGGTTCCTCTATTACAAGTCCCTAGTTCCCGAGTTCTAGCCCGAGAGCTGGTAAAAGTGTCAATTGGATTTTCAATTTATTATTAAAAAAAAAATAATGAATTGAAAATATGAATTGGTGCTAGGCCCAAATAACCTTAGCTGTTGGTGGTCTCTAAAACACAATTAACGTGACTATGTAGTGGGGTAATTTGTGTAGCCATCGATAGAGGCGCATCAACAAAATGTCTAGAGCACGGGTTCCCAAAGTCGGGGTCGCGTCCCCAAGTGAGGTCGCAGGCTGTTTTTTTAGGGTCACGGTCTGTTTCCGTGATTATAGAATTTATAACTCTCGTGATTATACCATTAAATTCGAATAATAGAAAAAAAAAACTAAATTACAACACGAAATCAAATAAAAACAGAGTGAAGTGGCGGGAGGGGGTCTCTGAATAAAAAAGAGAGAGTGAGCCCTCCTACCCGCCTCCTGGCGCCCCCTACCCTGTTCATTCGCTATGAAAAATCTTTTTTATAGACTATTTTGTACATTGTGAGGAAAAAGGGTTTAAGGGTCGCGAAGGCTTTTGCAATTTAGGGTCATGGTCAAAAAAGTTTGGGAACCCTTGGTCTAGAGTCTAGAATCTCGATTCACCACGATTGAGAGAGACCGGTGATTTTCATCACAAAAAATTGCATTGCGTGACTATTAAATCTGTTGAAAAATTTTTTCCTTCTCTTTCGCAACAACATTTCATCTTTCCGTTTTGGCATAGGAAATATAATAGGTATTACTTTCACATCCTGCGAAGAAAAAAAATCTATCAATCGATCTATGGTTAGCCTAAATACGTGACCCTGTTATTTTTCAAACATGCAATAAAGTAAATTTCAGTTAAATGTACTCACTAAATAAATATGTAAATAATTACTTATTTAATTTTTATCAAAGAGATAGCAGTTTATAGCGCAAGTGTGAAATGATAACGAAAAGAAAAGGAGATTAGAAATGCCTCTGCCGTAATCAATTAATAAGACTGCAATAATTTATTGAACATTTTCTATGTATCGACAAATGATTCAATGAGTACACAGTACACTGATGACACTTTATCAGTTCATTGAGATTTAGTTCACATGTGGAAACGTCCCATGGAATTTTCAAGGTAAGTACAGTTTTTTTTGTAACCTACTTATATTTCTAAAAATAGGGCGGAGTTTTTTTTATAATATTTTTGACTGTCGAATCCTACATAAGTACTTTTATTTTAGTTTCGGGTTCAAGTACCGTCTACCGACAAATGACAATGGTTTTCAATTTTTTCGAAAAGCCCTTTTGGGCTACATTTTTTGTATTGATATAATTAATTGGTGCACACAATCTTTTCTCAAAAATATTTTTCAAATTAACTGAACAGTATTATAGACCCTACATGAATATCAAATATCTTTAAATTTCACACTAATTTCGTTGAATCAATTTTTAATTAAAACTAATTAATAACTTTATATGAGAACGTGTCCTGGTATTCAAAGACCAAATGGGACTACAATTCAAATTGCATTATTTCACAAAGATTATGTTTCATTATTATTTAATCAAAGCAACCTTCCGGTTTCCATTATTTCACCTTACGGGGTTGTTCACCATTCACATTTCACAACCATTTTAATTAACTATTAGCTATTATTATTATTAACGATACTAAATTACATTTTCTCACAAAATAGTTCTGCGGAGCATATAACTTTTATAATAATCTAGAGTGGGATACAAAAAAATTCAGGACGTCCCCATTGTGACAATTTTTAGGGTTAAATGAAATAAAGAACATTATTATTAATAGGGTTTTTTTGGATGTTTTTTGCAGCCAATTGATTTATATTGAAAGAGTTTTATTTATACTAAACGTTTCGCCTTTTTAGGCATCATCAGTAATATTCTGAAATGTTATACATATAATATGCATTAAAATGAACAAGTTATAATACAGTATTTGAAAATAAAGCTAAATGAATGAAAATACTTACATTTTATAGTGAAATTATGATGTATGAACATTATTTGAACGATGTTGTTATTAGCACGGATTTTAGACAACTGTTTCTATTTTTAAAATGAAAGAAAGTTATGGAAGCTATTGTAAGTGTATTATTATATTTGTATGCAAGTGTGTATACTTATATTCAGGAATACCAATTGTATAGATAAAGGAATAACTTTAGGAGGTGTAATGTACTATTGTTTTATTATTAATATTATTATCTATTAACTGATGAATGCAGGGTAACCTGACGGTTTTTAAAATTTGTTTGTCGGTCATCCATGCAACCTGCCACGCTCCAGCCTAAATTTGAAAACCGCCAGGTTCACCTATCGCATCCTGTATAATGGCGACACTAATATTATGATAATTAGTATTAATGAATACAAAGCAATATATAATTGTATTTATATAATAAACGAATGACGTTAATGCCACTTTATTAAGTGGAATGCAATCCAATACTTTGATATACCGAATGTCTTGCATATCAGTAAAATCAGTTGGTCTAAGAACTGCTTATCACTTATCATAATATCATTACATACGAGACATAAGTATATTATGGTGTTTTTGTCCTACCCCCTATAAAAAATTTAGGGCTTGAGAATGGCCGAGCGTTTAGCAATGCTGTTGTTCACATGGCGTTGTTATGGTTCCTCTATTACAAGTTCCCGGGTTCTAGTCCGAGAGCTGGTAAAAGTGTCAATTGGATTTTCAATTTATTATTAAAAAAAAATAATGAATTGAAAATATGAATTGGTGCTAGGCCCAAATAACCTTAGCTGTTGGTGGTCTTTAAAAACACAATTTTATAAAAAAGTTGCTTGTCTTCATTTTCAGTATTTTCAAAAATTATAGACGCTCGACAGAATTGGAATCTACGTTACAATATAAATAGATAAGTATAGGTAATGTAACAATTTTTTTGTAGAATCTTTCGGAAGCTTTTTCTCCAAGAAAAAATTCCCGAAAGTATGCATTTTTCAATGTAATTTTAAACATAGAATTATACCGCTACCATGAAATTACGTCCATCACAGTCAGCCTTCTCTGATTGGCTGGCTGTAGTTATCACGCCCACTGATCCATAGATAAAGAGAGATAGTAGTACACTGGTCTCTCATAAATTGAAAACAAACCATAGGTATTTTATATACACCTCTTTTTCCATAGACGTACATCTCTTTATCTATACGCGGAAGTGTGTCTGGGGCAAGGTTAGTACTGGCTTTGACGTCATCATATTATGGCGGCGAAGCTCAGTCGTTTGAAATGAACACAATTTTTTAATTCTTGTTTGCAATTAAGAGGAAAGAATAAGAACGAAAAAGTTGGTTTACATTATTTGTTTATCTATGAAGAATAACACAAACCGTTTAAAATTATAAAATTTTGATCCGCAGGACGACCCTATTAAATTGTGTTTTAAAGATCACCAACAGCTAAGGTTATTTGGGCCTAGCACTAATTCATATTTTCAATCCATTATTTTTTTTTAATAATAAATTGAAAATCCAATTGACACTTTTACCAGTTCTCGGGCTAGAACCCGGGGACTGGGGACTTGTAATAGAGGAACCATAGCAACGCTATTATTCCATTCACTGTAAACGCTTCTTTAGAGCCGTATCAAGGCATATCGTCTATATCTTGACAGAATCGTCTTAATTGATCTAAACGCGGCCTCAATTATTCAATTGCAATGCATTGTCACATTAAAGTTGTTGTTATAATGTGACTGTGTAGTACTTGTTGCTATTGTTAGATCGTGGTGGAGACGCAGTGGTCAACAACAGTGCTGTTCTGTGGTCAGTTTATATTATTGCCAATGCATTGTGTTTTGCAGAAGCATTGCGTGAGATCACTTAAATGCTTAGAAATTATCCCTGTTGCGATTTAATTAATAAAAAAACAACGTTAATAACAGTGAGTATCAATTTTATATTTTAATCCTTGTTCAGTTTTGGGTTAAAGGATTATGCTGATTCTTAAAGAAGTGGTACCTATATTACAGACTTTACGAATTGTTATCTCTTTTTACTTGTTACTATTTCATAATGTAGTTTTAGTTTAAGGGTGGGTGAATATTCCACAAATGGCAGTGAATAATATTTCTTAACATTATCAATCGGCAGAGTATGCCATCATGATAATTAAACGTCAAACGATTGTTATAGGATATAAAAGCAAAAAATCAGAAGCCACTGTCGGGACTTGAAACCGAAATTCCCAGTCTCCGGCTGGTTGAGTTAACAATTACTCACACAGTGCCCGAGAGTGGAATCTGTTCCTTCCCTATATATAACAATTTCAACACAAATCACATCTCATGCGAGAGCGGATTTATTTTTAAGTTACCATCATAACTTAAATAGTAATAAGTTAATAACTCAATTGGCCCGAACAAGCCGTTTATAATAAACATAGTATATATGAGTTAATTGTGGACAACAATATAATAATAATTATTAATTTAATAATTTGTGGATTGAGATCATTATTGAATATTCCACAAATGTAAAAATTAGGCTATCAGAAGACAGTATAGCAGAGTATACGGTATCTACAGGGTGTACCACAGAAAACCGAACATAGGGAAAACTCCATTGTGCAAATTAGTTAGGATCAGTGATTGCTGTGCCCTTTTTCATGCTTAAAACTATGGAGGGTAGAGTTAAGGAGAACACTCTCATATGGGGGAACAGTTGCAAAAGTGTCCAGCTGTAAGCTGTAAATAACAGTTCCAAATCTCTCCCGAGTGGCGCCAAAATAGCAAGAGAGTATGAAATGAACTTAGCAGTTATTGACTGAGTGAAGTGCGCTGAGTTGAAAAATTTAATATTTTTGATGACTAGAGTAGTTATAACAAAACCTCAACTGTTTGCGTAGTCCAAAAGTTCAAAATAATTTTGTAAATATAACCTAAAATAACTACTGTCAGATAACGTGGACGGTGATTTAATTTCCATGATCTGTTTTACATCAGAAATTTCAGTTTTTTAATAATTTTTATTAGAGAATTCTACTTTTGAAGAAATTTCAAAAATTATTATGTGGAACTTTTATAAAAAAATGAAAAGAATATAATTGATTGACAAATTCAAGTATGTATTTACAGGTGTTTTAAATTTTGCGTTTGTAATTTTTTATAAAAGCAATCATTGTTACAAAATTAAATAATTTTTCAGGCGTTCATTTATATTGGGATTATCTTTATTTACTATTTTATGCATAATTACAAGTTTACCAATGATATTTGACTGTTTTTCTTTTGAAAAGTGCGTCATTTAAAAGCGGAAGTTATGCTTTCCTTCTTTACTTCACTGTCTTACTCTAGTATTATTTGGCGCATCCTTTAAAATTTACACTCTTGCTATTGTGGCGCCACCAATTTATCGCCTTTTGACGGACGCTTTTTCATATGCAGAGAGAGTTCTCCTTACCTCTACACTCCATACTTAAAACCATGATAATTAATTTAGTTGAGTTAGCCATGAATATTCTATTTTTGTCACGCTACCCATTTTGTTTATGTCTTCCCTGTTGCACTCATTTATTTTCTATGTTCTTAATCCTGTGATACACCCTGTATATACCTAGAGCTATATTTGGAGAGTCGGCAAAAATAAATTCGCACAAGGGCGGCAAGCACCCCAGCGGCGGACCTGACTCTTGAACAAGGATAGAGGATCTATTTTACGTATCGATGATACGTAACTAGATCCTCGATCCTAGTCCAAAAGTGTAGCGATTGCTGTTCAACTGTTTAACAATGGGGTTCCCAAATGCGACACGGCGGTTGAGATACTGTGTTGTATAGCTAATTATACGCGTCTGGTGGAAGAAGATTGTGGATTATAGACGCTCAACAGCTGAAGTCAGTGGTCATCAGCGTCTACCGACGCCGTCTATTACGCGGTTGGTTTGAAATGCTGTATTTATGTATATGTATAAGTAATTCGTAAAACGAAAATTCATAAATTGAGAATGTATCAATGAAACGCTCTCGTCTGGCAAAATAACGCATGCACATTTCTTTGGTATCTACATAATAGATATACAATTTCCTAATATTGTGTCTGTACGTCTTTACTCTTTACACGCCCTCCAGAAAGCCCCGCGTCGACCTAGGAAACTGAAACTTTGCATCTTTATAGTATAGGACACGGGACTGAACCTAACAAAGCCAGGTTTTCGATTCTCTCTGCGGGGGAGGGGAGGTCGAAAAAACATGCCGATTTCCATATTATTATGTATGAATGTAATTGAAAATAACAATTGATTTATTTTTTGTAACTGTTTCGTGATTGTTGTAATTTTAATATTTCAAAATATAACCATAGCTGCCTGGCGAAGACAGGTTTATTTTACGAGTCATTGTATTATACCTACGTTAGTTATTTGAAATGAATCTATTCTTGGATCAAAAATACAATATGGAGTGTGTAATAAATAAAATTAAGAAAAATCGCAGGATAGTGGACAAAATATTTGATTTATTAAATTAAATGTACGACGTTTCGTCTATATATTTAGACTTTTTTAAAAAGTCTAAATATATAGACGAAACGTAAATATATAGACGTAAATATATAGACGAAACGTCGTACATTTAATTTAATAAATCAAATATTTTGTCCACTATCCTGTGATTTTTCTTAATTTTATTATAATCACGATGGACACGATTTCGAATATAAAGTGTGTAATAAAGTTTAAGCGGAAGGGCTAAACTTCTCTTAATAATTATGATGCAGAATAACAAGGAACGTGGTAACCAAAAAGTTAATTTAGTAACAATAAATTGATGAATAACGGTTTTTCCGTGACTGTTAATAGAGTATCGAAACAATTGAAACTTGTTTATCTGTCCACAGAAAGTCAAGATAACAATTTAGATGATAATCATTAGGCTTCAAAAATGGATTTATCGTTGGGTAAACTAAAAACGATGCTGAATCCGCGGCCGACGACACTGACAATGACCGGATCATTCCTAGAACCGGAAATAGGATTTAGAGTGGCGCATAATTACAAAACAAACGAGGTCAAAGTTACTGTGATCGCTGCAAGGCATCTACCTGTTCTTTTTGGTTTTCATAAAGTTGAAGGATACGTTATCAAGGTTAGTTAAATTTTATTGTTTAAGGTTAAACGCTAGTTCATTGGCTTCAATGTTCTCAGTCCCTAAAAATAAAGAGATTTGTAATAAATTGGTATATGATAAAATCAATCGATTTAAAACCCCTTATATCCACACCATATTATTCACATAACAATTAGAGGCGAACATAATAAATATCTCAGACAACTAGACTGCCATGATTTTTGAGCTATATCTAAGAAAAAATCAAATGACCACTGTCGGGACTTGAACCCAAAACTCCCAGTTTCCGGCTAGGCGAGTTACCGATTTCTCCACAGTGCCCGAGAGTGGAAACCGATCCTTTCTTATATATAGGACTTTCAAGTTGAAAACACACTACATGCGAGAGTCGACTTTTCAAGATTCGTAATATACCTATTATATTTTTTAAATACCACCAACAGTTAGTGTTATTTGGGCCCAGTCAAGGGCGGTGGGTTTTGCATTTTCCGTGGAGTGCAACGTGGGGATTTTAATAATAATAATTTGTTTTGCATTGCGGGAAGCGGCTGCGATCTGAAAATCGCGCCGCAATTTGTTGGAGCCTTTACGCACCCCATACAATTTTTCTTTGGGTGCAACTGACCCCGTGCACCCATGCGGTCGCCGCCCCTGGGCCCAGTACCAATTCATATTTCCAATTTATTATTTTTTAATAATAATTTGAAAGATTTATTACTTATCAATAACACAAACACCTAGAAATTGGAATCACCGAATAGTATTCCGCAGGCGCGGACTATATTTTTTCAGGGACGCTAGACGCTAATGACCTAAGTTGTCGACGCGTCTATAATCTACAAAAAAAAATCAGGGACGCTAACATTTGTGGGGGCCCGAGTGAGACATTTGAGTAATATGTTATTTGTTGGGATTTGGAAATGCGAGAGGCCGGATTTTCTCCAACTCCGGGGGGGGGGGGGGCTCGGTACGCTCCAGCCCCTCTGGCCAGTCCGCGTCTGATATTCCGAAACTTACCTTTAGTACAATAATTAAATTATAAAGATTTAAAAATGTCAGTTTATTCCATACACAAGATTTTTTAAAACAAAGTTTAAATACAGTACAACATGTTTCGATAACATTTTCCAATCCCAACATTCCCAACCTAATTGTTCTATCAGGTTGTATTTAAAGAAGTTAAAGATAATACGAAGAATTATAAACAGTTACTGTTTATTTATGTATCTAATTCTTCGCAATTATCTTTGCATAACAATATCGCAGACGTTATAATGACCTATGTTGTCGAACGTCTATAATCTACAATTCATTCATTCATTCAACAATATCGCATACATTTTTAGGTAAAATTATATCCTGGGAAAGAAAAATACGAAACGGAATTTCGAAGTGAGTCATGGCCGACTTACAATCAAGAATTTACTTTCAAAATCGAGAACAATGCTTCAAAACCAATGAATTCCGACAATGAGTTAAATGGTGCTTTTGTTGTCTTAACAGCGTTTGCGATTTTGGAACAGCAATCTCAGAATAATGACAACAGTGAAAAGAAAAACGATAAACAAAGAAATATTGTTATGCAAAAAATAAACAAAGTTCAATTGAAATCTTTATTTGAAAATATCACTACGTCTAAGCAAACAAATACAATACAACACAACAATAATTACATGACGTTTGATAAAAGAAGAAATGTGGGCACGGTTACCTATGCACTGGACAGCAGGATTTTTTCCAAAAATATCTTTAATAATTGGAAAACAACGCATGATATTTGGAGAACATTAGTTAATATTAGCGAAGGCCTATCTCCTTTAAATCCAAAGGTGAGAAATATAAAAGTTTAGCATAGTTTTAGAAATAAGACAGGTACACGGTAACACGGTACACCAAACTTTAAGCCAACATAATTGTCAAAAAAATATTGTGCTTGGCTAAGATAGAATTTTAAAACATTTTTTTAAATCACATTTTCTTTTGCTAGTAATTAATATAATTATGTATTCTTGCATAATCAATATTCGTACTGTAGATCATATTTTATTTTTTTGTTCATATTACTTAATGTCAAAATACAAAATGACAACACTAGAAAAACAAAAAAAAAATATTACTACGTTATCAAATTAAGTATTTTAACACCTGTTTATTTTTCCAGAATGAATTTAAAAAGGGCGAGTTGGAAGTAGGTTTGTTGTATTCTAAATCAGAAACTGGCGAGACTTGCACTTATTGGCTCTCGTTAATTAAGATGAGATGCAATATGCAAATTATGCAAAAGCACGAAGAATTTCAGGGTGAGCTATTTTACTAGTTTTAAGAATAATAATTTTAAATTAATAAAAAGAAAGTTTTCACCGTTTTATAAAAAATGAATTATGTACTAATGTTTCCATGGATACTTTAAAACAATTTTTTTCAGGTTTGCTTTACATTAAATTACGGATATTGAATGAAGGCGAAGTAATATCAAAAGGGAAAACGCAGCGTTTTAAACCGAGCATAAGTCATAGATTTGACAGTTCATCCACAAAAATTACAGCGAGTTTTTCTATAGGAGATTTAGAACAAGTTTCTTTTCAAATTATTTTGTTAATAAAAACCAAGCTTGGACAGAAAGAAATATTAGGAAAAATCGAAATAAATTCTAGGAGCGGAGCAAGCTATTTAGAACAATGGGAAAAAAGCTTGGAAGCACCCAATACAGAAATAATTAGATGGCAGCCCCTAGAATAAATATTTATTATAACATCAATCAAGAATGCTTATGATATTTTTTTACCACATATTACTTTGATTATTTTTAAGTCAAAATAATAGACCACTTTTTATGAATGTAAAAATGACAACAAGTGATTATAAACCGATTGTTATATTTGCTATTGCATATTACATAATATGCTTCTATTAAAATCGCGATCATTTGATTGTTTTCTTCACATTGGCAACAGTGTTAAGCCCATCGCAACGGACAAATGAAGTTTGTTTATATTGACTAAAACAATTTGCATTACTGAAAAGGCATTTATTGTTGAATAACAATTTTAGAATAAAGTATAATAATTAAAACAATTCCGAAGAAAACAATTAAAGAAATGTAAAAAACCTGAGGATTTTATACACCTGTTACTTATTGAACATCATTTATTATGGGTGAAATGTCAACAATATCCAAATGTGGTAAGTTAAAACGTTACTTAGCGCATTAATGTCAAATAACAAACTTATAAAAGAATGATTTGTGTAATAAAAATATACAAAACAAAGAAAACAGTAATTAATAGCCTATTTATTACATGTTTGCGACAATACTACATAGATGGATTTAAAAACTGTCAAATAAATAATCATGTACCTACTGAATGAAATATTTTCCTTAGTTTTTAAATATTTTCCTTATTTATATAAGAGCTTAATAATTTATATTATAATTGTAAGATATATTTCCAATGAATATTTATAGAATTATTAAACCACTGACTGAAACAACAAGTAGTAATAATTTATTGACTTATTATTTTGTTTGAAACAAAAGTTACCAGGGAGTCATAAGTGACTTCGTAAAAATATTGAACTATTTTTTTTATAAAATATGATTTTTGTGTTGCCATTTTTTTGAATGGAAACTCTACTTTAAAATATTTTTCTTATTTCAAAAATATAAGTAATTGTTCATTTGATTGATTGAAACAACAAAGATTTTAATTTTTGCAATTCTTCACCTAGTAACAGAATTATGTCCATCAAATTGATTAGGTATTTGTTTTGGAATAATTGAGTTTAATTTTTTTTTAAATAGTTACTGAAAAATTTCTCACGAACTGTTTAAGCTATTAATAATATTTCAAAGAATTTTTTACATAAAAAATAAAGACAAACAACTAAAAAGTGTCTATAAATCAAACAGATTTTTGCTGATTTGCAGTTTCACAAATCTTCAACAAATAAACTCTTAAATGGGTAAGTACAATAATGACATGACAGTATCATTTGACAATGCCTTGGATAGTGCGGTTATTAGTGTATTTTCTATATGGCACATACATTTGAAAGATTTAATCGATTTAAACGAAATTTTGTACAAACGTTAGAATTCATCGCCGCGCGAAATCTATTTAAAATGGGCTCCGTTGGCCCATTTTAAGGATTGTTTTTAGAGGTTGAAAACTGTTTTAGAACCCAAAAATACCGAAAAAATTATCCGAATTGTTGCAAAATATGAATTCAACCGTTTAGTAGAAATTAAAATGTACTGCTAAAATTTTAATAAAATCGACTTGACAGGACCGGACTTACAAATTTTATGAAAACACTAGTTTACAGATAGTGAATTACTTACTGAAGGGTGTATGTAGGTAAATTGATGCAGATGTTGTATTGAAAAAATCTATGTCGAATATTGAAATCTAGAAAAATTTAATTATTTCAGGGGATGTATTAAGGGGCTAACTTTTTTATTTTGTCAAAAAGCAAACTTTTGGTTACAGAATAAGACCACAACGCTTGTATAAGCAAATCCACTATTTTGTCGACAGGGTTTGGCACTGCGATCCGAATTTTTGTAAATTTATTATATTTTATATTTAAGTATTACTACTCAGGCAGCAACAGGGGCGGACCGTGAGTTTGTGGGGCCCTGGGCTAATACAACTTGGGGGCCTGCCTAATTAATCAACTAATTGCCATTTTGTCAAAAAACTGTTTTCGATAATGATATTCTAGGTACAGAATTTACTAGCCGCCACATTTCATTGGACCTCTAGTCAAACTGGCCTGCAGTTACTAGACAGTGACTCGATATTATACTGGCTAGCGCCTGGCTTAAGTCTAGTCAAACTAGCCAGTTACTAGACAGAAACTAGATTTCATTTCTACTAGGTGTCCATTGTCTTCAATGGGGGCTGGGGGCCCTTTATACCCACGGGACCTTGGGCTGAAGCCCAAAAAGCCCTTATATAGATCCGGCCCTGGGCAGCAAACTTCACACTAGTTGCAAACGCTGTGTTTCGTCCCTTATTATGCAATATATTATCATTTTTCTATACCTTTAAGAAAATACAATTAGATCTGACATCTCGAACACGATTTTTCGATCCTATGTATAAAACAAATTTGATTGTATTATCCTGCGTGGCAGGGCCTTCACATTCTTAGGCGATCCCTGTGGTCAAATTTACGGCGGATAACCCCCACCCCACACTAACGGTATTAAAAGAAGAGAATCCTTAAATAATCTGCGGTCGCGCAATGGGGCCCTATAGCTAGAACCCGTGGGCCATCTTTTTGGTGCTGCGAGGCATGTATTTGATAACAAAAAATTCACTAGACATAGAAGGCACCCACTGAAAGGTTAAACAGTCGTTTTGAAATTCAGCTTTAATTTAAAGAAAATGGCGTTAAAAGCTGTCTCCAGGTGTAGCAAAAGCTACCTAAAAATTCGACTTCAATGCAATTTTACTCTTTGGTATGAGAGTTATAATTTCAGTAGTTTGTTTTATTGAACAAGGTGAAATAGCCGACTTTATATACCGGGTGTGGCTTAGAAAAGGTAACATAGAAAGAATAGTACAGTGAATTTTAGGCAGACAACGAGACTGCTATGAACCTAGTTTAGGTAGAAAATCGTTGTGGTTTATATTTCAAAAATTACAATAAAATTTCAAATCCAAGTGTGCAAGCTTTCACGGCCGGCATTGTTCCAAGTCTTCATGGTTTCCGGGCTTGTAGGCCGTTGTCCGGTGGTATTTCTACCTGACGTTTCGTCTACAACTGCGGTAGACACTCTCAAAAGCGATGTGGCAGCGGTCGAAGTTTCCTCCGTGGCGGCTCACAGGTCAGCCGCCAAAGAGGTGAGCCGCCAAGGAGGACACTTCGACCGCTGCCACATCGCCTTTGAGAATGTCTACTGCAGTTGTAGACGAAACGTCAAGTAGAAATACCACCGGACCACGGCCTACAAGCCCGGAAACCATGATGACTTGGAAAATTTCAAATATTTGATTCTATACAACAGAAGTAAAAAACAGACAATATGACAACCTTTCAGTAAACAATTTTCTATAGCAACGGTTTACATATTTACATTAGATTTTATGGTCCATATCTACTACAAAATTGTAAATGTTGTCAATGTTATTTTCCCTATGTTACCTTTTCTAAGTCACACCCGGTATAGGTACTTTTAAACATATCAAAGAGTTGTTAATTCTTTGTGATATTGAAGCCGGCACTTTGAAGGCTGTTCAGTAAGAAATAATATAAAGAAATACCGTTTGCCGAACAATTCAGTAACCCAGTTGTATTATAAATTACACCAAAGAAAAATCAGACTGCTAAAAAATTTTAAAATAATATATCTTCGAATTTCGTGCAAATTTTTTTGTTTTTCGTTAAAAATTATGTAACTACAGTAATGATTAATTATCTAATATTTTATTTAACAGAAACGGTCAATACATTATTACATAATCAAATAATATACCTACGAAATACATACAACAAATAAATTGGTCTTTTTTCAAAAATTTAATAATTAGTATATAAAATAGGATTTTATTAATTAACAAAGGTAACCTTAATTTATTTTTTTTCTTGTAAATTCGCGCTAACGATGCTTTAGATTTTGTTTAATATGTCAATTTGAAAACAGTAATTTAGTGAAATATTTCTAATAATAATAGAACTTCTGTAAGCAATTAGAATAGTGTTTATTTTTGTTTGTTTTTTTTTTTTTGTGTCGCTTGTGAACATAGTAGTTTAAGTGTGAAATTTTAATACTGATATTTTATCGATACTATGCTAAATTCATGTTGTCTTAGGAATTTGTAATGCTGAAATTTAAAAAAAAAAAATAGAGACGGATCAAACATCGGGAATCACCTGTAATGTAAATTGTGTCACAAATGAACTAAAAAATTGTTAAAAGTATTATTATTTTGAAGACAAACGTTATTAATTTAAAAAACCTTTTATTCACGTCTAAAATACTAAAATTTAAATCCAAAAACAAAGTTCAGTTAACTAGAAAAAACCTTAATTATTAACTTCCCATTGGAAGTTATTGTAATGGGTCCGAAAATCGAAATCAAAAAGGAAAAAAAATTTTTATGTTTCAAGGTCACTACACTATTTTTACACTACTTTTAGAAAGATGTCTGTGTGTGTGTGTGTGTGTGTGTGTGTGTGTACGTATGTACGTACGTACGTATGTATGTGTCAATTTCTTTCTAAGACGAAATCTCGAGAACGAAAAATGATATCGACTACGTTGGGGTGCCAATCGATGCGTATTAACGTAAATATGATCTGAAAGGAATTTTTTTAAAATCGGTTCAGCCGTTCTTTTTTCTTAACCAAATAACCTCCAAAAAAGTAGATTTTACACAATATCTCGCGAATAAAAAATTATATCGACTTCGTAAGGGTGTCAATCGAGGCGTGTTAACGTCATTTTGATCCGACATAAATTTTATAAAAATCGGTTCAGCCGTTTTTTTTTTTTTTTAACTTCCCACTGGAAGTTATTGTAATGGGTCCGAAAATCGAAATCAAAAAGGAAAAAAAATTTTTATGTTTCAAGGTCACTACACTATTTTTACACTACTTTTAGAAAGATGTCTGTGTGTGTGTGTGTGTGTGTACGTACGTACGTATGTGTACATTTCTTTCAAAGACGAAATCTCGAGAACGAAAAATGATATCGACTACGTTATGGTGCCAATCGACGCGTATTAACGTAAATATGATCTGAAAGAAATTTTTTCAAAATCGGTTCAGCCGTTCTTTTTTCTTAACCAAATAACCTCCAAAAAAGTAGATTTTACACAATATCTCGCGAATAAAAAATTATATCGACTTCGTAAGGGTGTCAATCGAGGCGTGTTAACGTCATTTTGATCCGACATAAATTTTATAAAAATCGGTTCAGCCGTTTTTTTTTTTTTTTTTTTTAAATTATTGATGTTTTAATGTTTGAAATGATTACTTTTCTGTGTAATATCTAATTTAATTATTATTATTAAATATTTATCAAACTGGGAAGTTCGTCGTGTGGACCTCAAGGGTCGCACTTTAGTCCTAATAAACGACCCACCTCACGGCTTGTTATAAATACAAATTTTAACACGGACGTCGTGAGTAAATACACAATTAAATGAATGCATAATGACTTCTTTAAAGGGAGAAAGTCGGTCGTTTGAAAATGTGTCACCGTGTGAGTAATTGTCAACTCAGTCCGCCGCGATAGTGGAAAGTTTAGGGTTAGAATCCCTACGGTGACATAGGTTTGAATTAATGATTTTTTCCTAATTACAGCATTACGTCATTGTTCTTACAATAGGTGTTCATATACTGTTTGCAGTCATTATGCATTCACTTAATTATTATATTATTTTACAGTATTTTCTATCAAACTACATTTTGTATAGACAATTTATAAGATCATCAACTGAATATTATACTCAGGGATGTATTTAAAAAATCTACGCCCAGGGCAAAGACGATTTGCCGTTCAAGTTTCATTTTCTCTACTTACAAGTTACAACATATTCCTTCTGTGTTGTGCCGACTTCTTAAGTCTGACGCCCCGGGCAAAAGTGCTCTTTTAGCTTTATACGTCCCCGATTTAACTAAAATAATATATTATAAAAGTGCATAATATTTTGATACTGCACTGCACCCTAAAGATCTATAACTTATGTCTACACCCATTCGTCGATCTTTTTTATGGATTTAGCGGTTACATTTCTTATTTGTTGAATACAGATTTTTTTGATAAACTTAACCAATCAGAAGCTGGCATTTTTGACTGAATCTTTATTTCCTGCTTGATGGACAATTTACCAACTCAGTAGAATATACTAGATATAAAATATAAATACAAGAGACGCTAAAGTCTAAACTAAACGAAGTGTTTAATTGAATCCTGGATTTCAATAGTTAAAAAGTGTTTATTTCTACTTTAAAATACATATTTTAAACTTTTAAATTGAAGTGCTTAAATAATTAATATTATAACACATTAAAAACTAATTATTTTATAAAATTAAAATGGATACTTCAACGAATTATACTATAAAAACTGAAATATCATACGATAAAGTTCTAATCAAAGAAGAACTTGAACTTAATGAAATAGCATCCAGTGGTAATGATAGTGGGTTCGTAGATGATATAGCGGGTCGCGTTAAAAGGGCAAAACGATCATGTGTAAAAAACATTAATTTTAAAGCTTACAATAATTCTGATTCTGAGGGTGATAATATAAAGCACTCAATTTATTCTGATTCTGAACCGGAGGATCCAAATGATCCAGATTTTTCTTTGGAAGAGGACATAAAGCCATTGATGTACGGAATTCCGATCGATCTATTATCTTTTAGTAAGTAATTATAAAACACATTTTAGGAATATTAGATTTTGTTTAATGACGCATGTTTCAGTATTTTTGTTCTTTTTTTTTAATTTTCTGTTGTTTTGTTTTTAAATTTTATGGGTAAAATAATACATGACTCGGTCAGTAATATTATAATATGCCTAATAAGTTACCTACTTGTTTTTAATAAACCTACCCACGCTATTATAAATAGGTACATATTTGTATTATATTTTTTCGACGATAAAACTAGAAGTTATATCTAAATATTTCCATGTAATATTTAAGTTATCTTTAACATTTATATTTAGAGCTTAGGTATAAAAAAAATGGAAACTTGAGTCGCTCATTTTTAGGGAGTTATTATTAAAAAACTGATCGTCCAGACTACAGGATTATTATGCCAATAAAACAATGGCTGACTTCCTGTCCGGTTGTCCAATGTTCAAGGTTGAAATGAACTTTTTTAAGAAAATGGCATTTATTTTTTTCAGTGGCCTGTTTTCATTATTCTTTTAATATGTAGGTACATCTATACAAATTAGGTCAATAACTTATACCTATTTAATATTATAAAAAATTAAATTTATAACGAAACACCTGCTATACCTAATGCTTTATTTTTCGGAAATTAATCGTATAAGTTATAACTAGGGCATGCAATTCGAATATTCGAATATAGCGAATATTCGGCTGCATTTATTATTCGAATAGTAATTCCTATTATTCGAATATATTCGAATTATTTGTTTAGAATTAAAATTGTTTAAAAACGGTTTACGGCGGCGCTAAAACATCTTACAAACGCTACACTAGCTCTAAGTTCGCGCTAGGGCGTGAGAGGGGAATCGAAACGGGGCGAGGAAAGTTTTTTTTTGTTAATTATTGCATGTTTATTTGATATAACTATTTACTTACGTTACGTTACGTACGTGTACTTAATTGCTTGATTTGCTCTTCGCACGTGCTAATAGACGTATTATTTATCTGTGAAGTATTTTTTTTATAGGGGAGCAATATCCCATACTTTTGTGGTACTAATTAATAAAAATGCGTCTTAGATGCTCATTTAATATTTTTATTTGAATAGGAAAAGAAAGAATTTTGAATTTTTTTGATTACTTAAATATATTCATTAGATCTATGGTTCTCGGAAGCTATGTGCGCTATAATATTTAGTTGATTTGATCTGAATTTTTACGTCACTAAGTAAAGTGAAAATGATTATTTGATCTCTTTTTAATTAGAAGTAAGCTGCTTTTGTTGTTAAAATATTGATTGGATTTATGGACGTGCAGTAGGCGTGTTGATTTTAAATAATTAAAAGTCATTTATTGAAGTTCAGTGTTTTTATTATTTTTACCAATTATTCGAATATATTCGAATATATTCGAATATTGGCTAAAATTTGAGCGAATATTCGAATACCTGAAACATCCGAATATTTGCATGCCCTAGTTATAACTATAACTATACTTAGGTAGGTAGGTTAGGTATACCTACATACATAATTATTTTAAGAATGCCTAATTTGGTGGTTAGAATAAAAATGCCCACCCGTAACATTTTATAAAATCTTTTATTTCCATTTATTTTTTAATAATTTTAAATTCTTAGTAGTATTATATTTTCTGAACGTTAGAGTTTTTTATACAATAAATTATGACGATGCTAGGAAAAAAATATCTTTGGAAAAACCAATTACAAAACATTTAACGAAATTATATTTTATATCAATTAGATTCTCAGACGCTTAAGACCTCTGATGTCAAGCGTCTATAATTTACAGGGCTTGAGAATAGCCGAGCGTGTAGCAATGCTGTTGTTTACATGGCGTTGCTATGGTTTCTCTATTACAAGTCCCCAGTTCCCGGGTTCTAGCCCGAGAGCTGGTAAAAGTGTCAATTGGATTTTCAATTTATTATTAAAAAAAAAAATAATGAATTGAAAATATGAATTGGTGCTAGGCTCAAATAACCTTAGCTGTTGGCGGTCTTTAAAACACAATTTAACACACAATTTTTTCTATAATTTACAATATCTATCTATCAACTAGATTCTACGCGTATTCGGTCTTGAGGGGGCCTCCTAGATACGCCCTTGCCGTAAACATTGTTTTTACATTTTGAAATTTCCACAAACTCAAGAAATTTTTAGTAGATACTATAAATAAGTTTAAATCGAAAAGAACCATTCCAAATATTTTGAAAAAATTATTTATTTATTAACGAACTTGTTTTTGGGTCCAGTCATGGGTACCAATAATAAAATTTAGGTCGCCACATTGAAAATTGAAATATTGATATTAAAAAAGACGACTTAATAAATAACAATCTGATAATGGGTACCCACCGGCCACCACTTAGGCCCAAAAACTAGTTCGTTAATGAAAAAAGAAGACATGCGCCCACAGGGTAGAAGTGAAACTTTTTGACTACTTTGATCACCCAACCGTAGATTGCAGTGCCAACCAAACGCGTTATATAGTTTATAAATAGTGCGTCAGTTGTTGATTGTGCTCAATCTCTTGCTTTCTCAATCTATCTATCCTTATCATGTCGCTTTTTCGTTTCATCGCCTCAAGAGCTTATACCTTCAATTTGTTTCACTTCAAAAATAATGTTATTATACAATATTCAAATTTTTAATTTCCTATTTAATATCACATTTCCTATCTTATACAAACATAATCCTGTCTTTCCAGAAAACCTTGAACCTATGGATGAAGATACTCCCCAATCAAATGGCGTCGAACCCACTGTAACTCAAACACAATTCCAAACAAGCGAATCACTCAAAACGTCACAATCAAATGGATCGCAGTCAACCGTTGCTCCCCATTTAAACTTATCAAAATCGTTAGCGTCGAATCTTTGTCACTTAAACATGCCGCGACCATCTAATTTACAATTTAGCATTCCTCAATTAAAAATGTCTCAAGTTCCTCAGTCGGCATTGCATGCTTATTTTCCCCAATCATACATGCCGCAACAGTTATATCCAGGACTAAACCAAAATCATTTTTCACACTTAGGTTTACCACAAAACATAGGCTTACAATGTACAATGCCCCAGCCAACACTACAAACCAATTGTCAGTCAATAATGTCTCAGGCGGCATTACAGGCTCATTTTGCCTGTTCAAATTACGGACAATCGAATATTCCACAATCGAGGCATCAACAGCCGATGTCTTACCAGCAACAGTCGAACGCGATTCGAACTTCGACCGGTGTTGCTCAACATTTGCAATCGACTTTTTCTCATTCAGAAAGTGTTTCTTCGAATTTAACTACTAATGCACAACAGCCATGCACGTCCCAATCAGTAATGCCTCAGACAACTATGTCCCAACCTACACATACCCAATCGACCCAAGAATCGTCATCGTCCGTTAAGTCAGCTCATGATCTGGTTGATAATAAAGAAGTCCCTTTGAATGAAATATCAGAAGATATTAAAGAATGTCAAATGTCTACTGACGTTGACAAAGGTATAGTTAACTGATTATATCGTAATTTCATTTAAAATTTTCCATAAAGTCTATTACAAACCCTCGGTAAGCTGAGAATTATGGTGAAAGTATCGACTGGATTTTCAGTTTATTATTAAAGTAATATTAACCTGAAAATATTAATCGATACATAATATAAATGGTTTTAAGTGCCGGTTCGTTTTAAAAATTAAATAATATAAAAATTTAGGTAATAACTAATAATCTTTTTAATGTTTTAACAGATGAAGAAAATGAAGAAAATTACAAACCGGAAATTGGTCTTTCATCTCCATCGACATCGAGAAAGCGCAAGCACAAATCGTATCCTCTCGATTCTTATAACACGCTTGCACGAACGCCTTTTCAAGTTGGAAGCAATCAACAGTCGGTCGATTCAGAAAATCTGAAGAATGTCCACGAGGAACTGTTCAATTCAACCAATTTGATATCAACCGGCCCTACCAACAACGAGAGTAACATGATAATGGTCGACGAACTTTACAATAATAAAATTCTTCAACAACGCAAATATGGGCAAACGCTGCCCAGCAATAATTCCGCTTATCTTGGTACTGCTAAAATCCCCCGGCCGCCGAATGCATTTATGATCTTCGCAAACGATTGGAGGAAAGAAGTTGCCAAAAAGTATCCAGGCGATTCGAATAAACAAATCAGCTGCAAGCTAGGACTACATTGGAAAATGCTTAAAGATGAATACAAGAAAATATATTTCAAAAGGGCAAAGAATGTCGACATGGAACACAAAAAGCTTTATCCAGGTATTTATTTCATTTTATTAACCGACTTCAAAAAAAGGAGGTTTCTCAATTCGACCGTATATATTTTTTATGTTTTATGTATGTTCGCGGATAACTTCGTCGTTTATGAACCGATTTTGAAAATTTTTTTTTATTTGAAAGGATATACTTTCAGATTGGTCTTATAGAAATTTCATCAAAATCGGTTCGGCTGATTTTTTAATAAAAGTAAATAACGGCGTGTGATTCTTTAAGGTAAATGTTACTTTTTGACACTAAAAAGTAAAAAATAAAAAACTTTTTAACAAAAAAAAAACCTCCTTCAAAAAGGCACTAAAAAGAGGAAAATAATGAAATTTTGAGGTCTGTGCCAATTAAAATATGAAGGCGGTTAAAATGTATAGTATAGTGATTAATATCTTCTTTTTAACCAACTTCATATTTTAATTGGCACAGACCTCAAAATTTCATTATTTTCCTCTTTTTAGTGCCTTTTTGAAGAAGGTTTTTTTTTTGTTAAAAAGTTTTTTATACAATACCTCACACAAATTTCACATGGATGATTGGAACTGACATATCTATTATTTTTGCGGCTTTTTTGCGCGCCCAAATTGCAGATATCTCAAATCGAATTGTTAATAGAGTTGTTGTGAAAAATAATATGCATTTACTCGGAACGAAACACACCAAATACAACGCGTGTGATTTGCAGCAAACTTCACACTAGTTGCAAACGCTGTGTTTCGTCCCTTGTATTGCAATATACTATTTACTTAAATTAAATGAATGCATAATGACTGCAAACAGTATATGAAACACCTGTTGTAAGAACAATGACGTAACACAATGCTGTACTGTACTGTATTTAGTGTTTTTCGGAAAGTGTCTCTTAAATAATTTGTTTATGTGGTATAGTAATGATCCGTCTGAATTTTTATTTCTTTAAAAAAAATCGCTAAATAGCCTAAAACGACAATTTTAAATTCAGTTTTAAAATTCCGCGCGGAAACGCTAGCCGCATGATTTGTTTTGGCGTGACGTCACTATTATAGTAAACAAACGCAAGCAGACAGGCTATTTTCAAGAAAGCCTTGCTTTGTTTGATATAACACTTTAATAAAACACTTCATAACATAAATTAATAGATTTATACGGCTGAATTGCAATTGAAAATTTTTTTTCGTTGGAAAACAGCCAATTATATAATTGATTCGAAACATATTGGAAAAAAAAACTTCATAACATATTTTTATAGACTAAAAATCTCACTTTTTAAAAATTAAAAACTAAAATAGGTAACCTTGTATTTTTATGAATTAAAACAAATATCTTTAGGTTTCTTAATTCACAGACTATTTTATTTACATTCTTTCACAATTAAATCCTCATAGTGCAAAATGCCCTCTTTAAAAAGTGAATAACACATGTTTCATTGTTGTTAATAACGGTCAATAAGTAGGTACTCATTAAAAAATAGAAAATGACCAGATATGAATAATGATTTTGGGAATAGGAGGGGGGGGGGGGGGTTAAATTTTGAACCGTGTAAAATAATTGCAGTAATTGTATACTTTTCAATTTTTCCTTATTAAGACTGGCTAGACTTTCGCTTATTGATTTGTTAGCATGACGTCGTTCCACGTTCGTTAATCTTATTGTATACCGGGTTCTATCTAATTTTCGCGTTCCGTCACGCCGTATCTTGTACCGTAGAAACTAACCCTTATAGTTTCGTCATGTCCGTCCGTCCGTATGTCACAGCCTTGTAATTCCTTCATTTTTTCAGAATTTTATAGTCGCCTTTGACATAAAAGAGAGGGCAGTATAGCCTAGTGGTTAGCATGCTTGGTGCCGCAACCTCTAGACTGGACTGCCGTGGGTTCGAATCCCACCTGCACTCATGGATGTTTTGTGATGTTATTTAGTTTTAAGTTAGTTGTTATTTAGTGTAGTTGAAAAACGCTAATGACCTTAGATGTCGACGCGTCTATAATCTACAATAAATAAATAAATAAATAAAGACATAAAAGAGAAATTTAGGAGTTTTTTTACCCCTATATAAAAAAGTTAGAGGAAGGAGTGGAGAATAGGATTTTTGGTATGTTGTCGAGAGTGATCCCCTAACTAACATACCAAAAATCTCACCCTCCACTTCTTCTTCTAACTTTTTTATATAGGGGTAAAAAACTCCTATATCTCTCTTTTGTGTCTAAAGGCGCTTTGACTATTTAATTCTTATAACTTAAAAATTTCTCAATCAATCTAGATCGGACAAAAAGCATCGTTTAGAGCATTAATTTTCCTATGGATTTCTAAACGGATTATTTTTTATTCGGTGTAGAAGGTTAAAGCTGATTTCGTGGAATAAAATAACTATGTTTTTTAACTTAACACGGTATAGAAATCTGTTTATTACGTAATAATAGTCACTTCAAAGTTGTTTTCTTGCGTCGCCTAGTCAGGCGCGGAACCAGCCCTCAAAAAAGGTTGTGGTCACGGCCACCCGAAAATCGGTCAAGTGCGAGTCGAACTACGGACTCGCTCACGAAACGTCAAAATAACTGTAATGTTTTTTTAACTTAACACGATATTGAAATCTGTTTGTTACGTAATAATACAGTCACTTCAAAGTTGCTTTCTTGCGTCGCCTAGTCAGGCGCGGAACCAGCCCTCAAAAAAGGTTGTGGTCACGGCCACCCGAAAATCGGTCAAGTGCGAGTCGAACTACGGACTCGCTCACGAAACGTCAAAATAACTGTAATGTTTTTTTAACTTAACACGATATTGAAATCTGTTTATTACGTAATAATACAGTCACTTCAAAGTTGCTTTCTTGCGTCGCCTAGTCAGGCGCGGAACCAGCCCTCAAAAAAGGTTGTGGTCACGGCCACCCGAAAATCGGTCAAGTGCGAGTCGAACTACGGACTCGCTCACGAAACGTCAAAATAACTGTAATGTTTTTTTAACTTAACACGATATTGAAATTTGTTTATTACGTAATAATACAGTCACTTCAAAGTTGCTTTCTTGCGTCGCCTAGTCAGGCGCGGATCCAGCCCTCAAAAAAGGTTGTGGTCACGGCCACCCGAAAATCGGCCAAGTGCGAGTCGAACTACGGACTCGCTCACGAAACGTCAAAATAACTGTAATGTTTTTTTAACTTAACACGATATTGAAATTTGTTTGTTACGTAATAATACAGTCACTTCAAAGTTGCTTTCTTGCGTCGCTTAGTCAGGCGCAGAACCAGCCCTTAAAAAAGGTTGTGGTGACGGCCACCCGAAAATCGGCCAAGTGCGAGTCGAACTACGGACTCGCTCACGAAACGTCAAACAGTACAAACTACTAGACTAGTAGTCAAAATAAAAAAGTTACTTGCATTCTTACCCGCACGGTTCGTTATTTTTTAAATTTTATTAAGGCATTGCAGATGTAACATCAGCCTATCGACCTCAATTAGGGTTGTGGGCATGCCCACCGTGCCCACAACGGTGGATCCGCGCTTGCGCCAAGTGAACTCAATAAAACTTAATCGAGCGGGAAATACAAATATGTTCTGTTTGATTTGAAATATTATATTTGTTGTTTTGTAAATATCCGAGCAAAAAATAATTGGATTTGAATTGTTAATTAGAGAGCTTTAGTGCAAAGATTTTCTAAATAGCGACTACAAATCAATAAAGGATTTCAGCGCTTTGTTTCCTAGTACATTGTTTAACAGTACTCGCTACTTGAATACCATATATTTTTCTTCAAAGAAAACTATCCAAAGAATTTATTGATTAACAAAAAAAATAATTTGTTCATAATATTTACGTGCAAATAATGGAGGTACGCCATGCGCATTTTTTTCAATAATCCCACTAAAAGTAGGTGACTCAATGACTGAAAACTAATCAATGCTTCAAGTTCATACTTCACAAGTACAGGCTAGTACTCAAAGTTATTTTTAAAATAGTACAAGCATTACGAAATTAGAAGAAGAAACGTTCTTTAAAATTCTTAGCATTCGAAAATTGTATTTTATTTCAAAAATACAGTTCGGGACCGAGTAAGTTTGATCAGTAAAAGAACGTCAGTCAAAAGAATCTGCATATAAAGGCTCTTATTTAGGGTAAGCGGCATGAAAACAAACGGACAACTTGTAGCTAATGCTTATTCCCTCCCAAAAAGACTATTTAAAAAATAATTCAAATAGGGATTCAATTCAAATTTTCAACCGTTGAAAGCATAAGAGTTAATCAATGGGAAATTATAAGCATTTGGAGGCTCCCTCCAAGCGGAGCCTGATTTTGAAACATTCCTCCAAAATTATCGACTATAGCGTTTTCTAATAAATACAGTGATAAATAAATAGAGTATTCTGTGGACTGTTGACGAGACCAGATTAACGAATAGTGATAAATAAATACAGTGAGAAATAAATACAGTTATAAATATATACAGCGATAGATAAATATAAGTGATTCTGCTCTGGTCCATTGACGAGAGTGGGTCAACCAATAGTGGACAGATAGTGATCAAGGACACTGGATATATAGTGGACAAAAAGTGGTTAAAGACACTGGACATAGTGGACAAATGTTGGTCAAGAATAGTAGACATAAATGAATAAGTTGATAAACAATAAATATTGTAGCAAACCCCAAGATGTTACGCCACTGCCTCCAATAGAAGCGACGAGAAGAAAAGGTCACAGTGGTGAGGCGTGGAATGGTATCGAAGATACGAGTACCTACCGGAATGTTCTGGAGAGCGCGAGAGCGTGCTGGGCCAGACTGCTCGACCTATATAAGCGAAGTACGAGTGAGTCAGTAGTCAGTCAACGGGAATCAGTGTCGTGTTGAATACGAAGTCAAGCACTGAGCGACGAATAGCGCGTCTGATAGAAATAAATCTGATATAAATTCACCTGATAATATAAATATTAGTGTAGTTAATTATATATATATTTAAGTGTTTCGCTTTGTTTAAGAATTACTGTTTAGTTATTATTATTGTGTTGATTGTTAGAATTGACATATAGTTTTTGCGTTTATTGTTATTGAATTGTTAATTATATTAAATAAATATTTATTCCGCCAACAATAGAAAACAGTTTTGTAACAATGTAAAGAGTCGGTGGTACCGTTGTCCTGCAGTTTAAATAAAGAAAATAAAGATTTTTACCATATACAGTTTTGTTACAGTATTAATGTAGGTCCGCGACAATTTTGCTAATCTCTAAGGGGTCCGTAGGCGAAACAGTTTAAGTGTCCTCTTGGGTTTTTGAGATCTCAAATGCATGTTTCTTACGCCTAAACGATGATATGCTACTGGAGTTAACTTCTCAAGCCGTTTTAACGAACTATCGAGAACATTTCCGGGTTCGGCTCTGTGTAACACTGTAGGTGGCGTGTGTATGGTGTAGTTTAGGTTAGAATCGTCGGGCCTATGCACATATACATAGGGACGTGTTGTTACCGCCGCCGCCGCCGACCCGACGCGCTAGGACATCGGTGAGTACACTGTGACGACGCTCGCTCCCGACCGTTCGGTACGCTGCCGCGCAGTGTATTGATTGTTGCGCCACACAGCGCATTACGGACCGCTCGTCGACTCTCTCTGTAGAGGCGCCTCAACAGTCAACGGCCGCCCAAATACGTATACACACACACATACACATTTACCGGTGTGACGTTACCACTGCTACCAACAGTATTGCCAATTTAATGAAGGCCAAAAAATTATCTGCCCATTGTTTGTGAGATTCGTAATCCGAAACGTTTGAAAGTTTGACGATTTGGATCAAATTTTCAACTGAACAGATAGAGAAACGCAAGTGATTTAATAGTGGCATGGATTAGAACGTAGACTAATGAGAATGAATAAAAATTAATAAACAAACACTTGAAAAATTCTACACATTTATTCATCTCAACGATCGTTTCGGGCTTCTAACCCAACATCAGGAGTTTACTTTAAAAGTTTTAAAGTAAACTCCTGATGATGGGTTAGAAGCCCGAAACGATCGTTGAGATGAATAAATGTGTAGAATTTTTAAAGTGTTTGTTTATTAATTTTTATTCAATCATGTTCTACCAAGTGCTTAGCGATAATTCTATAGAATTTATAAAGAGAATGAGGAGTTCGCAACTTTCCTTATCAAAACATTCGGTTTTAGACTATTTGCTCAGATTTCCAATCGAAAAGTTATGAAAACGCAAGCAGCACATTAATGATGACGATGAATTTCCGACCTATTGTTCACGAAATGTTATGTTTTGCTTTTAGCTCGAGTTCTCAATTAAAAAGATATGATAAAATTGATGACTTTCCATACAAATTCGTAAAAGTAGATTGTATGTCTAGATACGTAATGGGGCATATTACGGCGAGTGATGACAGTGTGTAAAAACGAGCGATACAGTCACACGAGCCGTAATACCATTACGTACGAGACATATATGGTATTTTTTGCCATACCTACTTTTCACGTCATTTTCAAAAAATTCTGACAATTCATTTGCGTCGCCATTTTTTCTTCCAGTGTGCCGCGAAGTTCGTGCAAGTAAGTGATGACAGGCGCCCGCAAGTGTACGCAGGCGTATAGAGCGAATAAACAGAAGTTGCTATGGCAACCGTTATTTTCTGCGCTCTAGTGCAGAAAGTAAACCATTTTCCGCATACCTGCCTGTTAAATGGGTCATTAATGGCCGCTACACACACAACGAAAGTAGCTATTTTGTAGTGGGTATGACAAGAAATATAAAACTTAAATAAAATAATTGTAATTTTATTTTTTTATATTTTAAATTGTTATCCAATACCTACCTATATATTTTTATTATTAAAAAAATAAATAAAAATTTTAAAAGCCTACGGGCTTCGAACCTGGGTTTGGCGTTTGTACCTTTCGGTAGACTCGTACTTTCCGCACGGCCACCTGGCTTACTATGTCTGAAACCTTACCATAGTTATATCTATATGCTTTTGTTTCACATGTCAACCACTTTCGACTATTAATTCCATTTCATCTAATATTTCTAAAATACCACCCTAGTATGAGACATTTGACGTTATTCACGTCAACATTATATTTTGAATTAGAAATTCCCGTAGATAAGAAATATAATATTAAAAAATGTGTTTGAAAACATTTTTCCATCTTCTCTATCCTAAATTTGTAACGCTCTCTTTTCCTCAGAGTAAGAAATTATCCAAACAGACATTTTTTCTATTCGGTAATTTCAAATGTACGGTTGTACCTACAATAATGCCATGGTTTTAGATAAGAATCAATAAAAGCTGCAGCAGTTTTGAAAGTTTTAATAATTTTTCTTATCTGTTTGTAGATCTTTAATTTTAATTCTTAATTTATAGAAAGAAAACAATGCCAAAACTAGTCGAAAAACTTAGATGAATTTGCAACTTTTGTTTCACTCAACAGCAGTTTTTTTAATTTCTGCAAACAAAAAACCAGGCTATCGATTAAATTTGAACTGTTTAATATCAAATGACATTTCGAGTTTTGTTCAGTCATTTTACATTTTCTCTAAAAGCTCATAGATAAAGTTTACCTTAAAAAAGCTAAATTATTCGCAAATTTCGTAAAAAACTATAGCGATAAATCGAAAATCAGCGGTGGAAAGTAAGTTTAGTTGGCAACATTGTTATAGATTGTCGTCTGTTTCGCGCACACACACACACATGTAAAGATCCGTTAGCGGCGTTAGCTGGCCGGTTGCGCGACTAGCAATGTGCGATATCCTGAGATAAAGAGAGACAGAGATACGCGAGTGAGAGAGACAGAAGAAACGGCGCTACCTTGTTCTCTTATCCTTCTGTCAATAGTCAATACTTGTCATCGGCGGTCATAGCATCGCATCATGTCGCTTGCATGTTGTCACTAGAAGACGGACAACAATCATGTCAAGGAAACAAAATACTGCTACGGCGCGCCACTATCAATTGTTTAACTAGAATAATATTATTGTTACACTCGTTTGTTTTGTAGTGACGTTGTCGTCTTCAAAATCTGATTCGCTACTGTCAAAACAGTGACACGTTTTTAAGTGACAGTTTGCAAACCTTGTCGTGATCTTAACTGTTATACAATTTTAAAAATAAAATAGTAAAATGAGTTTTTACTTTAAAAGAAATTATTTTATTAAGTTATTTTTTCGTTTAACGAAACGCAAATGAGGACGTTTGAGAAAGGAATGATGCCAATTAAAAAAAATGAAAATTCATTATCATTACTGCGAAATGAAAAACGAAAATTAAATTATTAAAAAAAAGTGAATGCTATATAAACGAATGAAAATATGTGCCAATGGTCGTTATTTTACACAAAAATTGTATAAAAATATTGTCAAATATAAGTAGTTATTTGTTAAAATATATTTATTGTTTTTAAAACTATCTATTCGTAATAATATAATAATAATGAAAATGTACAAAATAACTAACAATTAAATATATATATAGCTAGGGAACAACAAAAAAAGATAGATATTATAAATATATCGTTGATATTCAAACACTCAATCAAATGTTTTTAATAAAATAAAAATTTCGCGCCAATATAAAATACAAAATGGATTGTTGCAATTATATGGAATATCATCTACAGTCAATCTATAATTATAATCGTACCCAATTTCACGATAGTTACTCATCTTCGTCGTACAGCAGTACTAGTCACAATTCGGCAGCGTCGTCATTCTGTTCCTACAACAATTACGCCAACAATATGGAAATGGCGCCATCGCCATTGCTGCTTAACAATTTTGGCGGTTCTTTGACTGGTTATTATATGCACCATCACAACAGCAATAGTGAGAATAGTGCTTACCATTATCACAGCCTAGCGGCGACCGGCACTAATGTACAGCATCAGTGGAATGCGTGCACCAACGGTGCAACAGGTTGGTTCAAATTGTATATACAAAAGTATTACAAGCCGCACACATACTGCATTTAAACTAGTTCAAAGCTTGACCTTATACTCACTTCTCACTCCCTCTCTCTCTCTCCAACCGAAACTTTAACGCTAAAACGCTCATCAACTTATTAAAACTCTTTGCCACCCGCAACTTGTATATTAACCTCACATTATTGCATCTAAACTCAAACCATAACCTAAAACTTTCATGCCGAAATATTTACTTAGTTTTATCACAAACGGTTTTAGAATTTTTAAAGCATCTGGCGTATTAAATTGTCTTATAGTCAAATGTTAAAATATTGTACGAGAATTTTTAAAATGTCTTCTTAACGGTTTTACTAAGAAATATTCCTATACAAACGATCTAAAATTACGGAAAGAATTTCAGTATTAAAAATGTTTCTAATCATTTTCTCGTTCCCTCGAGAATCTGGATCCAGGTACTCAATTCTCGAGCAAATGAAAGTCCTCTCCGTATATCAGAGTATGTACTGAAAATTATCAGGGGAATTCGTAAACTTTATTGAATTCTTACAAATATTATGTATCGGCCTCTGCCCGCGGCTATACTCACGTTTTTAACGGTTTTAACAGAAATCTTATTTTAACCTGAAAATAGTTGGATGAAAAGTACTTTGTATTTTTAAATCTTTGGCTACCAGTTGACAGTGGACTGATTTTCATCAAAATCGATCTTACCATTTAGACTGCCGAATATAGAACCTCCTCCTTTTTTTTAGTCGGTAAAAAATGTAATAATCTTTAGAATTAAGATAAGAATCTTTCGGGCTTATGAGCCGTGGTCTACTGGAATGGCATCTTCTTCTTCTTCCAGACGTTTCGCTTGCAACTGCGGCAAGCATCTTCAGTGGTGTGTTCGACGTGGTGGTAATGTTCTTCTCGGTGTCCTGCTGTCAAGTAACACTCGACAGCAGGACACCGAGAATTAATTCATGACCTCCTGTCTTTCCAACACCATAGGTAAAAAGTGTGAATGCATGGCTTGAAAACTCTTTTTCGGGAACAGTTTTCCGGGATAAAAAAATCCTTTGTTGGGCTTCAGGGAATCTCTTCACCAATTTTCACCGAAATCGGTTCAGTTATTAAGCCATGAAGAGGTAAAAGACAGACAGACAGGCAGAGAGACAAACACTCTTTCGCTTTATAATATTAGTTTAGATTTGTAAAGTTTGCTATACAAATTCTAGCTTGGAAAATTTTTCCCAAACATTTTCGTTTAATAATTATTAATTAATTCAACAATGAATTTAATCCACAAGGCGTCCACTAGGTAGTGAATAGTATTTCTTAACATATCAGTCAGCATATTATGCCATCATGATTGTTAAACGTCAAACGATTGTTATAAGATATATAAAGAAAAAATCAGAAGCCACTGTCGGGCTTGAACCCGAAATTCCCAGTTTCCGACTGGTTGGGTTGCCACTTACTCACACAGTACCCCGAAAGTGAAATCTGTTCTTTCCCCATATATACCTATTTCAATATTAAATCACATCTCATGCGAGAGCCGATTTACTCATATATTGTTATTCATTTTCGTTTATTTAAGCTGAAAAATGGCAACACAAAACTTCTATGTAATTTTGAAACGAGTGTAAAATGGCACGACCTCATAAATTCAATTGTTTGTAAAAAATAATATGCTGTAGACATTTGTAACGAGAAATAAATTCTACATGACTACAAAGTAAACTTATTCCGAGAAATGAAATTTCGTGTTCTGGGAAGCGCAATGCAATCTGTGCGAGAAAATCAACCCACGCAGCACAGCGTACTGTTCCCAGAACCGGTATAGTTTACTGAGAATTTTGATCTTTCTGTTTTCGTAGTAGAAGCATATTATGATAATATAAATTCACGTAACATCATAACATGTATGAATTATAACATAATATTCTAGCGGCCCGGTCCGACTACGCCCGGGTGCTGTGAATTCATAATTTATTTATACACTAGCGGTTGTCCACGACTTCGTCCGCGTAGATTGTTGGTATAGCGTAGGGATTATAGACCTATCCATGGACTATCTAACTGTGTCCAAAAAAATTGATAAATTTATTCGTAGCCACCCTAAGGAAGTAATTTTTCCAAGGTAGTACTTTTCGACTAAAAATGGAAACCCTTGACGCGGACTGCTCTAGTAAGTAGGATGTTTTATAAATATTAATTTCCCAAGTAGGGATTATAGACCCATCCATGGGCTATCTAAATGAGTTAAAAAGTTTGTAAAACCTGGAAGTGGTCACCCCAAAAAAGCAACTTCTTAGAGATCTTATTTTTTTTATCTTAAACATACGAGCACCTCCGTTTGAACCCCTTAGGGGTTGAATTTAAAAAAACGCAATCGGTCCCAAAACTAAACTGTAGTCTGTAACCATCCTTAATTTTTCAAGCATGACCAAGTTAGATTTTATCCTGTTTACTTTATTCTGTTTACATTGAAAATTCCGTCTTGCACAAACCTTTTTGTAAATGCACGATCTATATTTTCAAATGTGATTGAACCTATCGTCATGATACATTAAATCGTGATCAAATATGGAAACTTGTCGTGCACGAATGCGAAACGAATGCATTTCCATTCAGCTAGAAACTTTGCAAGAGATGCACAAAAATGTCGCTGCTTACTGCAAGGACTTCACTTTCTCTACTTTGTAACTTTTTAAATAAAGGCACGTTCGCACCGAAAATCACGCACGCAATCATACAAAATGTATGTTGGAACCAATTACGATGTTGAATACAGTTTTAAAGTAGTGTTGTCAGGGGCGAATCTAGGTTTTCCGGGGCCTAGGGTTTTTTGAAGTCCAATATGGGATCCCATTTTTAATAAATAATATTAAATATGTATAACAATTCAATTTTTGTGGGCTCTTGACTATTAGGGGCCCAGGGCTTAAGCCCTATTAATCACTATATAAATCCGGTCCTGAGTATAGTAAATGTATTCGTCAACAGACATTTTTGTCAATAATAAAATCACACATAAATAGTTTAATTTAAACTTCAAACTATTTCGCTAACGAAGTTAGCGTCTTTAAGAACAATTATAAACTAGTTAAAATTCTTTTAAGGAAGCTATCTTCGTTAGCGAACTGTCTGTTTTTTTTTTAATACTTTGTTGAATTACATCGGAGTTTAAGACGTAAATATGTGTTAATAATAATATATTGTGGAACAAGTGCGGTAAGTTGTCGATTGCCCACGAGAGCGAAGTTGAGCGCTCGAGTGGGCAATCGACAACACCCGCACGAGTTACAGATATTTTTTTTTTACTAATGCGGGATAAGTACTATTTTAGCTTTTAGTTTTTTTATTTAAATTTAGCGGTTTTTATTGTCAATTTGCGTGTTGTTTTCAGTTGTTGTTTTTTTCTTTCTAGATTATGTTTACAATCCGAAAGAAGCGCGAGCCAGAAAGGCGGAACGGGAATCAACGAAACTATCAAAAATGGGACAACAAATGCCCATAATGTTACCGCAAGCCTACACACTACAGCAATCCATGCAAGGTAAGAAATAATTTTAAAAAGTTTTCGGAAAATAAAATATTATAATTTATAGTGGAATCTCACTAATCTAACGCCTCTCGTTTCCGGGTCACCGACATTACCGGAAATATCAGCTTACAGGAAAATAACGTATAAAACATAAACAATATTATAGTTGAAAATTTTACACGGTTGAATCTGTAGTATTAAGAAGTTTTTTGGAAAAGCAGTCAATTTTTATATATTAATTTTCCATTATAAGTTTTTTTTATAACATATTGTTACAAAACTGTTTTCTGAGTTGGCGGAATAAATATTTATTTACAATAATTAAAAACACAACAATAATGATTAATTATCGCAACAACGAAAAGTCAATTCTAACAATCAACACAAGCAAGCAATAACTAAACAGTAATTACAAAGCAAAACAACTATATACAATAATTCGTAATAATTAACTATATACCAGGACTATTTATTTCTAGTTATTTATGTTCACTGTATTTATATCAGACGCACTATTTGTCGCTCAGTATTCTCCATTGACTGACTGTCTGACTCACCGTTGACTGCTGTTTATATAGTCTGCGTAGCATAAGCCTAGTGTGTTCTCGCTTTCTCTAGAACTTTCGTGCAGGCACCAGTTGTTACAGTAAGCGGACTCCCGTTTCTCAGAACTCTTGCCTGCCGGTTATATACAGGGTGATCCGTAACAATATTTATAACATATTTGTCAAAACTAATTGACAATTTCCAAAAATGCTTATTATAAAAAAACTTTCATTTCAAATTACAGCCGAACGAATTACTGACGTCAGAGTACCTTAAACGCCGAATTATAGAGTAGGTAATGCATTTAGGGCGCTGAAAAAACGTCGAATTACTGGCAGTGCCGGACTACCGGAGGCTAGATTAGTGAGAATCTGCTACATTTCAAAATAATCTTTATACTCAGTGTTATAAAAACTGATTTATTGTTTTTACTTCCTAAATTTACCGTGCAAATTCTTGTGTATGTCATTCTTACAAACCGTGTATATCTTATGGGTCATTCTATACTTTATAATAATTAATGTGAAATTTGATATTTTATAATATTTTCACAGTTAAAGGAAAATCTTCCGGCGTCAGTCCATTAGGAAACCTTGCGTTGCCGTCGCCCCGATCTGGTGGAGGCGTTCATCAGTGGTACCAAAACAACAACCAGTTCAGCACACTTCAAGCTAATCGAGTGAGTTATTGTTTTGGAATTCAGTATTTTGTTTTTGTTTTACACCTGATTTGATCGGACAGAAATAATTTGCAAGCGCCGTACAGCCAGAGCCGGCCGTAATAATTTACGTGCAGCGTGGAACGAATCATTCGTGAACGACACGTCACTCCCACCATCATTGTAACTCATTCTGCGCTACTTTTTTTTTGTACTTTCGAAGTGCGCCCTTTTCGAAAATATGTCGCACGCTAACTCAATTTTTAAAAAAATTGAATTTTCACTTTATGGCCCCAAAGATCCAATTTTTTGGTAAGATGAATCTTGAAATATTTCCGTACAGGAAAACTCTAGCTGTACTTATATCAAATTTCAAGGTTCTAAATTCAACCGTTTAGGAGTTTGTAACCTCTCGCAGACGGACGGACAAACCAGGGATTCTTTTTTTTAACAATTTGTTACGAAACTCTAAAAAGAACTTTGCATATCTGAATAATTTGTACAAAATTGCAAAATAATCGAATTTTCAAAGATTTGGTACGTCGATTTTTCTAACTAAATTACTTAAAGTAAATAGTTAAATCAACTTTTCTTAATTAAATCAAATTCAAATAAAATTAACGATCAGTATTTTTTTTTCAGGCTTTATTATAAAAATTTATTAAATTATCGTTTCGGTTCTAGTTTGGGTCTTCTTCATAATTAAATATAATTTGGACAAAAACTATTTGAAAATATTTCATTTGAAAAAATTTTATTATAAAATAATTTTATTATTTTAAATTTTATTATTATAATATAAAAATTTCAAATAAAATTCGTTCAAATAAAGTTTTAATACCTATTTGCATTTATCAATTTTTAATTTAATATTGTCCAAAATTATATTTTAATAATTCTTTACATAAGTAATGCTTACTTATTTAAGAATTAATTTAATGATTATCTGAAGAATCCCAATTACGGCCGAAACGTCATATTAATAAATTTTTATAATAAAGTCTGAAAAAAATTTTATTTCAATTTAAATAATAATCAGACGTTAAATCAACTTTATCGAAACTTCGAAACATTTGCCTATTTAATGCAATTTAAATTTACCCGCGTGATAAAAAAAAACAAAACAAAAACAGGACGACGGCATGGATATTGTTTTTATTTTTTCGCAGCCGATTTTCGAAACAGCGGTGGCTAGTGAACGTGGAGATAGAGGTATATAAAAATCAATCGAGGTCTCTCTCTCTCTCACACAGAGTCGGTATAATTTTTTCCCGAGAACCACGAAGGTGATTCTGTCGATAAAATACATGGCTCCTCTATGAATCTGTGTGTATGTAACGATTTACAGCACAACCAAAACTTGAAATTCTATCGTTGAATAGTTTGCATAGGTTACTCTTAAATTTTTAGTTCTGCAAAGTCAATCGCTCTTTTTTTAAATATTTTAAGTGTTTTGAAGTGAATAACATCTAATGGCTCATACCGGGATGGCATTTTAAAAATATTAGATGAAACGTAAATAGTCGGAAGTGGTTGACATAATATTAAACAAAACACAGCATGTATAACAGCTATGTTAAATCCTCACGCACAGTAAGCCAGGCAGCCGTGTGGAAAAGTACGAGTCTACCGACAAATACAAACGCAAACTCAGGTTCGAATCCCGAAGGTTTTTAATATTTTTAATAATGAAATTAATATATATTATTTTAAAATATAAAAAAATAAAATTGCAATTATTTTATTTATTATATTTTACGAACATTTGATTTTATAAGAGATAATAGTTGATTTTATCCCTTTCCATAACAACGAATACAATTATTTGTGTTTAACGGTATTCACGTATCTGTCTGTACTCGTGATGCAGACATACCCTTCTCTCCCGAGAGCTGGTAAAAGTGTCAAAAAGATTTCAATTTATTATTAAAAAAAAAAATAATGAATTACAAATATGATTTGGTGCTAGGCCCAAATAACCTTAGCTGTTGGTGGTCTTTAAAACACAATTTAACAGACATACCCATTTTTTAAAATAGCAACTAGATCCTTGAAATCAAGCCTTGAAAACTGCACTATTTTGACTGACCACCAAAATGAAACGATTGAGGGCATTATCTCTATTTCCATAAAATAAAATTCACAGATTTCGCAATCCTTGCAACCATCGAGGACATTGGAAATGATAACAGCATATATGAAACATAATTAACTGTTTATTATACACACAATATTTATCAATGCACTGTTTAGTTTTGTCAGGAATAACCCTATTATTCTTCTGTTATATACGCGTTCACTTTTGCTTGATTACTTAACTTTTAAATGGATTTTTCTACAGTATTTATTAACATTTGCTCAAAAATAACACCGCAGATCGTCGCAAATACCTCTCAATTAACTAGACATGATATAAAACACATTACGAAAAAATTGCACTTGTTCAATTTTGCATGATTGCTCCTCACTTGATCGCGACACCGTTGTCTTTTGGCCTTGAACGAAAACTCGTAACTCTGCCCCCATATACGAACATAAACATTTCCAATGTTAAAAAAGAAACTACACTTACAGCTATTGTGAATAAGTCTAATGTTTCTACTGGACTATTTCAGTTTGGTGGAGCAATATAAACAGATACGTCACTTGGTACAACGAAAGGGCTGCATCCAGGGTTGTATTTATGCATACCGGGCAACTGCAAGATGTAAATTGCAATCGGACAAACAAATGCATGCAGCAAAATTTATCATCTCTATAATAATATTGTTCGTTGAGAATATGCTTTGATTTATAAATAATCCAGTGCGTTTTTCATTATATTGAATCACTAGCGGCCCGGTCCAGCTTCGCCCGGATGCTATGAATTTATAATTTATTAATACATTAATCACTCGCTTCGCTTGTTCGCTCGAATTTATAATTATTTAAAACATTAATCACTCGCTTCGCTTGTTCGCTCGAATTTAAACATTTCTCACTCGCTTCGCTCGAATTTATAATTAGGTATTTAAGTTTAAAAAAAATTATCAATTTTTTAATTTTTTCTAATAATTTAACATAAATAATATTGAAAATCGAAAAGAAAAATTTTTTTAAAGCTATAGATAAATTACTAAAAATTAATTAAAATGTATAAAAATTTAAAAAATATCACGTGACTTCAAAACGCGCCAGGAATGTTTGTGACGTCGTTATGTTAAAATGTGTCTGCATTTGTTGGTATTTGTGTATATGTATTACACATACTATCAAAAATAATAAATTTTTAACTTGGTAACCATGGATACAAAGACCATAGATAACATAATGACGTCACACGAGTTCGGATTCTTTCGGCGCGTTATCGGAACTGAGTTTAAAAATTAATTTTTATTTAAATATAACTTTTCAATTAGTAAGCAAAAAAATTAAAAAAAACAGTTTTGCTATAAAACTTGTATGTGGTCCTTCCATTTAAGTAAAAAAAAAATTCACTTAAAAACCCAATTAATCAATAGTTTTCGCAGCGCACGCCAAATAATGACTTTTATAGGCAAATTTTTGATACCTTGGGTTACATTATCGTACTTTTTGTAGGGATCTCTAATTTTTTTGAAAATAAAATACAGCCCATGTTACTCGCTGATAATGTAGCTTTCTATAGGTGAAAGAATTTTTAAAATCAGTTAAGTAGTTTTTGAGTTTATCCATTACAAACAAAAAATGTTAAAAGCAATTGAATATGTATTTGAAAAAAAGCGCAGACAGATGACATGTGAATATTCGTTGACAAGGAAAGATATGCATCCACTTTTATTTATGCTGTGTTTTGTTTCACATGTCAACCACTTTCGACAATTTCCGTTACATCCAATATTTCCAAAATACTACCCCAGTATGAGACATTCGACGTTATTCACTACAAAAAAAGGGTATGGGTCTCGGGACCCCCGACAGATGTGAAACATCAAAGAAAACGTTATTGAACTCGGTGGTATTCTCTATGTAGTAGTATATATTTTTTCAAAAGCAGCAACTAACTGTTATGCTGACGTAATCCTATATACTGCACTGTAACACACGCGGTTGCGGCGTTTGAGCACGCGTGAGCCAGAAACGCAACTAAATACACAGCGAAGTATCTATATTACATACCTAAACGTGTATACATATACTTTTGCTTTACAGTTCGTTCGTATGTATACTCTCTCTCTCTCTTCCCGTGCCCGAGCGCGCGGAAGCCGAGAGAGAGAGAGAGAGAGTGCCGCAGGGGTGGAGAGAACAACAGCGAAGGAGCGGACCATAAATTTCGTTGCATATTTCCCCTCACGCTGCTGTTCACAGCCCGACATACGATGTTTCACATCAAAAACGTGTTCAATCCGACCCTGATCATATGTAGTGTAGTATGTGTGTTATATCCCCGTAGCTCTCTGTAGGTCCGCTTCCACTGTATCTCTATGTGCCTCCGCTAGGCGCTACACTTCTCTCCACATACAGCTGATAGTGTGTATAAAGAAAACCTCTCGCACACACATCGATTCACTGTCTAAGCTGTGATTTGATACGCGGCAACACCGTCGCACCGTCTTAGACTGTGACCGCGCCTCGTTCGAATTCAAGTGATTTATTCTATCTCAGCTTCTTACTTCCTGACACATTCTAAGCTACGATTTAAACGCGTTGCAGTCTTAAACTGTGACTTACTGGGTTTTTCCTTTGCTTTAAGCTGGCGGCTTACCTCCAATCCCGTGCATCTTTCGGGTTAGATTTTGTGGGCTTTGAGCCAGGGTTGTCACCCGTCCAGAATAATCTCGATTTTAGTTGCAGACTCAAGATGTACTGGAGTTTACAAAAATGCAACATAACCAAACATATTTAATAAAAATAAACATTCCAGCACTCGGATTAGCTTATAAGAGCTGGGCTCTACAGCTCCTCTTCCTGCATTTTCTAGATAGATATAGATATATTGTAGATTATAGACGCTCAACAGCTGAGATCCGGGCTTGACAATAACCGAGAGTGTAGCGATGCTGTTGTTTACATGGCGTTGCTATGGTTCCTCTATTACAAGTCCCCAGTTCCCGCATTCTAGCCCGAGAGCTGGTAAAAGTGTCAATTGGATTTTCAATTTATTATTAAAAAAAAAATAATAATGAATTGAAAATATGAATTGGTGCTAGGCCCAAATAACCTTAGCTGTTGGTGCTCTTTAAAAACACACACACAAACAGCTGAGATCATCTGCGTTTATGTGTGTACTAGAAATCTGCCAGCCGGCATACATAAACCGACTGGTACGAGCTCGAGTTCCTGGGACCGCTAATTCCCAAAAAAACTACGGAATGTAATTGCAAATACAACTACATTCCAGTGTCCCCCCTGAGGTGTGTATTACCATCTGCCTGGCTTGAGAATAGCCGAGAGTGTAGCGATGCTGTTGTTTACATGGAGTTGCTATGGTTCTTCTATTACAAGTCCCCAGTTCCCGGGTTCGAGCCCGAGAGCTGGTAAACTGCTACGAGGTTGGGGAGCGCTAATTCTCAAAAAGCGTTGGAATGTAATCTACATTCCAATGTTTCCCCTGAGGGGCTGCATTTTCTTGGAGTATGGTAACCATATAACTCAGACGCTTATGACCTCTAGTGTCACAGACGCGGGAGAAGAGGGAATACATTCCAAACATTCTTTCCCGTTACCACATTTTTGTGTATCTACACATTTTCGTTTCATCAAGTCAGCATTTTACCCTTCATATCGCCGAGGCAGAGGCGCCACATCGATTTATATTATCCGGTCGACACGGCGCGGGAACGTAGCGTTTCCGGCGAGACAAGTATTTTTACATGCATTTAAAATACGAGTCTGAACGGACGGGATCCGCTAAGTATAAATATTCGTATTTGAAATGAATGTAAAAATGTTTATCTTGCCGGAAGCACTGCGTTCCCGCGCCTTGTCTGACCGGATAATATAAATCGACCTTAAGAAGTTTCACTTCAAAAATCTTTCTCGGGTAGGCTGGGGGCTTGTTGTACGCCACTGTATATGTTGCCATCAACTTTACAAGTCTATTTAAGAAAAAAAAAGTAATTAAACATTTTTTTAAGGTTATCAGCACCCTGCAGAACTATTTGGCAGGAGTATTTTCAATTTAATATATTTTATAATAATAAATAGAAAATCCAACTGATACTGTTACCAGCTTCTCGTTATAGAACCTGGGAACTGGGGGCTTGTAATAGAAGAGCCATAGACACGTCATTATAAACAACGGCTATTATAAAAATTATTAAATTGTGTTTTAAAGACCACCAACAGCTAAGGTTATTTGGGCCTAGCACCAATTCATATTTTCAATTCATTATTTTTTTTTTTAATAATAAATTGAAAATCCAATTGACGCTTTTACCAGCTCTCGGACTAGAACCCGGGAACTGGAGACTTGTAATAGAAGAACCATAGCAACGCCATGTAAACAACAGCATCGCTACACTCTCGGCTATTCTCAAGCCCCAACGGCTATTATAAACAATCGGCTATTGTCAAGTTCCATTTCATTGTTAAAAGTTGATGTACGAGAACGAAAATTCGAGTGACAACTACGAATTTGACCATTAGACTGTGACAGTGTCCAGAAGTTTACTGCACGACAATTTTCACTTTCGCCCAATTTAATCCCATCCACCTATCCTCACACGGCATTCGTAGTTCTGTCACAGTCTGACGCTTTGTGCGAGCGCCGCTTTAACGGCCGGCGTCGTTCAGACTGTGACCGCGTTTTTTCGGTAGTGTAATTGGCGCGATCTAGCATGCCACCGTGCATAATACGGTCCGTGTGTACTGTCCGCGTCGTGTGCGGCAGCGTCGCGGCGACCGTATCGAACGCCGCGACGCCGTATCTGCATGTGTATGTTGCGTAATACAACGCGCGTCGACGACGGTTCTGACGACGGCGTCACAGAGACGCTCCGATGTCGTTGTCACGGTAACGCGCACGCCGCTACAGATGTCCGTATGCTCGCTCTCTCACTCTCACCTATAAGCACTTCCTCCTGAACAGGATGGGCATTACTTTTTTTTTGTAAATCAAACTAAAAATTTTTACTTCCCACCTCTACTATGGTAGGGAAGTAATGGATTCAGTCCGAAAACAATATTTCGAGATTTTAACAGATTTTCACGTTTTGAGACCCTAGCAATCGTTTAAGATCATTTTCTGACTGATGTCTGTATGTGTGTGTGTGTGTGTGTGTGTATGTGTGTGTGTGTGTGTGTGGTCAATTTTTCGCCTTCGATATCTTAAGAACGGAACAACATACGGGCATGCCGATTGTTCTATTGTGTTTATCAGCCTTTAACTTAGATCTGATTAGATTTTGAGTCAAATCGGTTCAGTGGATCCTGAGATATTCAAAAAAACGTTCTCAATGTCACGTATTAACATAGGTAAAAAAAATATAAATGGATTCTAGATGTTATAATATGAAAAAAATGTAAATATTTTTTTTCTCTAAAATGTATAGTTTTCGAGAAAAAAAATATTTTACTAAAAAAAGAAAATTGTACGTAAATCAAGGTAACCATGATTTTTACTATATTAAGCTACATCAGTAGATCACCACACAAAAAAGAGGGCCATGCTTTTTTCAAAGAATAAAAATTAAATTGTGTTTTAAAGACCACCAACAGCTAAGGTTATTTGGGCCTAGTCAAAGAATAAAAAAAAAAGAGTGTTTATTTTTTGCAAATATTTACTAGGTGGGAAGTATATAGGACTGCTCATCAGTCGAATTTTTTAAATTCTTTTCACGTGTAGGAAATAAAATCGTGAACTGCTATTTGCCTGCAGACAGACACGGGATGAATCTTCATGGTTTCTGGGCTTGTAGGCCGTGGTCCGGTGGTATTTCTACCTGACGTTTTGTCTACAACTGCGGTAGACATTCTCAAAGACGATGTGGCAGTGGTCGAAGTGTCCTCCTTGGCGGCTCACAGGTCAGTGAGCCGCCAAGGAGGACACTTCGACCGCTGTCACATCTCAATAGATTTTCACTACATGCGAGTGTCAATTCATATATGCTAATTCAATAGCTATGATATGAAGTGAATCCTCGTACCAGAGAGAGCCCTTTCATGTTGGGCTCTCGCTGGTACGAGGATTCATTCATATCATAGCTATTGAATTAGCATAATTATAGGAATTGACACTCGCATGTAGTGAAAATCTATTGATTCTGAAGCATATAAGGAGAATATTAATTTAGCAATCATGTCACGGTTGAGTATTGTAAGCTCATTCCGCCGCGAAAGTGGAAAAGTTCAGGTTAGAATCCTGACTGTGACTGGCAATTGGCTGCTCTCCAACGAAAAAATTTTTCAATTAAAATATCTGATTCCAATATTCATGGGACCTTCATATGCTAGTTTGGTCCTACAAAAGGATCCCTATATACTGTTTGCGTGATCCGACACGCACTTGACCGTTTATTCATTTTTGCGATGTTTTTTCTAATTAGCACACACAGTCTTCTTAAATCGATAAATGATTACATTTACATATACTTATGTCTTTTTACGAACTGAACAAAATAGTACAATAAAAAGATTCTTAACGATGTGCTTCTGGTCTTTAAAATTCATTCTGTATGATTTTTACGTACTCACAACAATCACGCACACTGCGTCCTATTCATTCACAATGACGTAAGAAACGTTGATGTTGTGTAACCAATCGCTACAGTTCGATTTTCACCGGTTTTGCTTTATTGGATTTCATTTCCATATTTGTTGTTAGTACCTATACAGAGGTGAGTCAAATCTTCCTGAACACTTTGGAATCTCAGAAATCAATACTATAAAAATAAGTATATTTAATAGAACATCTGTCCGTAATTTCGTTTTCTTGTAAAATTATGTATTTTAAAGACCACCAACAGCTAAGGTTATTTGGGCCTAGCACCAATTCATATTTTCAATTCATTATTTTTTTTTTGATGTGAAACATCTTATGTCGGGCAGTGAACAGCCGCGTGAGGGGAAATATGCAACGAAATTTTTGGTCCGCTCCTTCGCTGCTGTTCTCCCCACCACTGCGGCACTCTCTCTCTCTCTTTTTTTGAAAAAATATATACTTCTACATAGAGAATACCACCGAATTCAATAACGTTTTCTTTGATGTTTTTTTAATAATAAATTGAAAATCCATTTGACACTTTTACCAGCTCTCGGGTTAGAACCCGGGAACTGGGAAGGGAGGACTTGTAATAGAGGAACGCCATGTAAACAACAGCATTGCTACACGCTCGGACATTCTCAAGCCCCTCGTTTTCTTGTAGGATTTTCATAATACCTATAGATCCTACTTGGGACAATGCAATTTTCAGAATGTTTATCTGACTGTTAGGGTCGACATCACTGACTAAATCGATTCTATCACAATGAGGTTCAATCCGATTTGCATCCGAACTAATAATTTATACGTTACTCACTCACTTCACTCGTTCGCTCGAGTTTATTAATTAGCCGCCCGCGGCTTTATTATTATTGATGATAAGAATCTATTTTTGATTGAAAAAACAGAATATGTGGTGATCCTGATGAAATTGGAAGAAAACGACTCAAAAATGGCTTAAGGATCCAATTAAGAAGTAAATACTGTTTTATTGCATTTATTCGCTAACGTTTCGAAAAATATTTTTTCATCATCAGAGCTCTGTATAAATTTTGTACATTATTTTTAAGTATTTTTTTCAAATTAATACAATTTTACAATGTTTATACAGAGCTCTGATGATGAAAAAATATTTTTCGAAACGTTAGCGAATAAATGCAATTAAACAGTATTTGCTTCTTAATTGGATCCTTAAGCCATTTTTGAGTCGTTTTCTTCCTTTATAATTATTATTGGGTAGATAACTATATTATATTTTGACATAAATCCAACCTGAAAGGGATGTTATGCAGCTCCGTAAGCGTAACCGAAACTACCGGATGTCCGAAATAATTTCATATCCGTGTCCATAGCCGAAACTGATAAAAGACTCCTAGTATATATCCATATTCAGAAATCTCATATCCCTAACAACACTACTTGTAATCATTCCGATTTGTACGCGTGCAAATTCGAGCCGGGCAGCTAATATAGACCTAAACCATCCTTAAGAAATAGTCGAATGGAAAAAATCGCATTGAAATACGTTCAGTAAATCAGCGGATTCAATCCTATTTGCGTCCGGACGAAGCCGGATCGACCACGTTTTATATTTTTTCGAGTTGACAGAAAATATTAGCGCGACTTGTTAGAAAATAAAAATGTCTTTATAGTCGGATTCACAATTCTATGGATTTTCGTTTCGGAAGTAGTGCCGGTATTTTTGAAATTTCCGCTACCCCCTGTACTGAAACTTACTCCAGTATACATAATATACATATGTTTTTATGTACACTTAATATAGGTAAGACATAATATATGCAAACAACGATGGCTCACATGTACCATACTGTGACCTCGACACAAAATCGCTTATGTTCAAAATGTGGTAATAGTAGATTGTATACAGGGTGGTGAACGTAACCGCTGCACTTAGGGATTTAACCCGTAAAATCAAACTTTCGCGATTTCCTACTTCCCTAATTATTTTAGTAAAAATATCTTCAAATAATAGTTTTAGAACATAAAATTCTGCATCTAAATTAATTTTGCATGCTTTGTAACGGCAGAAGTTTGATATGAAAATGTCACAATTACCTCAAAAACAGATAGCAATAGCCATGGAACTTGAACAAAATGATTAGAAATTATTCTGACAGCTAAAACGTCATCATTTTGTTCAAGTTCCATGGCTATCTGTTTTTGAGGTAATTTTGACATTTTCATATCAAATTTCTGCCGTTACAAAGCATGCAAAATTAATTTTGTTTAATGATTTAGATGCAGAATTTTATGTTCTAAAACTATTATTTGAAGACATTTTTCCTAAAATAATTAGGAAAGCAGGAAATCGCGAAAGTTTGATTGTGCGGGTTAAATCCCTATGTGCAGCAGTTACGTTCACCCCCCTGTATATCTAGATTCTATATTGAGTAAAAATACATAAAATAACATTACCGGCTCGTTTGGTCATCCTTAACAAGTCATTACTTATTTATAATAAAAAAAATTTTTCATGTATCTACGTAAGGTCTGGCATATATATATTTTTTTATAAGGGCGACATACTCGTAAATAGTAATTCTAAAATGCTAGGCCAAAATGTTGTTGCGAACAGTTCGAAAAAAATTATTATTGAATATCCACTATTTCTAATAATAAAAAATATAACAAACGAGATTACAAGATTGCATGGGCTCAATAATACAATTTAATAATTAAAAAATAGTTGGAATATTCAAAACAAGTCGTCATCTTTAAACATGGTTAAAAAATAATGTTACATTATTACATGAAAAATGTGTCTAATTTGTACCTGCCACTTAATACGCAAGGGAGAAAGGCTACCAGACTTACAGATTCTCAAACGGGAAACACTTATACAGGGATTGTTTAGATTATTTAGCCTTACGTATAGACACTTAAGAAAATCCGTCGCTGCCTTTTTGATTCAGAGAGAGAAGTATCAAAACCAATCGCCATAAACGCTTTTGCCTTTCGGCCGCAAATTTATACATGCGGAGGAATATTATCTATACGAAACGCGCTCGCGCGTTGTCATAACAACCGACCAAGTGACGATCGCCGCCGCGTTCTTCGATCACCGGCGCGCGTGACCAATGCGCGAATCGAACGGTCAACGTTTGAGTACCACTGCGTTACGTCATACATTATAATTATGTATTATACTTCAAATACACAGTATGATAATGTTATATAATAGACAGAAGTGAGACAGGAGCATTCCGATAATATATTGGCTGAAACAATCAATCAAACTAATGACATATTATTTAAACAAGCCATTGTCATGCATGATTATTGGATATTGACCCGAATGCCCATTAAACACATTTAACTAAATTAGAATTTACAGATTAATCAAAATACCCTATCATCGAGCTTGATCGTTGTAATGAAAGGTGGCGAACGGGATTGATGGTGGGAGTGGAGGGTCTTTGAAATCTCGCGCTTTGCGAGAATTTGTTTTTTTTTATATATTATTATAGAGTGGGTGCTTACTTGATGTAAATTAATATTAAACATTTTGAATAATAATAAAACACTAAGTTTTTTAAAGTATAAGATATTTTCTGAAGAAGTCACTGTGTTGACGAAACAATTGTCAAAAAATAAAGATATAGTGTAAATTTAAAAAACTTAGTGTTTTATTATTATTCAAGATGTTTGTTTTTTTATTTTTACAAAATAATTCTTATTTTGAGTAAGCATACATACAAGCTTACAAAACTAAACAACAATATCTGATATAAAACGAAGCCGATTTGTCCATAGAAAAAAAAAGCGGCGAAGTGCATGTCGGACCACGTACAGTGAAGGGTTCCGTAGTCAGGAAGAACGTATCCGCCATGTTGGATTTTTAATGATTTTTTATTTTTCTCGTAATTATCACCTTAAACACTAGCTATTTTTCAAATTTCAAAGGTCTAGCTCGAGTAGAAGTATCTTAAATTTTATTTCGTGTCAGAATCCGCCATGTTGGATTTTTTATCCGCCATATTGGATTTTCATTTATATTCGATTTTTCTCGTAATTATCACCTTCACTATCGATGTTCCAAATTTCAAACCTCTAGCTCGATTGGAAGGATCTAGATTTATGATGATCTATCAGTCAGTCAGTATATCTGTGACATACGGACGGACAGACAGACGAACAAGACGAAATTATATGGGTTTCATTTTTGCCATTTGGTTACGGAACCTTAATGGACTTAACTCATATTAATGAGACATTTTCCTGAGAGTAGTTCCTTCAATTATCCATGCGAGGCAGCACTTGTGGTAGGCACAAACATTATTTATTCCCCATTAGTGTCGTGTCATTTTAATGGTATAACGTAATTATTAAATTGTTATTATTATTAAATTGATTAAATAATTAAAAGTCGCGTCAATGAAGCCTTTTCCTCGGAAGTCCTCAAGAACAGCTCCGATTTTGATGATTTTTTTTTGAAAATATTGTTTTTTTATATTATTTAAAATCAGAAACCTTTTGGAGCGGGGAAAGAATTATTTATATTATTTAAAAAATATCTATGATATTTATATAAAAAAATTACTTTTGTCTCTATTTTTTCCTAAAAAATTCTTCATATATTAATTTCAGTATAAAAAGTATATGATAAAAAAAAGTTTTGAACAATAATTCAATATTTACATCATAAAAATTCGCTGTATGGGTCAAGAAATACGTATGCATAACGTGTAGCCCGGGAAATAAAGGTTTTAGGTCGCAAATAATTCCCAAGGAGCTGGATTTTTCACAGATGGTAGAACACCTTTAGACATGTATTTTTACAAAAGTCCCCGGTTATCCCCCTTGTGCTTCCTCCGCCACCCCCTTTTGAATATAATTTTGTAAGCCTTACGGAAAACGCTAATATCTCCTTAACCAATGTCTGAAATCAGACGACTTTTTTTTTGTTTTGTTCCTAATTAGTTAATCTAAAAAATTTCCCCTCTTCAATTTTGCGATAAAATCAATATATGCTTTGCAATTTATTAATAAAGAGAAAATATCAGTTTTTAAAAGAATATTTCACAAAATATTTCTATATAACTTTTTGATGAGCCTGTTTCGAAATATCTCAAAAAAGATTCTGTCATTTTAAATAGGATTACATTTCTTACAATTTTGATCCCTACAAATTTTCTGTGGTACAAATAGTAAGCGCGCTAGAGCTTCTTGAAAATCGGACACGCTTTTTGTAGCCTTGGAAACCAATTGTTAAAACGTAATGTCCTTTTCAATAGCTTTATTTATTGTGTTCTTTATCGAATTTTAAATTGAAAATACACATGTTCATAAAGCAAGGAACGCTCTAAATCGTGATTTTTGTTCCATATCGATATCGTTAAAAATTTAGAAGCTATAGCCAGTCAAAGTTGAAATCATCATAGAGCCTTACTTATTTTTTTTTTTTTTTGACACGTGTTACGAGTACTTTCCATACCGAATAAAAAAATGTCCGTCTAGTAACCTATAAAAAATTTAAGGTTCAATCTCACTAACTTGAAAAATTTTCAAGTTATAAGCATTAATGTTCATGTTTTTACTTTTTGACATAAAATTAAAACACTTGACGTGAAGTGCTCTACTAATAAGAGTGTTCGAGAAATATTAAGTTTACATATAGAAACTGTAGACCTATTCATGGGTTATCTAAGTGAGTAAAAAAATTTAAAAAATTTGAAAGTGGTCACTCTACAGAGCACTTCGCAACAAGTGTTTCAATTTTATGTTAAAAGGTAAAAACATGTTTGCAAAGTGACTGTGATAAGAAGACGAAATCTCCGAAACGCAAAGTACATACAAATGAAAATTAAATTTGCTTTTTTTTGTATATAAAATAATAAATTGCAGTTAATAAAGATTTATTAATTTTGTTCTACAAATTAATTTTATGTCATTATTACATAAAAAAAACTTAAAATTGTTTATAAAATTTGTTGGTATATTGAGATATAATTTAAAAATAACATAAATATCTCTTTTATCCAAGTTTTAAATGGATATTGTATAAAAAAAATTTCTTTTCTTCATAAATAGTATAAATATTGTTTAAACAATAGAAATAATTCCGTCCCCGCTCCAAAAGGTTTCTGATTTTAAATAATATAAAAAAACAAAATTTTCAAAAAAAAAATCATCAAAATCGGAGCTGTTCTTGAGGACTTCCGAAGATTGCCTGTTTTATGTATTCATTGACGCGACTATAAGTTAAACCACTAAAATGACACGACACTAATGGAGAAAAAATAATGTTTGTACCTACCACAAGTGCTGTCTCTCGTGGATAATTGAAGGAATTACTCTCAGGAAAACGGCTCATTCAATCTAATAAATCAACATAAATTGTTTCAGGACTTCCCAATGCTGCTGGACCCTTATTCAGGACCGTACTCACAACCGGGACCGTGTCTCGACGACGGTTCCAGATCGGGAATGTATCCTGGTTCCAGATATCCGCCGTCTTTGTTCGCTCCGCCGCACGCACCCAGTGCCATGGATCCAAATATTTGGAACGTCCAGGTAATTAAACAAAACATCTTTTATTTCATAGTGTCCAGTCTTCAACGGATTGTCAGGAACGGATTTAATTTTATTAGTGTATTTGCCATATGGCACATACACTATTGGCGTCGGTCGGATGGCGGGACCTAGGGGTCGGACCAAAATTTCTCGACGTTTCATAGCCTCCTGAACACTTTGGCACCATTTTTAAAAATGTTTATATATATATGTATGTATATATTTATATATATATATATTTATATATATATATTTGTGTGTGTACACGATAACTCTCGACAGACTTAATCGATTGAAACGAAATTTGGTACACACATTGGAACCCATCACCGCAAGAAGCCTATTTAAAATGGGCCCGATCGGACCATTTTCAGGTTTGTATTTAGGGGTTCCAAAAAGTTTTTGGGCCCAAAAATACCGAAAAATTTGTCAGAATCGTTTCAAAATTGAAATTTAACTCTTTAGTAAAGATTAAAATGTGCTGCTAAAATTTTAATAAAATCAGGACCGGACTTTCAAATTTTATGAAAACACTAGTTTGTTGATACGGATTTACTTATGGAAGGGTGTATTTAATTGGGTGTACTGATAAAATCCATGTCTAATATTGAAATTTAGAAAAATTTAATTATTTTAAGGGATGTATTAAGGGGTTAAATTTTTTATTTTGTCAAAAAACAAACTTAAGTTCACATAATAATGCCACAGTGCCTGTATTAGCAAATACACTAATTGTCGGCAGGGTTTGGCACTGCGACCCGAGTTTTTTTATTTATTGTGGACTATAGACGCGTCGACAACTTAGGTCATTAGCTTCTTAAATACAACAAATATACATAGGTATATCACTTAAAACTAAATAACATCACAAAACATCCATGAGCAGAGGTGGGACTCGAACCCACGACAGTCTGATTCAGAGGCCGCGACGCTACCAACTGAGCCAGGAACGGATTTAATCGATGGTTATAGTTGCTATTAATATGCCACATGTTTGAACAGTTGACTCAAGGAGAATAGAGAGAATGAAGACCTTAGATTGTGGCCAGACATATTTCTTTAAAAGAAAAACATTGTAGAATTTTAAATCGATTCTGCTCAAAAAATAACTAGTCGATTGAAACGATTAAAACATGTTTTTTTTATTTTCAGAACGTTCCTATGCCCCCACAACAAATTTGGGGCCAATGCGATGATACAAAACGTTTACGAAATTCAACCCCATCAGGTAAGGAAAAGAACAGTTCGCTATCTTAGTGAAGAACTCGTAAAAACTGCGAAGCAACAAATAAACGTTGCAAAATGTATTACGTCACAAGGTGGCGCTGTAATATTAAATTATGTAATTTTTGGCAACAATAAACGATTTTACTTTCTTAGTTTCTTGTTCAACAACCAGAAAAAAAACAAAAAAAAAATTATTTTGAAAATCAGTTCTGTCATAATATTATCTACAGTTTCTGTTCCGACGTTGCGGTGTCTCACGAACATTTTCAAAAAAAAAAATCTAATTCAAGAATCAGGTATATTTTAAAGTCCTATAGAGCTTTCAAATCAATAAATGCTATATTATTAAAAAAAGTTTTGCGTCATGGAAGACAGTGCTTTGTTGGTGATTTTTTTATTTTTATAATTTTATTATTTTAAATACATTCAAAATAATATTTTTTTGAAAAATTAAATGTCATATCCTTATAAAATAGCGCCCAGTTTTGATTTTTTTAAACCATAAATACTCAATTTTGGCAAGTGTACTCTTGCCAGAGCTGAGCAGTATTGAGAACTTAGTTTGTTTATTTATTCACTCTAAAAAATACGAGCTTTAGGCCGATGAGATAAACAGACAGGCTTAAGAGTGATCTTATAATGGTTCCGTTTTTATTTATAATGTACTAAACCGTAAAAATAAAAAAGGGTGTGGGTCTCGGAACCCCCGACAGATGTGAAACATCAATGAAAACGTTATTGAACTCGGTGGTATTCTTTATGTAGTAGGTAGTACATATTTTTTCAAAAGCAGCAACTAACTGTTATGCTGACGTAATCCTATATACTGCACTGTAACACACGTGGTTGCGGCGTTTGAGCACGCCTGAGCCAGAAACACAACTAAATACACAGCGAAGTATCTATATTACATACCTATACACGTGTATACATATACTTTTGCTTTACAGTATGTTCGTATGTATACTCTCTCTCTCTCTCTCTTCCCGTGCCCGAGCGCGCGGAAGCTGAGAGAGAGAGAGAGAGAGTGCCGCAGTGGTAGGGAGAACAGCAGCGAAGAAACGGACCATAAATTTCGTTGCATATTTCCCCTCACGCGGCTGTTCACTGCCCGACATAAGATGTTTCACATCAATAAATTGAAAGTATGCATTGGCACTAGACTCAAATATAACCCTAACTATTGGTGGCCTTAAGAGACATACTAAAAACGAAACCCCGATCTCGTTCCGTTTTGCAGATTTCATGTTTACGCCGAACAACGACGCCATAATGAATTCGACCAACAACAGTGCCAACAATACGGCGTCGGTTGGCAACGTGCCGTCTGGAACGTCGGCTTCCAACACGCCAACACCAAACAACGCCCAGGCGAACGACAGGAACCAAGAGTCGATCGTCCAGACGTCGCAGCAACAACAACCATCGTCGAACCAGTTCAATGTTTACGGTGGAAACGGCGCGACGGAGAACAACGCTCCAGGAGGACAGAGCGGCGATATTAAAAACGCTGAGAATTTTGGTTCCGTCACACCGGAAAAGGTGTTAAACTTTTTTGATTATACCTTTTTTAATAATTACATTATGAATAATTTTAAAATTGAGTAGATTCTGGAAATGTTTTAAAAACTCAAATAGAATTTTTCTGTTACTTTATTTTTAACCATCGCTTATTTAACAATTTTGTAAATCGTTTTCATACGGAAATCTTGGCTATTCCGATTATCAATTATTTTAGAAGTTCAGCTTTTCTTTGAATTTTTAACTGTATCATGAATTGTATTTTTAGTTTATATTTATGTGTTCTAAGTTCACTTGTTTTTTTACATATACGTCTTTGATGTTCAATTGTTTTTATTTTTACATTGCACGTGTGTTTGGAGTTCATTTGTTTGTTCCTCATTCCTTTTCTTTGTTTATTTGTGTATTTTACGTGTAGTTTTAGATTTTTTTTGTTTTATTTTGTGTTGTGTTTTTTTTAATGAAGGTAAGTAGTTTTTTTATTTCATTAATTTTTTTTGCTCATTATCTATGCCGAATTTTAATTTAATTATTTATCCAAAAGTGAATGACGAAAATATGTTTTATAATTTGATTTCATAGTTTTTCAACTGTAATTCAATAATGCTAAAACAGTGATAACTAGAGATGAGAAATACCCTGGATTTTATGAAAGGAAAAAGTTTTCCGAGAGATCGTTTTTAAATGCGGTTAAATATGTGTCTATTTATTATTTTCATTAAAAGAAACTCCTGATCAAAACTATTAATACCTGTTAATAACTGTTATTGAATTAATTATCGTCGTTATTTTCTTGCCGCAACCTAAATTAACAATTTTCTGTTTATTCAGAACTACGTCCGACAAAATAATATCCAACACCAAAGTTCACTGAACGTACTTTCGCCGAAATCGCTCAACGAATCAATATTCGATCATCAAATGCCGGAAGCAACCAAACATTCGGAATACTCAACATCTTCGTACGACACGAGCTACATAAAAAAAGAAAACCACCAATCGAACAGCATATATTCGCCCGACAGCGATTACAATATTAAAACCGAGGATCAAAGGACCGCGTCTTATACGCCGGTCTCATTCGATCACAGTATGAGAATATCGCCGTATGACCACGTGGTCACGCCGAAAACGCCCGATTCCATGCACTATCCGAACGAAATGTATCATCCAAACTTGCAGTCGTCGTATGGCGGAATACCTCCACCCCCACCTCCTTACGGTCGAAGTCTGATGTCGCCGAAACGCGCCGAGTACACGCGAAACTCGCCGAAAGGTTCGCACAGCCCGTACGGTTTCTTCGACGGCGCGCCGTACCGAATATCGCCGAAAGCAAATCCGACGTCGTACGATAACCGAGCATCGCCGAAAGCGTCGCTTCATCACGAAATGAATTATCGAAAGTCGCCGAAAGGTCACGGAAGACAAGGAAGGAGTTCACCGAAAAATCAAAGGTCTACAAAGGCACATAAAATGCCACCTCAACCGCCTCCCCCGCCACCGCCGCCACGACCGGAAGTTCATCCGTTACCGGCGTTCAAACAGGCTTTTGGAGGAACGGAACGCGGTAGATTGTTGGCCACGCCCGAAAACAATGTCGTCGATAAAATTGTCGACGCTGATTTTGTAACAAACCAAACGCAATGCATTCAAGATACAAATTTAGATTATTCAAATATTATTTTCGACGCAAATATTCCGTACGAAGAAGTTTGATCTATTTAGTTATTTGTTCAGTAAATGTTTTGGTTTGATTTATAAATTTTATTTACGGTGTTAGTCTTTTCGATATCGATTTTCGTTTTGAAATTGTGACGCGAAATCCGAATTATTTTGTAAATTTTAAATATTAATTAATATTATAACCCGATTAAAATTTTCACATTTTGCGTCTCAATTTTAAAAACGGACAATTTTTCTAACGACTGTAATTCCGCGCTCATAATTCTTAGTTTTTCATAATTTAGACTTTTCTTCAAATTTTAAAAATTTGAAATACTAAAAATTATTTTATAAAAGTAGTTAAATTTAAACGAAAATTTTAGCCAAATTTACAAATAGTAAAAATTTTTGATGAACGTGCCTTTTTTCGAACAAAAAGGTTTGAATTTAATGAAAAAAGAAGTATTATTTAACTAAAGCGTTTTTTAAAAATGATCAAAATAAATATTCATTCACAGAAAATAGAACGTTTCCTTATATTTTTTTTCTATTTTTGTAGCGTTACAAAAAAAAAACTTCAGGTACACATATCTCACGAAACGACAGGTGAAAAAAAAATTCTTTTCGTAACTTCAGAAAAATCATTTTTGGGACCAAAAAAATTACATCATTTTTTTCAATTTTGTTTTTAGAAGCAATGCAATTTATAAATCCGGATTGTCAACAGTTTTCCGAAAGATATTTGAAAATCAATTTTTACATTTAAAATCAGCTAAACGGACGGTTGTCTTTGGTGACCTACAAAAAAAAAATACATATACATATAGTTTTATTGGAATCCGTGTATGAAATTACAATCTGTTCAATGGGGCCGTTCCGCAAACATAAAATTCACATTTCTGATATATGTCAGCCATTCTTACTTGGCTAAGGTATAGTTTGACATACATGGTAATGATGAGGCAGAAGAAAATCAAAATATAACGTCACACAGTAAAAGATGAACCAATGAACGACGTTGAGAAGCACTTGAGAATTAGGCATTTGTTTGTTTGACCTCGTTGGTAATGTTTGTTGTATAATAAAGGCGATGTCCACATTAACATCTTTGCATTACATCAAAACAGACAAATGACAATCGTGGCTTACTTTCCGACCTTGCGGCAAAGCTATGCTATTCGCGTCTGACATTAAGGTCGAAGCCCTCTATTGGGCTTAGTCGCGAACTACCCGAGGAGGTCGTAGCAACGGAACAAAGCGTTGAGTGAAGATAAAAGTGCACAAAATATATGTTTTTCACGAATGACAGTATACAATTAATGTAAGCATATTGCAAAAAGATAGTGTTCAGTGTTCACTTGAAGTTTTGTAATAAATAATTCTGTCGTAATACGACTTTTGAATGAATTGTGAATTATAGACGCTCGACAACAGAGGTCATTAGCGTCTGGCTGAAAATATCGAAATTAAATTTCACTAAAAATGTTTTGTTATGTCAGCACAAATGTTGCAATAGGAACTTACGACGCGGAAAAAAATCATTGCCGTTAAAATGATCACTGCATGAATGAATGAATTGTAAATTATAGTCAGACGCTAATGACCTCTGTTGTCGAGCGTCTACAATCCACAATCCATCCATCCTGTAAATTATAGACGATCGACAACAGAGGTCATTAGCATCTGAATGATCACTGTACAAAAGAGTGCTTTCTGTTATAAGTCTTATTCCAGTTAAACCCATCTATAGCTTCCTCAATTCACTATTTTCAGGAAATTTGTGATAGGAAAATGCTGTCGAAGTATTTCGGCAACAAGGATTTGAACACATGTAAGGCATTTCTGAAACTATTTAATACAAATCACATGTAAGCTAATGTAAACAAACAACGGTTAAAAGTCGTATTGCGACAGAATTATTTATTACAAAACTTGAAGTGAAAACTGAACAATATCTTTTAGCATTATGCTTACCTTTGTAAACTGTCATTCGTGAAAAACATATATTTTGTGCACTTTTACCTTCATTCAACGCTTTGTTCCGTTGCTACGACCTCCTCGGGTAGTTCGCGACTAAGCCCAATAGAGGGCTTCGACCTTAATGTCAGACGCGAATTGGGTGTAGTCAGATTACGTCAAGTTTAGCGCGCGTTTTATGTGCGCTATTATTATTGACGACTTTAAATTGCGTGTTTTTCTCACAAAATAGGAATTCGGCGAGCATACGACTTCTACATGTATTGCAGGTTGGGTGTGAGCTCTCTAATGGTGCAATAATAGTTGATTGTATGTCTAGATACGTAATGGGCCATATTACGACGAGTGATGACAGTCACACGATCCGTAATATCATTACGTACGAGACATATATGGTATTTTTTGCCATACCCACTACAAAATACCTTCTTTTTACGTCATTTTCAAAAAATTCTGACAGTTCATTTGCGTCGCCATCTTTTCTTCTAGTGTGCCGCGAAGTTCGTGCAAGTAAGTAATGACAGGCGCACGCAGGCGCATAGAGCGAATAAACAGAAGTTGCCATGGCAACCGTTATTTTCTGCGCTAGTGCAGAAAGTAAACCATTTTCCGCACACCTGCCTGTTAAATGGGTCATTAATGACGGCTATATATACATCGAAAGTAGCTATTTTGTAGTGGGTATGGCAATAAAAAAAAACGGGACGACTCCATTCCATTCCTTATAAACTAACATTTATTGAAATATTTATGAACACTAGTGTAATATTATTACTAATATAAATATTATAAATACCCAAAATATAGATTAGATAGTAAAAAAGAAATAAATGTATGCATGAAAAACATACTGTGAACAAAAGGTCGTTACTGTAGTAGAGAATATTTATTTTAAAGAAAAAAATTGTTAGGTAGTCAATAATGTGTCGTTATTATAAAATCCGAAATACATTTCAAAATCAAAAGAAATTCTTCGTAACGTGGGACCGTAGTCAAATATTATGCCAAAACCTTCTATGGTTTCGGTTCTGCCCACGGAAACTTTGTTGTTATCAGAGATGAAAAGCCGCTTAAATGGACAAAGTAGTGCGAAATTATCTATTAAGAATTCGTCGAGAAAACAATTGAAATACACGCTGTTTTTGTTTTATTTTAAATTAATCACAAAAATAAACAAGATTCGAATATTTAAAAATCCAATATGGCGTGTGTAAGAAAAATAGAAGTTTGTATAAGTCTTACAGTTTGTATAAGTATTCCGAAAACCAATGAATTAAAAAAATTGCACTCTATTCTTCGTAAAAAGTTGCTCTAGGGATGTTCAAATAGTTTTTCGATGCGATCATTACTTAAAAAGTTACAGTCGATTTTAGAATTCGGCGATTTTAACGTTTTTTAAAATAAAACAAAAACTGCACGGAATTCATTTATTTTCTCGACGACTTTCCATCTCTGATAAAAAGAAAGTTACCCATGCTAGGACACGTTTCCGTGAACACACTGTATATTTAGAGAATTTAATTTCTGATTGCTGTAGAATATAGGAAACTGTTTGAAAAATTTCGGTTCCTTGTGTTTCACAGTAAACAGAAATCATCATAGCACAGATTTTGAAAAAAGGTGATTTTGGAAGTTTTGACTATGATTCCAACTTAAAAAATGAAAATGTGAAGTATATTTCGGTCGTAAAAATTTACGATAAAATTATTGTTGGAAAAAATTATAAATGTCCTTTAATTGTCAGGTGCCTTAAACATTTAAAAAAAATGAAAACCATTTAATTTTTGTCGTAAGTAATTCCTATTTTTTCATTTACCATTTAATTTTTTTAAATAGTTCAATGATAGTGGATCTATAAAGCGAACTATTGACCGGTTCCGAAACTGGTGATTATTTAAACCTTTGTTTCACAAATGGAAAAGATCCCTACACGATTAATTTTTTTACGAACTGATTTCGTTCTTTTAATAATTTGCGAAAAAAATCGATTTTTTTTCTTTTTGTTGTGTAAATGAAAAAAAAAACTTAATTGCCAAACTTAAAATGTTCAAATTTAATATCAAAAAATTAATATTATAATTATTAAATAAATATAGCGTTGTTTTCCAAAAGATAAAATTTTTAGAGCTTCCGTTTTGTTTAAGAATACATTTTATTTATTTTTTTGTTATTTTCATCCACTTTTGTTTAAAAAACAATTATAAAAGACATTAATTAGCTTCCAAAAGTTTTAACGGTTTTCCAAAAAACTAGAGAGATAGTTTTAAGTTTTTGTTTTAACATGCTTATTAATTTAAGTGATTATTCCGAGAAAAAAATGAATTTTAAGAATAGTTTTAAGTTATCGATGTTGTATTCACATTTATATTTTATTTATATTACTATATTAACTATTACTCAACTGTAATATTATCAAAAAGAAAAAAATGGTCCATATTAAAAATAAATAATTATATTAGTAGAATACTCTTGTCTGTAAATTTCTAGAACTAAAACAATTACAAAAAAAAAGATAATAAAAGGACTGGAGTGAATTTATTTATATTTGTTTATATGGTAACTATGGAAATCATTAATGCTGCAGCCTGCAACATCATCCTGTTAAATTTTCGTGACGCGATGCGCGCGCATCGTAAAAATTCACTCTCATCATTTTTTTATAACGCGCCAAAAGAAGTATAACTTCAAAAATCTCTGAGAAAAGATGAAGGAACCGGGCTTCCCGAATCCCGACCGTAAATCCGAGGTCGTTATAATGCCGTTTTTAAATGGTGTTTTCATGACATTTATTACAAACCTTCGATTCCCAAGTTCTAACCCAGGGATGTCAAGCTTATTTGAGCCGCGGGCCATTTCTCATATTAGTTTGGTTCGCATGCACACGACCCACAGACGAACAAAACATCCAGTTTTTGGAGTTTACTCCTTAAGAATCGATTTTCATATAAGGCGCCCGGTATGGAAATTTTATGAGGAGTAAAATTTATACAAGCGTTAACTAAAAAGCGTTACGTTTTTCTGCGCAACGTACCTTGCGCACCACGTGTACAGGGTATGCTGACGCATGTACGTGTTTTTCTATGCAAATGATCTGACTTCGATATATCGACTGGGATTTTCGCGGTAAAATTAAAAATTAGGTAAATTGCGACAATTTTTGCTTCTTTCAATTTTCTTTTATTTTGTAATTTTTCTTCATGTGACAGCATCGTGGCGGTCCGCTGGTTTGACACCCCTGTTCTAATCTATAAGAGCCGGTGGAAATTATAATTTAATTGTCATTTTATTATTTTAATAAAATTAAAAATATAAATTGCTAATAAAATTAAAATTGAAAACGTTTAAACAACAATTTTATAGTTCTCTTTATATTTATATAGAGAACTATAAAATTATTTACTCGGTAGAGATTAGTTCTAGAAATTAACAAAGTTGAATAGTAAATTAAAATATATCATTGTGATTGTGGTATATTATTAAAAGAAATATTATTATTATTTATGCAGTTCATATTAGAGAATAATAATATACTTATATAATTTTAGATAAAATTAATGAAAATTCCAAAGATTTTAAAAACACCATTAATAAGTGTACAAAATAATAATAAAATAATTATTATGAATTACTAAATTAAAAAATATTGAATCAAAAAAAGAAAAAAACAAAACAAATGTTACACCTGTATCCAAATGTTTTAAATGACTGCCATAAATTGTCTTGTTTTATTTGGACCAATGAGGGCTACCAAAAATTTTACCGCCACCTGATGGCGCCACTAGCAAGTGAGGTATGGTATAAGCTATTCAAATGTCAGTACTGTTTATATACATCATTAAACGGCTAAATCGCAGTTTTGTATTTATTTAATCATTTACACCTTAATGGATAAACCGTAGTCCGTACTAGACGGTGCTACGGGTCCATGAAAGTGAATGCGCTAAACATTTTTTTAGTTTGACACATACCTTACTTGCCACTAGCGCTATCTGACGAATAAAAAATGTAAACGTTTGACACATCCTTAGTTTCCCAACGTTGCGTCTTGCCATCGGTTGTTTTTGCAATTCGATTTGTACGGTAAACAAAACTTATCGGAAACGAAAGAAAATAATCCTGCGTAGATAATATTGAAAAATATTAGTATAGTCACTATATTATCTGTAGTAAAAATATAAAGCCGTTAGTAGATAGACAATCAAATCCCAACGTGTATTTTAAAAGAATTATTGTTTTCAAACAAAATATCTATAATAGCTGGCTCAAAGCTATGCTTTTAAGTTAAGTTGTGTTCATTTAAAAATGGATTCTTTTTATAAATGCTATGATTTGTTTATAAATTGCTAATTTAATTTTTTAAGGTTGGGATTTAGCATCCCGTCAGAGAAGGACAAACTAACGACATAAAAGATGTCTGAAGCGGCAATTATAACAACAAAATTGTCGTTGATTCAATCTTTTTTCTGTTTATAAATCGCTGTCGTGCAAACCACCTGTTCTGACGTGCAGTTAATATTTCCCCATTTTTAATGCTTCTTGAAAAATGATTGAGCCTAAATGAACAGTACTAGAAAATGTTGTGTGTTTTTAAGATGCTGAGTATGTTTTTGTTTTTGATAATTAAAGATTTCTTTGAACTACCGGGTCAATCCAAAAATGTTAGCTACAATTTAGCCTTGAGCCAGAAGCAAATATTTTTGTAGCATCTATGGAAGTCATTTATCATAAATATCGTATAATACAACAGTGATATATGTTCAATTAATATACCGAAATTAATTAACTGAAATGATTAGTCGAATCTTAATAAAAAAAACAAAAAATATTGACTATTGAATGAATTTTTATTTTATTTTTATTTATTTTTTGTCTCCTTTCACCCTTTTTCCAGGAAAACAAACCGCCGACCGATTCAGCGATGTTACCGATACCGCTGGTGCATGCAAACGTAACGAACCAAAAAGTCGCCGAATTAGTTTTCGCCGACGACCAATTTTTCAATTCAGATTTCGATCAAATGAATCGACTGAATTTCGCTCAAAGTTTACTGAATACGAGTCAAACAGCTTCGAGAATGTCGATGGCGATTCCGGATCATGTTTTGAATGCGCACATGGCCCAAACGTACTTGAATTTCGATGACACATTACAAAACAATAAACCGTTGCCAAACGACATGAATTTGAAAAATTATTACGAAAGCGCTAGCAATATTGACAAAAACGTTATGATAAAAAATGAAAACAATCAAGCAATGCTGCAAAACTTATCGCCTTATACATTTGTTCAGCCTCAGTACACAAATATGAACGGTTTAGATATGGCCGCCATTGCGAAAGAACGTCAAGGTCAGCTGGCATATTTCAAAACAAAAGAACAACTACTGCAACAAGAAAAGGTGATGTATCTTAAAGGGCAGTATCAACAAGAGTTGGCGTTTAAAAATTACAAAGAACAACGAGAACAAATGATGCTCGCCAAAATAAAAGAACAGGAACAAAACACGGCGTTCTACAAGAAAAAAGACGTTTGCATCGGCGGACAAACGGCTGACATAACAAACGACGATAGCGATGCGATGAAGCAAAGTTCTGGATTTCAATCACTGATGTAGCTATATATATATTTTTCTTTTTAATTAAAACATAAGAGTCGGTTTATTTTATTATTAAAATTAGGTTTTGGTAAAATTATTACAATAAGAATACTTTTAATGTTTTCATACAGTTGTTATTTGGATATTGGTTTGATGTGTATCAGTGAATTTCGGGATTATTTTATTTAGAAATTAAAATGTCAAAGCGTTAATATCATTTTCTTGACAGTCTTTTTATTTTCATTTTGATAAACTTACATAAAACAATTGTACACTATGTATTTTCGTTATTAATAAAACAAATTATTTTAGTTACAAAATTTATACCCTAAAAAAAAAATATTTAAAAAATAATTGTATTTATGCAATAGCTATATATTTTCATCACATTAGAAACATTCCTCTAGGGATAACTCCGTTTTACTACTAAACAAATGAACCAACGATTTTCGTTTGTTTATACAAGCGAAAAATGTAGTAGATACAGTTTACCTTTACATTTCTTGAAGGCTAATATCAAATTTGTTTGTTTGATTTTTAGTCGATTATTTCTTGAATGAAATCACAGATCTTATAAAATTATAATTAACACAAAATAGTTGACAGGTTATTAATTATCACACTTAACCGAACCAATGACTTCCCATACAGTCTCTTGTCCATGCTGAATGGCAGACCCAACACCAATGGAACTTGCAAGATCCCCTTGCACACACCATATGCATACAGCCGCCTTAAAACAAAAATAATGTCAAAAAATAAGTTGATCTATTTGGTCGGCGGTCCTGCCATCTGGTGAGTGATAGCGTAAATCGGGGGTAGTAAAGTTAAAATGTAATCATTTAACAACTTACCATCTCTTTCGGTTTTTACGCCGCACTTTGGACAAGGTTTTGTTGTAGCCAAACTAGCCGGATCAAATGGTTGATTTTGCGTCCATCGTCCTCTTGCCGCATTGGAAGACTGAACGCCCGCCCACAGGGAACCTTGGCTCATTCCACCACCAACTGCTCCTAAATTATCGTTTCTAGGCCATGAGTACTATAAAAAAAATATTTACAGTTTAAAAAGTAACTTGAAGATTTCATATGTTTTCACGCAAAAATTACACATGAAAATGTAAGAAGCTGTGTTGCTTTGGTAACTTAATTTCCAGTCCGTGAGATATTTCTTGTCTCCATTCTCTACAGTTAAACACATGCATATAATATGAATACCATAGGACAGGGGTCGGCAACCTTTTGAGACGGAAGAGCCAAAAGTTACAATTTACAAAATTTCCCAGTTTTTAAAGAGCCACTAACATTTTTATTTCAATATTATGGTATTTGATTAGGATTAGGTATATAAAACAGAAGTTCTGACTGCGACCATTGACGACACAGTGCACCAATAACTAAACAAACAGAACAGTGTTACCACATTTAAAAAATGTCAGCTGTCCGTATACTCTCTACTCCACCTATTCTCACTGTTCTCTGTTGAGTGTTTTTATCCTGTTTAAAGTTTTTTTTGCAGTATAATATTTTTTATGAGTTTTGAAAACAAAATAATATAATTATTAATATTTGCGCATGGAACTGGAGAGCCGCATCTTGACATCATAAGAGCCGCATATGGCTCGCGAGCCGCAGGTTGCCGACCCCTGCCATAGGATATTCAATTATAGAAAAAAACTTACCCCGCAGCTTCGACAAGTTATTCGTTCACAATTATCATCGGGAAGTATCCCCATACCGCAGCCTGGTTGAGGGCACAGTACTCCACCCTGTCTTAACACATACTCTTCAGCTGCAAACCTTTGATATTGCATATACTATAATAAAAACAATTGATTTTGAAAATCTCGTAAATGATTTAAACACTTATAAACACCATACCTGTACTTCAGTAAGTAGTCTGAAATGATGAGTTTCAGCGATATATGAATTTTCACAACCAGCTGGACAGTCTAACGTATATCCGAATTCATCATGTGGCCAAAACTGTCTATCTCTTAATCGAGATCCACAATACTGTTTGAAACAATCGATGCACACCACATGCGCTTGTTCACACGGAAATACTAACACCGGATCGCTAAAAACATCATTGCTATTATTCAAGGATCTGTTTGTTGAGAAAATTTATTGCATACAAACCTTGTGTCTGTACATGCAATACAAGGTACATCGTATAAGTTGGCTTTGATCAGATACAGAGGTACCGATTGGTCGAATTCACCTTCACTTGTGTGTTCACTGCATTTAAAATAAAATTCAGCCCACGTTTGATCATCGTTAGAAGATGACGCTTGCTACAAGATAAATTTATGTTAAAACTCATTGGATTACTGCAACGGTTCTTAATCTTTTGTCTTTCGAGGACTCCTATTTCAAACTTGAGGAAAAAGTCCTAGAGCAATGGCGGAACCTTGGAGAGTCCAGGAACCACAGTTTAACTACGCTATTATATTAACTTATTACCGTTTGCAAATCGTGATCACTGATGTTCTCACACACTCCTGTAATTCGTTTAGGTTGTAAAACATCGTCCCAGTTTTGTGGATCTGCATTTACGGTGAAAGCTCCCGATTTACAATGCTTACAGCGCACTCTTATTTTACCGGGTTTCATACCTTTACACGTTGAACAGTACACGTAAAAGTGAGCTTTAGTTTTTTTGCGTTCTATATAAAAAACAATCATAATCAGTAATCGGTTCGCATTTGTTTTTCATTCTCGTACATACCTACAGATGTCGTAGCTTCATTTCCTTCTCGTGGACTCTGCTGTAAATCTAGCAATGATTCATTTAATGTTTTCGAGGTCGATCCGGGACTTTCTTCTAAGCTTTCCGTTAATGTTTCGCTCGAGTTCAGATTGCTTCGCAGTTTGTTTCGAGGTGGCTTCGCTTTGACGGCGTGCAAAATACTTTGCTGACCTAAATCGCATTCCTGTAATAAATAATAATTATTAAGCATTCTAAATTTATTTTTATATACGTAAACTATCAATTGATAAAACAAGGCTACGTACTTCGATGATAGTTGAATCACATAATTCTTTTCCTGCAAATATAATTTTTACTTCTTCAGGCTGCAAACCCAATTGTGGTGCTACAATTTCTTTAACGTTTTTTATATCCCATTTAGGATCTAAGTCCACACTCAAAGTGGACCCAATATTACTTTTGATATAAACACTAACAGAATTTGATAGTCTTCGTTTCCCGAATGAAAATAATTGTAGCATACTATTGAGAATTGATTTGATAAAATTGACTATTATAGACATTACAAAAATTATTTTTATTTTTTAATTAAATGAGGTTAGAACGAATTTATTTTTTATAGCATCAATTAGCATATAAATAAATATCATTTGCATAAGTTTCCTACACACAATAGTCCATTTACATCCATTAATAGGCAAGAGAAATCGTAGTAAATGAAGAATTGCACAGCAAAAATCATTTTGACATATACATAACCTAATCCAACTTTTCAACAGTGCCTGTCAAACTATACACAGATCCGGTTAAATAATTTTGTTCTTTTAAAATATCTTGAGTTATGGTATTCAAAAAAGATTGATTGATTTGAATGTTTGATGGTTCTAGTTTTAAAATAATAGTGACATAACTTTCCTAAATGCAGTTGCGAAATAATTACATATTTATATAAAATGTTTGGTGGCGTGCGTATACAAATATTTTTAGAAATGCCTTGTTTTCTCCTTGGAGTATGACAGCACAATCTGTCCAGTGACATTTGGCAATTTTGCGGTTATCAACGTATTACAAAAATTTTCTGAAATAAACAAAGAACTGCAATCATAATTAAATAAAAATGACTACAACGGATAAACATGATGTGATTTCTAAAGATGAATGGATGACTCGTATAGACGGAATGCATATTAGACGGTCTGATATGAATAAATTAATTATGAACTATTTAGTTACAGGTTAGTATTTTTTATTAAACTATGCTATCTTTTATTTCTCGACTTTCAGTTGTTCTTTGTGCTATCTATTGTGTTCAGTCGTGTACAAATTCAATGCTGGAAATGTATAGATAAATAACTTCAGTTTTGCGTTTATACCACACCGTTCAAAAGAAATATTATTGATCGCGTGTTGTGTCAAAACAAGATTTCATAAACTAAATGCTGTGTTTTTCAGAGGGTTTCAAAGAAGCGGCAGAAAAGTTTCAAATGGAGTCAGGTGTAACGCCAAATATCGAATTAAACTCATTAGATGATAGAATTCGTATACGAGACGCTATTCAGAATGGTCGAGTCCAAGAAGCAATATCGCTCGTAAACCAACTCTTTCCTGAACTATTCGACAACGATAGATATTTATATTTTCATTTACAGGTATAATATAATAACTAACAACCAATATGTAATCTAATTACAGTCGCGTCTTTCATATAACATTTTGTTTGTAATAGGTCGAATTTTACCTAAAAAACTTTGATTCTGTTACAAATTTTCTTAAATAGCTGTTAATAATAATAATTTCGTTGCTCTGTTTATGATGCCTCGAAATTACATAGGTATCTAGTCTTAATTTAATACAATATGAAAAAGGTAACTGTATTAAAAACGGGTTATATTTTATTCTGGCAGCAATTACAGTTGATAGAGCTTATAAGAGAGGGCCGCATTGAAGGTGCATTGCACTACGCACAGTGGCAATTAAGCGAAACGGGAAATAGCCAACCTGGAGCATTAGCGGAATTGGAGAGGACGTTAGCACTTTTAGCATTTGCTGAACCTGAAAACTCACCATTTGCTGATTTGTTGTCGACTTCACACCGACAAAAGGTTTTTATTTTATATTATTAAATTGTGTAGATTAAAAATTTACTATAGGCTGACCACAAATATGAAAAAGTTTTGAAATTTTTAATAAGTCAGACAGTATGGAAATATTAATAGTGGTCAGAAATATTAATGCAAACATACAACGAACTATATGCATGCTAAACTCTAGCAGCCATGCGCCGTATTACCGTATGCATCACTTATATTTGCCACGTTTTGCGACATCGCGAATTATAATAAAATTTAAAACAAAAAAATATACTGCTTAACGAACATGTAGTAGAAAAATGTCAGGGAAAACTTGTTTTGGCATTTAGATACCTACAGGAAAAAAATAAAACATTTGTGATAAAATATAAATATAAAATTTATTTGTAATGGCTACACCGTGTACCGGTCAAATACATAGGTTACGGTTTTAACAACAAATAAAATGGTTCGATTCAGTTCTGATCTTCTGGTTTCCCAAGTTTAGTTTGTGAGCCTTGAGTATAACCCGCAAAAATAAAGAGTTTTTTACTTAGCTGTTACGTCGACAGGTTTGAGGTCCTGAAAACGGTACACAAAAGATCGAAGTTTTGGAACCACTGCTGTACGCGAATATAACTCGTAAAAAATATGCATTCCTATTTGATTTTTCTAGATTGCGAGCGAATTGAACGCAGCGATATTAAAAGTGGAACACCAAGACATGACATCTCCGAAACTCTCTACATTATTAAAGTTAATACTCTGGGCCCAAGACAAAATCGATAAAAAGAAAGATAAAACGACGCTTTACCCAAAAATGACTGATTTAAGCAGTGCTACCCTTGAAAGTCCAAATTAGTCACTTATTATGTATTTGTTTGTTTTTTTTTTTTTAAACTAATTTATAGTATACAGATACGTTTGCCCTTTTGTGTATATTTGTTTTTAACAGAAAACTGTAATGTTTTTAAATTATACTAAAACAAATAATTTTTAAAAGCAAAAAAAAGGAAAGAATCACGTGGATATTTAAAAATAGTGTAGACAAATACATTTGAGACACGACATATTTTCATTTTCGCAATGAACTGTGAACATGAAGTTGGAGATTTTACAAATTAATTTGTGCACTCGTAAACCGAAAAATTATTATCTGGATATAACTACGTGCATGATTTGAAATGCCGTATTTATGAATGTTCAGCATTTATTTATTGCTATTAAATTTCACGTTTTATCAATACGTGGAAAAAAGAACTCTCAAAGTGAGAACTGTATTTACTACTTTTTCAGTTAGATATCAAATCTTTAAATAGATTATTTTATAGCTAATTAAAAAGCAAATCGTTCTAAAAATGTATGAGTCTATTATTTTTATTGATCAATGATTTAGAGAAATATAGTTTCCAATCACCATTTAAATAATAGTAGGTAGATTTATTGTAGTTGGGATCCAAAAATCCTTTTTGAATTTTTATTTATTATTTTACGTCGGTCTTTGCTCATTTTGCTTTAAAATATTTGCTAATATACAAACATATAAGTAGTAAATTAAAATAACTCAGACTTTCTAAATAACTGTTTCGAACAATGAAAATTTTGACACCTTCGAATAAATTTAGTGGATTTGTTTAGGGTTTGTCCATAAGTTATGTAAGACATTTTAGGACTTCTTTCGCCTCTCCTCTGACCTCTCTCATAAGCCTCGAGCGACTCCTCCATCCACTGGTAAGCTTTTGATACGATCAAACCTTCAATATTACACCGAATCTGTATCGAATATCCAATTTAGAAGCAACCATAAGTGGAGCAATGAGGATACAAATATTAAATACTTTCTAAGAAAAACTTTTGTAACCTTATTCCTAATACTGCTCAATTTATAGTGCTCCTAAATTACACATCCAGTAAATATTCAGACCAATGTGAAAGATTCGACTGATTATGGTTTAGTTCACACAAATTGCTCAAGAATGCGCCACCTGAGTAACGCGCATTTTTTTAATTTGTAAAGAGTTCTGTTTTTTCTATTTAAAACTTAGTCAAAAGTAATTATCACAATGGAAAACATTTTAAAGTAAGATTTCTGGTTATTCTAAGCTCCAATTTAATTTATACGGTCAAATATCCGGTCCATAAATGCATGCGGTTGAATTGGTAGAAATAACTGGTTATTACTTTTACCGTTTGTAATTTTTTGCGCTTACGCATTTCATACAATTTTCTTTTTAAAGCAGGGCCGATCGAAAGGGGCCCTGGGTGCTAGCATTAGGGGGACGCTAGAAGCCAATAAGAATGCATAATTAGTGATTATTAATGCTATGCCCCGGGCGCAATTTTCATTTTACATGGCCCTGCTTTGAAGTATTGCTTTTTTTAATGCAATTGATCTTTATTTATTAATTGTTACAGCTAAACAATTAAATGTTTTAAATATAAAGAGCAAAATTTTAAGTCTTGTGTCATACTTGATGCAAATCTTCCTCAACCCTTCGGTTAGATTTAGTAAGAGTTTGCCATAGGTTCTCCCTCTCCTTCTAAGCGTCTTACGCATTTCATGAACGACCCTTGTAATTTTTAAGTCCAGTGTTTTGTAAAAGATTTTGATTTGCGATTATAAAAAATATTTTTGAAACTTAATCCAGTGTTTTTATAACATTATAAAGATGATGCATTAGGAAATTTTGTCTGAATCAAGGGATTTTGGATCTTGTCAGATATTTTAAATTTAAATTATAGTGAATCCCTAATTATGTAATTTAATATGAAAGTGATATTATCTTATTACTAAATAATGGTTGTAAATGTACCTAAAATAAATATTTGAAAAAACTAGAATATTTTTGTGGCACCTTGGTGAAGCGATAAGCGCATCCGGAACCTGCGCAAAATTACTATGTTTGGAACCGACCTTTTCCTTTAAATATTCGCAGTGAGCTAATGCATGGAGGGGATTTCAGAGTGACTCGTGACTGTTAGCACGCAACAACGGATAAATAGAGAAACATGCGATGGGTACCTAACTCCCTTCTCTATAGTAAATACTAAGCATGAATAGGTAGGTATATCATAGTAAATAATAAAATATAAAATGGGTCGTGAAAGTGTCACTTGTTGTCAAAATAAAGTTTGAATTTTTATGCAGAAAAAAATATACGCAAATTCATTTGCTTTTAAATTTATTATAACATAACTTATTATTATTAATTTGACAGCTGATATTTCGGTTTTACGCGTAGATTGGATAAAGTGTACTTACCGAAATTGCTTTGCAAATCATGAAAAGGAAGATTTATGATTCATATTGTTCACAGAATTTCACAAAACACACTTTTCACGTTGCTATTTTTGAATTCAACAGAATCATTGAATAATTTAATTGTAACTTTAGCACCGCCGATTTACGCTATCACTCACCAGACGGCAGAACCATGCATCTGCTCACACCGAATACTCTTCTAATGTTAATCTGTTTACAAATATTTAATTATTTAAGGTTCTAGCCATGAGCGCCGCGACGGAGCCCCGTTGGCTTAGAGACGGAGAAGAAAAAAATAGAAAATCCGGGAGAGGAGATAGAAAGTATCATCAAAAAAAATAATTTTGTTGACATCTTTAAATAATAGTAATTCCCTCTGGAAAATGTGTGATCTTGAAGTTGAAAAAAAATTCGCCTGTTGCACCCCTTTTCAATTCTGTCGTTGCTCATGGTTTAAAAATAATAATAATGCTTCAACAGCTTAATAACGACTAACTGTTTATTTAATAAGTATAGATATTTATTATAAAAATTACATATTATACATAAATTACACAATTTACGTTTTTAGAAGATTCAGAACCAACCAAACACCTTATCTGATTTTTGCTGGAAACTCGATGCAAACTACGTCTTCGTCTTTGGAATTTTTAAGTTCCCATTTGATTTCCACAGTCACCTGTAATAAAAAATAAATAAATTGCCTGCTTTTTTATTTGACTGCAACAAAGCAAAGGAGGTATTGTTTTTCGCGGAAATGTTGTATATATCGCCTGAACGTCAGATTTCCACAGACAAAATAGATAGTACCAAAATAATCCCAATATTCGCCAAGTGTCAAATTACAAAACTTAAAAAACCATAAGCCCATCGGAACCGCAAATTTAAAATTGCAACTAGCTTGACTGCATTAACTAAAGAGACGGCATTGTCGAACGACGAATTGAACAAAATTCATTCACCTTTAAATCTAAGTAAGCTCGCGAGAAGGGTGAAATCCCCTCTGGAGGCGTCACTCTAACGAGTTTATGTAGAATGTACGTTGGTACTGGCGTAGCTAGCCCTATGCTCTGGGGGGCGAAGGTTGATGGTGGTGCAGCCGGTCAACACGATCATAAAACAATATTTTACATTTCGCAATCATAATATGATATTTATAGTCATGATATGTTATATTTTTTTAATTAGGTACATTAGACCGCACTTTTCTAGAAGGGCACCAGGCATTCTGGGTGGGGCGTGCCCCCCTCCCGCCCCATACTAGCTACGCCAATGTACGTTAGTGAATGAATTTTTTACTTAATATACAAACGGACGGTTATTTTAAACTTGTTCTGAGTTTGTAATAACAAAGTGAATTACTGAATAAAATACGACAATAAATAACGGCATTTTTTTTAATCCGCAATGTGAGCAATGCATTTTATATGCGCGATTCAAGGTTAATTTAAACTAATATCCGTGTACAAACTTTATAATTTTTATTGTTTCACGTTTATTAATTATAAAACACATTTGTAGAAAACCTTTGACTATAGTCCCAGTGGAAAACAGACAGCACAATAAAAAAATTTAGTGGGTTCAGCTCTGGTTGTACATGTATAGGACTATGTCTTTTGAAAAAAATATTTCAATGTATACCATTTTTTCGATGTTTTTAAAATTGTATACTAAATAAACCGCATCTTAAAAATGTTAAATAATAATAGAACGGAACTTCTTTGGCTTACAAATTGCACCTCAAACATCATTATGTCTTTATTTTTTACAAAGTTATAACGATTCTGTCTGTTACATAAAAAGCATTACATGAGTAAGTCGAAGTGAGTGGCGTATACTCGCGAAAATAGGTCCTACGTCAATGAGAAGACGGCCTACTTCAGATCGTTTCGATTACTTACTTTAATTGAAACTTGAAATATAGATACCTTTGGATATGCAGCTAAAATTGGCAAGGTCGTAGTGTACTGGTACTTAGAATTAGGTTTTAAAGGACACTCCAGTCCAGAATCCTTGCATCCATCAGGATTGGGCAAGGGAAATGGTACTTCGACTCCTAAGACTTTCCCGTGTACTTCTGCTGTTAAATTTGAAGAGTCTGCATCTATTTGAAGAAAAAAAACAACAATTTATAACGATGGATTCAAAACTGTCAATGATGGTTTATTTAGTTGTCGTGGTTTTTTGGATTTCAGTCGTGTGATATTTATTAGTACCTATAGCTCAAGGTTATTAACCTTGGTTAATAATATGCTTTTAATATTGAATTACCATGAAAATTGGAAACCATGGTAAAATTCAATGCTAAAAGTTGTTGAATATGAATTCTGGAATCTCCTTTCAAAGCTGCCTCAGAAATCGGTAATTCAGATTTCGTTTACCTACCTGTAAAAACAGTTGAGGATGTCAATTGACAGATTATTAATTAGTGTCAACTGTCAATGTGATGATGTGAAAAAACCATGGAAAGAACTAAATTTATTGGTTTCTATAGACATTTAAGTTGTGTTCTCTCTTTATCTATGTTTGTGTTTAAAAAGTGATCGTTATTAGGACATACAGGTAAATACAAACTTTAAATTATTAATACGATTAAAAATTTCTTAACAACCGGTAATTTTGTCATTTGTTTTTATTGTAAGTAAATAGCCTATAAAATGTTATCTCAGCGATTATGTTATATCATTATTATTAAGATTTAAGAGTATGACAGATTATAAAAGAAAAGTCTCTAAAATTTTAATAAAATATCAGATGGTTAGAATACAAGAACTATACGTATAGCATTTTTTTGCATCGGCAAAAATCATGTTTTTCAGATGTCATCAGTTTCTTCATGATATCTCAATTTTTTAAACAGTTTTTAATTCATTGAACACTTTAAAATACGAAAGTTGTGTAAATTAATAATAGATTGTCTATCTAGTGGCATAATGAGGTAACGAGTAGTGACCGTATGTTAAAACGAGCGCTAGCGAGTTTTAACAGTCACACGAGACATAATATCATTGCGCACGAGATATAATATATGGTGTTTTTTGCCCTACCTCCTATAAAATAGCTGCTTTTGTCTTCATTTTCAGTATTTTCAAAATTTTATATATATATTTTATAGAGGGTAGGATAAAAAGGAAATTTGTATTCTTCTTGGCTCTTGCGATACCAAAACAAGAGAATATACTACCTACATTAATTTGTATTTTTTCCCATTAGAATAATATAGAAGACAATAATAATTAAATGATAAATAAATAAAGAATATAATATATTTACTGTGGTCTAAGAAAACAAATAATGATTTTAATGTCTTTTGAACTTACTGATTTCGAATTCAATGTTGATTGTGGCATTTGTTCTTCTTATCAGAGGGCAGACTGCGGCGTTTTCACTACATCCGGATATCGTTATACTGTTGAATTTGCCTGCAGTCGAACCTGGCAAAAGAACATAATTTTATTCACTTTTCATTTTTTGATGTGAAACATCTTATGTCGGGCTGTGAACAGCCGCGTGAGGGGAAATATGCAACGAAATGTTTGGTCCGCTCCTTCGCTGCTGTTCTCCCCACCCCTGCGGCACTCTCACTCTCTTGGCTCAGGCGTGCACTGTAACACACGCAGTGTTACAGTGCATTACGTCAGCATAACAGTTAGTTGCTGCTTTTGAAAAAATTATATATACTACAACATAGAGAATACCACCGAGTTCAAAAACGTTTTCTTTGATGTTTCACATCTGTCGGGGGTCCCGAGACCCACACCCTTTTTTGTATAGTATTAGTTATTACGCATGGGCGTACGCAAGGAGGCAGGAGAGGGAAGCTGCCTCCCTCATCTAAAATAATGGAACAAAGTATGACAATTTATGCGAAGCTTATTTCAATACTAATCCGTTTTACTTCCCATTATTGAACTTTGACGCCTGAAAACTCCCCGAATTGCACTTAGAATGTTTGGACCAAGGATGTTGCAGACATCTGCATCCACAATCGCAGAGCATTCGCATCATTTTTGACTTTAACGGATGTGGATGTGATGCAAGTCATTATTATTCATCAAATATAATTTACCAGTTTTGAAATTTGATTATTAAGTAATGAAAATAACGAGTTTCTTAATAAAAATAATTATAAATTACTAAATGAAAAAACCGGTTAATTTATGAGTCAAAATAATAAATTGTTCACACGATAAAAATACATATCGCGCAATTATTTATTTTATACAAATTACTGCTTAAGTTAGCAGTGTTTTGTAACACCCATCGAAAAAGACGTAACATTACAACACAACACTGAAAAAATTCGTTTTTCAAACCTATACCACCGTCGGGACTCTAACCCGAAACACATTTTAACTCAGCCACAGCGAAAGTGGAAACTTTCGCTGTGGCTGAGTTAAAATGTACTCTGCAGACCTACAGTCACGCATTTTAAACAATCAATTGATTTCATTATGAATCATTTTGTAACTAATTACCATAACATGCAAGCGCTAATTTTTAACTTCCCATTGGAAGTTATTGTAATGGGTCCGAAAATCGAAATCAAAAAGGAAAAAAAATTTTTGTTTCAAGGTCACTACACTATTTTTACACTACTTTTAGAAAGATGTCTGTGTGTGTGTGTGTGTGTGTGTGTGTGTGTGTGTGTGTGTACGTACGTACGTATGTATGTGTCCATTTCTTTCTAAGACGAAATCTCGAGAATGAAAAATGATATCGACTACGTTGGGGTGCCAATCGACGCGTATTAACGTAAATATGATCTGAAAGAAATTTTTTCAAAATCGGTTCAGCCGTTCTTTTTTCTTAACAAAATAACCTCCAAAAAAGTAGATTTTATACAATATCTCGCGAATAAAAAATTATGTAGACTTCGTAAGGGTGTCAATCGAGGCGTGTTAACGTTATTTTAGTCCGACATAAATTTTATAAAAATCGGTTCAGCCGTTTTTTTTTTTTTTTTTTTTAATTATTGTTAAAAATAAATAATAATTATGTTTTAATGATTAAAATGATTACTTTTCTGTGTAATATCTAATTTAATTATTATTATTAAATATTTATCAAACTGGGAAGTTCGTCGTGTGGACCTCAAGGGTCGCACTTTAGTCCTAATAAACGACCCACCTCACGGCTTGTTGTATTAGGTATTGCTAGAGATGAACCTTCGCACATGCGAGTGCTAATATCATGGGTCACGAGTGAAATAAAGATTAAATAGGTATCCATAATTAATTGATTGTTTAAAATGTGTCACTGTAGAGTAGGTATCTTTGTATTTTGGCATATTTGACTGTAACCCTATACCAGCCACCTTTTTAACAAACGTAGGTAAAAGCTTCCAAACACGTTTTAAAACGTTACAATTTTTAAAATGAGCACGCAAATTTAGCTATGTATTAAAACTCAAAACAGCTTACCGCAATCTTGAAATATGACAGCTTCGGCGGCAACAATCGAAACGACAATGAAACAAACAAACGATCTGATCGCCATTGTATCTTTTGTTATACTGAAACAACTGATTATTAAAATGAATCACTACTATTAAACTGGAAATAAGCTTGTAATTTGTCGACGCATTCGAGTATAATGTTTGTCATTGTCAAGTCCAGATCTAATGGACACTGTTTACTAATAATACTAGGCGTGTATAACGTTCAGATTATACGGGCATAATGTAAATATACCGAGTGTTCGTTTTGTTTTCGTATGGTTCTGTTATCTGTTTCATGTAAGCTGCACAAATACGTTTGCAATATTGTATTGTAACAAAACTGTTTTCTACGTGGGCGGAATAAATTTTTATTTACAATAATTAAAAATTGTAACAACAATTCAAATACAATAACTGTATGTCAATGCTAACAATCAAACGATAATAATAACGAACAGTAATTCTTAAACAAAGTGAAGCACTTTTTAGTAACACTGAACAATAACTATTTATATGCTGTATTTATGTTCAAATCGACACTGTCTCACGACTGACCCACTACGGTGACTGCCCCTGCTTATATAGAGCTACGTGGCTTAAGCACAGCGCTTCTAGCGTTTTCGAGAACATTCCGGCACGTACGCATATCTTCGACACCATTCCACCTCGCCACTGTGACTTATTCTCGATGCTTCTGTTGTCGCCAGCGGCGTAACATCTTGGGGTTTGCTACAGTATTGCTTTTACAGTATTGTAACATGATTGTGGTGAAAAATAGGCAATTATACTATCTTCTTTTTATTCCGGCCCTGTGAAAGAATCGGTCGTAATTAGTAGATAGGAATCCGTTCCATCGCATTGTTTTAGTTTTGTTATACGTTACTGCGAATAGTACACTGTACAAGGACAGTTGCAATTTAATTAGAAGAAACATTTCAAGTTTAATCCACAATTTTATGTATACGGAGAACGATGTTGTAGTTCTTACGGTGAGCGCACACCAATTAAGCAAGACTACTTTAAGGGTTATGCCACTCTGGCCAAACAAAAAATGTACCTTTGATAATTTTTTATTATTCATACATAAGAAACTTAGTATTCTTTATATTTTACAGTAGAGTGGCCGCGGTGAGAAATGAAGCCAGGCACGTCATCAATAATATGCTAGTGAACGCCTGCTTGCCCGCAGACAGTGCCGTGTACACAAAACTGCACATTGGGTTTTATGACGTTAGGTACAATTTTGGCAAACTGCTATTCACGTTACTATGACGCGGTGGCTTCATCTTTCGCCGCGCGAGGTCTATATGCCGCGACACATGCTTTTTTTTACACGAGGCAAGAACGTTATATAAACAAGCCGTGAGGTGGGTCGTTTATTAGGACTAAAGTGCGACCCTTGAGGTCCACACGACGAACTTCCCAGTTTGATAAATATTTAATAATAATAATTAAATTAGATATTACACAGAAAAGTAATCATTTCAATCATTAAAACATCAATAATTTAAAAAAAAAAAAAAAAAAAAAAAACGGCTGAACCGATTTTTATAAAATTTATGTCGCATCAAAATGACGTTAACACGCCTCGATTGACACCCTTACGAAGTCGATATAATTTTTTATTCGCGAGATATTGTGTAAAATCTACTTTTTTGGAGGTTATTTGGTTAAGAAAAAAGAACGGCTGAACCGATTTTGAAAAAATTTCTTTCAGATCATATTTACGTTAATACGCGTCGATTGGCACCCTAACATAGTCGATATCATTTTTCGTTCTCGAGATTTCGTCTTTGAAAGAAATGTACACATACGTACGTACGTACGTACGTACGTACGTACACACACACACACACACACACACACACACAGACATCTTTCTAAAAGTAGTGTAAAAATAGTGTAGTGACCTTGAAACATAAAAATTTTTTTTCCTTTTTGATTTCGATTTTCGGACCCATTACAATAACTTCCAGTGGGAAGTTAATAAACTTATCTGTCGTCCAAAAAGAGGTGTGCAGTGCCATGATCAGGATAGATAAACAAATTCCACACCTGAAATGTACCAAGTACTTCAAAAACACTCTACTTATTGAAAATGCGACTACAGTTTGGAGCATTAGTATTACAACTAATAAATAAATATTTTTTTAATAATTCGGTTCAAGTATCTTATACAACTAACTGTACATTTAGTCGAAACTTCGTTAAAACACACGATTTTATTTATTTTTATTGATTACCAATTAGGTACAGAGTATCAAAACTTTCGGAAATATAATAATGGCAGAATAAAATATTGCATCAAGTATATTATTGTATTTTTAAAATAATAAACTGATAAGGTGTTTGAAATTGAGTTTTCTTATCAATTTCTCTTACTACAGTATTGATTTTTGGGGTCATGGGGTCAAGACATTATCGTTAGCAAGTTTAGTCTTTTAACAATCCATATAAAAAAGTTCTGCAGCCAAAATTCTCGGACACGTCGATTTTACTTTTTAAATGCGCATCTTTTTTGATAATCGTCTTTTTTAGCCCCATCCCTTTCCGGAATGAGGTCATCGCCTTTTTTTTAATGACACCCGCTCAATTTTTTTTATCCAGTCTCGGATATAATCGCTTTTTAGTATATGACGGGCGCAGTAATACAGCGCTTAAAGAACTTGCTGATTATAAAAAACAAAATAAACAAAGATGAAATGGCGCACGCGCAAATGTAACGCAATATGATACACCACATTTTCAATAGATGGCAAAGCGCGTATGTTAAAATAATAGAACGCTGAACTACATGTAAGTTTCGAAATGTTCCGTTTGATGTCGCAACGTGTCTGGTTTAATAACTGAGTTGAGGTGACCTGTGACGTCAGAGATATAGCTCCTCTACACCTTTTACCTAAAATTAATTATAGCATTACTTATTAATAAATTTTAATGTTAAGGTAGAATAGGTAAGAATTACAAAAATAAAAATACTGCTTATTAATATATTATGTATATTATTTTATTAATAAAAATAAATTGTATGCATTATATTTTTTCATCACAATATAAAATGTTTTACATACATTTGTAAATAAATAAATAAATCTAAAGTTACAAAATACATAGAATTAAAATCAGAAAAATTACACAATTTCGATCAAGTTTTGTCTTTTAATCTTTTTTCGTGTATATGCCTTTGCAAGCAATTTGACTAAATGAACATTTCGATAACTCAATTCAATAATGTAGCAACTAAAAAAATAGATTTTCTGATTTGTTATTATTACATGGTAATAATTCAAATTTTATTTATTGTTCTGAATTGTTACACCGTTGAATAAGTATCGATACTTGGGTGTAAAAAATGTATGTAACATACAAAAATGAATACTGCTCTACTTTACAAATATAATGAAATATCCTAAAATGTTGAAAATTGTCTTTTTATACCAAAATAAAATAGGTATGTCTAATATTTTCTGAAATGTGTGTCTTTAAATACAAAATAAAATGGATTTAGTTTACATTATGGAATATTAGCTAATAATTCGACCGGGCGTCTTAACTTTTATACCAAATCTCCACACAATTTTTTGAGAAATTCGTATTGATCTACTCAATTAACAAGTCATAATTTGATTATTTGGTTATTTATTCATCACTTGTTACTCAGTGGATTCACTTGAATCTCAGTATACAACGTTCTAGATCTTTATCCAGGTGTGCAAACTTTCACGACCGGCATTGTTCCAAGTCTTCATGGTTTCCGGGCTTGTAGGCCGTGGTCCGGTGGTATTTCTACCTGACGTTTCGTCTACAACTGCGGTAGACATTCTCAAAGGCGATGTGGCAGCGGTCAAAGTGTCCTCCTTGGCGGCTCACAGGTCAGTCACATCGCCTTTGAGAATGTCTACCACAGTTGTAGACGAAACGTCAGGTAGAAATACCACCGGACCACGGCCTACAAGCCCGGAAACCATGAAGACTTGGAACAATGCCGGCTGTGAACCGCCAAGGAGGACACTTCGACCGCTGCCACATTGCCTTTGAGAATGTCTATCGCAGTTGTAGACGAAACGTCAGGTAAAAATTCCACCGGACCACGGCCTACAAGCCCGGAAATCATGAAGACTTGGTTCTAGATCTTTGTCGGAATTAATTTTTAATGAGTAATTACGGATACTCAATAGCCGATTTAAAATTCTGACTCCCCTAGGTTCTAAGGCAGATGCAGCCCTTTTGTAAGTTGTTTGCCTACCAGATTATTTTTAACAAACATGAAAACAATAAATAAATATTCCAAGAATATTATACGTCAAAATCGCACCCTTTTTTTAGCTTTTATTTTAAAATTTCGTACCGTGTAAAACGTGCCGCCCTAGAGTCCCTACTGATGGTGGATTTCTGATACAACTTTTAGACTTAAGAATGTCACTTGTTTTCAACGAAATGGAAATCCTCATTTAGTTGAAAACAAATAACATTCTTATATCTAGATTCTAGTCTAAAAGTTGTTCCAGAAACTCTGCATTAATCTATTGGTAAATTCGCCCCTGCGAATACTCCGTTCGGATTAATGCAATTTGGTAATTTTTTCGTCACACAGTGGATTAACTTAAACTACATAGAACGTTCTAGATTTCAGTCGGAAACTGTTGATGAAGTATTCTAGATATTGGAAACTGGCTAAAAACATGGAACCACTCATGAATCTTCCGTTACACAGTCAATTTTTCGTTCTAAATCTCGAAAATTCCGAGAAAGAATTCATTAATTTACCAGTCGCAACTTGGCAATTTCTTTGTCGAAAGTATTAGAATCATGTTGATATACCATTCCACATTAACGCCTTCCTAGAGTCACATTATACTTCTTCTGGAATAATAGCATGTGTTCGTAATCACATTCGTACACATCGGGTATGTCCGTTTCTGTCACTTGATTATACACGAACCGTACACTATTTTCGGGGAAGAACCGTCTCTCATACTCTATCAATTGTCTGAAGAAACCGCAATTCGGTTTGATTTGCGGTCGTTTCTGTTTGACCATTTCGTAGGCCTTTCTAAGAGTCATCTGCTCGTGTTTGATCAAATATGCCAGGCATAGGGATGCTGATCGACTAACGCCTGCCACGCAATGGACCAAGGTCACACCGTTAGATAATCGAACCTGAAGAGTAAACAATAAAATTACATCAATACATATTGTCATTTGATCATTTCTCGCCGGTAAAAATATAAGTCAAAGAAATATTCTTCGAAATTGTGATAATTACGACTTCGACTGATAGAAATCACCTTCCGACTTTTCCGTGATTTTTATATCTGAATAGTTTTCTGAAAAATGTTGCCTACAGTTTACAAGGATTTATTTACTGCATAATTGCATTAATGACCGTTTTCTGGTGCCAAGCCGGTGACTGTTCGGTACCTGACTCCGCTTTACATTTGGTAGTACTCGTACTAGAATGCCCGCGGTGAGAGATGAAGCCAGGCACGTCATCAATAATATGTTAGTGAACGCCTGCTTGCCCGCAGACAGTGCCGTGTACACAAAACTGCACATTGGGTTTTATGACGTTAGGTACAATTTTGGCAAGCTGCTATTCATGACAATAAACAGCCAATAGCAAGCTAGAAGGCGGGCGCAATGCATTCACGTTACTATGACGCGGTGGCTTCATCTTTCGCCGCGCGAGGTCTACTATAACTATGACGACGCTAATGACCTCAGTTGTCGAGCGTCTATAATTTACAATTAATTCAGTAACTGTGACGTTACAAAATGTTTCAGAATGTCAAAAATGATAAAAAGAAAAGCAAGTATCATGACGAGCTGAGATATCTAGTCCGCTAGATTTGTATAAGGGCGACCTACTGAATTGAACCCAAATAAATGGATTTTGCCCCTTCGAAAACCCAATATTTAACAAAAAAAAGTTAAAATTACGTACTGACACGAAAACTGCCGAACATAGCTGGCGATGACGAACAAAATATTTATACCGCAATTATCCACGAGAGACAGAACTTGTGGTAGGTACAAACATTATTTATTCCCCATAGTGTCGTGTCATTTTAGTGGTATAACTTAATTATTAAATTAACTAAATAATTATTAAGTTATACCACTAAAATGACACGGCATTAATGGGGAATAAATAATGTTTGTACCTACCACAAGTGCTGCCTCTCGTGGATAATTGAAGGAACTACTCTCAGGAAAATGGCTCATTGTTCAATTAATGTGAGCAAGTTTTTTCGCGCATGTCAGCTTGTTTAACATTCCATTTATTGGATCCAGTTCAGTGGTTGGCCCTAAATTTACTTATGATTCGGCGACATTACCTGTTCTATAGTATCGGCAACTAGATCGAAATATTCGCCGAGATCAGCTTCATTTTTGTCCCACACCGGTATCCTGAGGTATGCCGGCGTCACTGGCGGCGAAGGTAACGGTGTATCAGGCAGTTCGCTTGTTGCGTTAATCACGCACGTCACGCCTAGACGCACTAAGACGTCGGGTCTCAACACAGCCGCCGAACACAACAACAGGTTGTTGGTTATACGTGATACGCCCGGGTGTTGTTTATCTGTTGTTATCTGTTGTTGTTGATTTGATGTTCGGTTATTATTTGTTTCCTCTGAGTGGGATATACATCTGCAAAAAATAAGACTCATAAATGTTCTTGCAAAAAACGCGTCTTTTGAAACCTATTATGAGAGGGCAGTATAGCCTAGTGGTTAGCATGCTTGGCGCCGCAACCTCTAGACTGGACTGCCGTGGGTTCGAATCCCACCTGCGCTCATGGATGTTTTGTGATGTTATTTAGTTTTAAGTTAGTTGTTATTTAGTGTAGTTGAAAGACGCTAATGACTTTAGATGTCGACGCGTCTATAATCTACAATAAATAAATAAATAAATAAGAAACCTATTATGAGTAGGTACTGGGTACAGACAGTAGCGGATTAACGGAGAATAGGGGCCCCTAGGTTCCAGGGACCCCTATCCTATCAAATTTTTATTTTGATAAATGCTATCGTTATAGGAGAAAAATATTCAGACTATACGTGACAATAACTTATGAAAGTTAAATCGAACTTCGTCATATAACTCATAGGCCCAGAAAGTATACACGACACTTGATTCGCGCCGAAATAAAGAAAATATGTTGATTTATTTATTTTCAGTTATAACCAAAAATACTATGAAATCAAACTTACTGTCTCATCATAGTTATAAACCAGTGAAGTTGACATGGCATGCCGTTAGACGGCATTATTAGTATATATGGCTTGTCAAATTCTTTTCATATTTCACTGGTGGAATTTTTTAGATTTTTATTATTTTTTTTTTTTTGGTAATTGCAAGAATAGGTCTGACGAAAGGAGGAGAGTAGGGCGGGATACAAAATTTTTTAGTTTTAATTGTAGGTAGTATTTTTTTTTGGTTTCCGTTTCTTTTTAAATATGAAAAACGCGTTCATGAAGAAAGTCCTGTCTAATTACTTAAAAATTTCATTTCTGTAGAAAATAGACAAACAAATTTGACAAACCCAATAATTAATATACTAATAACAGTAATTCGTTCTTTTTTTGTATTATTTTCTTTCTTGACTGCAACTTTGTACCGATTTGGAAGGAAGCCTCAAAATAAGGAAATTTTTCCTCTCGTAACAAATAAAAAAAAAACTCGGGTCGCAGTGCCAAACCCTGCCGACAATATAGTGTATTTGCTAATACCTACAGGCATTGTGGCATTATTATGTGAACTTAAGTTTGTTTTTTGACAAAATAAAAAATTTAACCCCTTAATACATCCCTTAAAATAATTAAATTTGTCTAAATTTCAATATTAGACATGGATTTTATCAGTACACCCAATTAAATACACCCTTCCATAAGTAAATCCGTATCAACAAACTAGTGTTTTCATAAAATTTGAAAGTCCGGTCCTGTCGGGCCGATTTTATTAAAATTTTAGCAACACATTTTAATCTTTACTAAAGAGTTAAATTTCAATTTTGAAACGATTCTGACAAATTTTTCGGTATTTTTGGGCCCAAAAACTTTTTGGAACCCCTAAATACAACCCTGAAAATGGTCCGATCGGGCCCATTTTAAATAGGCTTCTTGCGGTGATGGGTTCCAATGTGTGTACCAAATTTCGTTTCAATCGATTAAGTCTGTCGAGAGTTATCGTGTACACACATATATATATATATATAAATATATATATAAATAAATAAATAAATATATATATATATATATATAAATATATACATACATATATATATAAACATTTTCAAAAATGGTGCCAAATTGTTCAGGAGGCTATGAAACGTCGAGAAATTTTGATCCGACCCCTAGGTCCCGCCATCCGACCGACGCCAATAGTGTATGTGCCATATTATGGCAAATACACTAATAACTCAGTTGGTTGTGGTGATTATCACCGGGTACGCTATTTAAAACCATTATTTTTTTAAGTTCTGTACAAAACTTTTATAACAAATAAGACAATAAAGAATATTTTTATCTTATCTTATCAAAATAAGGGATAATTGATTGTAAATTGTAGACACTCGATAAATAATAATATATCGGGTCTGCGTGCGTGACAATACATTTTTCTCTAACAGTTTTATACTATTTATATTCTGATATATTTTTTTGCTTCTTTAGGAAAAGAGGGACTCAGTTCAACAAACTGAAACATTAAAGCTCGTCTCCTGAAAGGACAGGTAATCACTTCGCGATGGTGTAGGTACCGGTGCAGAGCTGTTACGCGAAGTTTTTCGAGACCGACGTAAGGATACTTTCTTTACAATAAAAAGTGGTGGAACCTTTGGTGTAACGATACAAAATGTTATAATTACCACAAAACACCAAACCATTATGGTTTGGTGTATTGTGGTAATTATAACATTTTGTATACTTTCTTTAGACAATTGAGGACAGTGTAGTCCAGTGGTTAGCGTCGCAACCTCCGGATCCGACTGTCGTGGGTTCGAATCCCGCTTCCGCTCATGGATGTTTTGTGATGTCATTTAGTTTTAAGTGAGTTGCTATTTAATGTAATTATTATTATTATTATTTTATTTCGTTCAAAAGACTACAAGGAGTCGAATTTGTCAGACATGATAAATATAAAAGCAATAGCAGATATGAAAATAAATCAAGACGCTAATGACCTAAGTTGTCGACGCGTCTATAATTTACAATAAATTTACCTTTGAAAGTCCTCTTCAGCACTTCTGACATTATTATGCAAAATCTTCTGTATTTCATTGTTTTTCCTTGACTGAGAACTTTCACTTTCATCGTCCAACTGTTGAATATTCAATATTTGATTTTCAATTTTCATTTTGAAAATTTCCAACGTTATATTTTTTAACAAATAAAAAATTATAAACGATACAATCATTTATAAAATATCACAGAAAGTTTGTTTCAACTGTCTTTTTAATTACACCATTTCATCGTTCTTTTATTTTCGATCAATAAAAAACAAAAACACATCATTACACAACAAAATTTAATAAAAGTAACGAATATCTTTTGTTAGCACCACACTTTTCATATACAAAAGTCCTTCAACCGGAAACTGAATTGGTTGAAAAACGATTGAATAAAGAATCTTTTTCCGTTCTTGCGCGACAACGGACTAACGGTCAACAACGACTGAAATTTGGAAAGCAAATGAACATCAGATTCTGAGTTAGCACTTAGCTTAATTAAGTAGGTAGGTGACTCATGCATTAGGTAGAGAAAACAACTGACTGTTAAGTCAGGCATTCACTTTTATAATAAACAAGTACACATCGCGCGACGCTCAGAGGGGATTCTCACACACATACAACCACACCGCACCACGTCCGTCGCGGCGCCTCAATTCTGTCTTTATCCAATAGCTAAACATTCCATCGTGCAAGAAAAGAAATAAAGAAACACTGATTGCGTGCCTCGATTCAAATATTTCACATTTCTTTCTATCATTGTGTACATGCAAAACAATTTGAGAAACACATCAATGAAACAAAATACCATCGTAGAAACAACTGGTATTTGTAACAAATGAAGATTTGTGTCAATGGTGATTCAGAGTTAAAAATGTCTAATTAATTATTTGTTGATATGCCGTCTTTTTTTAAATAATAGTATTCACTATTCTGCTTCAATAAAATTGTGTTTTAAAGACCACCAACAGCTAAGGCTATTTGGGCCTAGCACCAATTCATATTTTCAATTAATTATTTTTTTTATAATAAATTGAAAATCCAATTGACACTTTTACTAGCTCTCGGGCTAGAACCCGGGAGCTGGGGACTTGTAATAGAGGAACCATAGCAACGCCATGTAAATTTATTTATTTATTGTAGATTATAGACGCGTCGACATCTCAGGTCATTAGCGTCTTTCAACTACACTAAATAACAACTATCTTAAAACTAAATAACATCACAAAACATCCATGAGCGCAGGTGGGATTCGAACCTACGGCAGTCCAGTCCAAAGGTTGCGGCACTAAGCACGCTAACCACTAGGCTATACTGCCCTCCACGCCATGTAAAAAACAGTATTGCTACACGCTCAGCTATTCTCAAGCCCTTCAGCTTCAATATAATTGCTACGTTTTTAGAGTTCCGTACCTCCGTGTGGAACCCTATTACCCAGTACCCTGTTTACGATGTCTGTCCGTCCGTCCGTCTGTCACAGGGCTCTATCTCATAAACGGTAAGAGATAGCTAGTTGAAATTTTCACAGATTGTGTGTTGTTATGGCATAAATCCTGGCAAATAATTAGAATTAAATAAATGATCAATTGATTTTTTATGAAAAAGCAGCAGCTGGTAGATTTTAATGGGATTTTACGCCACTGAAGACTACAAAGGAACCTAAAGGAATTAAGAAGTATTTTGAAATTTCATAGAGTAATCATATAATGTATAGACAATGATCTCACTTGTCGAGCGTCTATAATCTAAAATATCTGTCTCGTGAGAGCCATTAGTAATGGGCATAGTTAAGAGTAGATCTATGGTGTTAATAATGATAATAATAAAATTTATTGTACGTAAAAACAATAATTTCAGGTGTGCAAGCTTTCACGGCCGGCATATTGTTCCAAGTCTTCATGGTTTCCGGGCTTGTAGACCGTGGTCCGGTGGTATTTCTACCTGACGTTTCGTCTACAACTGCGGTAGACATTCTCAAAGGCGATGTGACTGACCTGTGAGCCGCCAAGGATGACACTTCGACCGCGCTGCCACATCGCCTTTGAGAATGTCTACCGCAGTTGTAGACGAAACGTCAGGTAGAAATACCACCAGACCACGGTTTACAAGCCCGGAAACCATGAAGACTTAAAACAATAATTGTTGATAAACCGAATAATACCTATAACATTGAAATGTATGCAAAGTAACAATTGAATTTTTTCCCGAAATAGTCGTATACTCGCATGTTATTACTTAAAAATGCATTTTAAAATGCACGAAGGAATTCGTTTAATGCAGTCGTAATATATTCGGTAATTCAAAAATAGATTTTATTTGTTCATAAAACATTGAGAAAATGTGTGAAATATTATGAAATTAAAATTTCTTGACAAAAGCATCTAAGTTATAAGACAAAATTTAAAGAAATGAAATGTCTTAATCACGGAATTTAAAATTGTTATCGATTTTTTTAAAAATTAATTCAGGTGCATTATGTGAAATAATTGAGTGTTATCACACGACACACAAGCCTACTCTAAAGAGACAACAAAGAGTGCCTTGTAATTATTCTCACATGCGTTGTTTACGATTGTTTTTTTTTTTTTGTTTTCGTCTGTGTAAATATTTATATTTTGCCTAGGTATAATGAAGACAGCTATTTAACTTTTTCTAGATATAATCAACCAAGCTTGAAAAATTCCTTGATGTAAACAGGTTCTCAGACAGCGAAAAAGAACGCAAATTATTGGATGTATACTTTGACATTTGTCTGTCTTTGCCATAAATATCATTTGGCTTATACTTGTAAGACACCTGGCAAACTTAAAAAAAATAATACGTAGGTATATATAAAGGTACGTGCAGTATGGAGCTGGGATTCTAGATGGAAGCGTAGATTATAGCAAAGCTTGCTTAAATTAATGCACTGTTATATATGCGAGCGTACACAACGAAGCAGTGACTGTAGCAGGTATAAGCGCTGTTACAAGAGCTGGTAGATTCAATAATGTATCTCACCATTCTTTCAGCGCGCTGACTACTACAATCAACGTGTGACAACTGTCAAATGGCCGTTACAAGTTTCACAATGCATGTGACTAGTTTAATAAGTGAAATTTTGCCAGTTTTTATTTAATTTGTTTTGAGTTTTTTCTAAGACGTATTTAAAAGTGTTAGGTTCCATACGTAAATATTCAAAAAACCGGTTTGGGTAAAAATTTAATTCTTGGTATAAATGATGAAATTCGCCATGCTTAGATCGTTTTCTATTAATAGGGTGGACATGATAGCTCCTACCCAAATTTGTATTTAAAATATACCACTTTGTAGCAGAAGAACACAAATATTCGTCTTTGCTATCTGACATTGCAAACGCGATTTAAGCTTGTATCAATGCTAATATCAAAGCTTCGTTTTGCAAACCTATAAGCGCTTATATGATTTCAGTCACCATCTACCATACATGCTACCATCTAGAATCCCAGCTGCGTACTGCACGTACCTTAAAAAGCAAGGCATACACATTTAAACACAAGTTTTAGAGCGGCTTTTTTTTCAAAAGCTTTATAACGGTATAATTTATTTATTCTTCAATTCATTTGCACTCATCTCAAATGGAATATGTTTAGTTTGAACAATACAATAATTCATTTACTAACACGTTTCGCTGCATTCAAAATCTATTTAGAATAACTTGCTTTCATATACCGTAAATCCTATTTATAACTTTCAATTTTCCGCATCGTTTGTCAACTGTTTCCTGTGACAATTATTGTCGATCGTATTTTGTTCCATTGATGTGTTGGTTTTTAATTGGCAGAACATTCTTGAGATCCATGTAAGTGCAATCCCGTGGAATGTTTAATGCATAAAAAAGGTACCTGTGATCATTTTAGCCAGCAGCTATTTATAAATTAAAGCAGGAATGAAACAAACAGATGAGAGAGACGGAGAGAAAATGTATCCTTTGTATAAAACAAAACAAATAATTAAATTATGTTAGAGAGAGATACAGCTAAAATGCAAGCTTTAATCTATGCTTGGAATGTGTAAACGCGAGATCTTAAAAATAATATTTAGGTATACGAAGCTAAAATATTTGATACTCTCTTTTTAATGTATCCATTTATACTGCAGGGTCCCCAAATTGCAGAGCAACTTCTTGTAAACATTTTTCTTTAAATAATATCGTAATTGCCAGGATTATCTGAAAGTCTCATACTAATAATTGATTTTAACTAGCATTTTCTTGTGGTTTCGCTCGTGTGAACGTCGATTTTTCTCACAGTTTACTCGCGTTAAAGTTGGTTTTGATGGTCTATCTTAACCCAAGCTCAGCAATGAAGCTTCATTAAAGTTGGTTCAGCCACAGACACAAATTCGGGGGTTCTTATCATAGTGCCTACGAGTATAATAGTTAATTTTTTAATATAGTTCAGTCAATGAAGCAGAAACAGGTCCGATTTTGATGACTTTTTAAAAATGTTTGTTACATTACATTATTTGAATTCTGCAGTTACATTCCAGCCGGCGGACTCAAAATTTTCATTTTACAACAAATTTTCCTCCGAATTTTCTTATATGCTCGCGTCGCAATATATTTTGTACAACACCCGCATGAAATATGTAATTTCGTGGCTCGACTGAGGGTGGGCGAATTAATGAATTCGCTGACTGTTGACGTACAGAGTGGGCGAAATAGCATTTCGCCCACGCTTATTACAGGGAACGTTTACGCAATCAATCAGGTCACCCATTATTTCGCCCACGCTCAGCAGAGCCACGAAATGACATATTTCTTGCGGTAGTTGAACAAAATATTGTGTGCGACTATTGGTCGAAAGAGGAGATTCCACTCGTGTGTTTTACCGCACTCGAGGAATCTCCTCTTTCTCCCACTAGTCGCACAATATACTATTTCTTTTCACAAATAATTATTTAATTTTGACTAAATTTTATGTGCTTATTTGAGACGTATTGACCTAAAGATTCTGAAAATTTGAAAACATGCATTGGTATGCTAAACCCAAATACCCCTGGCGGTCATTTTTTTATATCACATAAGTACCTGAATTAATGTCAAAAAACCGCTAACAAGTTTAAATACCGTGATTAAGACATTTATTTTCTTTTCATCTCGTCTTAGTACTTAGATGCATTTGCCAAGAATTTATAATTTCATAATATTTCAGACATTTTCTCAATGTTTTATGAACAAATAAAATCTATTTTTAAATTACCGAATCTGAAGACTATAGATTTAACGAATTTCAGAGTTACGTTTTGTTACTATCCCACAGGAATTACCCCCGCCCCCGCGATAATTTTATCAAAATAAAATATAGCCTATATCACTCAGGGATAGTGTAGTTTTCTATTAGTGAAAAAAATTTTAGAATCGGTTCAGTAGTTCCAGAGATAAAAATTTATGATTTATTATCCCCACCTGCGAGGAATTGTACCCCTGCGAAGCGAAGTCGGCTGTCGTTGTTCTCGCTACGCATACTTGCCTACAGTTTATAATATTAGTATAGAAATCTATAATATCTTTGTTTTTTTGACGTTCAAGTAGCATTTCTGCAGAAAGTTCCAGTGGCGGATTTACACATTTGCCGCCAGTAGACTATTCAAATTTTGCCGCCCCTACCGATCTCTACAATTCGATACCCTAGGGTCTAGTTCACAGTCATATTAATTAAAATTTTTTTGTCAATGAAATTGTAACTTTATGATTTGTGCAGTATCGATCGTCCTAATTACTTCACCTTTTTCCGTAATTAGTATGATTGTGAACTAGGGGATTGATGTGTAAGTTCCTAGATTATTTTTGCAACCCAAAGTTAAGATTGCAGAAGAAATAGTTTTTGGGTAAATTGTAGAAAAAATTATCTAAGTGGTGAAACATATTAATTATTACATGTTGAATCGTTTGTGTGGACCTAATAACATTTAGGTATCTATATATAAATATGAATCTTTTTAATTTCTGTAAGACAAAAAAATTTTGGCCCCAAATTTGCCGCCCCTAAAATCTGCCGCCCTAGGCTCCAGCCTACTCAGCCTGCTGGTAAATCCGCCACTGGCAGAAACTCAGGCATTTTATTTTATCCTACAAAAAACGCCAACAGTTTCTTTCCACAACTAATTTGTAAAAATGCCAGACTGAAGTAAAGAAGAAGGAAAAATAGAAAAAAAGTGATTTGAGTTTTAAACATTGATTGAATTTACATAATTTGTCCTTGAATATATTTCGTAATTCGTAAACCATAACAAATTTAATAAAATAGACAGTATAGCCATTCCACAAGCAAATACTTTTGTTAACGTAATCAGTCGGCAACGTGCCATCGTGATGTTAGACGTCAAACAATTAAGATATACAAGGAAAAAATCAGAAGCCACTGTCAGGACTTGAACCCGAAATTCCCAGTTTCCGGCTGGTTGAGTTGCCACTTACTCACACAGTGTCCCGAGAGTAGGACCTGTTCCTTTCCTATATATACCTATTTCAACACTAAATCACACTTCATGCGAGAGCGGATTTTATTTAAGTTATAAACATAACTAAATATTAATAACTCGTAAGTCCAGACAAGACCGTTTTTAAATACAACAATGAGTTGAGTTTTAACATTGGAAATGTTTATGTTCGTATAGACTGTGTGCAGGGGGGCGGAGTTATAAAAATTTCGATGCGAGCGCTTGTAGTGTAATTTATTGTAAGCTTTGAACTATAGTCCAGTGAGCATTCAGCATTGTTATTTACAAATGTCATAAAGTTTTTCGATTACAAACATAGAGAAGAGATTATTATTACAAACAAAACATGGGAAAAACTACGCGTTCTGGAAATACTTTTTCTGTTCCAGGCTGTTGTGTTAATAGCGATTCAAGTAAAATAAAATTTTATAGATTCTCCGCGCGGAGTTATAACCTCGAAAAACGACCAAAGTGGATCAAAACGTTAATAAAAGTAAAGTAAGTAAAGCTATGATATTACTTACAACTTATTTGGAAATTATTAATGTAAATCTGTAAAAGAAATTTTTCGTCTTTCTTTAGTGCTGATGCTGATGCAATTAAAAGCACAAAATAGGCATTGTGATAACTTGGAATTAAATAATACTTTACTATACGATATTCGGTTTATTTTAACATAAAATAATATTCTTCACAATTCATTCGTAAATCGTAATGACTAAAGAGTTACATAATTTATAAATTAAATAGTTATTATACTCCATATGACTAACTACTACAGGCATGAAATCATTGACATTTATTTTACATGAAAAAAAAACACGTTTTATACCTACTTATTTTTCTATCATAGGTTTGCGAGAGCAATGCGGAGGAGTCAAAACTCAAACGGTTTCGGCTAAGCTTACTAATACAAGAAAATGGAATGATATGCAAAAAGATAGTATAGTAATGCTCCGAATTTTTCAAATTAAAGTAGATATTCGAATAGTAAAAAGAAGAAAACAAACTAATCAAAGCGTAAGACAGTTTTTTTGTTATCAATAGTCGGGAACCTATTTGGGAGTTGAAGAAAGAATTCTGTATTCGAATCTCCGACTATTGATAACAAAAAAATACTGTCTTACGTTTTGATTTGCTTGTTTTCTTCTTTTTACGTAGTCGGGTTTTAGTTTTTTTACTTTTATTTTTGCAATAATGTAATGTAGATATAATTTTATTTCTTAATAATTAAATGTAAATAAATAATTATATTTTTCAATGACAAAATCACAATAAACGTATTCTCATACAATTATTAAACTATTCAATTTGCACCAACTTTAATATAATTTATATAAATGATCAACATTATAATATATAGGTGAGGCAGACCCCCCGTAACAGTCATTTTTTTTCAAAAACGGTGTCTCGGTGGCAGAAGTTTGCCGGATGCACTTTGCAATAATTCCATTCTTAACGGTGTCATGATGTCATCACGAAATTCTTCAATATGTTTAATATGACAGAAAGCTAATTTCTCGCCTTTCTTCAATGCAGCCTCAATAAAAGAGATCGCGTGCTTAATACTTTCAAGCCCAGTCCACAAATCACCGGCGCCATAGTTTGAGGTTATGCAGCTGTCAGTAGAAAACATACACGATTATTTTTTTATTATACGTCAAAATTGAAGAAGAAAAAAACTTAAAATAAATAATTTTCACGTACCTTTTATGCTATGCTATTTATACTATTTGCACACAGCTAGATAAAATGGTATTCGTTTATTAAAAAATTTCCCGATATAAGACAACAATAAAAAATAGTTCAATCGTACACTATTGCCCACTAGCGGCGCTAGTAGGCTTCGTGCACACAACCTATATGGGGGCAGAGTTACGAGTTTTCGTTCAAGGCCAAAAGACAACGGTGTCGCGATCAAGTGAGGAGCAATCATGCAAAATTGAACAAGTGCAATTTTTTCGAAATGTGTTTTATATCATGTCTAGTTAATTGAGAGGTATTTGCGACGATCTGCGGTGTTATTTTTGAGCAAATGTTAATAAATACTGTAGAAAAATCCATTTAAAAGTTAAGTAATCAAGCAAAAGTGAACGCGTATATAACAGAAGAATAATAGGGTTATTCCTGACAAAACTAAACAGTGCATTGATAAATATTGTGTGTATAATAAACAGTTAATTATGTTTCATATATGCTGTTAACATTTCCAATGTCCTCGATGGTTGCAAGGATTGCGAAATCTGTGAATTTTTTGTGGTTGCCGACTGATTACGTTAAGCAAAGTATTTGCTTGTGGAATGGCTACTGTCTATTTAATAATTATTATATTATAACCACAAAAACTCAACTCATTGTTGTATTCATAACAAGTTTGTCAACAATAATATTATGCTTGGTTTATGATACGACTTTCAGCTTTAAATCTAGATTTAAGAATGTCATATTTTGATTTCAACTAAATGGACATCTCCAAACAAACGTCATAGTTAAATCTAGCTGAAAGTCATATCAGAAACCTAGCATAAGTATTGTACTAAATCATTTGAACAAAGAACAAATGAGTCTAGAAATAAACAAACGATAAAAAAACAATTGCTCCTTGTAATAAACTCTTTTGTGGACCATTAAAATAGTTTTAGAAATAATTTACGACCAAAACCTATTACAATTGGGGTTATTAAGGCAGTCCTGCAATCGCAAAGCATTTAACTAAACTAAACTACTGCAGAGCTTGTAAATGATTCATTCAAGATATTTATAGTATGCGCGCGCTGCTATAATATACAAATGAACATCGCGAACACGAGAATGTCGACGCGCGACCGGCGGATGTTTTTAAAACAAAAAAAGACAATCTTAAAATAAAAAAAGAAGAGCGAAATATTTTCTACCTACGTTTTTAAGGATGCCGTTTTCTAGAACCAATTTTTATATGATTGATGCTCGGTTTCTGCAGGTCCGACTTTCAATGCTGAGTAAATCTAGTTTCAAAGTACTCTAGCACTGAATTACCAGATTGTAGATTATAGACGCTCGATAACTGAGGACATTAGTATTGAATTACCATATGAAAACCATTCTAAAACTAAGTTTTAATTTTAAATCAGCTTTCAAAGTCGTAAGTACCATAAATCAATCTTGTAAATTCTATAACAAGTAATCTGGGTTAAAATTTTGACGAGCACTGAAATTTTGGGAACAAATTTTATTGGCCCACCTTCAGAACACCATGCCCAAGTCTGACCCATCCTAACAAAAAATCCTAGCACCGCCACTTGGCCTTTAATGCCATCAGTGACCCATTTTTTCCAATTGTGTGAATTTCGACAGTTAATCTGAAGCTCTTTTATAATACGACGACGAGCTTAAGTTAGTATTTTGCCGGAAAACATTGTTGAAATGCGGCGCGTGATCTTAAAGCCAGTCACGCTTTTGAAGTTAGCCATCGTGATACATTTCCTAGACTTCTACATATGGATCTACCTATATATTAAAGTAGAAAAACAACTGACGACCCAATTATTGCGTCACGAGACGCGTCATTAAACTGGTCGACCGGTAAATTTAAATCAGGAATGCGGAAGCAATTAACTTAAGTCTCTTTTTTAATTTAATGTAATATTTCATTATAAAGAAAATCTACAGAACTCATAAATATTATTGCAAAGAACGTTTTCTGTTAATTGGATAAAGAGAGATAACAGTGACAAAAGGAATAAAATACAACCTCAAACATCACACTAGATCCAGCGAGCCTCACAACTAAATTCGCCGGTTATTTCTTTCAATTATTTTTTATTTTCTGGGATGATCGGATGAACGAGTAAATAAATATTTTGACAAGCAAGATATTGGGTGATATTATTAATGAAGGTTTGACTTTGATATAAGAGCACTAATGATAATGATGCGTTAATGAAATTTATTTACAGTAAGATGACCGGATGGCCGAATAGTGAAATATGTGTACCTATCTTAACAAGTTCGCAGTAACCAATAATCGCAGCAGCATCGAAAATACGAGCGATCAGCTCGTCTCACGTATTCATACCTTAATCTTGTAAACCTTACTTTTCATTCACCCCCAAAAACAATATCGAAGAAATAATAATATATAAATAAATAAATAAATAATAATAATGCTGGATGTATCCAGCATCGGTGATGGAAGGACCTCTGAAGAAGCTCGCCACTCGTGCTAGCGAAACGTTAGGAAGCAATTCCAACCAACGTCGGCCTATAGACCCGAATCAGGACAACACCAGCTAATCAACTGGCCGCGAAAGCCTCAACCAATTTGATTGAACACTTTGTTTAAAATGACACACTACCACCTTCCGAAATAGTTCCCTTTCCGCAGGAAACCCGCTATATAATAAAATCTTGACAAACAATATACATGTTTCGATAGCCATATAAACTGTAAAGGCAAGATTAAACCTCGAATAATAAAAATTATAATGTTATGCCAATAATTGGAGTTGCGAAATTGGAAGATGTTATGATGGCCGAACGGTCGGAGTATTTGACTCCAACAAGGACGTCCACAGAGTGACAGAATGGATCACAGAGTACAGACAAAAAAAAAACTGTTCATTGAAATATAGTTAAATGCGTCCTTTACATTTTTGGCTCTTCTTGAAATTCCTTTTAAAGTTTTATCGTATCTTTTCTTGTATTTTATTTACTATTGACCTGACGTGTCAGGTGATGTATAATTACTATTTGGCATTGCCGATCTACTTAGAATTCCGCTAGTAAAAGTAACTAGTCATAATTAATTGTCATCAGATATTTAAATTGTATTAGGAATGCCAATTATATGTTTGGTATACAATTATTGTTGTCGACTTATTTTATATCTACCGTTGCGAAAAATTGCCAACAAAAACCATTGCGGTATTTTCAGATATTTTGTATGACATCTAGATTGAAAAATGAATTTGCAAAATTGTTGTCTATTTGGAAATACACACCCTGATGTATCTCGAGAAATTTCGAGTAACTGAGTTAATCGTCAAATTGCGATGTAGTATTCTAAATCGCGCGTTTTCACAAAAAGTAGCATGTGTGCGTTGCCCCAAAACAGATATTAACAATCTTCGGGCAAAATCGATATTGATGAAATCGACGCCGCAAATAGATCTGAGAGTTTGAAAAAATTATTAAAAGTGAAATTTAATAAGATTAACGAATGGCAAGCAATGTCTTTGGAATTCCTGCTAAGCCGAGACAGAATGAGTTGACATAAATGGATAGAGGAATACCCAGGAGTGAGATCTGTATTATATGTCTGTCCTTCTCACACATACACAACTATTTTTAAAAATAGATCAACATTTGCGTTTTTGAATAGTTCGCTTGTCACGTTTACATTTGTTTTTTTGTAATCAACAATTTTATTTCAAGTTAGGTAACGATGTACATTTTTTTGGCATGATCATGATAAATAAGAAAAATATTTACTTGTATCAGTACGTGTGTTAAATCCTCCTTTTTTATCTCTTTTGTAGTAGGTCGTTAAAAAATATATTAGCTGACTACAAAACATACGATTAAGGTAAAGTGCATTTCAGTGGTATTTTTTAATGCGTTTTAAGGTGTATTTTTTAACCCCTGACGCAAAAAGGAGGAGTGTTTGTCTGTCTGTCTCTGTTTGTGGCATCGTAGCACCAAAACGGATGAACCGATTTCAATGTATTTTTGTGTTTGTTTGTTTAAAAGAGTGTGATTTCGAGAAGAGTTTAGTATTTAAGTCGGAAAATTTTTTAATTTAAAAAATTACGGACATGTAGGCAAACCAAATGCACATCATCTTGCGGTGGGTTTCCTGCCTCATAAACAAGAAATAGTAGATTGTATATCTAGATGTGCAATGGACTTATATTACGACGAGTGATAGCGAGTTTTTACAGTCACACGAGTCGTGTCATAATACCATTACGCACGAGCTTTATATGGTATTTTTTGCCATTATACCCACTACAAAATACCTACTTTTCACTTCATTTTCAAAAAATGTTGACAGTTCATTTGCATCGCCATCTTTACTTTTACAGTATGCCGTGAAGGTCGTGAGTATGTAATGACAGGCGTATAGTGCGGTAAGTAAAACACTTTCCGCATACCTGCTTGTTAAATAACACATTAAAGGCCGCTATACATACATCGAAAGTAGCTATTTTGTAGTGGGTATGGCAAAAAATTCACAGATTTCGCAATCCTTGCATCCATCGAGGACATTGGAAATGATAACAGCATATATGAAACATAATTAACTGTTTATTATACACACAATATTTATCAATGCACTATTTAGTTTTGTCAGGAATAACCCTATTATTCTTCAGTTATATACGCGTTCACTTTTGCTTGATTACTTAACTTTTAAATGGATTTTTCTACAGTATTTATTAACATTTGCTCAAAAATAACACCGCAGATCGTCGCAAATACCTCTCAATTAACTAGACATGATATAAAACACATTTCGAAAAAATTGCACTTGTTCAATTTTGCATGATTGCTCCTCACTTGATCGCGACACCGTTGTCTTTTGGCCTTGAACGAAAACTCGTAACTCTGCCCCCATATACGAACATAAACATTTCCAATGTTAAAAATATTTATTTAATTTTGAGGTTGTATACAAATGGAAACATGATGAATAAATAAAAGATACTAAATCACAAACGATTTTAATGAAAGCTTCATATAAACATCATGCGAAACTTGAGGTTACTGGATCCTTGCATACCAGAATATTACATTCAGAATGAAAAATATAACGCCTCTTTTACAGTTTATAATTACTATTAGGTCTGATTTTATAAATTATTAACTCTGATTTACAAGAAATTGCGGTCCTTCGAGAAATACAGGTTGAAGAAAAGATTGCGTGGCATAGAATCGAATTCATTTGGCGTTTACCCAAAATAGCGTCGAGAGAGCTGGAACCGTGTTATAGGCGAAGGGAAATGATTTGGGATGAAGGCTGCACCGTGCAGGGAGTAATTTCCCTTATTGAATACTCTTAATCTGTAAAATTGTAGCGGGACCATTCTATTATTTGTAGACCTTTTTAATTTATAAAAGCATTGAAAATCTGATCGTAGTGTTTTGTTAAAAAAGAACATTTTTCATCTTTACAGGTGTGCGCTTATTCATTCTGTTTACAACAACTGATAGGCGTCCTATTGACAGACCGGAAGTGGTTCTTCTGCAGCGCGACGCATTCCAAAACTACGGTTTACAAAGTTGTTTAAATAAGGTAAGCAACAATAATTAATACGCATAATAATTATTATCTAAATGCATTATTTAAAACACAATGCGTTTATTTTGTCTGAAAACTTTCAGCGGTTTCCAACTTCCACTTGACCGATTTTGGTATATTTTTAGGGTTCTGTACCTTCAAACGTTTCTACTTTTTTCAGCTTCCCTTAAGAACGCCTAGTTCGATTTTGATGAAACTTGGTTAACTACTGTATCCAAACTTATAATATAGAGGAATTTTTTTATCTGCAAGCTACGATCGGATTAAGATAAGTTTTCTGTCATAACTGACGGACAAAAATAAACGTTGAAAAAACGGTTTATTTTATTCTCTTTGGAATTTTTTTTTGAGGGTAGAAAATCGCCGAGGAATCGAAATACTGTTTCGCAAATTTGAAAGAATTAAACATAGCATCATGACCATGTAATAATATTTATGATGGGTGACCCATATTATAAGTTTAGTTTATCCAATGACCTGAATTCGTTAACTCGCTTGAATAGTCCAGACCTGAGTATTTAATTCAGCGCGGTTACAATCGTCACATATTTTGTACAGGGTGTAACGGAGAGTTAAAACAATCATAATAATAGATGTAAAAATATATTATTTGGTTATACAGCCAATGGTTATTATTCGCTCAAATTTTATTAACTTTACGCTTCCGTACTTTCGATGAAAAAAACGGAACATTTTAAAAACATTCATATAAAAAATTAACATTAAGATATAATCAAATTGGTTGCATATCCAAAGAATTTTTTATATCTATTCAACTACAACATAGTCATATTAAACTCATATCACTTAAATCAACCATAATAATAATTATTATACCCTTTTTAGGCGCGACCTAAGCAAAGCTAGAACTGCCTATATAGTATACAGGGTGTATCACAGGATTGAGAACATAGAAAATAAATGAGTGCAACAGGGAAGACATAAACAAAATGGGTAGCGTGACAAAGATTGAATACACATGGCTAACTCAACTAAACTAATTTTCACAGAAAATCGAACATAGGGAAAACCCTATGTTCGATTTTCTGTGGTACACCCTGTATACACTCGCTTTGTCTGTACATCTGTGAGTCTGTAACGGTTTTTTTGTATCAGTCGTACAGCCTAAACAGCTTAACCGATTTAAAAAAACTTTTGTCTGTTTGAATCGTCTCGGGGTCTATTTGATCCTAACGTCGCCCGATTTTTGAATTTTGTGGGAATGAAAATTGTAAGAAATGTACCTAATCATATTTAAAACATTACATAATGAAAGAATCGCTTAAGTCGACCGTTTCTGAGATATTTCGAAACAGGCTTCCGAAAAGCTTGCAAAATTATATTCAAGAAGGGGTGGCGGGGTAAGCACAAGGGGAATAACCGGGGACTTTTGTAAAAATACGTGTCTAAAGGTGTTCTACCATCTGTGAAAAATCCAGCTCTATGGGAATTATTTGCGACTTTGGGTGATTTTTTCCATTCATTTACTGGGCTATTAACTCTTATTTAACCTAGATCGAGGACGGTTTCATTACTTATTAACAATTCTGAAAAATATTGTTCAAAATAATAATAATAATAATAATAATTATAGCTAATGTTAAAAATTGAATTAAATTAAAGGATTATTTAAATTTATGTATAATTAGTACTCATAAGGTCCTGATGATGTAAGCAAGAACTTACGAAACGTCGACTGTATTATACAATTAATAAGCAATTTAAAATAACAGTAGCTATTTAGAACTTGTTAATAACATGAAAAATACACATTTAAATATAATAGTATAATCAAATATAAATAATTTAAAAACAAATAATATATATCAATATATATTTTGTACATTACGTTAATTCAAAATAACAGTTTGAAATCAGCGCTAATCCTTTAGCCAATTAAAATCGTTTTTCAAAAAATCTACTGACGCTCTTTTTAGCGTGTTTTGTTTTTTAGTTAACAAACAATCCATTTTGTTGTCACTTTGTCTTTGTTGTGCTCTCAAAGAAAGTAAAGTTCCTCGACTCTGAAAGTTTGTGTGCAGGTCAAAATTATATATAATTTTAAAATGGAAGTGATTACGATCATTTTGGCATAATTTTTATCCGGGGTCCGAAAATTTGTGGCGTTTTATTTGACGATGCAGTATTCTATACCATATGAGATAAGTAAGTTATATATTTGAAAACTCATTTTTCAATTTTTAAAGTTGCTTTGCTTATGAAAATGTGTATAATTACTGATTTTGGGTCATTCTTAATGTTTTGGAATAGATTTTGATCGGTTTTTGTAACTTTTATTTGCGAATCTGTCAAATGCGTTTGTTGGTTAGAACTCAATATTGGGGTACGTTGGCCAGTGAATATTTCATACACATTTCACAGGTGATTTCAAGTTTCAACGGATCTATACCGACTATTTCGAAATCGATTTTGATGGACTGTTAACTTAATTTTTCATGAAGACTTTATGTTTTAGGTATACGTTTACATAAATTAAGTGCAAATAATAGTTTTTTTAATTAAATGTGATCTTTTTTCGTGAAATTTGTGTTTTTTTATAACCTCAAAACTGGTTCTATTACTGGGCCAATTATTGACAGTGTTTTTAATAACAATTACAATATTAATTAATTCATATATATGCTTTTGACAACTTCAAACGTATTTTCCATGAAAACTAATAAATAATATGATTTGTATTAAATATTAGACGTTAAAAATATTATTTAATAGGTAATTTATGTGACTTTGTAGTTTGCGATCGGTGAAAGATCTTGTCAGGAAATTTGACTCTTAAATAACCTGGTAGAAATAAACTCTTGTGGAATTTTTATTTTTCTGTATTTTCTTTTGTTCAGTGGCGCGCAAATTTTTTCAGTCGCGCCTCCTATTAGAGTTACTTCAATATTCATAAAGTTTGAATTGACTTTTTTTTATTTTTCAGGAAATCTATTGGTTCCGCATATACATGCAAGCTGTTGAAAAAAACGTGCTTCTACTATTAAATGCACCAGCAGCGTCGACAGACAGTGGCGTAGAAAAGAGGGGAGGAAACGCTTACTTATCTGCACAATGTGAGTACAATGAAAACATTTTTTCGATTTATAAAATTATTTTGATGAAAATGTCAGGAATCGGATACCTAAGTATAACAATGCAATTAACGTCATTTTCTCATTATGTCGTAGTATACCACACCATTACTTCATTTTACCACAGAACTGAGTAATTATCAATATAATTCAAATTATACGCGCGTGTTATAGACTAGGTACTCTATAACACGCGCGTATTAGGTATTAGATTTTATGTACCTGGATAGAACGAATTATATAAAAAATAGATTTGGGCCCATCTGAAAACCCATGCTATTTCAATTTTGTTGATTTCCTACTTCCCAGGGCTTGAGAATAGCCGAGCGTTTAGCAATGCTGTTGTTTACATGGCGTTGCTATGGTTCCTCTATTACAAGTCCCCAGTTCTCGGGTTCTAGCCCGAGAGCTGGGGCGTCGCGGCGCTATCCTAGAGGAGTCACAATTTCAGAACTTCAGTCCTGATTTGAGAAGTTATGGTCAGAAAAGCAAGCTCATCCTGCTCATTAATTGTTTTGTTTGCAGTTTTGTATATTTTCTAATTATTAGAATTAAAATCTAATAAATAATAATTAAGATTCTATATTCTTTGGAGTTTTCTTTGAATAATAAAGAATGCAACCTGTAAAGGGAGTCGCAGTAAAGATTGGGAACCCCTGGTGTAGACTGTAGAGGTCGATAAAGTTACCAATTTTAGATCGCTTTTGTTATTGCTCTATCTCTAAATTCATGTTGTTCAAAAGTAAAATAGTCGTCGTGTTATTATAAGTACAATGATAAATTTCCTTTTCGTATGGTACCCTCGGTGCGCGAGTCCGATTTGCAATTGACCGGTTTTTTAGTTTTCTCTTTAAGGAAACATCAAACACATTTTTGAAGTATTAGAAATACCTTGTATTATGTCCGTCTTGTGACTTCTTGTGAATTTAAACTATGCGTTTCAGCAACGAGTTGCCATCTTCAGGTGTGGTAAATTCACAAGAAGTCACAAGACGGACATAATTCAAGGTATTTCTAATACTTCATAATATATAGTGACTTGGAGACCCAACACTTTAAAAATGTATCATAACAAACACATATTCCAAGCATGTGAAAATACTTTGTCGATAATATCGGAATTTGTTTGTAAATATCAGAAGTAGGTACTATAAACTTGTGCCGTTTAGCACGTATGAAACTCATACCATATTATTATCAAAGATAAGAGATATTATGTAGAAGAAAATGAATTATCTCAATGTAGAAGTGCATTAAAACTGCATGTTGATATTTCCAAAGGAAAGATTTAGTGGTTACTTTACTTATTAATGACTACTGCCTGATTTTTTTGTTGTTATATTGAACTAAAAATGGAGATTATAAAAAAAGCTCAAAATATTCTTATAAAAACTCTCTTTTTTAACACGCTTATATTAGCTTCACCTGTATGTTTGCGTGCTTGCTTGCTTGTTTGTCAGTTTGTAACCGACTTCTTTGAACTTGATTTTGACCAACTTTGAACGGTCAGATTTAGTTTAAACTTTGTCGACTTATCAAGGACCGACGACAATACAATAATTCCATAAGTTTGTCCCATTATCCTGACCAGGATCTCCAGGACTAAAAAAAAAAAAGCAAAAAATTTCAGATTGAACTGAAACTTTGCACACTTATCAAGGACCGACTACAATACAATAATTCCATAAGATTGTCCCATTATCCTGACCAGGATCTTCAGGACTAAAAAGCAAAAATAAATTATAATTTAAAAAAACTAAAAAACACGCTTTAATGAACTAAAAAGTAAAAAATAATTAATTTTATTGTAAAAAAGCGTGGGGTAGTATGAAAATATGATACAAAGCACCCCACGCTTTTTTACAATAAAATTAATTATCTTTTACTTTTTAGTTCATTAAAGCGTTTTTTTAGTTTTTTTAAATTATAATTTGTAGACAACGGACGGTGAGCTATAATATAATATTATAATATCATACATATTACAAAAATATCGCTTGTGATTAAAAAGTACAAAACTCCGCGCATTGCCGCTGTAAGATATTATCCATATCCAAGCGATTTTTATGAAAGTACGAATATGTTTTCTGAGCGATATTAATTTGCACTATATCACTGTCCTCTTGCTTCTTAATGTCGCCCACAGATGTCCAGCCGCCGTCGGCCATTTTGTTGTTTACATTTGATTTTGGCGATTTTTTTCTACACCTTTCCAATTGTATTTCAGAAAGTGTCAGATTTCAGATTAGTCAATTGTATTTCAGAAAGCGTAATTTGTAATTTAGAGGTCGTCAATTGTATATTTCATAAAATAATTAAAATGAAATGTGCTTAATTTTTTTCCTACCAACAGACTTTTTTTGACCCTAAGTTGAATTTACAAAGCTGATCTTCATGTTCTTAGCTGCAATGAAGCTTAAAGCTATATGTATAATTGTGCGATTTGCCGTTTATCCATGTTGCGAAAACATTCAATTGACTAATCTGAAATACAATTGACGCTTTCTGAAATTCAATTGACTAATCTGAAATACAATTGACACTTTCTGAAATACAATTGACTAATCTGAAATACAATTTTACTTTCTGAAATTAAATTGATCTTTTCTGAAATACAATTGGAAAAGGTGTAGTTTATTGCATTTTATCGTTTAGTATCTACTATTTGTGAATTTTATGATTATTAATATTAATTATTGTTAACAATATTTTTGAAATGGAAATTGCTAGTCGCTCTGACGAATTAATGCTTTCCTGCATATTTGTAATTTTCTTCTTTATATCATCTTTTTAACCGACTTCAAAAAAAGGAGGAGATTCTCAATTTGATGCATATTTTTTATGTATGTAGGTACATTGTACACCGATTACTCAGGAATGGCTGAACCGATTTTGATGATTATTCTTGTACTTAGGGACACACATAACACTTGTTAATTTGTTATCGGATTTCAGTGTACGGCGTGCGCTGTCTGTCTTCGCGTACGATGTTGCGAAGGCATCAGGTACGTCGTGCAACTATTGTTAATCTTTAGCTAGCTGCGTATTCCGCGGTCTCTAGGATTTAGGAACCGAGAGGACATCCGCGTTGGACCGCAGTTAGGGATCTAGATCTTGGGGCGACTCGTTTCGTAACGCTAATTACGAAAAAAGTTGTCCCACAGCCTCGTTCGAACAGCAGGCTTACGTCCTGTCGCAACGGCTGTAAGTGTAGTCATAACAATAAATGCACAGCCGTTGAGACCCAAGCGAGGGCCGACGCCCGCTGTGAAGGGCGATGGGTGTTTGTTCTTCTTGACTCCGTGTAGGATTTTGTGGATTTAGGCTTTTCACAGAAAAAGAGTCTAACTAATATCATTTCGCTCTGGTGATTTTTTTTCAGGTTTTTGACGTTAATTTTCATTCTTTTTTTGTTGTTAGATGTTTTTTTAAGCAGTATGTTTTTCAAAATCAAATTCGTATAAAGAGAACATCTAATTGGTGTCGTGATATCGTTTAGTTTAAATTGGTGATATTATATAATGCAATTAAGACGCTAATGACCTAAATTGTCGATCGTCTATATTCTACAATAAAATAAGAGTTCTAAAAATTATTTGTTTATGCGTGAAATTATAAAAAAGTGCTAAAATAAGTTCTTATAAAAATACCATTGTGGGCCAAATGGTATTTTCTAGATTGCGTAATATATTTTATTACGTCTCGTTAAATAAGCACTTAGTTGTACAGAAAAAGTACTGAAAAAACGTCCAACGATGGCAGATTAGACCTGCCCAACGATGGAAAGAATTGACAACTACACCCCCTTTATTCATTTTTTCTTAAGTCAATTATTTTGTGAATCAGTAAATAAACTTTCAATTTTTACAAATGATTTTTTATTAGCTTGTGTTTTGAACAAAGTAGCGATAATTTGATTACTGTTTTTTTTAAATATTTGGAGTTTGTTTTTTGACATTTAAAAATTAACTTAAAAAATATAGATTAGATAATTTTAAAATTGTTTGAATTCGTAATTCGTTGATTAATATTACTTCATTCGTTCGTAGCCCATAATAATATGTCCACATTTCAATGCAATGATTCCGACTATTATAATATTATGTATTTGTATTTTTTGGTGGTGGTAATTTCTCTCCCAGGATACAATTACCTGTAACCCCTGGGGGCGCAGGGATATGCAATATGTATATTAGAGTGTAATGTTGAATTTGAATTTAATTTCAATTTGATCTGTTTTTTCCAAAGTATAAATAAAAAAACTCAGTTGTCGACCGTCTTATAATCTTTAAATAATAATAATAATACAAAAGAACGATAAAATGCTTTAAGTAATAATTTTAATGCTTCTCTTATGTAATCCATAAAGCAGCTTTAAATCTAGATTTAAGAACGTCATTTGTTTCCAACTAAATGGAGATCTCCCTGGGGCGTCGCGGCGCTATCCTAGGGGTGTCGCAATTTCAGAACTTCAGTACCGATTTGAGAAGTTATGCTCAAAAAAGCAAGCTCATCCTGCTCATTAATTGTACCTATTGTCTGTATTTTTTTGTTTTCAAATTTTAAGAATTAGAATCTAATCAATAATAATTAAAATTCTATATTCTTATTGGAGTTTTCTCTGATTAATAATAACTTTATTGTACTGCGCTAGAGCTACACACAGTATCTTCTTTTAGAAGTGCGTCGCAAAAAATTGCAATCTGTAAAGGGAATTGCAGTAAAGAAAAGATTGGGAACCCTTGGCCTAAAGGATGGCCTTTAATAAAACTAAATGGCAGGGCAAAGATTTGACTTTCTCCAACACCCGCACTTTATATTTAGTAATATGTTTCCCATTCCACTTTATCATTAAACGTACGGGTAAAGGCCGATTACCATATTCATAGCGTTTATATAATACTAGCGGCCCCGTCCGGCTTCGCCCGGGTGCTAAGAAAGCCCGGGTGCAATACACTACTCACTCGCTTCGCTCGTTCGCTTGAATATTATAATTACGAACAAATTTGATTGCCATAAAAAAAGTTATAGTGAGTTAACCTTAAAAGATAGACATATTATGCTGTCGCGGACTTTTTTTTAGAACTTTTAAAGGGGAACAATTCCGTCATACATGATTTTTGCGTAACTTTAACCGTTTACGCAGCGGAAGCTCTCAAAAGGAATACTTTTTCCCGTTTTTACAACATTTTTCATTGATGTTCCGCTCCTATTGGTCGTTGCGCGAGTTTGACTCGCACATGTCCGGTTTTTTTCTTAACTGAAATAATTGATTATTTCAATTACTGTATTATAGTAATTAGTGTTTAAGTTCTCGAAACAAAAAATAAAAGAAAAGTCGACGTCATTGGTAGCGGAAACATTCAATCAAAAGGGTCTTGATTAAGTAAGAAAAACAGAATTTTTAAATTTGGCAAAGAATCACGTCTTCATATAAAAATCGTTTTAAACTGTCAAAGATTTAACATTCCTTGGCCTAAATAAACAAAATATTTTGTTGAGTTGTTTGTTTATGTTTTTAATTTTCGTAATAATTTTACGCGCAAAAATGAACCGTCATTGTGTTTTGCGTCTCTTGAGAACTGTCTATATGACTATATAGAATGATACATTTTGTCTAAAATTATGTAACAATAGATTTGTTTTCCAATTAATCAAAAGTCGGGAATATATATAGTTTTTAAAATTTAATCATCAATATAAACCCAAAAGTATAAATTATTCTTTGTTATTGATTTTTAGCTATGTTTTTTTTCGGTTTCAGTTTTGATTTTAATTTTTTTTAAGTTGTAATTTTTAGTAGCAGGCCTCGACATTCAAATTAATGTCGAAACGAAAAATGATAGTTCAATGAGCCATTTTCCTGAGAGTAGTTCTTTCAATTATCCACGAGAGGCAGCACTAGGGAATGCAATCTCGAGCCGAGATTGGCAATTCGAGATCTCGCGAGATAAGTTTGGATTCGAGATTGGCAATTCGAGATCTCGCGAGATTGTCTCGTTCGAGATCTCGACCATATCGGGTCGAGATCTCGAACGAGATTTCAAACACGAGATTGCCTGCCCACGAGATTAAATCTCGAAAAATGGCTCGAGATCTCGCGAGATCGAGATTGCGTTCCCTATAGGCAGCACTTGTGGTAGGTACAAACATTCTTTATTCTCCATTAGTGTCGTGTCATTTTAGTGGTATAACTTGATTATTATATTATTATTATTAAATTAATTAAATAATTAAGTTATACCACTTTAAAATGACACGTCACTAATGGGGAATAAAGAATGTTTGTACAACAAGTGCTGCCTCTCGTGGATAATTGAAGGAACTACTCTCAGGAAAATGGCTCATTGAAAACGATTTAATACGATAATATTATGTTATAAAAGCCGACGTGCAGGTGTTATATTGAAAATACAGGTAAAGAAAAACTATACATAACATTGTATAACGTACAAACAAATAAATGAGGGAATGTTTAAATTTTAGGAAAAACATGAAGTAACCGCAGCGGGCGGGATTCACAGCTAGCAAAGATCGACGGCTTCGACGTACCTATATATAGCATTTGTTTTGACATCCGTTATAATTATTTCGGAATCGAAGCTCTGGTATAAAGCAACTGAGAGCTTAAATTTATATTTATGCTAGCGACCCGACCCGGGTTCGCCCGGATGCAATGAATTTATGATTTAATGCATTAATCACTTGCATCGCTCGTTCACTCCAGTTATTACAGTATATTATGTCTTAAAACAAAGTATCATCTATCGACCAGTGGAAAAAAAATTGAAATCGGTTCAGTAATTTATGAGATTACTCCCGATTTTTACCCGGGCGAAACCGGGCCGGCTAGTTATTATAGCCTATGTCCTAAAGCAAAGTATCACCTTTCGAAAAATGAAAAAAAAATTGAAATCGGTCTTCTGAGATTGCCCGCGATTTTTACCCGGGCGAAGCCGGGCCGGCTAGTTATTATAGCCTATGTCCTAAAGCAAAGTATCACCTTTCGAACAATGAAAAAAAATTTGAAATCGGTCTTCTGGGATTACTCCCGATTTTTACCCGGGCGAAGCCGGGCCGGCTAGTTATTATAGCCTATGTTCATCTCCATTGCGGAAGCTACCCGTGTACAAAATTTCACAGAGATTCGTTGAGTAGTTGAGGCGTGAAATCGGAACAAACAAACAAACTCACTTTCGCATTTATAATATTAGTTTGGAGATCTATGTTAAAATTTATATTTGCGTATAAATTCCTTTATTTTATCTACTGAACTGTTTCTACACGTTCCCGCAGTTTTTATTTACTCAAACCTCCCAAGTATTTGTATACACGACTGTAACAGAACACAACTGTTTTCGTTCGCCAAAAATATTAATTTTCGGAGCGTTGAAGGTCATGAAAAGGCGAAATTCTTCAAGTGATGACTCATACGCCATTCGTATAACATTGTGCACAGCTTTTTCTAAAAACGTTGTTTTTTCCTTTAAAACACGTTTGGTTTTGGGAGCCAAAAATCTTCTGTGTGTGAAGACGCAATAACGAAATGCAACGAAAATAAGTGTTTGCACCTGGCAAACGTCAAGCTTGGATACACGTTTTTTTTGTACTAAAAATTATTTTGAACCAGGAAATATTTTACTCGAGAAAATAAAACAGTTCAATTTTATATTCACTGTTCTAAATTGAATTCCGTAGGGCTTGAGAATAGCCGAGCGTGTAGCAATGCTGTTGTTTACATGGCGTTGCTATGGTTCCTCTATTACAAGTCCCCAGTTCCCGGGTTCTAACCCGAGAGCTGGTAAAAGTGTCCATTGGATTTTCAATTTATTATTAAAAAAAAAATAATGAAGAAAATATGAATTGGTGCTAGGCTCACATAACCTTAGCTGTTGGTGGTCTTTAAAACACAATTTTCTTTTAGCGATAGTCATGGAACTTGAACAAAATGATTAGAAATTATTCTGACAGCTAAAACGTTATCATTTTGTTCAAGTTCCATGGCTATCGCTATCTGTTTTTGAGGTAATTTTGGCATTTTAATATCAAATTTCTGCCGTTACAAAGCATACAAAATTAATTTTGTTTAATGATTTAGATGCAGAATTTTATGTTCTAAAACTTTATTCGAAGATATTTTTCTTAAAATAATTAGGGGAGCAGGAAATCGCAAAAGTTTGATATTACGGGTTAAATCCCTATTACCTGTAAAACGATTCAGCACCCTGTATATATGAACGGAGTCATCTAATTTCTTATAAAATATTATTGCAGCATCATTTTGAAAATGTCGTAACAGTTCTTACCGGAAAATTACATTTCGTATAATTTCCAAATTGTGTTTGTTGTGACACAGAATCATAACAAATCCATCCAAATTTTTAGTCATAACAACGTTTTTTTTGTAATTTAAGCTTCGAATCCAAACTTAGAAAAGTATATACATCTAAAATATAAACATACAATTATTTTGTTCGTCGCGTGGACCGATATGACGTCATAGTTAAGTAAAAAAGTTTTGGTAAACTTTGCGAAAGAGACGCTAAAGTAAAGCGTTCAAGATCACTGCCAACAAATAAAAGATATTTTTGTAAAGCAGTTCAAATAATATTATATAAACATCGGTTCCTTTAAGGTGTATTGACACATCGGCGGGACGAAAATACCTGAAACGGGGCGCAACACGTGGGACACAATAATAACTATTATACGAGTCATTAATATCACTTGCCGATAATTATCAAATGAAAATATTACACGCGCTTAATAATGGGCATATAACAGGGAAAATGGAACGTGTAATATTTAATTTGAAATACATATTTGTATTTTTCACTTCGTAATCAATCTGGCCTTCTACCAGGGACGTAGCCAGCATTTTTTTTTGCATGGGCTCAGGGGGGGGGCGGAAGGAGCGGCTCGCTCCGGGTCTCTGATCTTGGGTTATCGCATGGGCCAAATTGCATGGGCTATGGCCCACCCGCAGCTACGTCTATTCCTTCTATACACACACAACATTGGCACAAAAATACCTGCAAATCAAACGGTGTATAGAATAAGGATCAAAGGTTTTTTACTTCCCACCTCTACTATGGTAGGGAAGTAATGGATTTAGTCCGAAAAAAATATTTCGAGATTTTAACAAATCTTCACGTTTTGAGACCCTAGCAATCGTTTAAGATCATTTTCAGACTGATGCCTGTATGTGTGTGTGTATGTGTGTGTGTGGATGTGTGTATGTGTGTGTGTGTGTATGTGGTCAATTTTTCGCCTTCGATATCTTAAGAACGGAACAACATACGGGCATGCCGATTGTTCTATTGTGTTTATCAGCCTTTAACTTAGATCTGATTAGATTTTGAGTCAAATCGGTTCAGTGGATCCTGAGATATTCAAAAAAACGTTCTCAATGTCACGTATTAACATAGGTAAAAAAAAATATAAATGAATTCTAGATGTTATAATATGAAAAAAATGTAAATATTTTTTTTCTCTAAAATGTATAGTTTACGAGAAAAAAAATATTTTACTAAAAAAAATAAAAATTGTACGTAAATCAAGGTAACCATGATTTTTGCTATATTAAGCTAGCCATCAGTAGATCACCAAACAAAAAAGAGGGCCATGCTTTTTTCAAAGAATAAAAATTAAATTGTGTTTTAAAGACCACCAACAGCTAAGGTTATTTGGGCCTAGTCAAAGAATAAAAAAAAGAGTGTTTATTTTTTGAAAATATTTACTAGGTGGGAAGTATAGGACTGGTCATCAGTCGAATTTTTATACTTATAATATGGATTTTTTTTTTGGGTTGGATTTTACATTACAAATAGAACATAAAACATTTTTTTTTTTTGAGAATTTTTCGGAAGCTTTATCTACAATAAAAAATCCCAAAAGTGTATATTTCTCAGTATAATTTAAAACACGGTAATATGCCGCTACAATAATGACGTAACAATCAGTCAGTCTGTGATTGGCTGACAAGATTTACTGTCACGCCCACTCATCTGTCAAATTGAGAGCAAACTACTATAGACATCGACTTCTTGTAAGTCAATGGGTATTATACTGTGGTCAATGCTGCTAGGCATATAATTTATACACATCTCTTTCTAGAGATAAAGAAGTGCGTAACTGTCTTCTACGTCATCATATGGCGGTTTATGTTTATTGTTTAAAATATACATATACTTTAATTATATACCGCGGATTGTCCATTTACTCAATGTGCGGTGAGTGAAGTCCACAAAGAGAGCAAAAATATATCTGTGTCTCTTTTGACGAAGTTATTCCGCATTTATTCCGATGATGTCATTGGTCGATGTACGGACGTTCCATCTGAACAAAATGTAAACAAAACGCTTGACAGCTGTTGACATTATAACGTAACCTAGTTTAATTTTGTTAAAAACAGTTTTTTACTCATATTCCTTGAAATTCATAGTGATATAAGAAGTAAACACAGGTTTCGGATCTTTTTAGGCATAATAATATCACTATCAACTGAAGTATTCCATGAACTGAAGTATAAACACCACTTGAAACGTAATATATAAAGACAAAGAAATATGTCATGGATGCCATTGACGTAAAACATCAGTGCCCCAGTTGTCAATAGTATACCTTCTCTCTTTTAAAAATTCTGTCTTTGTCTATGGAAGTAGCCAATCAGGAACCTGCCAGCTGGGTTCCCATAAAAAAAGACAGAAATATATACCCGCACGTATGTTGGCTTCACGGTTTTTGATCTATCAGCAGTACAGATTTCTTATGTACATGAAAATATATATATTTCTTTAATTCTTGTTTGCAATTAAGAGGAAGGATAAAAAAACGAAAAAGTTGGTTTACATTGTTTATATAATATGCATGGGGAATAATATGCACTGTTCAAAATAATCAAATTTTGATAAGTGGGACGACCCTACTGTGTTAAGAATTGCGAAACTCAATGAATACACCTTTATATCCTTCTATCGATTACAAAATATTTCACGATGACGCAAAGCTGAATGGTATAAAATACGTCATTATTTCCAGAAAATGCAATTAATTTCGTTGTAAACAATTTATTCATAAACATCCACGTTCCGTTCAATGCTCCAATAGTTTACGTGGTGGGTGTTGCGATTCATCTTTTGGGTACAATGTTTGCATTAAATTTATAGAAACCCGTGGGCAGTCAAAACTTATTAAATAATAAATATACAAAAAAAAACGGACTACTGCAGCATTGCTAACACAAAAGTACAAAACAAGCTTGAAGCTGCCAACGAAGTCGATTGAACAATGTGCTTGGCACTAATTTATAAGAACATAATAATTCTGTTGAAAAATAATATGCCTTGTCGCTGATTAATTTTTTTAATATCGTCGATGTTTTTCGTAAATTTACAAGCATTAACTGCATATCTTTCGTTGATAGCATTTTTATTTTATTTCGTATAAAAATATTCTCGAATTCGATAAGAAAATGATTGTGAATCAGACGAAAAATATTTATCTTCTAGTTTTTAGGGTTCCGTACCTCCGATGTTTGTCCGTCCGTCTGTCACAAGGCTCTGTCTCACAAACGATAAGAAATAGCTAGTTAAAATTTTCACAAATTGTGTGTTGTTGTGGCATTCATCCTGGCAAATAATTATTAGAATTAAACAAGCCGTGAGGTGGGTCGTTTATTAGGACTAAAGTGCGACCCTTGAGGTCCACACGACGAACTTCCCAGTTTGATAAATATTTAATAATAATAATTAAATTAGATATTACACAGAAAAGTAATCATTTTAATCATTAAAACATAATTATTATTTATTTTTAACAATAATTAAAAAAAAAACGGCTGAACCGATTTTTATTATAAAATTTATGTCGGATTAAAATGACGCTAACACGCCTCGATTGACACCCTTATACGAAGTCGATATAATTTTTTATTCGCGAGATATTGTGTAAAATCTACTTTTTTGGAGTCTATTTGGTTAAGAAAAAAGAACGGCCGAACCGATTTTGAAAAAATTTCTTTCAGATCATATTTACGTTAATACGCGTCGATTGGCACCCTAACGTAGTTGATATCATTTTTCATTCTCGAGATTTCGTCTTAGAAAGAAATGGACAAATACGTACATACGTACACACACACACAGAGACATCTTTCTAAAAAGTGAGTGTGGTGACCTTGAAACATAAAAATTTGTTATACATTTTGATTTCGATTTTCGGACCCATTACAATAACTTTCAATGGGAAGTTAATAATAAACCAAAAAAAAGTAAAAGATTGAACATCCTGTATCTTTGAAACAAAGCATATTCAGCGGAATAATGTTGATAGGATCTGCTTGTCTTATTTTTGGTTAAGAAATCATCCCACAAGCGATGGAACATCTTTTTTGAAACAACCTGTATAAATGTGTTCTATTCGTACGGACATATTATTATTATAGCTTGTGTATTTTTAAAATAAACAAAATTCCGCTATAGTTTGAAACGAAGTTCTGTTTCCCGTCTCTCCCAACCGTTCCTCCTTTACCGTATGTTCCCGTAGGAACAGTGACAGAATTCCTCACAAATCTCCAGACTTGATTTACCTACATGACAGCTACATTCACTCAGCGTTTCGGTACGGAATCAGGGATTGCGATTTGACTTTTTTCATTGCAAAACTTGTAAATGTATAAAATTTATGTTTTTCGTTTCTCAAAACATACTGATACCAGGGTCTGCTCGACATACATTTTGAGTGTTCCGTAGTCCGTACCCAAATCGGCAAAACGGAACATTTATATGGAATCACCTCGGTGTCTGTCCGTCTGTCTGTCACAGGCGTATTTCTCAGAGACCGTTCAATATAAAAAGTTGAAATTTGGCACAGTTGTAGGAAGTGGTGGGCCAGTAACAGACGTGAAGTAAGAAAAGTTGAATTTTGATTTTGGAAGTGTTTTTTTGGGGTGGAAAGAGGCAAAAAAAATGTTACTTCCCACCTCTACTATGATAGGGAAGTAATGGATTTAGTCCGAAAAAAATATTTCGAGATTTTAACAGATCTTCAAGTTTTGAGACCCTAGCAATCGCGCGCGTGTGTGGTTAATTTTTCGCCGTCGATATCGTAAAAACGGAACAACATAAGGCCATGCCGATTGTTCTGTTGTGTTTATCAGCCTTTAACTTAGATCTGATTAGATTTTGAGTCAAATCGGTTCAGTGGATCCTGAGATACTTATTAAAAAAATTCGACTGATGACCAGTCCTATACTTCCCACCTAGTAAATATTTGCAAAAAATAAACACTCTTTTTTTATTCTTTGAGAAAAAGCATGGCCCTCTTTTTTGTTTATTGATCTACTGATGGCTAGCTTAATATAGCAAAAATCATGGTTAGGTACCTTGATTTACATACAATTTTTATTTTTTTTTAGTAAAATATTTTTTTCTCGAAAACTACATTTTAGAGAAAAAAATATTTACATTTTTTTCATATTATAACATCTAGAATTCATTTATATTTTTTTTACCTATGTTAATACGTGACATTGAGAACGTTTTTTTTAATATCTCAGGATCCACTGAACCGATTTGACTCAAAATCTAATCAGATCTAAGTTAAAGGCTGATAAACACAATAGAACAATCGGCATGGCCGTATGTTGTTGCGTTTTTACGACATCGAAGGCGAAAAATTGACCACACAAACATATCAGTCAGAAAATGATCTTAAACGATTGCTAGGGTCTCAAAACGTGAAGATCTGTTAAAATCTCGAAATATTTTTTTCGGACTAAATCCATTACTTCCCTACCATAGTAGAGGTGGGAAGTAAAAATCAACAGTCATTATTAAAATTGATAGCCCTATGTAATGTATTAAGCTATATTCTAAAAAAATACGTCATTGAAAATTTCAAATATAACTTAGTATTTGAGTCAATGGCCTTAAGCCAGTCCAATAATCTAAAAATTAGCTAGGTAGCGTAAATAATGTACCTAAGTTTATTTTATACCTGTAATCAATTATAAAGGCGTGACGACTGACGATTACCTAAATATACTTACTAATTTTTACGTGTTGACTGATGAGTTCCCTCAAAAGGAAAAAAAGAGTGTGTGTGTACTTATGTACGCACGTCAGAAGTTATACTTTCTTTAGCGTAACTGATGGCCAGTCCTATACTTCCCACCTAGTAAATATTTGCAAAAAATAAACACTCTTTTTTTATTCTTTGAAAAAAAGCATGACCCTCTTTTTTGTTTGGTGATCTACTGATGGCTAGTAATATAGCAAAAATCATGGTTACCTTGATTTACGTACAATTTTTATTTTTTTTAGTAAAATATTTTTTTTCTCGAAAACTATACATTTTAGAGAAAAAAAATATTTACATTTTTTTCATATTATAACATCTAGAATTCATTTATATTTTTTTTTACCTATGTTAATACGTGACATTGAGAACGTTTTTTTTAATATCTCAGGATCCACTGAACCGATTTGACTCAAAATCTAATCAGATCTAAGTTAAAGGCTGATAAACACAATAGAACAATCGGCATGATCGTATGTTGTTCCGTTTTTACGATATCGAAGGCGAAACATTGACCACATACACACACACACACACACACATACAAACATCAGTCAGAAAATGATCTTAAACGATTGCCAGGGTCTCAAAACGTGAAGATCTGTTAAAATCTCGAAATATTTTTTTCGGACTAAATCCTAATTATTTATTAAAAAAAACATGTTTGTGTTGAGATTCGAACCCGAGACCTATTGCGTATGACGCGGCGGTGCTATCCGTTACACCAGGCACATCTTGTAATGCAGTGCTATATAATAGGGTATTATAATCATAAAAAATAATAAAATAAAGATTTTAAATACAATTGATGAAGGTTTAATTAATTAATTTAATATATATATTTATTTATTATATTTATATCTAATTATTTATTAAAAAAAGCATATTTGTGTTAAGATTCGAACCCGAGACCTATAAGTATGACACGGCGGTGCTATCCGTTACGCTACGTACATCTTACTTAGCAGTGCTGTATAATAGGGTATTATAATCATGAACTTCCGACTAACTTCATGGTGCTAAACGTAAAAATTCACTCTCATCATTTTTTAATAACGCGCCAAAAGAAGTATAACTTCAAAAACGGAATCCTCATGGAATTACTCACTTGTTTTTCATGCAGTCAAATTTCTGTAGACCAACTAAAGGTATTGAGCTGAATTAGTAAACTTTTTTTCTGAGAAAATAAACGCAAGTTAAACTAACTTGTAAGAATAATTAAGAGCACTGTGGTTTAATTTAATAATAAAGAGTTTAGTCACGTCTAACCACAATAATTTTATTAATGAATGTATATTTCAAGAGCTATGCTCCCATCTTCAGCAAATACTAAACAGTTTAGTATTTACTGAAGATGGGAGTATAGCTCTTGAAATGTACATTCATTAATAAAATTATTGTGGTTAGACGTGACTAAACTCTTTATTATTAAATATAATGTAATTTTTCTAATACAAAATAGTTCATGATAGATAGATTATAGACGCTCGACAACTTAGGACTTATATTAGGTCAGTAACGAGACCTAGGGGCAAAACCTGTGTTTAGCGAACGACAAAAAAAATTTTTTTACAAAAATATTTTTACGACAGTACATTTCAAATTTTAGGAGTAGGCCACCAGAAACAAAAATGTATTTTTAGTATTTTGGTAATAAGATATTTGTAGTTCATAAAATTGCTAATAGATGACACTAGACACTTAATTAATAAACACTTAAGTGGCAGTTTATGAGTTCGCTAATAGCACTAAAAACTTGTTCAAATTTTTTTGACAACTGTATGTTTACAAAAGCGCCGCAAGATTTCGCTGATACTCAGAGAGTAAATGTCAAAATTTCTATAAAAACAACTAAAGGTTTGCCTAGACGATGTTATAAACATCGGCGGAGCCTTGGTTCAGAAGTATTTCATTCGTGACTAACAAATCAGCAATACCGACCCGTCTTTCTGAACCCCGGCTAAGAAATTTTAAAATATTTGACTTGCTTCTCCAGCGTTACATTAATAAATAAAACACACAATCGACCCGATTTGTTTGATATTAAGTCTATTTATAGAACAAGCCGCGAGGTGGGTCGTTTATTAGGACTAAAGTGCGACCCTTGAGGTCCACACGACGAACTTCCCAGTTTGATAAATATTTAATAATAATAATTAAATTAGATATTACACAGAAAAGTAAATCATTTTAATCATTAAAACATAATTATTATTTATTTTAACAATAATTAAAAAAAAAAAAAAAACGGCTGAACCGATTTTTATAAAATTTATGTCGGATCAAAATGACATTAACACGCCTCGATTGACACCCTTCCGAAGTCGATATAATTTTTTATTCGCGAGATATTGTGTAAAATCTACTTTTTTGGAGGTTATTTGGTTAAGAAACAAGCCGTGAGGTGGGTCGTTTATTAGGACTAAAGTACGACCCTTGAGGTCCACACGACGAACTTCCCAGTTTGATAAATATTTAATAATAATAATTAAATTAGATATTACACAGAAAAGTAATCATTTCAATCATTAAAACATCAATAATTAAAAAAAAAAAAAAAAAAAAAAAAAAAACGGCTGAACCGATTTTTATAAAATTTATGTCGGATCAAAATGACGTTAACACGCCTCGATTGACACCCTTACGAAGTCGATATAATTTTTTATTCGCGAGATATTGTGTAAAATCTACTTTTTTGGAGGTTATTTGGTTAAGAAAAAAGAACGGCTGAACCGATTTTGAAAAAATTTCTTTCAGATCATATTTACGTTAATACGCGTCGATTGGCACCCTAACGTAGTCGATATCATTTTTCGTTCTCGAGATTTCGTCTTTGAAAGAAATGTACACATACGTACGTACGTACGTACGTACGTACGTACGTACGACACGCACACACACACACACACACACACACAGACATCTTTCTAAAAGTAGTGTAAAAATAGTGTAGTGACCTTGAAACATAAAAATTTTTTTTCCTTTTTGATTTCGATTTTCGGACCCATTACAATAACTTCCAGTGGGAAGTTAAAAAGAACAGCTGAACTGATTTTGAAAAAATTTCTTTCAGATCATATATACGTTAATAAGCGTCGATTGGCACCCTAACGTAGTCGATACCATTTTTCATTCTCGAGATTTCGTCTTAGAAAGAAATGGACACATACATACGTACACACACACACAGACATCTTTCTAAAAGTAGTGTATAAATAGTGTAGTGACCTTGAAACATAAAATTTTTTTTTCCTTTTTAACACGCTTATATTAGCTTCACCTGTATGTTTGCGTGCTTGCTTGCTTGTTTGTCAGTTTGTAACCGACTTCTTTGAACTTGATTTTGACCAACTTTGAGCGGTCAGATTTAGTTTAAACTTTGCACACTTATCAAATACCGACGACAATACAATAATTCAATAAGTTTGTCCCATTATCCTGACCAGGATCTCCAGGACTAAAAAAAAAAGCAAAAAACTTCAGATTGAACTGAAACTTTGCACACTTATCAAGGACCGATTACAATACAATAATTCCATAAGTTTGTCCCATTATCCTGACCAGGATCTCCAGGACTAAAAAGCAAAAATAAATTATAATTTAAAAAAACTAAAAAACACGCTTTAATGAACTAAAAAGTAAAAAATAATTAATTTTATTGTAAAAAAGCGTGGGGTGCTTTGTATCATATTTTCATACCACCCCACGCTTTTTTACAATAAAATTAATTATTTTTTTCTTTTTAGTTCATTAAAGCGTGTTTTTTAGTTTTTTTAAATTATAATTTTTGATTTCGATTTTCGGACCCATTACAATAACTTCCAATGGGAAGTTAAAAAATATAACGCTGAATCGACTCTAACAACCCGCACATTTAGTTTCAAAGATATAAACAGCATCTGAGAGATTGTTGAGTTTTCTTAAAAATGCCAAATACTTTTGGCATTTTTAAGAAAACTCAAAAATCTCTCAGATGCTGTTTATATCTTTGAAACTAAAAGTGCGGGTGGTTGGAGACGTTTCGGCGTTATTTTTTCTATAAATAGACTTAATATTAAACGAATCGGGTCGAATTTATTTTTCAAAAATTTCGCAAATTTGTACAAAGAGGGGGATCTTCTTACTTTTGGTATTTTTAAGAAAACTCTAAAATCTCTCAGATGCAGTTTATATCTTTGAAACTAAAAGTGCGGGTGGTTGGAGACGATTCAGCGTTATTTTTTCTATAAATAGACTTATCAAACGAATCGGGTCGAATCTATTTTTCAAAACTTTCGCAAATTTGTACAAAGAGGGGGGTCTTCTTACTTTTGGCATTTTTATGAAAACTCAAAAATTTCTCAAATGCTGTTTATATCTTTGAATATAAAAGTGCGGGTTATTGAATGCGATTCAGCGTTATTTTTTCTATAAATAAACTTAATATCAAACGAATCGGGTCGAATTAATTTTTCAAAAATTTCGAAAATTAGTACAAAGAGGGGGGTCTTCTTACTTTTGGCATTTTTAAGAAAACTCAAAAATCTCTCAAATGCTGTTTATATCTTTGAATATAAAAGTGCGGGTTATTGAATGCGATTCAGCGTTATTTTTTCTATAAATAAACTTAATATCAAACGAATCGGGAAGAAAACTCAAAAATCTCTCAAATGCTGTTTATATCTTTGAATATAAAAGTGCGGGTTATTGAATGCGATTCAGCGTTATTTTTTCTATAAATAAACTTAATATCAAACGAATCGGGTCGAATTAATTTTTCGAAAATTTCGAAAATTAGTACAAAGAGGGGGGTCTTCTCACTTTTGGCATTTTTAAGAAAACTCAAAAATCTCTCAAATGCTGTTTATATCTTTGAATATAAAAGTGCGGGTTATTGAATGCGATTCAGCGTTATTTTTTCTATAAATAAACTTAATATCAAACGAATCGGGAAGAAAACTCAAAAATCTCTCAAATGCTGTTTATATCTTTGAATATAAAAGTGCGGGTTATTGAATGCGATTCAGCGTTATTTTTTCTATAAATAAACTTAATATCAAACGAATCGGGTCGAATTAATTTTTCGAAAATTTCGAAAATTAGTACAAAGAGGGGGGTCTTCTCACTTTTGGCATTTTTAAGAAAACTCAAAAATCTCTCAAATGCTGTTTATATCTTTGAATATAAAAGTGCGGGTTATTGAATGCGATTCAGCGTTATTTTTTCTATAAATAAACTTAATATCAAACGAATCGGGTCGAATTAATTTTTCAAAAATTTCGCAAATTAGTACAAAGAGGGGGGTCTTCTTACTTTTGGCATTTTTAAGAAAACTCAAAAATCTCTCAAATGCTGTTTATATCTTTGAATATAAAAGTGCGGGTTATTGAATGCGATTCAGCGTTATTTTTTCTATACATAAACTTAATATCAAACGAATCGGGAAGAAAACTCAAAAATCTCTCAAATGCTGTTTATATCTTTGAATATAAAAGTGCGGGTTATTGAATGCGATTCAGCGTTATTTATTCTATAAATAAACTTAATATCAAACGAATCGGGTCGAATTAATTTTTCGAAAATTTCGAAAATTAGTACAAAGAGGGGGGTCTTCTTACTTTTGGCATTTTTAAGAAAACTCAAAAATCTCTCAAATGCTGTTTATATCTTTGAATATAAAAGTGCGTGTTATTGAATGCGATTCAGCGTTATTTTTTCTATAAATAAACTTAATATCAAACGAATCGGGTCGAATTAATTTTTCGAAAATTTCGAAAATTAGTACAAAGAGGGGGGTCTTCTTACTTTTGGCATTTTTAAGAAAACTCAAAAATCTCTCAAATGCTGTTTATATCTTTGAATATAAAAGTGCGGGTTATTGAATGCGATTCAGCGTTATTTTTTCTATAAATAAACTTAATATCAAACGAATCGGGAAGAAAACTCAAAAATCTCTCTAATGCTGTTTATATCTTTGAATATAAAAGTGCGGGTTATTGAATGCGATTCAGCGTTATTTATTCTATAAATAAACTTAATATCAAACGAATCGGGTCGAATTAATTTTTCAAAAATTTCGAAAATTAGTACAAAGAGGGAGGTCTTCTCACTTTTGGCATTTTTAAGAAAACTCAAAAATCTCTCAAATGCTGTTTATATCTTTGAATATAAAAGTGCGGGTTATTGAATGCGATTCAGCGTTATTTTTTCTATAAATAAACTTAATATCAAACGAATCGGGTCGAATTAATTTTTCAAAAATTTCGCAAATTAGTACAAAGAGGGGGGTCTTCTTACTTTTGGCATTTTTAAGAAAACTCAAAAATTTCTCAAATGCTGTTTATATCTTTGAATATAAAAGTGCGGGTTATTGAATGCGATTCAGCGTTATTTTTTCTATAAATAAACTTAAAATCAAACGAATCGCGTCGAATTAATTTTTCAAAAATTTCGAAAATTAGTACAAAGAGGGGGGTCTTCTCACTTTTGGCATTTTTAAGAAAACTCAAAAATCTCTCAAATGCTGTTTATATCTTTGAATATAAAAGTGCGGGTTATTGAATGCGATTCAGCGTTATTTTTTCTATAAATAAACTTAATATCAAACGAATCGGGTCGAATTAATTTTTCAAAAATTTCGTAAATTAGTACAAAGAGGGAGGTCTTCTCACTTTTGGCATTTTTAAGAAAACTCAAAAATCTCTCAAATGCTGTTTATATCTTTGAATATAAAAGTGCGGGTTATTGAATGCGATTCAGCGTTATTTTTTCTATAAATAAACTTAAAATCAAACGAATCGAGAAGAAAACTCAAAAATCTCTCAAATGCTGTTTATATCTTTGAATATAAAAGTGCGGGTTATTGAATGCGATTCAGCGTTATTTTTTCTATAAATAAACTTAATATCAAACGAATCGGGTCGAAATAATTTTTCGAAAATTTCGAAAATTAGTACAAAGAGGGGGGTCTTCTCACTTTTGGCATTTTTAAGAAAACTCAAAAATCTCTCAAATGCTGTTTATATCTTTGAATATAAAAGTGCGGGTTATTGAATGCGATTCAGCGTTATTTTTTCTATAAATAAACTTAATATCAAACGAATCGGGTCGAATTAATTTTTCAAAAATTTCGTAAATTAGTACAAAGAGGGAGGTCTTCTCACTTTTGGCATTTTTAAGAAAACTCAAAAATCTCTCAAATGCTGTTTATATCTTTGAATATAAAAGTGCGGGTTATTGAATGCGATTCAGCGTTATTTTTTCTATAAATAAACTTAATATCAAACGAATCGGGTCGAATTAATTTTTCAAAAATTTCGCAAATTAGTACAAAGAGGGGGGTCTTCTTACTTTTGGCATTTTTAAGAAAACTCAAAAATCTCTCAAATGCTGTTTATATCTTTGAATATAAAAGTGCGGGTTATTGAATGCGATTCAGCGTTATTTTTTCTATAAATAAACTTAATATCAAACAAATCGGGTCGAATTAATTTTTCAAAAATTTCGAAAATTAGTACAAAGAGGGGGGTCTTCTCACTTTTGGCATTTTTAACAAAACTCAAAAGTCTCTCAAATGCTGTTTATATCTTTGAATATAAAAGTGAGGGTTATTGAATGCGATTCAGCGTTATTTTTTCTATAAATAAACTTAATATCAAACGAATCGGGTCGAATTAATTTTTCAAAAATTTCGAAAATTAGTACAAAGAGGGGGGTCTTCTTACTTTTGGCATTTTTAAGAAAACTCAAAAATCTCTCAAATGCTGTTTATATCTTTGAATATAAAAGTGCGGGTTATTGAATGCGATTCAGCGTTATTTTTTCTATAAATAAACTTAATATCAAACGAATCGGGAAGAAAACTCAAAAATCTCTCAAATGCTGTTTATATCTTTGAATATAAAAGTGCGGGTTATTGAATGCGATTCAGCGTTATTTTTTCTATAAATAAACTTAATATCAGACGAATCGGGTCGAATTAATTTTTCGAAAATTTCGAAAATTAGTACAAAGAGGGGGGTCTTCTTACTTTTGGCATTTTTAAGAAAACTCAAAAATCTCTCAAATGCTGTTTATATCTTTGAATATAAAAGTGCGGGTTATTGAATGCGATTCAGCGTTATTTTTTCTATAAATAAACTTAATATCAAACGAATCGGGTCGAATTAATTTTTCGAAAATTTCGAAAATTAGTACAAAGAGGGGGGTCTTCTTACTTTTGGCATTTTTAAGAAAACTCAAAAATCTCTCAAATGCTGTTTATATCTTTGAATATAAAAGTGCGGGTTATTGAATGCGATTCAGCGTTATTTTTTCTATAAATAAACTTAATATCAAACGAATCGGGTCGAATTTATTTTTCGAAAATTTCGAAAATTAGTACAAAGAGGGGGGTCTTCTTACTTTTGGCATTTTTAAGAAAACTCAAAAATCTCTCAAATGCTGTTTATATCTTTGAATATAAAAGTGCGGGTTATCTTTGAATATAAAAGTGCGGGTTATTGAATGCGATTCAGCGTTATTTTTTCTATAAATAAACTTAATATCAAACGAATCGGGTCGAATTAAATTTTCAAAAATTTCGAAAATTTGTACAAAGAGGGGGGTCTTCTTACTTTTGGCATTTTTAAGAAAACTCAAAAATCTCTCAAATGCTGTTTATATCTTTGAATATAAAAGTGCGGGTTATTGAATGCGATTCAGCGTTATTTTTTCTATAAATAAACTTAATATCAAACGAATCGGGTCAAATTAATTTTTCAAAAATTTCGCAAAATAGTACAAAGAGGGGGGTCTTCTTACTTTTGGCATTTTTAACAAAACTCAAAAGTCTCTCAAATGCTGTTTATATCTTTGAATATAAAAGTGCGGGTTATTGAATGCGATTCAACGTTATTTTTTCTATAAATAAACTTAATATCAAACGAATCGGGTCGATTTAATTTTTCAAAAATTTCGCAAATTAGTACAAAGAGGGGGGTCTTCTCACTTTTGGCATTTTTAAGAAAACTCAAAAATCTCTCAAATGCTGTTTATATCTTTGAATATAAAAGTGCAGGTTATTGAATGCGATTCAGCGTTATTTTTTCTATAAATAAACTTAATATCAATCGAATCGGGAAGAAAACTCAAAAATCTCTCAAATGCTGTTTATATCTTTGAATATAAAAGTGCGGGTTATTGAATGCGATTCAGCGTTATTTTTTCTATAAATAAACTTAATATCAAACGAATCGGGTCGAATTAATTTTTCGAAAATTTCGAAAATTAGTACAAAGAGGGGGGTCTTCTTACTTTTGGCATTTTTAAGAAAACTCAAAAATCTCTCAAATGCTGTTTATATCTTTGAATATAAAAGTGCGGGTTATTGAATGCGATTCAGCGTTATTTTTTCTATAAATAAACTTAATATCAAACGAATCGGGTCGAATTAAATTTTCAAAAATTTCGAAAATTTGTACAAAGAGGGGGGTCTTCTTACTTTTGGCATTTTTAAGAAAACTCAAAAATCTCTCAAATGCTGTTTATATCTTTGAATATAAAAGTGCGGGTTATTGAATGCGATTCAGCGTTATTTTTTCTATAAATAAACTTAATATCAAACGAATCGGGTCGAATTAATTTTTCGAAAATTTCGAAAATTAGTACAAAGAGTCCGGTCTTCTTACTTTTGGCATTTTTAAGAAAACTCAAAAATCTCTCAAATGCTGTTTATATCTTTGAATATAAAAGTGCGGGTTATTGAATGCGATTCAGCGTTATTTTTTCTATAAATAAACTTAATATCAAACGAATCGGGTCGAATTAATTTTTCAAAAATTTCGCAAATTAGTACAAAGAGGGGGGTCTTCTTACTTTTGGCATTTTTAAGAAAACTCAAAAATCTCTCAAATGCTGTTTATATCTTTGAATATAAAAGTGCGGGTTATTGAATGCGATTCAGCGTTATTTTTTCTATAAATAAACTTAATATCAAACGAATCGGGTCGAATTAATTTTTCAAAAATTTCGAAAATTAGTACAAAGAGGGGGGTCTTCTCACTTTTGGCATTTTTAAGAAAACTCAAAAATCTCTCAAATGCTGTTTATATCTTTAAATATAAAAGTGCGGGTTATTGAATGCGATTCAGCGTTATTTTTTCTATAAATAAACTTAATATCAAACGAATCGGGTCGAATTAATTTTTCAAAAATTTCGCAAATTAGTACAAAGAGGGGGGTCTTCTTACTTTTGGCATTTTTAAGAAAACTCAAAAATCTCTCAAATGCTGTTTATATCTTTGAATATAAAAGTGCGGGTTATTGAATGCGATTCAGCGTTATTTTTTCTATAAATAAACTTAATATCAAACGAATCGGGAAGAAAACTCAAAAATCTCTCTAATGCTGTTTATATCTTTGAATATAAAAGTGCGGGTTATTGAATGCGATTCAGCGTTATTTATTCTATAAATAAACTTAATATCAAACGAATCGGGTCGAATTAATTTTTCAAAAATTTCGAAAATTAGTACAAAGAGGGAGGTCTTCCCACTTTTGGCATTTTTAAGAAAACTCAAAAATCTCTCAAATGCTGTTTATATCTTTGAATATAAAAGTGCGGGTTATTGAATGCGATTCAGCGTTATTTTTTCTATAAATAAACTTAATATCAAACGAATCGGGTCGAATTAATTTTTCAAAAATTTCGCAAATTAGTACAAAGAGGGGGGTCTTCTTACTTTTGGCATTTTTAAGAAAACTCAAAAATCTCTCAAATGCTGTTTATATCTTTGAATATAAAAGTGCGGGTTATTGAATGCGATTCAGCGTTATTTTTTCTATAAATAAACTTAAAATCAAACGAATCGCGTCGAATTAATTTTTCAAAAATTTCGAAAATTAGTACAAAGAGGGGGGTCTTCTCACTTTTGGCATTTTTAAGAAAACTCAAAAATCTCTCAAATGCTGTTTATATCTTTGAATATAAAAGTGCGGGTTATTGAATGCGATTCAGCGTTATTTTTTCTATAAATAAACTTAATATCAAACAAATCGGGTCGAATGAATTTTTCAAAAATTTCGCAAATTAGTACAAAGAGGGGGGTCTTCTTACTTTTGGCATTTTTAAGAAAACTCAAAAATCTCTCAAATGCTGTTAATATCTTTGAATATAAAAGTGCGGGTTATTGAATGCGATTCAGCGTTATTTTTTCTATAAATAAACTTAATATCAAACGAATCGGGAAGAAAACTCAAAAATCTCTCTAATGCTGTTTATATCTTTGAATATAAAAGTGCGGGTTATTGAATGCGATTCAGCGTTATTTATTCTATAAATAAACTTAATATCAAACGAATCGGGTCGAATTAATTTTTCAAAAATTTCGAAAATTAGTACAAAGAGGGAGGTCTTCTCACTTTTGGCATTTTTAAGAAAACTCAAAAATCTCTCAAATGCTGTTTATATCTTTGAATATAAAAGTGCGGCTTATTGAATGCGATTCAGCGTTATTTTTTCTATAAATAAACTTAATATCAAACGAATCGGGTCGAATTAATTTTTCAAAAATTTCGAAAATTAGCTCACTCACACATATATATATATACATACATATATATATATATATATACTGGTATGTGTGTGTGTGTGTGTGTGTGTGCGTGCGTGTGCGGGCAATAACTTTTGAAAGAGTTAATTGATTTTGACGAAATTTGGTAGGCACGTTGAAATCCATCATAGCACGAAGCCTATTTAAAATGGGCCCAATCGGACCATTTTAAGGGTGGTTTTTAGGGGTTGAAGAATGTTTTTAGGTTCGAAAATGCCGAAAAAACTCTCAGAATCGTTTCAAAATTGAAATTTAACCTTTTAGTAACGATTAAAATGTGCTGCCAAAATTTTAATAAAATCGGCCCGACAGGACCGGACTTACAAATTTTATGAAAACACTAGTTTGCGGGTAGTGCTTTACTTACTGAAGGGTGTATTTAATTTGGTACCGAGGTTGCATTGATAAAAATATTGAAATCAAGAAAAAAAATATTATTTTAAGGGATGTATTAAGGGGTTAAATTTTTTATTTTGTTCAAAAACAAACTTAAGTTCACATAATAAAGCCACAATGCCAGTATTAGCAAATACACTATATTGTCGGCAGGGTTTTGGCATTGCGACCCGAGTTTTTTAAACTTTGGAATAAACAGATTAATTTTGAAGTGTCAGTATGGGTCAGTATAGTTTTTGCTCTGCATAGACATAACCAAAGCGAAGTACTACGTACTGTGGTGACAGTTATACGAGGTATTTCACTCAGGACATGTCTATGAAAAACAACTAAAGCACAGAAAAGTCTATTAGCTTTTAAAAATGTCCGTCTCGTGTCGCCAGTTGACGTTTAACCATATAATTAAACCTCAACATCAAAAAAGAGGGCCATGCTTTTTTTCTAAGAATAAAAAAGAGTGTTTATTTTTTGCAAATATTTACTAAGTGGCGGTGGGAAGTATAGGACTGGTCATCAGTCGAATTTTTTTTCTCGAAAACTATACATTTTAGAGAAATAAATATATACATTTTTTTCATATTATAACATCTAGAATTCATTTATATTTTTTTTTACCTATGTTAATACGTGACATTGAGAACGTTTTTTTTAATATCTCAGCATCCACTGAACCGATTTGACTCAAAATCTAATCAGATCTAAGTTAAAGGCTGATAAACACAATAGAACAATCGGCATGGGTTGTTCCGTTTTACGATATCGAAGACGAAAAATTGGCCACATACACACACACACATACAGACGTCAGTCAGAAAATGATCTTAAACGATTGCTAGGGTCTCAAAACGTGAAAATCTGTTAAAATCTCGAAATATTTTTTTCGGACTAAATCCATTACTTCTCTACCATAGTAGAGGTGGGAAGTAATAAAAACAATTAAACATATTTTTCCTTTGATTTTTAACATTGATCTTGAGCTTTGTTTTGGAAAAAGATAGTTAAACATAGTATATATATTTTTTAATTGATTTTATATCATATACAGGGTGTCCCAAAATTGCTGGGACACAGAGCTACCGCGTGTAGTAGAAGTCAAAATAAGTCGATTGGACCCAATTTATTTATATACCAAAATGTACCGTTTGCCCGTGAGAAGAGTTCAAAGTTTACATAAAATTGCAATACAAAATTTTATATACAAAATATAAAATTTTGTATTGCAATTTTATTAAACTTGTACTAGGAATATCTGTTAACATTATTTAAGAAAACATTTTTTTCCTTCGGAACTATGCGGAATACGAAATTTTTACAAGAGTAACAAAATGAAGATAATTAATCAGTCTTCTCGCTAAAAAAATTTGAGAACCGTATTACCACCCCTAAGAAAGTTCTGAAAAAAATATCAGGGGGTGAGGGTGGTTTTAACCCTTCTACAATTTCTTTTGGGTTTCTTTGATTACCCGAAAGGAGAGTAATCCTCTAAAATGCACTTTTGTCAAATTTCATTCAATTTGTTTCACTCATTTCTGAACAGCGTACAAAAATGTGTTTTTTTTATGTAAACTTTGAACTCTTCTCACGGGCAAACGGTACATTTTGGTATATAAATAAATTGGGTCCAATCGACTTATTTTGACCTCTACTACACGTGGTAGCTCTGCGTCCCAGCAATTTTGGGACACCCTGTATATTTTTATTCTTTTGTATATTATTTTGTTTATATGTCATTTATGTATTTTAAGATTTTTATTCTGTGTTTTGTTACTCCAGACTAACAAATTAGCAATACCGGCCCGTTTTTATATTTTATATTTTTTAATTGATTTTTATATCATATATATTTTTATTCTTTTGTATATTATTTTGTTTATATGTCATTTATGTATTTTAAGATTTTTATTCTGTGTTTTGTTACTCCAGACTAACAAATTAGCAATACCGGCCCGTTTTTATATTTTATATTTTTTAATTGATTTTTATATCATATATATTTTTATTCTTTTGTATATTATTTTGTTTATATTTCATTTATGTATTTCAAGATTTTTATTCTGTGTTTTGTTACTCCAGACTAACAAATTAGCAATACCGGCCCGTTTTTATATTTTATATTTTTTAATTGATTTTTATATCATATATATTTTTATTCTTTTGTATATTATTTTGTTTATATTTCATTTATGTATTTCAAGATTTTTATTCTGTGTTTTGTTACTCCAGACTAACAAATTAGCAATACCGGCCCGTTTTTATATTTTATATTTTTTAATTGATTTTTATATCATATATATTTTTATTCTTTTGTATATTATTTTGTTTATATGTCATTTATGTATTTTAAGATTTTTATTCTGTGTTTTGTTACTCCAGACTAACAAATTAGCAATACCGGCCCGTTTTTATATTTTATATTTTTTAATTGATTTTTATATCATATATATTTTTATTCTTTTGTATATTATTTTGTTTATATTTCATTTATGTATTTCAAGATTTTTATTCTGTGTTTTGTTACTCCAGACTAACAAATTAGCAATACCGGCCCGTTTTTATATTTTATATTTTTTAATTGATTTTTATATCATATATATTTTTATTCTTTTGTATATTCTTTTGTTTATATTTTATTTATGTATTTCAAGATTTTTATTCTGTGTTTTGTTACTCAAGACTAACAACTTAGCAATACCGACCCGTTTTTCTGAACCCCGGCTAAGAAATTTCAAAATACTTGACTTGATTCTACCGACAGCGAAAATTGCTTTAATAAATAAAACACAAAAACTGGATGAAGGATGAAAAATCCTTTTTTACCTTACAATCGTTATTAAATAAAATGTGCTTGTTCTCAACGGACATACAAATCAAAAATTTATTATCCAGCCCCCATAACCAGATAAGAGGTATCGCTGATTTGTTAGTTTCGAATAAATATACTTCTGAATTAAGCCTCGACCGATGTTTATGACACCGCCTGCGGCTCTTATTAGACACCTATTTTATTAGACAACTATTTTAATTTAATTATTTATTATTTTATTTATTTATTTATAGTTGAATATTAAACATCTAACAATGTATTTGAATGCCAATACCGTATTTAGGCTTATTATGTTATTTGATTATTGTATATAATAGACGCTCGACAACTGATATCATAAGAGTAAATTATTACGTTATTAATTATATTAATTGTATTTATATTACTAAACTTTTATTCTGAGAAAATAAACGCATATTAAACTAAATATAATGTATTTTTATTTATACAAAATAGTTCATGATAGATAGATTATAGACGTCTAAGTTATAGACGCTCGACAGCATAGGACTGTTATTAGGTCACTAACGAGAACTAGGCAGCAAACCTGTGTTCGAACGACAAATTTAATTTTTATTACAAATATTTACGACAGTAAATTTCAAATTTCAGGAGTAGGTCACCAGAAATGCAAAAAGGTATGTATACATACAACTGTATGTATACAAAGCGCCGTGAGATTTCGCTGATACTCAGAGAGTAAATTCAAAATTTCTATAAAAACAAGTAAAGGGTTTGCCTAGACGGTGTTATAAACCTCGGCAGAGCCTTGGTTCAGAAGTATTTCATTTGTGACTAACAAATCAGCAATACATGTCTTTCTGAACTCCGGATAAGAAATGTTTGTCTTGATAAGAAATACTTGTCTTAAAAATACTTCAATGTTCTTCATGGTCGACTGGGCCGAGGCACGGAATCGAAATGTCGGTGAGTATTCTTTGCCGACTCCGGCCGGCTTGACAACACCAATTGGTACACACGCAGACACGGTCGTCCAATAATTACTTGTAAATGACGTATACCTTACTAAATTTACTAGATCTAGTAACTTTATAGCTTGCCAATTGCTGGTGGCGCTATCAGGTAGTAGAAAAAAGCCTTGTAGCCCACATTATTATAGAAATAAAATAAAACGGATTAATTAATAAAAAAAACTGTTATGCTTTAAAAATTTATTTACATTTAACACGTACTAGTTATGGTTATAAATGACAATATAATGTTGGATACGATAAAAAATGAATTACTGTAACATGCTGTTATCGCTTACAGAAACTAGGTATTAACTGTAGCTAAAAAGAAGTTACATTGTATTTTGCTATTTTTTATTTCACTTTTCTTATAAAAGAAGCCACAAAAAAATTAAAAGTAAAATAGAAAAACTATGCACTTAATTAAAAATATGTACAAAATTAAAAAACGAATGATTTTTTTCTTTTTGTTTGATAAAAATATATATACAAAATCAAATAAATGTTATAAAATAATAATAATACATTTATCACTTAAAAAGCTTTAATAAATAAAAAAAAATTAAAATCTTATACGGACAAGATCGTTAAAAAAACATACGGCGTCCATCGAAACGGCGTGTCGTACGATCTGACGTTCTTAACAATGACATTACGTTAAACATAATATGAGTGCATTCGCAATAACAATTGAAGCACAAATGTTCATTTTTACGAAATATTTGATTGTGCTAATACCATGCAAACAGTACTACTGAAGATAAATTCAGTCTCGTAACAATCGACAAATTCGGTACAGGATACGTATACTCTATGGGCAAAGGATGCCACCTGTCAAGGGTAATTATTAAATACCGATTTCCTAAGAAAACGTGTGCTAAAGTATGAATTTTTAATACTTATTTGGGTAGCGCCCTTACTGTATTTTCAAAGTTTAAAAATTCACTGTCAAAGTCTAAATTTTCATTCTTTATATACACGTTACATGTTGTTTACATGGCGTTGCTATGGTTCCTCTATTACAAGTCCCCAGTTCCCGAGTTCTAGCCCGAGAGCTGGTAAAAGTGTCAATTGGATTTTCAATTTATTATTAAAAAAAAAAAAAATAATGAATTGAAAATATGAATTGGTGCTAGGCCCAAATAACCTTAGCTGTTGGTGGTCTTTAAAATACAATTACAATTACCATTATACCCAATCTACTGATGTACAAATAATTACAAAAAAGTTGAGGAATCCGTGTATAAGATGTCCATGCTCTAAAATTACACATTCAATCCATTTAAAGATGTTATCTACATCATAAGAAATGTCAGATCGCCGTCGCATCGCAGTTGCACCATTTTATCGTGTTATTATTGTGGGCCTCTCGTTTACGAGTAACAATGGTCAATCACGCAAATTTGTTTTAAAAAATAAATATTGCATCAGCTCTCTTCATTAAAAACAAGAAAATCTCTTATAAGGGGGTAGCTACAGAAATTGAAATGATTTACTCTTTAAACAAAAGAACAAAAAAAAAAAACAAATGAAAGAACTGAGTTTAATATCGAAAGAATTTCTTACGTTAACAATACATTTTTCTTATACTTGGCAATAGAATAATGATTTTTTTTAAATAACATTTAATTTTACGTTTAATATTATTATTATCTATATATTTGACTAAATTTTTATTTTAAAAATTTGGTGAAAATAAAATTACCATTTTGACATGTTTCTTCATCTAGGAAAAAATCAAAGGTATTTAAATTAACAACCTTTAAAAATCGGCTAAATAATAGCAGTCTAATTTTGTGCAGTGTTTTAATGGTTCTTATTTGTATGGTAATATACCATACTCAAACCCTTGCTAGCAATTAAAACCCTCACACTACCCAACGCTACTTTTGATGACCACAAAATAAAAAACAGAACCTTCAAATATTGAACTGGTGTGCATTTAAAAAATATACATAATATACTGAATTACAGGGTTCCTTAAGTAAGAGCTGGAACACTGGGTGACGATTTTTGATAGTGGATCCACCATACAGATTGTATCAAATTAAACCTGTGCATAGGGCATTCTGTGTGTAAGACAGAGATCGATACATAAAGCAATAAGTAAGAATGAGATAAATGATCGCTAATAGGATGTTACGTGGTTACTGTAAATAAATAATATTTATACAACCTAATAGTGTCATCTTTGTTTTTTCGCTCCTTCTATGCTGTAAAAATGTAAATCTTTTATCAGTTTAATTTACAGTAACCACGTAACATCCTATTAGCGATCATTTATCTCATTCTTACTTATTGCTTTATGTATCAATCTCTGTCTTACACACAGAATGCCCTATGCACAGGTTTAATTTGATACAATCTGTATATGTAACAGTGATTTTCTTTTGCTCTATGTACATAACTTGAAAATTTCAATATTTAATATTGTTTCATAAGCATCCAATATCAAATAAATAAATGACTACATGAATGAATTGCATTAATAAATGCACTTACACAAAATTTAAACAAAACAATAAAGCGCCATATTCCCATTTCCTTTCAATGGTGGCCGCTGTTCCAACTCTTACTTGAGGAGCTCCACAGTGAATACACTTTTCTTTCTTTTTTTTAATAAAAAAAAAAAAACAAACATTCTAGTTGAGTTCCTGTCTTTAGAATTAGAGATTCTAGATAATATATTTTTTGCTTTAATAAATCCAAAAACAAATTACAACATTCTGATTTCTTTTTTGACTTCTACAGCATTACTAACACTTCGTATTTATCAAAGCAATTACTTAATATTTTAACAACACTTCCCACAATGACCGAATAATGATATTATTAAAAAAAAGGAACACGAAAGTCAGTTTTTATACTAATATATGCACCGCCACGCGCCAACGCAGTTCTGGGATACCCATCTACAGGATGTCCCAGATCGATCGCCTACGGACAGTACAGTGAAATAGAGAAAACAATTCCGAGCAGAAAAGTTCTTCTTTTGACCCGATGTACCGTTAATGAGATATTAATTAATTATAATAAGATATTTATTATCACCAATAAGTAGTGAAGTAGGCGTGGTTTATTAATATTCTTATGCAGTGTTCCGTTCAATTTATTGGTGATATCTCATTAACGGTACATCGGATCAAAAAATGTCTAAGGGCTTTTATACTCAGAATTTTTTTTTCTATTTCACTGTACCGTCCATAGGTGATCGTTTTGAGACACCCTGTTTATAGTATACTAATAATGCTCCATCTGTTTAAAATAAATTACTTACATTATGTATACACAGTCGAACTTTGATAACTCGAATTCTTGATAACTTGAACAAAATTGATTGACAATAGCGTCGAGTGAAAATTGAATTTCTTTGTGGCAAGTCATGGTTCGAGTTATCGAAGTTCGACTGTATTAACAAACAGGTGAATTTCTTTTGTTTATTACTCCGTAATTACTTATAGAATACAGTTTCATTTAATAATTTAGTACTGACATGTTTTGTGAGTTACGTCATTATATGACCGGTCAAACTGACAAAACAAAAACGCAAAAATCATCGTTGGAAATATCTTTTTACCAATTCGTTTGACAACAGATGCAATCAGACCAAGAAAAATTACAAAATACATAAATCGCCGTACCTCGGTATTTTACAGACTTTGACATTTTTACGGCGGGGGTGGATTTGAGTTCGGAGCAGTCGGATATGGAGTCATGTACTGATTATATCCAGAAGCCGGAGCGGCATTATACTGGTAGTCACCATATCCCGGATACACGGGTTGAGGCGGTGCATACGGTGGACCGATCGGTGGATACTGGGGATATCCGTGTCGCGGCGCGTAAGGTGCTCCTTGTGGAGGCGGTGGTCCATACGCAACACCATCGGCAGGAGGCGGTGCTTCCAGACCAGTAGGAGGAATTGTCGGTCCGGGTGGTGGTACTGCGGGTCCGGCCGCAGTTACAACAGGTCCTGTCGGTGGCATAGCAGGACCTGTGGGTCCACCAGCAGCTGGAGCTGTCGCTGGAGGAGGAGGGCCGTACGAAGGGTGATAGCCGCCATACATGTTGGGTGAAAAATTTTGATCAAACTGACCTGGAATCGGTTGATACGGTGGCGGCTGGTAGTTATTTGGTGGATATGGCGGCATACCTGTTTACACAAACAAATTTTATTGATACTGACTGACTGCTAAAAACAACCGAACATAGACAATTTTAAATTGATTCATTTTTAATACCAACTTTGTTATATTTATTTTATAATATATTTTTTGATAACTCAAATTAATAAAATATATTCATTAATTGCAAATTATAGACGCTCGATAACTTAGGTCATTAGCGTCTTAATTACGTCAAATAACATCATCATCGACGACATCACAAAACATCAATGAGCGAGGTGGGACTCGAACCCACGACAGCTTGATCCAAAGCTGTTCTCAAAATAACACAAAAGTGATACGTTTTCTCACTTCGCGATTAAACCTAGTTGAATAATTGGTATATGATAAAATCAATCGATTTAAAACCCCTTATATCCACACCATATTATTCACATAACAAATAGAGGTGAAAATAATAAATATCTCAGACAGCTAGGCTGCCATGATTTTTGAGCTATATCTAAGAAAAAATCAAATGACCACTGTCGGGACTTGAACCCGAAACCCCCAGTTTCCAGCTAGGTGAGTTACCGATTTCTCCACAGTGCCCGAGAGTGGAAACCGATCTCTTCTTATATATAGCAATTTCAAGTTGAAAACACACTACATGCGAGAGTCGACTATTCAAATAAACTAGTTGGATACGAGAGCTGGTAAAAGTGTCAATTGGATTTTCAATTTAATATTAAAAAAAAAAAATAATGAATTGAAAATATGAATTGGTGCTAGGCCCAAATAACCTTAGCTGTTGGTGGTCTTTAAAACACAATCATTACGAAATTTTTAAAACGCAATTATATTTTTCGGTTTTGTAATCACTGTACAGGCATTAGGCAGGCTATAATAAGAATTTACCTTGATAGTTTGGCGGATATTGTCCAGGTCCATAATTCATCGGAGGTGGCGGCTGTGGTGGATACGGGGCAAAGCCTTGCTGAGTGGATGAAGTCGGAACGTTGCCTGCGTTTGCCGGTGATGGCTGTTGAAGTTGTACTGCAGCCTGCTGCGTGTCTTGTGGAGCCGAAAACTCGGAAGCATCGGATGAGTTTGTATTCGGATTAGCCGATATTTGAGGCGCTGATGTTCCGTTGTCTGTTTCATCGCTTTCCGTCTTTTGTTTAGCATTCTGACTATCCATTTCCGTTGGATTATAAAACGGCTGATTGCCGTATGGCGGCATTGGCGCTGAAGGTGGAGGTGCCGGATTATATCCGTAGTAATCGGGATTACCGTATGAATAGTTATAATTCTGAGCATTGGGATCGACGTTCGGATAATTCTGAGGCATTTCACGAGGCCTGTCGTGATCTGCCGGTACGCTGCGCCGTATCGGTGGTAATTCGGTAATGTCGAGAATTTCTATTTTTTCTTTCGGTTTTGATTTTTCCACTTTACTCGGAACATCGACGTCTTTTACTTTAGTGATATGAGAAGGCTTTTCGATAATATCCGCTTTGATTTCACTTTCGGGATTCGGATACGAATTTGTGATTTCATTGAGCGATTTTTGTAAAGATGAATTAGATTTACTACGATCGCCAATAGCAGAAGTAGTCTGTTCTAATTTATGTAACGCAGAATGTTGTTGTATATTTGTGTTGGTCAACTTTTGTTGATGTGACTTTTGACTAGAGAAATTATGACGGTAATTCTTAAGGCTGGATTTTGATTTAGTTGCTTCCGTTGGTTTTAATACGGGAGCCGGAGAAACGGTTTGAGACGACGAGACGTCCGACGATGGAATATCGTCTGTCAAATCGATACTAGCTTTCATATCTTCGGCAGGCGAAACTACATTCGGGACTGCCACGTTATCCGTTTCCATTTCAGTTTCTTCGACAGGTTTCGAAGTTTTAACATCGCTTTCGATCGGCACATTCTCTTCAGAACTCGGTAACATCTCGTCTTGTTTATTCGCTGAAATTGAATCGGTTTCGTTATCGTTCGATATTTTTTCCGAACTTGGTAGGGAATTGCTTTCGTTTAAAGATTCATCGCCTTGACTTTCGAATTCTTCTTCGCGCAATGAAGTTATGTTGGTGATTTTTGGAACGTCCTCGTCGCTGCTATGAATAAAATGAGTCTCCAGATCGTGCGCCGACTGCGACGCGTTACTGTCGGTTTCGGGAAGCGGTACGGTACCGGTCGACTTGCCGGTTTCGGTACTCGGATAAGCAATATTGAACGGCTTAGCTTTACCGAACTGAATATTCCTCTGCTGTGGCGGAACGATCGGATTAACGCCTTTGACATTGATATTCCCGTGACGAATGTTCTGTATCCTCGCTTGAATACTGCGCCCTTGTATTTGTCTATTCATTTTAGCATACGCGTTCACTTGCGTAAAAGGTTTGACGATTTTTTGAGGACTCGATTTTGGTATTATAGTTACGGCGGAATTGTTTTTCAACGGCATCGGAATGTTTGATTTGGCCATGTTGATTCTAGCCTGAACCTTTTTAACGGGAGCCAACGTTGTACCTCCCTCTGAGAATGCTCCTTCTTCACCTCCGTGTCCTCCTCCCTTTACGCCGCCCGCGTTCCCTCTAACTTTCATCGCTGTTCTAATAGCTACTATTTTACCGCATTCCAATTGCATGTAAATACCTTTGGGAGACTTCAATACCAAAACTTTCTGACCGGCCTTCAACACGATGTTACCACGTTCGCCGCCGTTCGTTGGAATCACCACATCTGTAACAAGGCATCGTTATTAAATAAATACAAATTTAACACGTAAGTCGTGACCAAATACAATAGCTTTAAAGGGAGAAATTCGATCGTTTGAAAATGTGTCACTGTGTGAGTAATGTCAACTCAGTCCGCCGCGATAGTGGAAAGTTTAGGGTTAGAATTCCTACGGTGACATAGGTTTGAATTAATGAATTTTTCCTGATTACAGCATTGTGTTACGTCATTGTTCTTACAACGGGTGTTTTCATATACTGTTTGCAGTCATTATGCATTCATCTAATAATTGTTATTAAATTCAAATAAAACAGGATCAACGCAGGAAATCGGAGTCGCCAATTATATTAATTTAGTTTTCCCCTAAATTTCCTTTAAATCAGTCCCTTATGGATCTCAAGAGGAAAATAGAAGAAGCCGCTTCCTTAATGAAGCCCCCTTCTCTAGATTTTACCCTTAGTCCAAACTAAACACACCCTGAAATCTAACTTATACAGTTATAAATCGAAAGGCACAAATAAGCCATACTGATATTATGATTTATTTCATATAAGAAATAGCAGAATGTTGCATAATAAGTCTCTCTCAAAACTAAAAACTGTAGTTATTGTCTAAGAGAGGGCGCTACTTTCGTTTTGTTTACATCGGTATAAATGTCAGTTCGTGTTTTTCAAAGTTTTTGATGTGAAACATCTGATGTCGGGCTGTGAACAGCCGCATGAGGGGAAATATGCAACGAAATTTATGGTCCGCTCCTTCGCTGCTGTTCTCCCCACCGCTGCGGCACTCTCTCTCTCTTTCGGCTTCCGCGCGCTCGGGCACGGGAAGAGAGAGAGAGTATACATACGAACGTACTGTAAAGCAAAAGTATATGTATACACGTTTAGGTATGTAATATAGATAACTTCGCTGTGTATTTAGTTGCGTTTCTGGCTCAGGCGTGCTCAAACGCCGCAACCGCGTGTGTTACAGTGCAGTATATAGGATTACGTCAGCATAACAGTTAGTTGCTGCTTTTGAAAAAATATATACTACTACATAGAGAATATCACCGAGTTCAATAACGTTTTCTTTGATGTTTCACATCTGTTGGGGGTCCCGAGACCCACCCTTTTTTTTTTTTACGGCAACTTGAAGTGCTGGTCCCTTTTTAAACAAATGAATATGTTGCGTATTTATTCGACATCAACAAGTATATCAAAAAGTGAATTGTTGGACTATTTCTTCATAAATAGTTTCTAAGATTAAAAACAATAAGGCTGAAAATGCTGACTTAACGGGCAACAACTTAACTTATCCAGGTGTGCAAACTTTCACGGCCGGCATTGTTCCAAGTCTTCATGGTTTCCGGGCTTGTAGGCCGTGATCCGGTGGTATTCTACCTGACGTTTCGTCTACAACTGCGGTAGACATTCTCAAAGGCGATGTGGCAGCGGTCGAAGTATCCTCCTTGGCGGCTCACACTGACCTGTGAGCCGCCAAGGAGGACACTTCGACCGCTGCCACATCGCCTTTGAGAATGTCTACCGCAGTTGTAGACGAAACGTCAGGTAGAAATACCACCGGACCACGGCCAACAAGTCCGGAAACCATGAAGACTTGGAACTTAACTTATGTCAATACTTACCCAATGGAAGTGTCATTTCTTGAGCGGTCATTCCTTGCCTCTGCCACACTTCAGCCGGTATCCAACGAGACCGAGTTCCAGCTCTGTCTCCGCGGATTATTTGCGAGTTTAATTCGGCTTGCATTGGTCGTACCTGAAATACAAATTGAATTTTTTAAGTGAAACTTCTTAAGCGAATCTAGTGAATCGAAATGACCTCGACACAAAAAATACCAACACAAAAATTCAAAATAAATAAAAATTTCGAAGTTCGTTTAAAGAAAAGATAGTCGATGAAGGCCGAATTTTTTCGACGTGAAAAGAGCGCCGCATGACGTCACAATGTTATATCTCAATCTTGAACAGGGGCTTGAGAATAGCCGAGAGTGTAGCAATGCTGTTGTTTACATGACGTTGCTATGGTTCCTCTATTACAAGTTCCCGGGTTCTAGCCCGAGAGCTGGTAGAAGTGTCAATTGGATTTTCAATTTATTATTAAAAAAAAATAATGAATTGAAAATATGAATTGGTGCTAGGCCCAAATAACCTTAGCTGTTGGTGGTCTTTGAAACACAATTTAACAATTTTTCAATCTTGAACATGAGATTGTGACGTCAGCATCATCAACTGCAGTGTTCATGGTGACACGACTTAATTAATTTTTGTCTCGTTATTGATTTAATAGAACCGTAAATTTTTCTTCAAATTTTGATTTTACTGAAGTATTTTACAGCTGGAAAACATTTCATAATTTTTTTTAATAACATCCAATTATTAACAAACTTACCGATGCGATGGGCTTATTGTGCATTCTCATGCCGGCAGGAAGAGCTCCAGTGTGATATCCATAGATTGGTCGTGCCGCGTTGGTCACCGCTTGTTTCTCCAATTCGTAGCTGCGCTTGGCTAACCTTTTTTCAGCCTGCGACAACTTCTTTTCTTTCCGATCTACCAGTAAAGATTCGTGCTGGAACGGTTCTTTGCTTAGCACATGGCTGTGGTTGTCTAAAATCTGTAATAAAAGGCGTTTGTTTAGATTTCTGACAGGTCATAAAAAACGCATTAACAAAAGTTAAATACCTTTTGCATTACGACGTCGATATATTTGTCTTTAGTACTGCTGAAGTCTTTAACCTCACTTTCTTCCTCATCGTCCCAACATAGGTTTGTTACGTCTTTCATCGACAAGTGAGCATCTGGATTACATTCGTCTACGACTCTGTCTGACATACCTAAATATACAAAACAAAAATAATTCGATTGCAATATTTACAGTACATTGCCATTCAGTCACAGATTTTTCGGTTCAATGGAAAGAGGCTGCGCTGCCTTCAGTGTCTTTTGACTACATAAATATCGCAAAGACACGACGGGCGAAATGACGATGGGCACTATCAAACTTGACCGCTAGGGGCGCCAGCTACGTAACAATCTTGGTCTATGGGCAGCCGGAAAACATTGTGTTTTAAAGACCACCAACAGCTAAGGTTATTTGGGCCTAGCACCAATTCATATTTTCAATTCATTATTTTTTTTTTAATAATAAATTATTGAAAATCCAATTGACACTTTTACCAGCTCTCGGGCTAGAACCCGGGAACTTGTAATAGAGGAACCATAGCAACGCCATGTAAACAACAGCATTGCTACACTCTCGGCTATTCTCAAGCCCCATGGGCAGCCGGCAGTGATAATAGTAGTGTGAACAGATAAGTTTATTTAAAATAAATAAATCATTAACAATGGCGATGTGTTGTGTTTAGCAATGTTCAAATCATAGAGGTTTCGTTTTTCTAAAGGATCCGGAACTGAAAAAAAAGTGATTGATTTCTAGCGCGTTTTTCTACGAAAACCAATGATAACTTAGGTGACTATATACCTGCCGCCATCTATATTACGTTTCTCATGTGCCCATCTCCATTTATTCACTAAAGAAAATGCAACTCGCAAAAATATCGATCTATTTCAGGAGTCGGCAACCTGCGGCTCGCGAGCCGCATGCGGCTCTTGTGATTTCAAGATGCGGCTCTCCAGTTCCATGCGCAAATATTAATAATTATATTATTTTATTTTCAAAACTAATAAAAAATATACTGCAAAAAAAACTTTAAACAGGATAAAAACACTCAACAGAGAAACAGTGAGAATAGGTGGAGTAGAGAGTATACGGACAGCTGACATTTTTTAAATGTGGCAACACTGTTCTGTTTGTTTAGTTATTGGTGCACTGTGTCGTCAATGGTCGCAGTCAGAACTTTTTTTTATACACCTAATCCTAATCAAATACCATAATATTGAACTAAAAATGTTAGTGACTCTTTAAAAACTGGGAAATTTTGTAAATTGTAACTTTTGGCTCTTCCGTCTCAAAAGGTTGCCGACCCCTGGTCTATTTAGATTTGAAACACACTTTGATGAAATAAGTTTCGTTTGCAGTCGTTCGCCACACTCGTGTTGTGGGAAGCACGGCTACTAAAAATCAGCAGCTGGATAGTGATTAGGTTAAAACGTACCTTGCTTATTAATTTGGCGATCGTAAATTTTCTTTTCTAGGCAATTGTCCATGACGATTCTATACACAAAACATGGCTTCTTCTGTCCGTATCTATTTAAAACAAAGTATAATTATTATTGAATTAGGTATTTAAGTTTAAAAAAAATTATTAATTTTTTAATTTTTTCTAATAATTTAACATAAATAATATTGAAAATCGAAAAGAAAAATTTTTTTAAAGCTATAGATAAATTACTAAAAATTAATTAAAATGTATAAAAATTTAAAAAATATCACGTGACTTCAAAACGCGCCAGGAATGTTTGTGACGTCGTTATGTTAAAATGTGTCTGCATTTGTTGGTATTTGTGTATATGTATTACACATACTATCAAAAATAATAAATTTTTAACTTGGTAACCATGGATACAAAGACCATAGATAACATAATGACGTCACACGCGTTCGGATTCTTTCGGCGCGTTATCGGAACTGAGTTTAAAAATTAATTTTTATTTAAATATAACTTTTTAATTAGTAAGCAAAAAAATTAAATAAAAACAGTTTTGCTATAAAACTTGTATGTGGTCTTTCCATTTAAGTAAAAAAAAAAAATCACTTAAAAACCCAATTGTGTAATTATGTAAAATCATTTAAAACTTAATCGCACTAAAATTGGAAGAAACAATGGCTAACAAATAGAATAATTAGTAGCTGCCCGTAGCTTCACTTATATGAACATCGCTTTTGTGTTGATGATAACCCCATCTTAACACGAATGTAACCAGGGATTTTAAATTTGGACACCGATCGATAGTTTACCAAGTATAATTAAAATCGGTCCAGCCGTTTTTGGAGCAAACATATAAACAATTTGAAAACACGTTTTCGCGTTTAAAAATACTCGAAAAACCCGCAAAAAATCGAAGTAAACATAGAGACCTCCGTAGCATTGATAACGTTTGATTTTGTATACACACAAAGCCACACGATGTTCACTTCCAATTTTAATTAGGGTCCGGTTCTAGTATCCGGCCATTTCGCCAGAACTGGACGCAGTATCTGGTCATTTTTCCGGAACTGGACCCAGTATCCGGTCATTTTTCCGGAACTGGACCCAGTATCCGGTCATTTTTCCGGAACTGGACCCAGTATCCGGTCATTTTTCCGGAACTTGACCCAGTATCCGGTCATTTTTCCGGAACTGGACCCAGTATCCGGTCATTTTTCCGGAACTGGACCCAGTATCAGGTCATTTTTCCGGAACTGGACCCAGTATCCGGTCATTTTTACGGAACTTGACCCAGTATCTGGTCATTTTTCCGGAACCGGATCTGGGCCGGTATCCGGTTTTATGAAAGAACTTCTCTATCTTTAGTTTTCATCATACTGACATACCTGTAAACTCTGCAAACGGCTTGAGTGTCGTGGCACGGATTCCACGAAGCGTCGAAAACTATGACTCGATTAGCTCCGACAAGATTAATACCGAGCGAACCAGCTCGAGTCGAAACCATAAAAAGGTGAATGTTTGGATTTGAATTGAATTCGTTTATTAACTTTTCACGTTCTAGCGCCGAAGTTGATCCGTCTAAACGATAATAGTGCGTGTTTTTAAGCCATTTTTCCGTCGTCCCAGGTACTTCGAATTTTTGTAAAAACTCTTCGATGAGATTCAACGTAAACAGAGATTGACTGAACAACAATATACGATCGCTCAACGCCATACTCTCACGGATTATGCAAAACAATATTTCCATTTTCGCCGAATTTTCTAAGATTCCCGGAGTGTATCCTTTCAGAAGTTCCGTAGCCTAAAAAAAAATGTTTCTTACACAAAGGCCAGCTTATCATTAAATTCAGTGGTGTGACTCTGAATTGCGTGTAGTAAGGATATGTTACTTCCTTAGAGAAAGAATTAATTTGGTCTTTCGTAACAAGCATGTTCATAGGTAGAGCTGGCTGTATTTACATAAGTTTTACGCTGAGATGCAGAAAGTATTGTCAAAAAATTTGATTTGACAATGATCTTATATTGTGATCACGTAATTGCTGTTTTTAAACATGCAGGAGCAGTCTAATGTCGTTCTGAAACTCCCTCTCGTGTAAAACATTAGATTGTACTCACACAAAAACAAATGATTGATCTACATAGAAAAAGATCGCTTTTCAAGCTAAATTTTGATCAAAACACGTAGAAAAACGTTGTTTCGAAGTGGAAATTGTACAAAAAAACTATGTTAAATACATGTATACACACTTTTAAAAAAATTTCGTTTCAATCGATTAATTATTTTTTTGATGTGAAACATCTTATGTCGGGCTGTGAACAGCCGCGTGAGGGGAAATATGCAACGCAATTTATGGTCCGCTCCTTCGCTGCTGTTCTCCCCACCACTGCGGCACTCTCTCTCTCTCTCGGCTTCCGCGCGCTCGGACACGAGAAGAGAGAGAGAGAGAGTATACATACGAACGTACTGTAAAGCAAAAGTATATGTATACACGTGTAGGTATGTAATATAGATACTTCGCTGTGTATTTAAATGCGTTTCTGGCTCAGGCGTGCTCAAACGCCGCAACCGCGTGTGTTACAGTGCAGTATATAGGATTACGTCAGCATAACAGTTAGTTGCTGCTTTTGAAAAAATATATACTACTACATAGAGAATACCACCGAGTTCAATAACGTTTTCTTTGATGTTTCACATCTGTCAGGGGTCCCGAGACCCACACCCTTTTTTTAGCAAGATCGATTTAAAATTCTACAATGCTTTTCTTTTCGCGAAACATGTGGTCACGATCTAGGGTCATTGTCAAATCAGATTATCTAACAAAGCTTTCTTCAACCCAGCATTAGACTCTGAAGTAATTAAAGAACGAAAAACATTTCATTTTATGCTTTTTTCTAGCTAAACAAAAATCCGAATTTTTTTGTACAAGTGAAACAAATAGGTCAATAACTTACCCAGTCGTAAGGTATGCCAGCATCTTCCTTCATCGGTTTAGCTGCAGTTACTGGATCTATATCGGCCTCTTCTTTAATTTCGGAACTTTCCGAATCCTTGTTTTCAAGTTTCTTTTCCGTATCGTCTATCGTGTCGTTTTCTTTCTTCGGTTCAGTTTTAACTTCATCCGTTTCCATTTTAATATCTTGTTTCACATCTAGCGATTGAATATCAGGTTTATTTTCGTCTTTGATTTCCGTTTTCGGAGGTTCGTTGTTAAACCACGGCTTCACATCAGGTTTATATTCATTGCCCCACTGTTGTTGCTGCTGTTGTGGATACGGTGGATTATATCCGTACATATTCGGATTATACATTTGATTATTATAGGGCGGTCCATAATAATTGGAATTGTAATTTCCACCCGGTGGCGCGTTATTATAATAATTATTCGGCTGTCCGTAGTTTTCATTTGGATTCGGAGGCTGTGCCGGGGGTGGATTATTATACGGCGGATCTGAAACATTACTCTGATCGCCGGTGCCATACTGGGGACCGTTTTGATTATACTGCGCGCCACCCGAATTCTGAGGATACTGTCCACCATCGCTGTTATTGAACTGGTTTCCGGTCGGAGGTGCGCCACCGTGGAACTGAGGCGGAGCAAACTGACCAGAAGCCGACGATGAATTGTTATCAAACTGACCGGGAGGTGTGAACTGAGTCGTGCCATTATCAAACTGTCCGGCGGGTACGGGAGTCGTTTGGTTATTTTCGAACTGACCGGGCGTAGGAGGTGTACTGTTGCGGCTGTACTGTTGTTCGGAAGAGCCGGACGGAGTCGTCGCAGCGGTCGAAGGAGGACTTGCATACTGACCCGGAGTGCTGACTGCGTTGTTGCTGTTGTAAGGTGTTCCCGGAGGACAATTCTGAGGATTACTGAACTGGCCATTGTTCGAAGATGGATCTCCAGAGTTCGCCGAATTATTGTAAGGACTTTGTTGATTGTTGGGAAACTGATTTCTTGATGACTGGGCATCGTTCGCAACGGGAGCGGCGTCTGGAGCCGGCTGAGCATTTCCTCCGCTGTAATTGTTGTTACCAGTCGGTTGGCGATCGTTTCTTCCATACTCCGAATTGTTCCACTGTTGTTGAGGCGGTTGCTGCTGCTGCTGCTGCCAATAATTTGAATCAGGCTGATTGCCCTGATAGTTCTCACCTTGATTTGGATAATAGTTGCCACCATAATTGGTTCCGTCACCAGGATAATAATTGTACTGGCTATTTGGAGGATAGTTTGGATAATTCGACGGATAAGAATTATAATTTTGATTTGGATATTGCATGTTTGACGGAGGATACGGAGGTTGTTGTGTTTGGTTAGGGAACTCCGGTGTGGTATTTTGACTGCTGTTTGAGTTTGGAGGTGGAGGCACCGTCGGCTGAGGCGGTACGCTAGTTGACTTTGGTGGTGTGTTTTCTGTTCTGTTAGTAGTATTTGGCTGAACGGACGCTGCCGGCTTATCAGGAACTTGTTCACTGGTTTCGGATACGGGTGCTTCTTTTATATTTCCCTGGAGACAAAAATATCAATTGATGATTACGTAAGCAATTACCGTTCCGCTATTTATTTAAGGCCAACAACTGTCAAGGTTTTCTGGTCCTAGTACCAATTTATATTTTCAATTTGCTATTACAGTAATGTTTGGGTAATCCGAACAGAAAGTTAGCAGCACCCGTTCGTATTACTAAAACGTTCGGATTATAGACAGTCTTTTGTTGGAGTATTAATGTAACATGCTTTCGTTTGCAATAGATTTTATTTATTTATTGTGGATTATAGACGCGTCGACAACTTAGGTCATTAGCGTCTTAAATACAACAAATATAATAAGAATAAAGAATATTTATTTGTTCCCAAAACATGTCATTATACAACAAAAATACAATTTTCTGTAATTATACAAAGGGAACTATAGGTGCATCCTTAGGAAAACCTGTGTTGGATGCACCGTTACAATAAACATATTTCTATTTTTCCTAGCCGAATATTGAATTATACATTTACATAAAAAAGATCATTGACATCATTTCTTTGCAAGAGCCATTTTTTAATATTTTTCAAAAAAACCTTTGAACTATAGTTAATATTCTTATACTGAAGTGGCAGCAAATTATAGAAATATGAGCCGGTAAATAGAAAATATCTCTGAAACAGAGATTTATTTGTTTTAGGAACAAATACATTTACGTTTCTAAAGTTGTATATATCATAATATATCACTTAAAAACTAAATAACATCAGAAAACATCCATGAGCAGAGGTGGGATTCGAACCCACGACAGTCTGATTCAGAGGCCGCGACGCTACCAACTGAGCCATACTGTCCTCGTTTGTTTGCATTGAATTGAATTGAATTGTAGATTATAGACGCTCGACAACAGAGGTCATTAGCGTCCGTTTGTTTGCAATAGAGATGCAAGTTTTCGTTACTTCTCGGTACTTGTAACCATTCGTTACTTTAAAGTACAATACTCGTTACATGTACTCGGATTACTGGGGCATTTGACGTTACTATTTTAGTTACTTTTAGATATAATACTCTTAGACGCGCATACATAATATGCAATGATTAATGAGGGCAGTATGGCTCAGTTGGTAGCGTCGCGGCCTCTGAATCAGACTGTCGTGGGTTCGAATCCCACCTCTGCTCATGGATGTTTTGTGATGTTATTTAGTTTTAAGTGATATATGTATATTTTTTGTATTTAAGACGCTAATGACCTAAGTTGTCGACGCGTCTATAATCCACAATAAAGAAACAAATGCAATGATAAATAAATAGTAGTTCGGATTACAGAAAACAGGAGTTCAAATTATGTATACCATACACTATTGGGGTGTTCGGATTATCCAAGCATCACTGTATTACAATCTATACTTAATATTATAAAGCTGAAGAGTTTGTTTGGTTGAACGTGCTAATCTCAGGAACTCCAGTCCTGATTTGAAAAATTTTTTTTTGTTAGATAGCCCATTTATTGAGGAAGGCTATAGGCTATATAATATCACGCTACGACCAATAAGAGCGGAGCATCAATGAAAAATGTTGCAAAAAACGGGAAAAATTATTCCTTTTGAGAGCTTCCGTTGCGTGCGCTGTGTAAACGGTTAAAGTTACGCAAAAATCATGTATGACGGAATTGTTCCCCTTTAAAAGTTCTAAAAAAAAGTCCGCAACAGCATATGTCTATCTTTTAAGGTTGACTCACTATAACTTTTTTTATGGTAATCAAATTTGTTTGTAATTATAATATTCAAGCAAACGAGCGAAACGAGTGAGTAGTGTATTTTGATAATATTCAAGCGAACGAGCGAAGCGAGTGACTAGTGTATTGCACCTGGGCTTTCTTAGCACCCGGGCGAAGCCGGACGGGTACCGCTAGTGCTAACAATAAATAGAAAATCCAACTTCTTTGGATACAAAAAAAGGAGCATATCTTAAATCTGCAGTTGAAAAAAATACTATAAAAAACACACTAACCTTCTTATCTTTCCTGGGTCGAGGTTTTCGCGGCCGTTTGGGTTTCGTCTGCGGAGTAACGGTTGTAGTGGCACCGGTCTGTACCGGTACAACACCTGCAACCTCTTCGAGATCTATATCGACCGCATCTCCTCCCGCCCGTTTTTTTAAGAAATAATACAACACGTCCGGATGATTCCATATCTGTAAGTAAAGTCATCGAATGCTAAGAATGTTACAATTAAATCGTATATGAATTGCTAGACCTCGCGCGGCGAAAGATGAAGCCACCGCGTCATAGTAACGTGAATGCATTGCGTCCGCCTTCTAGCTTGCTATTGGCTGTTTATTGTCATGAATAGCAGTTTGCCAAAATTGTATCTAACGTCATAAAACCCAATGTGCAGTTTTGTGTACACGGCACTGTCTGCGGGCAAGCAGGCGTTCACTAGCATAATATTGATGACGTGCCTGGCTTCATCTCTCACCGCGGGCACTCTACAAATTAATGTAGAGAGGTAGCAATCCAGGAGGTAATGCAGATGTGTTTCTTGATCCTTAAGCCAAGAAGATTTCCTTAAAATTTCACATCTGCGTTACAATTAAAACTAGTAAACTGTCTCAACTCACCTTGCAGCAAACGGCAAACGCCTTCAACGGATTTGGAACTGCCTTTGTGCGCACGACTTCGTTCATAAATGTATCGTAGAGCTTCCGTTGGAACTCGGTCATTCTCACTAACATGACGTACTCTTCTTTCTGAGGAAGTGACATTTGCAGCACAGCATGGGATCGCCTAAATTGATTGAAATACAAAACGATCAGAACACATACACGCACATATAAACATAAACGGGAAATTAATCAAAGTCAATAAATTTTGATTTTGAAATTGGAGGTTTAAATTACGATTTCTGCCAAATGAAAAAGTACGTATTTTTAATAACTGATAATGACATTTCGCTTTTATGTAACCTCAAAAAACGATTTGGTTACCTAATTTCGCGGATTTTTTATTACAATTTTTGTTATTTAAAAACAAAAAGAAAATGTACTTTGACATTGAGATTTTATGTAATGGTTACTAAATAAATAAAAATAAATTAAAATAAATAAAAAATGTGCTTTGATTGCTAATAACTCCATCTCTAGTTATAAGTGATTAATCGAAATGTTTGAATATTATACCTTTGTACAAAACCTTCAAGCAGTGAGTGCAACACGTGCGCCCTGTACCGCATCAATCTAATATCCTGAGGTGTCGAATCTATACACTGTCCATTTTGAATCGGCCTCTCAAACATATTGGAAAACTCTGTTTTTGTACCGAGATAATTCGGTCTCACAAAATCGACCATACACCAGTACTCGAGTAAATTGTTTTGCAACGGATAACCGGTCAAAACCACTCTCCGTTTCGATCTGATCTGTTTTAAAGCCTGGGAAATTGACGCGTGAGAATTTTTTATACGATGTCCTTCATCACAAATTACCAAATCGGGTCCCGGTTTTACGAGCGCCGCGTGAATTTCTGAAATAAATTCAATTACTTAAACAAAAATTCCATTGTGCGATTTTTTTTTTATAATACTTAAAACACTCAAACATCTGTCTATGATTATGCATAAACGTAACGCGCATGCGCTAAATGGGATCTTATAACGTCACACGTCGGAATATTTACATTCGCTAGTATTTTTACCGACAGCCAACTGAAAATGTTCGTTTGCACTGCTAGTCATTCGAACTACACTTACTTTGTTGCAAACTTCACGAACGCATATAAATACATATTTGACAACGCGAACGAATGGCAACGTTTATCAGATGTATTCTCGACTTAACCCTAATATATGGAATGACCGTATTCCATCGTAAGACAGATCCCGTTCCATTAATAAGACAAGTGAACTAAAATTTAAATTAAATAACAAAAGACTTTACCGTCAAACATTGTTTTATTTTTGTCATCCTCTTCGAGATCGACGACATCGGAAGGTTTCTTCTTCCTTTTTGCTCTAGAATTTCTCTTCAAACTCAATAAACGATACAGTTCATAGCCAATAAGAAGAACACCACCATCCTTGTTCCATTCTTGAATGACTTTAGCTCGCGCTACTAAACTTTTATGACTATCGTTTAAAACATGCAAATTAAAATTTCTTTCTCTAACTTCGCCCTGTGCTTGTAAAGGACTAGAGTTCGCGTCTTTTGGCAACCACATGTTGAATTCAGCCATCCAATTTTGCAGCGTATTAATCGGCATTATACACAGAATAGTTTTTGCCGACGTGTGTCTTAGGAAAATATCCGAAAAACAAACAACCTACAAAAACAATTCAAATAAAACAATAAATCGAATGAAACCCCTAACCAAATAATCTTATTAACTGCTTATATCGAATTTTCGGTAGATTATAGACGCTAGATAATTGAAGTCATTAGCGTTGTGTAATTTATAATAAGCAAGGATGTTACAGAGTTCCGATTCAAATTTGGCAGTGGCCATCCTCATTGACCTTTCATATCATTACAAACTGTACATATAAATATTTTTTTTTTTACCTGTAAAGTTTTACCCAGTCCCATAGAGTGAGCCAAAATACAGCCGAACCCCGTCGACGTGTTAAATCTATCAATACTTTCAATGACGTTGTCGAACAGAAACCTCACGCCTCCTATCTGATGGGGTTTTATTATTCGGGCGATCTGTGATGCGATGTAAATATCCGGTTCATTTTCAGGGTGACCAACGTTGACGAGAACTCGACCCTAAATGCATACAACATCGTTTAAAAGTTCATTCACGACCAGACATGATACAGAACCGAGAACGGTTCAATTACCTGTTCGTCGGGAATGTTGTAAGTGTCATTGGTGTGCATCCCAGAATTGCACGGATCTTCGTCGGGCTCCGGTTCAGGTGGTTCATCGTCTTCTGATAGAACGATACAATCGTCGTCGGACGAACTCGATATTGTCACGACGTCTACCCGACAAAAAAACAAAGAGATAATCATACATTTTATTATTTATTAATGGTCACAAACTAGCAAGCTTATCTGTGCCTAGTACCAGTTCATATTCCGAATTTATTATTGAAGTGAAACTTAAACTAACCTTTTTTGGGTTTACCGGGAATTTTGACTTCAGCACTGGGAGCGTGAGGCTCCGCTTCGCCGTCCAATATAGATGGAGGTAGTGTTCGCTTCGAAACAGGCGCTATCGAAACGGATGGTGTTAAGTTGCCCTTTACGCTCATTAAACTACGCGGTACTCCTTTACCCTGAAACAAAAACGAATCGATATTAACATTAATAAACAAACCTTTATTATAGTATACATATTATTGTTCGGATAATTACCGGAGTTATCTGTTTATGTACTCTGACCATTTCAAAAGGTGCATGGCTTTTGGGTATTCGCGTCATCGGTTTCGTTTCACCGTTCGGTAACTTTACCAGAACGGTGCTACCGACACGGCCGGCTTGAGTACCGCTGCCAGAACTACCGGGCGTTTGTTTAACAATCGAAGAATTGCCTTGCAACAATGATATGACGCGATGCTGAGTTCTCTGATTCTGACGGTTCAACGCTATTTGTCGCTGAACTTCCCGTATGATTCTCTGTTGTTCCTGAACTCTTCTCAAACGTTCCATTTCCTGTCTCTGTGCAGCCAAAGTGGCTTCGTCGAGCTGCGTTTCGTCCATCACTTCCCGAATGTTACGTCTCAAGTTACCTGATGCATGATTCATAATATTTAAATTGAGATAAAAAAAATTGTATTTTATCATTTTATTAAAAAGCAAACAAAAAGAACATCAAATAAATTATCTATTGTTTGACATCCGAGGTCATAAGTGTCTATTTTAGTAATAATTAGAGATGCGCCGAATAGTGGTTTCACCGAATAACCGAATACTATTCGGTTTAACCTTTACCGAACCGGATATTCGGCCGAATTATTCGGTTTACCATTTCATTGTTTTGCAGCGTAAACAGGTTCTAACATGTACGCTATGTGTCGCTGCTGGCTAGTTGACAAGCAAGCCGTACCTCACCGCCCGCCACCCGCGCTATCACTTTGCTTCAAAACATCGCACGATTACGTTAAAAATACGAACAAAGGTGCTTATTATTACAAAAATATTGATAATATTAACTTTATTGTGTTTGAAATATGAGTGGGCATAAAAGATCACGTGCTTGGGACTTTTTTGACGAAATGTAGCCAAGAAAATAGAAATACTCGAACCGAATATATTTGGCACCAAAACCGAATAATTCGGCCGAATACAAATAGTGAAAAAGATGCCGAATACCAAACGAATATTCGGCGCATCTCTAGTAATAATAAACAATTAGAGCAAAAATAAAAAAAACTGAATGACATTATACCCGTAGTACCGATTTTCCTCTCGACTCCGGATTGTTCTTCATCTTCGGTGTCGCTGTCCGTATTTCGTTTTGACTTGGCGGCCGTCACCGATATTTCACTTTCAGGCTCGGTCACCTTCCTCTGTGTCTTTTCACCTTTCTTGACTGTCTGCACACTTATTTCCCCCATTTCACGCAGCTTTTCCGTAATATCGTAGTCATAGTCGGACGATTCCGGCTCGTTCTTGATGTTTACGGTAGAAGAGCTCGTGTTTTCATTAGAACTGGTCTCATTATCGAACGGCAAACCTTAAAAAAAATCAGTTAAAGCCAGGTTGTTCATTTTATATACGACATCCACGAGTCCTATCCCCCCCAGGAGGGACATTGGAATGTGGTTGCTATCGCAAAATGCATTCCAATGTTCTTTGGGAATTAGCGCTCCCATGGACCCGAACTCGTACCAGTCGGTTTGTGTATGCCGGCTGCCGGATTCTAATACACAAATGGATTATTTGTTGTGTTGAAGACGCTAATGACCTGAGTCGTCGACGCGTCTATAATCTACAATTAATTAATTACACGAGTCCTATCTGAAAGGATTAGTTACATTAAAGGTTCCAAAGCGCTTATGAAAAATCAAGATGTTTAAAATGGAGTTGAAATCATGTGACCTCAATGTAACTTATTGTTCCCGCACGTCTCGACTGGCTTCAGTTATTGCACATACCTACAAGCTGTGATATGCTCCTTCTATAGCTATCTCTGTTCTGAGGACGCAACTTTAGTTTATTAAAAGAAAGAAGTGAGATTTACCTTGAGTTAATTTTTTAATAAAATCAGTCTTTTCTATGTCTATAGGTCCAGGCGAAGTTCCTAGTTTGATTTTTTTGGTGGACAAATCCTCCTCGCATTCCGAATCCGATGTTTCATATTCATCGTCGGACATATCATCGATGCTTTCATTGCCGTCTGTCGGTTGTTTATTTGCTGATTTCTCTTGTTTATTATCGATTTTGCCATCTGTCGTATTTGCATTTCCTCGAGCCTTTAAAAAAATAGCATTTAATTAAATATTTACCCTCTTAATTTTGCTACTTTATAAATAAATCCGACATTAACTATGTCACTAAAATCTTTCCAGAAAAAAACAAATTAATAACCTATAAATATGACGTTCACTGAATACATTGCACATCCAACTAAGTACGTATTTTTCGTACATGTTTGTAGCAGCAAATATTATTATCATACTAATATGTTCAACTGTTTAAAATACCCAACATATAAAAAAAAGGGTGTGGGTCACGGGACCCCCGACAGATGTGAAACATCAAAGAAAACGTTATTGAACTCGGTGGTATTCTCTATGTTGTAGTATATATTTTTTCAAAAGCAGCAGCTAACTGTTATGCTGACGTAAGCCAAGAGAGAGAGAGTGCCGCAGTGGTGGGGAGAACAGCAGCGAAGGAGCGGACCAAACATTTCGTTGCATATTTCCCCTCACGCGGCTGATCACAGCCCGACATAAGATGTTTCACATCAAAAATAGTTTGTCAATTTATTTCAGTAGTGACTATTTTTACTGTAGAAAACAACGATGACAGTTGTTCGGTGTTACATATTTATTTACAGTAACCATGTAACATCCTATTAGCGATCATTTATCTCATTCTTACTTATTGCTTTATGTATCAATCTCTGTCTTACACACAGAATGCCCTATGCACAGGTTTAATTTGATACAATCTGTAGATCCGTTCCTACGCTGAACTACTCTATAGTGACAATGTGAACACAGAACAAAGCTAATAATACAATGAACTGATACATAACCACATTTTGAAACAATAATCATGAAACTTATTTATCAATATAATATGCCCAAAGGATATAGACGTTATTGACCTCAGTTTATAATTCACAATATTTCTCCCTCCCAATGATTGTGCCTAAAGGTCCTTCGTCTTTAGCTTAAAAAAATGTAAGATGAAGGTCTTAGAGATGGGTTAACTCGATGTTTCAAACCGGGTTAACTCGAGTCGAGGCTAATTCGAGTCAACTCGAACTTAGACTATTACTAACTCGAATTATGTTCACGCATGATTTTCTTGTAACCATTTAAAATATTAAATTGTATTCTTTGAAAATATTTTTTTTCTTACCTAACTCTTAATATCAACCCAAACATCCATTCAACTCAAAATTTCACACCGAGTAACTAAGTCGACTCACAGTTCGCAGTTGCGAACCGCGAACGAAACAAAACGCTTTTCAGAATGTTCCTGCCAACTCGGTTTGAAACCGGTTTACGCAAATTTTTAACTCGGTTAACTCGATTTAGCAAAAATCTGAGTTAGCCCATCACTAGAACGTCTGTTGACTAGACTTAAAACAATGGAAATATTCTTATAAGAAACTTTTTAATTTTTCAAACAAACAGTGAAGTATCGTGAAAGTTTCTCTCTTGAAACATTTCAGAAAAATGAATATAACCTCACTCGAAATCTTTTGCAGATTCTTAAAAAATTTTCTCCAATAATCTATTTTTGACAGTATGACTATCTACATTGTATTTGCTGAGATCAAAGACGTGGTTAAGGATTCATCAGTAGTATTTTGATATTATGCAAGAAAAATGTACAAGTCTTTATTTTAGAAATTGTCTAGTTTTGGTGTTTTTTGTTAGTGAGAAAAAATGGGAAAAAAATGGCGTGGTCTCACTTATGTCTGAAGACCCAATAACAATTTTAATGTAAATAAATAAAATATTAACCAGCTCTTCGTTGTCTTCGGTAAGAACCACCGTGTCCTCTTCATTCTCACTGCTGACTTTAGATTTCTTGTTCGAAACGTCTGGTCTTACATCGGATATCTGGTCGATTTTACGTTTCAAATCTTTTTCGTTCACCGCCGTGTCTTCTAGATCCGCAAATTCGTCGTCTGTTAGCTCTTCATCAGAAACTGATAATTCTGAGCCAGTTTCTATAGCGTCTTGTTCTGGCTGTTCCGTGGGTTTTTTTTGTTGAGGAACAACTCTTTCAATTGTAACATCGCCGATTCTTTTCAATACCGGTTCCATGATTCAAGTAATCAAGTAAAATCCCAGACGCCGGGCTTATTAAAAATAATACCTTTGTTACATTTTTGTTTGAAGACGACCTGTTAAAACTATAGACTGTCTTGCGAAAAACACATTACGTTTTAAAATCTGTTTTTAAATATAAATATGTTAGAACCGCACTATACATTCACTAAAAACGTATTTTTTTGTTTAAAATAATGTATTCTCTTTTGATGTTGACACTCAAAAACATTTTAAAAACAGCGCTTAAAATAGAACTTCAAAAAATGATAAATAATTATTATGTACATTCCACGTCATGTTTGATTCGAAAGTTCTAAATAATAATAGAAATTAATTTAATTGAAAACTAGAGTTTCGTATTAAAGAGATGAAAACCAAAATCAATCAAAAAGCAATATGTCAAAAACGATCATTAAACACAAATAACGAACTCACTTTTGCATTAACGGCTGCTGTTTAATCTTTTAGACAATTTAGAAAAACTTAATATGATATAAATGTATTTAAATTTACTATTAATACTGAGATATTTCTATATTTTAGTTTATAAATATCGGCATTAATTACTTAAAGGTAGCCATTATATTCGGTGTACACAAATCCCCAAAATGTATTTATTAGTTGAGAAATAATACACTAGAGCACAGCACAGTTTCAGAAATTAATAAAATTAACTTTTTATTCAATAATAAAATACAAAACAAAAGAATCTTTACGTTTGATGCGAATATAAATTAAAATCAATTAACTACATTTACTGGAAAAAAGAACTAGGTTAAAATTTAAATAAAAAATAATGCTTTATGTGCTTTTTGCTTTATTTTGAATGAAATAAAAACTTTAAATACAATAATATAACATTATTATTTAAATTCATCATGTAAATTGTCTTGATATATTTATATAGTTGTAAAATTCTTATAAAAAAATTCGACTGATGACCAGTCCTATACTTCCCACCTAGTAAATATTTGCAAAAAATAAACACTCTTTTTTTTTTATTCTTTGACTAGGCCCAAATAACCTTAGCTGTTGGTGGTCTTTAAAACACAATTTAATTTTTATTCTTTGAAAAAAGCATGGCCCTCTTTTTTGTTTGGTGATTTACTGATGGCTAACTTAATATAACAAAAATCATGGTTACCTTGATTTACGTACAATTTTTATTTTTTTTAGTAAAATATTTTTTTTCTCGAAAACTATACATTTTAGAGAAAAAAAATATTTACATTTTTTTCATATTATAACATCTAGAATTCATTTATATTTTTTTTTACCTATGTTAATACGTGACATTGAGGACGTTTTTTTGAATATCTCAGGATCCACTGAACCGATTTGACTCAAAATCTAATCAGATCTAAGTTAAAGGCTGATAAACACAATAGAACAATCGGCATGGTCGTATGTTGTTCCGTTCTTAAGATATCGAAGGCGAAAAATTGACCACATACACACACACACATACAGACATCAGTCAGAAAATGATCTTAAACGATTGCTAGGGTCTCAAAACGTGAAAATCTGTTAAAATCTCGAAATATTGTTTTCGGACTGAATCCAATACTTCTCTACCATAGTAGAGGTGGGAAGTAAAAACATAATGCTCTATAGAGTCTATGTTGTTTGAACATTGGGACACAGTACTTGTTGCACTGTTTCAGTATTTGCGGCGACAGCTTCAGCCATTCGAATAAGGGCAGATGACATTTCTGCCATTGAATTTCTAATTTCTTTTAAAATTTCAGACATTTCCGTTGATATCTGATTGTGATTACAACACTGCTGTACATTTGTTAGATTACTATCGATAGGAATTTGAACAGGGTTTGCAGTGGCGACCGGAATCAGTCTCAAATTGGTATTAGGAATCGGTATCGATGCATTAGAGACTCCGTTTTGTGGTATTTCGATAAACATCTGTTGTTGTGTCTGTACATCGTTTATTTTATTTATTTGATTCCGTTTGATGCGTTTTCGTTTTTTCTGAACCGGAACTGGTAAACGATTTACTGTCGTTACGTCTGGGTCTCGTTTTAGTTGACTGCACGGCGTTTTTAAAGTGGAATCCGATTCATTTGGAGACGAAATTAAAGAATTAAAATCAAGATGAGTCTAAAAAATAAAATATTATCGTTTTATCATTGTTCAAATCGCCAAATAAATTGAAAATGTAGCTGGTATTATAATTAGTTCACAAATTAAAAATCGAGAACTGGGGGCTTGTAAAATAGATGAGTCACGAAAATTCCATATAATTTATAAACAACGGCATATCCCTTCAAACTCATCTATCTGCAAGTTCTGAACGAATGAAAGTAGAAAAAAATTTACCGAGCTCTGCAACAAATCTGCATCTTGCTCGTTTTCAATTTCACTTTCGATGCCAACCAATTTTATCAATCGTTGTTCTAATGACGACAGTCTCTTATCGGGATCTGTTTTACAAACCTGGACTTTCTGTTTTGTTTTGTACCTCCAATCTGTAAATACCTAAAAGTAAACAGCACAGAACTTTAATAAAAACATCCTGTTAAATAGGTACTAATTAACTTGAAGTCCTATAATTAACTTGGATTATAAACACTTAACCTTTTGCCATTTTTCAACAGATTTCTTAGTTTCATCGTCAACTGCATTTAATTTATCTGTTAGCTCTCTCCACAACTCGGTGTGTCTTTCCCTCTGGTTAGGTACAGTGCATAAACGGCCTGTCACTAATTCTGAATGCTGTTCCATAAAATCCATTAGTATTTTAAAATGTGTCAGTCTTGTTCGAAGTCTTCTTTTAACTCGAACAGGATTTGCGTTCACAGCGTTTATAACATTAACTCTAAAAATCACAAAACGTTAATAATATAATTCTGTCTAATATACATATGTATTTAAAATAAATACCTGAAAAATGCCATTATTGTAATAACGCCAAAGATTTATGAGATGTCATGTCTGTCAAAAACTTGCGAGTGATAATAAACAACCATTATTCCGCTGTGTCTATTTTTTTTATTGCATGTTTTAATGCACATTTTTATACTTTACTGTTTATTTGTGCATCCACAACAAAAAACAGATTAAATTTATATCTTTTTATTTAAAAATGTTATTTTACGTCTTCCATACTCCTTAGTCCTATTTAATCACAGTGGCGCCATCATATTGGTGTGTATAAAAACAATGTGATAAAGAACTTTAGATATTGTGAAAAATAATTTTTCTTTGTTTTTAATACGTAGATGTGTATCACAAAAAATTCAATAACCCGATTTCACAGAAATTCTTGTTTTTAGTCACAGCAAAAACGAAACATATTTTTTTTTGTTTTTGGAGATATTTTGTATCTGGCTAGGAGGGCTGCAACAAAGTTGGATACCTTGCTGTCTGTTGACCTTGCTTTCTAATTAAATTGTACTCCGTATATTAAAGCACGTGTCAAATGAAATGTCAATTATTTTCATTTCAGATTTCAGTATAAAATTAATTATTTCTGTTAATGTTTTATAATCATTGTTTCTAAAAGTAACAGGTAATAAATAACGATGTGAATAAATGCATGTCAAATGTCTAGCTCGTTATTTACAAAACAAAAAGGTGTTGACAATTGACAGTACACTTTTATTAAACAATTTTTAATTCCCAAAGCATTTTTAAAAGAATTAATTATCTGCCGGGTTGTCGCTGTTATCTGTAATCAAACATTACTATTCAAACTTCAAAGGCCTAAGCTGCCAAATTGTAGAATTTATTCGCATTCGATTGGTGACTGTGCGTTAATATTTGGAGTGGGGGATTAGGTGTGACATTAGCGGGACATCCCAGAGTTCTCAGAAAAATTGCTAGGACCGCTGTATGCTACGTTGCGAAGTCTCTCTCAAGGATAAACATTACTGTAGCGTGAACGTGATTCATACAATATTTTTGTCGACACAGATAATTTGTGAGTTTACATCCCACGTTTAGTTCTTCTGCTTTTGGGTAAGTATATATTTTTGCGCAATTAATTGATTATACATTAATTTTATAATTGTTTTATGCAACCACAACAATCTAGTCCAGAGTTCAAAAGTACCCATGCATTTTTTTTTATAAACGTGGCTTTCGAATTACCTTATGTCAAGGACAATTTTTATGGAAGATCTAAAAATGGATTTAAATTTTTATTTTAAAGTTTCGTTTAATATTTTTTCCCAATGTGCACATTCGAATAATATTTTTCCGAAACATGTAGTTATTTATCTAAATATGTTTAGTTAGTGATATGTTCTGATGTTTCATGTATTTTATTATGTTAGAATAATTGAACAAATCATTAGCGCCTTTCTCCGCAATACGATAAAATAAATATGTTATTATTAACTCAAATAAAATGTCATAATCTGTCTCAGATGTTTAGGGATTAATTGCCGGAATGAATTGTAGATTATAGATTAATAATTATAGATTAATTGCCGGGTTTCACTATAATAGCGTTGGGAGGGGGACACACTTATTAGCTGTATGTAACATGAGTTTTATTAATTTTTTTATTATTAATTATTCTTGGTATTACTGGTATTATAATATTCTCAGATATTATTAGTGCAGTATTGCAGTAAAATTCAAATGTTAAATTATTGTTTGTGCAGTTTGCTTATCTTATCAATTTTGTATTGCATAATATATTAAGTACCATAGGCGGCGATTTTAGTCTTAATTGTGGGTGTTCTCACTCATCAATGACCTTTTTTTGCAACCAACTTACAAATGTCCAACAACATTTTTATATCAATATGATTTAATATAATTAGGATTTGTTATAATTAAAAGATTCCTTAAATTAGAAATGTAGTGATACGCTGATGACCTCAGCTGTCGAGCGTCTATAATCTGCAATCTATCTATATTAGAAGTGAACGAACGAGCAAACTGCTTGCAACGCCTTCGAGAGTAAATTTGGAGTAAATACACGTAAAAATAGAACAGAACAAACAATAAAAACTAGTATTTGATTTGAAAATACAGACATTTTTACGAGCGTGAGGTCAGAACAAATTCTGCACTCATATATAAATCTTGCGGGTGCTCAAGCACCAGAGTGCCCATGTAGTCGCACGCCTATGGTAATTCGAAAATAATACAGTAATTCAGTCTTCAGTATTAATAATAGCTTCTGTGTAAATATTTTAATTTTTATGTTTATAAATGCCAATGAAATGAGTCTTCAGTAAATTGTATATGTTATGGTGATTTATTTTCTAAATATTTTTTTTAATAGTATATTAATTTTAGGGAATATGGAAAGACCAAATACAGCGAAAAGTGACTTGAAGATAAATTCATCATCAAATGGTTCTAATGAGCAACCGACAGCAGAAAAAACTAGTAAGAAAAAAAGGAACAAACACAAGAAAAAAAATTTTTCAAATTCGGAAAGCGATTTAGAAAGAAAAACTGAGACTTCAGAAGTCATTGAAATTGTAACAAATGAAGAAAACACAATTATTTCAACGGAGGTTATAGATTTAACAGGGGATGATATTCAAGAAGAAACTGAAACACAATCTGTGGTGGTTGAAAAAAAAGGAAAAGGCAAGCGTCGAAAAAAGAAATCTATGGGTCAAGGAACAGTTGAAGATATAAGTGAAGATGGCACCAATAAAACTAAAAATAACATAAAAACAGTAGAAAAAGGTGCAATAAAAAAAATTCCTTCTGAAATCGGATCTGGGAAGGCAGACGATCGATTAGAAAATAAGTCAGGAAAAAATAAAGAATCATTTAATCGTCACAAAAATGATATACCAATGCATAATCAAAATGTTGATGAAAAAAGAAACTTTAGACAACGCACGATTACTAACAGTTCTCGTAATTCTGAAAATTATAACTCTAAAGATAATCCAAACGGATATAAATCATCAAAAAAACAAAATCGTCAGAATTACGGAAGTCAAATTGATAAACAAAATCAACGAGACCGAAACAATCCCTGGGGGATTAAAAAGGAAGTAGCTAAGACTGAAGTTGAATCTGTGAAATCAAACTTGTCACCTGAAGCGCAAGAATTTAAAAGTCAATCATTGAACGATAAAGATATGGTAGGAGTTAAAGGATTTAGATCAGCCAATACAAAGCCTTGGAAGATGAAGCAAGAAACCTACGGTGAAAAGACTGGGATATCAAAACAAGACAATTATCGACGATCAGATGAAACATATGACAGTTGGAATGACAGTGTTTCTACAGCGAATAATGATTCAGTGAACAGTTCATTAGAAAAAATGAGTTTAAAAAACAAAAGTGCAGATGTGATGCAGGGAGATGATTGGACCGCTAATTTAAAAACGGAAGATCTAGGCGATTGGTCGGCAAATGATTATAGTACTGATTTAAAAAATAAAAGCGAAGATTTAGAAGTGTCGCAGGAAAGTGACTGGGGACTTCAAGATATTCGTTTAAAAAAAAATAATTATGCATCTGACAGAGGAAATTTTCGAAAGGATCGTGATATACATAGTGATAGAGACGACCGATGGAGAGATAATAGAGGCAGTGATCAGTACAGAGATTCCAGAAATCAGGATCGTGGTTCGTGGAGAAGAAGTCGCAACAGTGACGATACAAAATCTTCAAAAGTTAAGGAAGTAAATGGAGACTTATTTGAAGCTCCGGTCGAATATTCGCTCGCGCATTGTGTGGCCGAAGATTTTCGAATGGGAAGTGGCATAGCGGTACAGTTTAAGTAAGTGTTAACTTTATTAAAATAATTGGGAAAATGTCAGATTAATTAAATGAATGCATAATGACTGCAAACAGTATATGAAGACACCTGTTGTAAGAACAATGACGTAACATAATGCTGTAATCAGGAAAAATTCATTAATTCAAACCTATGTCACCGTAGGGATTTTAACTCTAAACTTTCCACTATGGCGGCGGACTGAGTTGACATTACTCACACAGTGACACATTTTCAAACGATCGACTTTCTCCCTTTAAAGCATTCTGTCACTGAAAAACCACTACATGCGAGAGTCAATAATCCAACACCACTGCTAGAACACTGACTCAACATGTAAAGTAAACACAACAGGTGAATACAAAGATGAAATATCCATTTTTAATAACATATACTGTTTGCAGTCATTATGCATTCATTTAATTATGTATTTGGTCACGACTTGCGTGTTAAATTTGTATTTATTGTCAGATTAATGTTGGCGAAACTTGTATGATATCGATATTCCGGCGTTTTTTTTGTATCTCCATTTTTTCTGCATTCATTTATTTTTTTTATTGCAGGCAGCAATTCAAACGAGTCGACGAACTTTTGGCTCAGAGGGCAAAAACCGGTGGCTTGGCGTATTTGGAGGAAGACAAACGTTTCATTTATTATTTAGTAACGAAAAAGGTCAGCAACGGAAAACCGACGTTAAAGACACTTGAAAGTTCGTTGAATGAATTAAAGAAACAAATCCTTGAAAATAACGTTAAGAAGTTGGCAATGCCTCGTATAGGATGCGGCCTCGACCGACTGGAGTGGAGAGACGTGAAGTCGATGTTGAATGAAATTTTTGCAGACGTCGACATAGAAATTGTGGTTTACAATTTCCAGCAGGTAACCTTTTTTATACTATATTTTTTTTTGTGTCTGTGTTTGTAAAAATTTTTGGTAACGGTGCAAAATGGTGTTAGATTCTGAGCAAAGCGTACTGGTATTTACAGAAAAAAGAAAAAGGAAGACGTAAGAAAAACTCAGATGTCAATCAGAGAAACATCCATGATTACTTGTCTAATAAAAAGTATACTAGTGCCGAACGTGATTTTCTTAATGAACAAAATCATTTCGTTAAAACAATTAGACATCCAAAAGAAATCACGTCCAGTTCAGACGAAGATATTCGTTATACTCATGAGTATGACAGCGATTTAGTAAAAATGAATACAATGAAAAATAACAGTAGGGTTAATATATTAGACAGAGAGAATAAAATTCGACCAATAGAAGTAGAACGATTGATAAAAACAAGTGTCGCTAAAAAAAGGAAATGCGATCGTTCAGTTGAACGCAAGAAAAAGAAAGACTGCGATAGCAGTTCAAATGATCGAGAGGAAAAGAAAAGACACTGCGGTAATTCAAATGACCGAACAAAAAATAAAAAAAGAAAATATGGTGATAGTTCCATTGGCGAAGAGAAAGAAAGAAAATATGGCGAAAGTTCAATTCACAAAAAGAAAAAAAGAAAATATAGTGTTAGTTCAACTGACCAAGAGGAAGAAAGAAAACATAGTGAAAGTTTAGTTCACAAAAAGAAAAAAAGAAAACGTAGTGATCAAGAGAAAGAAGGAAAATATGGTGAAAGTTTAATTCACAAAAAGAAAAAAAGAAAATATAGTGTTAGTTCAACTGAGCAAGAGGAAGAAAGAAAACATAGTGAAAGTTCAGTTCACAAAAAGAAAAAAAGAAAATATAGTGATAGTTCAACTGAGCAAGAGGAAGAAAGAAAACATAGTGAAAGTTCAGTTCACAAAAAGAAAAAAAGAAAACGTAGTGATAGTTCAATTGATCAAGAGAAAGAAATAAAATATAGTAAAAGTTCAGTTGATAAAAAGAAAAGAAAATGTAATAGTTTAATTGACAAGGAGAAAAAAAGAAAACATTGTTCAGTTGACCGAAAGAAAAAGAAAAGACACAGTAAGTCAGTTGACCGAAAAAAACACAAAAAATCCAAAAAAAGATCAAATGACTGAACTGAAAAGAAAAAATACAAGAATTTAGTTAACCGTAAAATATCTTAATTCAAAAGCAAAAATTAAAAAAAAAAAAAATAATTAGGTGTAATGTCAAAATGGCATTAAATTTTATCAATTCATAAATAATAAAAATAATCAAAAGATCGTAATTAAAACAATCAGCAAAAATAAATTTTAAAACACAGTCTTTTAGGTGATTTTAGTTTATCGAAACTAAAGAATAAAGACAAAATAAAATATAGTTACTTCTTACCACAACAGTTTTATTGATGGATGTACATTTCGAAAGCTAAGCTTTCATCTTCAGTGAACACTACATCAAAGAATAAGGACATTAAAGAATAAAGACTCAAAAAGAATAATTAAAAATGTCCAATGTGTTCAGAACTGCGTGCCAAAATTAATATAGAAATACTTAAAAAAATTTAAAACGAATAAATTAGTCTGTAAATTTATAATTTGGTACTTTAAAATATAAAAATTAAAAATCTTCATTGAATTGCAGAATTACGGGAGGCACGAAGTTGACAAAGCTGAATTCAAAAAAGAACAAAAAAAGAAAAGAGATATTGACGTTGTGCAAATGTTTAAACAAAAGAAACGAGAAAACAAAACTGAAACGCAGAAAAACTCGGCAGTGAAAGATAGTGCCTTAAGAGAAAATATTAAGTCAAAAACTAAAGTTAACAATCGTAGTGTGGAAGATGAAACGCAACAGGCCGATGAAAATTTAAATAGCACTGACTGTAAAAAAAATCAAACTAGGAATCCTAAGAAAAATAAAAAGAATAAAAATAAACAGTAATTACTGGTTGACCAGCGAAAGAGCGCCGGTCTAAAAAATGTGCATAACAACATAGGGGTATGCGGCATGAAAACAAACGAACGACTTGTAGCTAATTCGGACAATAGGTCTTAAAACACTCATGTCAGATTTAAATACCTTTTCCGCTTATCCCCTTCTGCACTTCTGCACCGACGTTCTTTGCTTGGTTGGACAGTATTTAAGATAACGTTAAATAAAAATATGTTTGTAAAAAACTAATTCATCTAGATGTTTTAAGTGACTTTAAAAAAATGCTAGAAAACTTGTCGGGTTAATTTATAAAATGTAATTATTAAAATGAATTTTATTTTTAATTAATATGAAATTTTAAATATATTTAGTATTAATAAGTGTAGTAATTTGATATGATTTTGAAGCTATGCTTCTTAACGCACGTTTGAGATGGGGACCCTAAATCACAAAAAGTGAAACGTCACGAACGCGACTTTGCAACGCGGCGATGCAACGCATCTCATTGGCTGGGCAACGTGTATTGTTGCTATAGTTTCTATAGCTTTTATATGTAAATAAATTCGATTTTATACACAATTGCGTAAGAAGCATAGCTTTGGCTGTGTTATCAATTACTTCCACAATAACACGTCTAATTGTCCCTTTTGTTTCTTATATAAAGCAAGTTTAAATGCATTCATTGCTATTCATCCATTTGATTTTATTATTTTTAGAATGAAAAGGATGGAACAACACCGACTCGAGATGGCAACAAACCTTTTATTACCCATCAACAATTGTCATTGGTGGATATTGCAAAAGAAACTGGTTTATTATTTATCGGTTACGAAAACGGTTTCGTTACTCCTGAAATTGATTCGTTAGATAGAAAATATAAATTTATTCAGGATTACAAATTTTCCACAGTTCAAACAGGAGATGTTTTCAGAATTGAAAAGCGAGGTGAAGTTTTGTACGGTTTAATAATTGCAAAAACTGAAAACGATCCGTTTGATTTTATTGCACTGAATAAATGCTTAAAAACCGTTCGCAATCTGAATAAAGAAGATGGTTATTATTATTTTGGTATTGAGGCATTTATTGATTCTGAAGATGATGTTTTAATGGACAAAATATGTACCTTAATTAAAAACAATTTTAGAAAAGAAGAATTTTGGATTTGTTGGCCTAAGCCACTGAAACATTTAATGCCATAATTGATCTGAAATTGCTTTACAAAAACTTGCTTTTTTATAAGAATAAACAACAAAAAACGAAGTCAAGTCTCAAATTATTTTGAATCAAATTACTGATAATTCCTATATAAGTAATATATTAATCTTAAGGACGGGTCTCACATTTTTGAGCATTTTTTTTGTGACCCATCTTTATGATACACCTAGTTAGTAAAATGAAATTTAGTTCTTTTGTTTTTATATACATTTTTAGTTGCTGTTTAAAGTGCCTTATATTGGTAAAAAAATTATATTGAATAAATTAATAAACTGAAAATGTGTCGTTTTATTACATTTTGTCAAGTTGCAGGATTCATGACCTCTAATTTTGCAGTGCTGGATTTACTTACACAGAGGTAACATGCGCAACTGCCTAGGGTGACGAATTTTAGAGAAATTTGCCGCCTCTATTGCTTCTTCCCCAAAATACACTTTTTGAAAACTGGGAATTTTTTAAGTAATTTCCGCCAGAATCACACCGTATAATAAAACCACGTCTGTTTTTTCAAAATTCGTAAAATGTGCCATATTGTTTTATGAACATCACGGCACAGCAATCGGTAAACTGATTATAAAATTATGCATTTTATCAAAATTTTACAGCAGTTACATAATCAGTAATAAAGGTTTGTGTTTAGTTAGTCCTTAACGAATGCATAATACGATATTTCATTCGTCAGTGGCGGGTACAATTTTTCTAATAAAACTTTTTCATTTTTTTTTTCGAAAATGAACCTGCCATTTTCATTAATATTTTAGGATCGCGATTAGTATGGATTATTTAAATCTATTTTCCGCGTCTATTTCTGAATCACCTTGAAGTCGGTAGAGAGTGTGGTGTAACGGTTAGCGTAGCCGACCTTTGAATCACACTGTCGTGGGTTCGAATCCCACCTCCGCTCATGGATATTTTGTGATGTAATTTAGTTTTTAAGGAAGTTGTTATTTAATGTAATTAAGTAGATTATTTAAATCAATTTTCCGCGTCTATTTCTGAATCACCTTGAAGTCGGTAGAGGACAGTGTGGTGAACGGTTAGCGTAGCCGACCTTTGGATCACACTGTCGTGAGTTCGAATCCCACCTCTGCTCATTAATTTTTGTGATGTAATGTAGTTTTTAAGGAAGTTGTTATTTAATGTAATTAAGTAGATTATTTAAATCTATTTTCCGCGTCTATTTCTGAATCACCTTGAAGTCGGTAGAGGACAGTGTGGTGTAACGGTTAGCGTAGCCGACCTTTGGATCACACTGTCGTGGGTTCGAATCCCACCTCCGCTCATGGATATTTTGTGATGTAATTTAGTTTTTAAGGAAGTTGTTATTTAATGTAATTAAGACGTTAATGACCTAAATTGTCCACGCGTCTATAATCTACAATAAATAAAAAAAAATTGAAGTCGGTAACAAGTTAATCCTAAGTGAGATGACCTCGAAACCAAAAATGGCCGCTGCTGAATGTCAGAGCCTTAGACCATAGATATATGAATGGAGAACTCGTTAAGTCTCATTTTCCTATAGCAATGTAAAGTTAGAGTTGCTAGTCCTTAAATGTATGGTCAAAGGTCAGAGCGGGGTGAAGACAATGGACAAGGTCATCCCACATAGAAAGTATTACCCATGTTGCCACCTATAGTTCGATTTAATTGCGAATAGTTACTGTAACTATCATAAATATCTGGATGACCGAGCTTTGCTCGGATGAGTTCAAAAAAAATAGTATTTAAAGTTCCCATTTCATCATTATTGTTGTTATTTTTTTACTTTTCAAATAATTACTGATTATTTTAATAAGTTAAAGATTGACTGTCAGAGTAATTTGACATAAATAATGAAAATAGTTTGTTTTTTCCAAAGCCTACTCACCATACGACACTGTTTTATAACGTTAAAAAAACTGTTTTTTAAAATGATAAAATCGATAAGAAAACGAATTTTTCCAGGGATGAGACCTAGCTAGATCGATTTTTTGCCCCTCGAAACCCCTTTTCGGTACATTTGATCAAAATCGTTAGAGCCGTTTTCGAGAAAATATTTATATAGGTACATATATACAAGATTTGCTCGTTTAATAATACAGGGATAATGCTAAATGTACTAGTTATAGTAGACAAGTTTTAATTCGAATCCGACTGAAAGTGATCTTTTCAGCCGAAGGGACTAGGAAGCAAAAAAAAAAATGGAAAACACTTCTACGTCAAGGTAATGTTTATTTTTAACAATTCATATTTCATTTTATGTGAGTTGTATTTCAAAATAAAATACTAAAACAAAGTAAAAGAACATGCAGTGACATTTCTGAAGTAAGCCGCTTGTCGGCAATAAGCATTAAACGGCGTTTCGGCGAAACCTTCGGTTTGTTTTTGACCGAAGCCGATTATTTTGGCGAAGGTGCATTTTTTGCCCGAAACTAATTATCCAGTCGGACTTTATAGTTTTATACTACTGTTTTAAAAGTTTACTTTCACATGAAACTACACAAGGTTAACATGAGTAGGATTGTTTCTCGAAAGTGTATAAAAAAATAAATCGACCGTATTGAATTCTTATATAATTAATATACATACTAAAAAAATAAATTATTATGACTACATTCCCAATCAACAATTAATTATTTGAAGATCAGTAGTATATTAAGTATTAATAAAAAAGCTTCTTCTCGATCAAATTTTCGTTTATTTTTAACCGACTTAAAAAAAAGGAGGTTTCTCAATTCGACCGTATATATTTTTTATGTGGTTATGTATGTTCGCGGATAACTTCGTCGTTTATGAACCGATTTTGAAAAATTTTTTTTTATTTGAAAGGGTATACTTTCAGATTGGTCCCATAGAAATATCATCAAAATCGGTTCAGTAGTTCGGCTGATTTTAATAAAAGTAAGTAACGGCGTGTGATTCTTAAAGGTAAATGTTACTTTTTGACGCTAAAAAGTAAAAAATAAAAAAAACTTTTTAACAAAAAAAACCTCCTTCAAAAAGGCACTAAAAAGAGGAAAATTATGAAATTTTGAGACCTGTGCCAATTAAAATATGAAGTCGGTTAAAAAGTATAGTATAGTGATTAATATCTTCTTTTTAACCAGCTTCATATTTTAATTGGCACAGACCTCAAAATTTCATTATTTTCCTTTTTTTAGTGCCTTTTTGGAGGAGGTTTTTTTTTTGTAAAAAAGTTTTTTTTTATAGGCGACGTTTCGACTCAAGAAGATATATAACTGTGTCAAAACGTCGGCTAAAATATAAAATAAACGAAAATTTGATCAGCAAGAGGCTTTTTCATTAATACTTAAAATCCCCAATCAACGTTGACCCTACATATTTCGAAATCTCATGATAACGTCACTAATTTCATATTGTACTGTATTGTTACTTTAAACCAAAAAGCCAATCCGGTAAAACTATTTTCGCACGTGTGACTAACAATTGACTATCAGCACCAAGTGTACGTTTCAGACGAACCTTTAAATTTAATACATTCAATAATTTGAACCTGATTTGGATCAGTAGAACACATCTGTTTGATAAGAGATACACTCAAACCGCAGTCCATCAAGTTTTCTTGACCGAATACATTCGTACTTTCATCTAGAAAAATAACACGATAAAAAATTACCAAATGCGACATTTTTTCCAAAAATTTGTGTTCAATTTTCCACCATCGTAATCAATGTAGAAAAACATTCAAATGTATCTTACATACTCCAAGAGTATCTAAGATACAAAACAGTACCTTAGATACAAGATATTCAACCTCAGTTGTCAAGCGTCTATAAACTACAGAAACAATATTTATCTAAATACGATACTTACTTTTTTTATCAACGCGAACTTTAGAAAATACACTTGTGTTATCGAGATTTGCAAAGGTCGCTGAATATTCCATATCTTTATCGTGCAGTAAAGCTGCCAGCGAATGAATTGTGTGGGGCAAAATCGAACCTCTCAATTCCATTGAATAATAGTCGGAACTGTCAACGCGAACTTTGCTTTCACGAACCTGAAAAAAACGTTTTTTAGACTGACTATTTACACTAATATGACTAGTTTTGTACAGGTCTACTATTCGATTTGTATATAATATAGTAATTTCTTTGACGGTGTATATCATTGGTGATCACAGCTGATTTGTTCTTAAAAATCATTGTGTTATGAAAATTCTCGCAATACAAAACACAGGGCTTATGGAGAAAATTGGGTTAGATCACTTCAGAGTTCTAGAGAAAAACAAGAAAGAATATCATCATTTACATTCAATTGTGACTGATAATTTTTGACTCACCTTCAAAGATTTCAATGCAGCTCCATGAAATGCAACAGGTGCCAATAAAGTAGGTGGAATACCCGCAAATGCACCCGTAGAAGAAATTGTACTTTTACAGTTAATTAAAAAATTAAATAAAGCTTGCGCTTCTACACCTTCGACTGTTATTAAACTTGCTTCAGTATTATCAGATGAACATTCAGAATTCTGCGTCAAACGAGCCTAAAAAAAATTAAAATTGTAAAACACTGCTGTTATTTACAGCAATGTAAATAAAAAAAGGGTGTGGGTCTCGGGACCCCCGACAGATGTGAAACATCAAAGAAAACGTTATTGAACTCGGTGATATTCTCTATGTAGTAGTATATATTACATGTGACTGTAAGATTAAGACAGAGCCTCGCCTCGTGTCATATTTATACGCACTCTCAAAAGCAGCAACTAACTGTTATGCTGACGTAATCCTATATCCTGCACTGTAACACACGCGGTTGCCGAGCGCGCGGAAGCCGAGAGAGAGAGAGAGAGAGAGTGCCGCAGTGGTGGGAAGAACAGCAGCAAAGGAGCGGACCAGAAATTTCGTTGCATATTTCCCCTCACGCGGCTGTTCACTGCCCGACATAAGATGTTTCACATCAAAAAAACACAAAATAAAACTTACTTGTGAGGAATTTATTTTTTTAATTTCGCTATCATCAACACCTAGACTTTTTAACCATTCTTCACTTTCTAATTCTTCTTCATCGACATCATCGTCATCTATATTTGTATCTTTATTTTCACTGACTGATTGGCAACAACCGGAAGAATCCAATGTTTCATACCCCAAATCTGTACTACTTCCAGAATTTCTTTTGGAATTTGATTTTTTGAAAGGCATTTTGTATTCAATATCTAAAAAATAATAAATTATACTAGTTTTAATACCATATCAATATTACACTCAAAGAGTGTTTTAAAATCTGCTTACATCAATATTTCATTACACTTAAAACACATTACCTTCTTGTTTAAGAGTCTGCCTAAAACCACGAGTAGTAGGTGTTATAAACGCATGCGTTTCACTGAATCCACAAATCCCGGCAGCCCGGAACAAAATAGTGAAGGCGTTCGCACAGACGTAAAAAAAGGGACACTGTTTCGCTCTTACCAACTGTGAAGACAAAAATATTATGTTATTTACATCACAAATTTTAAATAGAAAAAAAAAAGGGTGTGGGTCTCGGAACTCCCGACAGATGTGAAACATCAAAGAAAACGTTATTGAACTCGGTGGTATTCTCTATGTAGTAGTATATATTTTTTCAAAAGCAGCAACTAACTGTTATGCTGACGTAATCCTATATACTGCACTATAACACACGCGGTTGCCCGAGCGCGCGGAAGCCGAGAGAGAGAGAGTGCCGCAATGGTGGGAAGAACAGCAGCGAAGGAGCGGACCAAACATTTCGTTGCATATTTCCCCTCACGCGACTGTTCACAGCTCGACATAAAATGTTTCACATCAAAAATCAAAAACGTAATCATTTACCTGAAACAAGCTTCGGAAACTTTCTGTCCAATCAGAATGCAATGCATTAACTGCATGTTGATTTGTTGAAATAAAATTTTGAGTCGCGCTGAGCTGCTTTGCCCGTCCATTGCGAGGAAACAAATCTAGCCAAGGTAGTGTAGGATGTTGCCAGAGGAGACAGCATTGATAACATCTGGCACTCATACTTGTGTCTAGAGATCGAGAAGATGTCGTGTCCAAACAACGGACAAAGCCCGTGATTCCAGAAGCTTCTTCACTTGTACGGAGTTTTGTACTCCATTTAAACGGTTTTTTGGAAATTATTCTCATTTTTGTTTTAATAGTCCAGTCTGTCGGTATATTTTTATGGCCGTCTCTTATCGGTTCCTGTAAAATTCAAAACAATATGTTAACGCTGCTAACTGGAAGCTGTGGGTTATAATCACTACAATTTCATATCAGTATTTCTCTATCGATAACAAAAAGAAAATAATCAAATAAAAATACTTACAGTAGTTTGTACATTTTTGTTTGTTAATTCATTCAAAGCGTTAGTAAAATTTTTTAAAGGATTATCAGTTGCATCGACGTCCGATGTAGTTTTCTTACTCGATTCCGTGGTCAAATTTAGCAACTTAAACAAAGTATTGTCTGCCGAAATGTCTAAATCTGGGGATAACGTAGCACTATCTATATCTTTTGATTTTTTACATTGGCTTTCCCTGAAAATGAAATTCACATTAGACTTGAACTAAATGTTAAGCTGTTATTTATTTCATCATTTTATACAAACCTAGTAAATGGATTGCGTCTTTTCTTGTCTTTAAAGTCCTCATTTTCTATAACTGGTTTCTTGTTACCGAAAAGGCATTCTTGTGGCTTACTGATGCTTCGATTGATACGCGCTTGTAAAGCTTTCTTTTTCATTTTAAGTTTATGTAAAGCCATCACTTCGCTTGGATGTTTCCATTTGGGCGAAGTGATTAAATTTTGCTTTGAAGCAGCGGGATTATGATTTTCTGACATTTTGAAATTAAAATTCAAAACTCGGCGAATGAAGAACACTTAGAAATTGAAGTACACGAAGTCTATGGCCGAAAGATAACCTCAAAACGTACCCAATTTTTCGATTTGTAACTTCAGCTAAAACGTTCGTTGAAACCATTTATAACATTTTCCGAAAATTAATTTACAGAATTGTGTAAAGTAAAATAGTACAAAAAAAATACTAATAGGTAAAACTTAGTTTTTAAATTTGTGTAGAAAATTGTGGCATACACAAAAAACAAGCGTCAAAAAACATCATTTTCAAATCCTCGTTCTAAGGATGAAAGTTCTACGGTTGATGGCGTGCGTGTAACTTTGGGTGCCTACATTTAGGATTTATCATTATGCAATTCAAAAGAAAATTCAACAAAACTCAAATAAATAGTGATAAGTATGTAATAGAAAAGTTTATATTTTATATTTGAAAATTTGATTCCTAAAAAATAAAAGAATCATAAAAATCGGCCGTGTAGTTTCTGAAAAAATCGCACATATACAAACATACAAGGATGAGACTGCGACTTTGGTTGCCTACTTATAGATGAAACAGAATACAACATAATACCGGCTACCTACGATAAAAAAAAACTTACTGTTCTGATATGAAAATGTACTACACATGTATTATTACGTGTATTATACCTATAGCTAATAATAATACAGTTATTCATGTTCATTACTTTTATACTAAAAGAGTAAATTAGCCCCGAATGATTCAGCGAAATCACAAACGTCTTCTATACGCGACAAGGGCGGGCAGGGAGTTGATTAATTATGTTTGACCCCATATTGAGTCTGATTATCATTACCTGTAAAGGTTTTTACCTACATATTACTTATAAATAACGTTCGTATATTAAGAAAAAGCTTATTTTACATTCGACTAGAGACAGATAGCAAAGTTGCTAGTTGATTTAAACATTATCAAACAGTGGCAAAATATTATGTAGACAAAGTACACGTAGATCTATGTTTTTTTTCTCCTCAATCACCATATGGCTTAGAACTATTTTTTATTTATTGTAGATTATAGACGCGTTGACATCTAATGTCATTAGCGTCTGGCTTAGATCTATGTTAAAATATGCATCTATGTTTGAAATATTAAAAATATTTTATCTGGTAACAGAATTAATAATACATAATAAAATCTAATAGGTAACAACTTTGAATGATTAGCATCGAACTCGGATATATTTCGCAATTTCAAGTAATTTATTATGAATTTATGATAACATATCGTCGTAACCTGGTTTGTTTAGAGTTAAGAATAGCGTTGTCTTTGTCAAAATCGTTCTGTTGTTACGATAAAAACTGTTAGGCAAGAATGAATTAGCCATTTTTAAATTTGGGCACAAAGCAAAGAGAATGAATGAATGAATTGTAGATTATAGACGCTCGACAACAGAGGTCATTAGCGTCCAAAGCAAAGAGATTTTACGTACAAGCTAGCAGGGCCAAAACGTCGTATGACGAAATTGATGGTATGAGAATTAAGGACTATTTAAAGGCTAAATTAATGCCCCTATTTTAAATTTAGGGTTCTTACCCTTTAAGGCAAAATCTGTGGCGCTGCTAGCTTTAGTAAAAGTTTTTTTTTTTTAATTTTTTTTAACGGAATGACCTTTGCTTTGACCAGCAATTAACCAAAGTAATAGTTAACAGCGCCAAATTGTCGAATGACGAAATTGACGGCATGAGAAATTAAGGGCTATTTAAGAGTTCATTTAATGACCCTAATAGAAATTTAGGGCTCTTACCTTTTTCGTAAAAACCTATGATTATCTTTCACACGGTGGAAGTACGGGCTACGTATGGTGGGAGGAATGGATCACATATTACGATGGAAACATACTGTTAAGGTAATGTTAATTAATTGTTAACATGTGTGACCTGTGCCTCCCACCATACGTAACCCGTACTTCCACCGTATGAAAGATAATCACAGATTTTTACGAAAAAGGTAAGAGCCTTAAATTTCTGTTAGGGGCATACGACGTTTTGGACCTGCTAGCTTTATGTACGTGAGATTTTGGCTATATTGGGGCGTTTGAAGTTAAGTTAAGCTTCAAGATTAAGCATCATTAGCCAATTAAATTTGGCATAATATAACATTAAGTACATATTATATCATAATCTAACCTATAGTTTTTTTTAAAAGTTTATGGACGTTAAATTATGTTGGTTGTGTGAACGTGCTGTGAAAATATAATTTATCATTTTCCTTTATGTTCAAGTGTAGCTATAGATTATTATTGTTAGAAATATACCGGTACATTCAGTAAACATCATCGTTGTCTGTCAGAGTCTATTGTTGATGGTACAACAATAATCACAGGTATCGGTGCTGTATATGTATGCAGTATACATAATATAATGGGCCAACGGATAGCAATATGTGTCTATATAGCTCAGTGGTTCTCAACGTGAGCTATAAAACCCCCCCAAGAGGCCACGCCATATTTCTAAGCAACCGTGTAGTAAATTTATGAATGGGCCACCTAAACTTCTCAACAAAAATAAATTATTTTAAGAATTGTTGGAAATGAGCACTTCTGTGGCACAAAGAATCAATAAAAAGCAATACTGATTTTTTTAAATTTTCATTTTACTAACGTTTCGGTATTCTTCATACCATCTTCAGAGTCCACAAAATAATTATAATGTTGATACAAACGTGGGTGAAAATATGTGGAAATAAAGTTAAAATTAACAAAAAATTGCTCTATTTAAATATAGCAACTTCGAAAAATAAATTATTATGAATTTCAAAATAGAATAAAAGAATTTAGAATGGAGATATTTCGACACATAAAACGAATAGGTTAATAGAAATCTAACTGAAATAAATACGTAAATACATTCAAAAATGTTAACATTGGAAGTTTCGATAGCAATAATGATTGTGAAAAAAGAAATTGTGTTTTAAAGACCACCAACAGCTAAGGTTATTTGGGCCTAACACTAATTTAAATTTTCAATTCAATATTTTTTTTTTAATAATACATTGAAAATCCAATTGACACTTTTACCAGCTTTCGGCTAGAACCCGGAAACTGGGGACTTGTAATAGAAGAACCATAGCAACGCCATGTAAACGATAGTATTGCTACACGCTCGGCTATTCTCAAGCCCAGCAATAATGATAATTATTAGTAAATGCAGAGAACTATCAGAAGCTCCCGCTTCAGCGATGTTGTAAAAAGAGGTGATCTGGAAAACTACGGCTGTATCACACTAAATAAAGTGACAAGTACCTTTTAAAGCGTTAGAACACTGAAATATTTTTATTTGTGAATGCATTAACTCTTTAAAAGATTTTTTTTTTCATAAAAAAATTACATCACTGTTGAGATTCGATGTAGAGGATTCGAATTCGAGCCCAACAGTGACATATAATTAGAAAATCTTGTGTAAGGATTGTAAATATAGGTAGACCTCGCGCGGCGAAAGATGAAGCCACCGCGTCATAGTAACGTGAATGCATTGCGCCCGCCTTCTAGCTTGCTATTGGCTGTTTATTGTCATGAATAGCAGTTTGCCAAAATAACGTCATAAAACCCAATGTGCAGTTTTGTGTACAGGGCACTGTCTGCGGGCAAGCAGACGTTCACTAGCATATTATTTATGACGTGCCTGGCTTCATCTCTCACCGCGGGCACTCTACTATAAAATGTTAACTAACAGTGTAGATTATAAAGTATTTTTTTGCCATGGTTTTCGTACAGAGATATAAAACTCCGAAGAAAACCACGAGCAAAAAAAGGTTAAGAAACACTGAACTATCTAACTTCAAGGGACACTTTTAACAGCGATATCGCGGCGTCTCTATTGTTGATCGATAGACAAAAAAGTTATGAGAATAAAAACAGATCCGAACAACTATATAATTAGTTAACACTGTTTTTCAGACGACTTACAAAATAAAGAGCTCTTTTTCCACAGTAGACGCGTAATTATATGCTAGAAGTCTACTTTTCGCTGTAATAGAAAAATCTAGCATAATATATCACATGTTTTGGCTCTTGATAGATGTAAGCGTAGTTTTCCAATTACAGCATTAAAGCGCATTATGCGGCATAGTGCTCAACGATGATGTTTCAACTACAGCAATGCTTCGCACAATCGAGCACTTTGAAAAGTACTGCTTTGGGGTGATGCGCGCATTGGATACCAATCAGTAGCATGAAAACTAATGCACCGTTCCAATTAAGCATTAACACACCTCGGCATTGTGCGCCACTGAGTCGCATTATGCGATGTAATTGGAAAATTACCAAGGACTATATATTATTTTTATTTTCCACTACAAGATGGACGACCATATTTTTTCAATTTCAGCTTAGCGCTAGAAATTGCGAGGCTGAATTCAATTAGCACACACACATTTCTGTATCTTTTGTGGTTTAGTACCAAGAGACGTTTGTTTATTATTTTTTTTGCATTTTGATATAGATATTGTAGACCACAGACTCTCCTTGCATTTTGAAGATTAAAGTTTACAATAGTTAAGAAACTGGATAAAGCGGAGAGCGAATCGCGGTGAAGTAATAAAAAAACATTTGTTTAACATGAAACAATTACATATTAGAGATTAGAGAAACAAATGAAAAATAAACAGGAATTAACAACGAAAATCGACAGTTGAGTTTCAGAGCTTGTACATAGTACTAAAGGACAGTTGATGTAGCTGGTTTGACAGGATATTACAGGGCAGGCCGTAGGGGTCACAGTCTATTGTTGCGGTACATCCACTTCATTCGACGTCGCAACAATAGTAACGTTTGTTGTCAGAGTAAAGAATGAGGTGTGCATTGAAGCAATTGAGTGAGGGTGAGGTTTTTATGTAGTGATTAATGTTGGTTAACATAATATAAGAACGCAGCGGATATAGAACCTGGATTCGTCATTTCCTCAATGACAGTATTTCCACGTATTTCTGCAATGTAAATCTGTGACCAAAAGGCAAAACTGCTTATGCCGAATAATTCACAGTTCTGTTTATATCTTCAGATAGATTTTTTAACTTCCCATTGGAAGTTATTCGAAAATCGAAATCAAAATGTATAACAAATTTTTATGTTTTAAGGTCACTACACTATTTTTACACTATTTTTAGAAAGACGTCTGTGTGTGTATGTGTGTGTGTGTGTACGTATGTGTCCATTTCTTTCTAAGACGAAATCTCGAGAATGAAAAATGATATCGACTACGTTAGGGTGCCAATCGACGCGTATTAACGTAAATATGATCTGAAAGAAATGTTTTCAAAATCGGTTCAGCCGTTCTTTTTTCTTAACCAAATAGACTCCAAAAAAAGTAGATTTTACTCAATATCTCGCGAATAAAAAATTATATCGACTTCGTAAGGGTGTCAATCGAGGCGTGTTAACGTCATTTTGATCCGACATAAATTTTATAAAAATCGGTTCGGCCGTTTTTTTTTTATTATTGTTAAAAATAAATAATAATTATGTTATAATGGTTAAAATGATTACTTTTCTGTGTAATATCTAATTTAATTATTATTATTAAATAATTATCAAACTGTGAAGTCGTGTGGACCTCAAGGGTCGCACTTTAGTCCTAATAAACGACCCACCTCACGGCTTGTTATCTTTATTTTTGCAACATTAGGTTATAGATATGTAAAACGTTATTTCTACATAAAATATAAAGAACACGATCTCTATTAAATTAAAAACAAAAAACTCTCAATTTAAACTGCATTTCAAAACGGTTAATAAAGCCCTTCACTTGCGGTGCAGAATGACTAAATCTAAAATCATTATTTACCAGACGGCGGTCACACAATTTGGTCAACGTAGGCCGAACGATATACCTTGAATCTATTCACTGACTTGAATCACTGTTTGCCGGACAGAGCGTTCATATAATTTGGCCCTCGTCGACTAAACTATCATTTTTTTATCCACTCATAAAGTGTAATTTACAATATTTGTCATTTTTTTCTGGATCATTAACTGGACAAGCCAATCTTATTTTATAAGACATTCGACATAACCGGGTTTGCCTTTTTGTCATTACAGAATACAACATTTTGTAACATCACCACAATAATATCTATGACCACAAACTAAAACTCTCTAAGCCGTTTTTTGGCAATTTTTTTATATCTTTAAACTTTTATTGTATATTGTGCGATATTGGCAAATTCTAAGAAAAATCTAAATTTATTTCAAAACAGCTTATTGGGTTTAAGAATAGCCGAGTGTGTAACGATGCCGTTATTTATTCCGTAGCTCTTCTAATACAAGCCCCCAGTGCCCAGGCTCCAATCAAAGATCTGGTAAAAATATTTTTATTTTATTTGATTTTCGATTTTTTATTAAAAAATAATAAATTGAAAATATGAAATAGTACTAGCCCCAAATAACCCTAACCGTTAGTGACCTTAAAAATGAAGCGTGTAGTTCACACTACACACAAAAGTGAAAAATTACAGAATACTGGTTAATGGTTATCGTGTCGCTGCATAGTATAGACACACACATACATATCCATACAACGTTGCAACATTTCGTCACGTCACGTTAGGTCTTTTCGTTAGACATTCACCCATTTCACTCTACCGTGCGTATATAAAAGAAGTTTTACTTAAAAAACGGCGTATTAGATAACCGGTGAGTTTGCACCTATACTACTATAGGCTATTTTTATAAAGGTAATATATGAAGAAAAATTTCCAGTCATAAAAGTACCAATACTATATACAGTAAAGACTTAAGATCCAAAAGTAAAAAAATTCGACTAATGACCAGTCCTATACTTCCCACCTAGTAAATATTTGCAAAAAATAAACACTCTTTTTTTATTCTTTGAAAAAAAGCATGGTCCTCTTTTTGTTTGGTGATCTACTGATGGCTAGCTATAGCAAAAATCATGGTTACCTTGATTTACAATTTTTATTTTTTTTAGTAAAATATTTTTTCTTCTCGAAAACTGTACATTTTAGAGAAAAAAAATATTTACATTTTTTTCATATTATAACATCTAGAATTCATTTATATTTTTTTTACCTATGTTAATACGTGACATTGAGAACATTTTTTTTTTAATATCTCAGGATCCACTGAACCGATTTGACTCAAAACCTAATCAGATCTAAGTTAAAGGCTGATAAACACAATAGAACAATCGGCATGACCGTATGTTGTTCCGTTTTTACGATATCGAAGACGAAAAATTGGCCACACACACACACACACACATACAGACATCAGTCAGAAAATGATCTTAAACGATTGCTAGGGTCTCAAAACGTGAAGATCTGTTAAAATCTCGAAATATTTTTTTCGGACAAAATCCATTACTAATTCCCTGCCATAGTAGAGGTGGGAAGTAAAAAAAGTTACCTGTATCAAAAAATATATTTGTCTTCAGTTTCAAAATATATTACTGAAAAAATATCGTCACTTGAGAATGGCTGGTTCTATTCCGATGGAACTACCAAGTATAGTACTTTTAATACAGCTATATGATCAAGTTGAATAAAGTTCCCGCCAAAACCAACAGCACGCGCGAAACAAAAAACTAATTTCTAATTTAAATATTATTCTAAGTTATAACCGTTGACTGAGATGACTTACCTTGTAGTTTAGTTGGGCTTGAGAATAGCCGAGCGTGTAGAAATGCTGTTGTTTACATGGCGTTGCTATGGTTCCTCTATTACAAGTCGCCAGTTCCCTTTCCCGGGTTCTAGCCCGAGAGCTGGTAAAAGTGTCAATTAGATTTTCAATTTATTATTAAAAAAAATACTGAATCGAAAATATGAATTGGTGCTAGGCCCAAATAACCTTAGCTGTTGGTGGTCTTTAAAAACACACACAATTTGTAGTTTAGTTACTATAAGAGTAAGACACGATCTATTTGACTATGATTTGTATTAATTTCTTAATGACACACCGATTTTGGAAAACACTGTTTACCAGGGTCGTAGCTAGGGGGGGGCATTAAGGGGCAATGCCCTACCTTAAAACATCCAGTGCCCTACTTTAAGGAATTATAAATAAGCCGCAAAGACTGTCACGACAGAATGACAGACTTGATCTATCTGACATTTGGAAAAACAAGATTAAATTCGTTGGATCTAAATGAAGTTCTTCGGAAATTTGATAACATGGCAAGTTCTGCATTTTTTTTTTTTTTTTTTGATTAAATTGTCATTCACCGTTTTTTTGCTTTTGTAATTTGATATCACCAGATGAGGTGGGCAATCCAATTAAAAAATTGTAGTCTTTTGCTTCAGCCCTACTTTAAACTTTCAGTGCCCTATCTTGAATTCAGCTCTAGCTACGGCCCTGCTGTTTACCCTATAATACCTAACATAAGAAAGCTCATAGACTTATACATAAATAAAAATGGTCTTACAATGAATTTTTAAACTTTGAGGTGAAAATGAAATAAATGGTTAGTCTAATAGGTCGTTAATGGTATAGCTAATGTTTGAAAGGACTGTCATAAAATTGTTACAGAACCCCTGTCTGTAATTTCTTTTTAAATGGTGTATTCAAATTTTGTGTGATATTCCAAACGAGCGAATGTGTTTACAGAATTTTTGCCTTCGTTTTGTTTGTCTATTCTCCCGTCTGTATGTGGATTTTATACCGCGAACTAAGAAGTTTAACTTCAATAAATCGAGGTATTCCTTTACTTTATTACTTTCTTCACAACCAAATACCTTGACATAAACTATACCAGTTTTAAATATTATGATATTCGAACGATAGCGGAGTTCATGATTGGATAAGCTGTTTAATATTCATCACTCCCTTAGTAAATATGCGACCAATAAGAGGAACTGCACAGTCATATATAGCTCCCAATAAAGCTCTTCAACTTACGGGATATTCAGCTCTTACGCAATGGGTAATTAAGGACGCTTTTCGATTCAAATGACATCTCATGTAATTGGGGAAAATATACTTTTTTATCGTTATCACGATTTCATATTTATTATAAAGTAATTTAAAAATTTAATTCAGTTGAAGTATAAGCATTCGACCAGACAACGTCCGGAAAATTTAAAAAGAATTTTCAAAAATGGATATGCCTTTAGATTTGTCATTAAAATCAAAATTAAAAAATGATCATGAAACAATATTTTTACAAGAGAATTCTGAAGTTGAAAATAAAAAAAATCAGTATAAATTCGACAACAGTATTAATAAATATGATTTTCAAAAACATTTTACATTAGAAAGTAAATCTGCAACTGAAATTATAAAATACAATTCAAAAATTGGATATAATTATTGTGATAAAGATAATTGTAAAATTAAAACTGTACCATTGTTGAAAATTGAGGAGTGCAAAGATAGTGCGACTGAAGTGTCAACAGTGAATAAATCTGACGAAGAAAAAATATATGTTAAAAAACAACACAAAAATCTATTACCTTGCGATGTCTGCAAGAAGACGTTTGACAGACCTTCTTTACTAAAACGTCACATTCGAACTCATACAGGTAAGGCCAATCTAATTAAATAAAACTCATACAGTAATTGTATTATAACCGTAGTACTTTTTATCTGGGGGTTTCGGGTTCAAGTCCCGACAGTGGTCATTTGATTTTTTCTTAGATATAGCTCAAAAATCATGGCAGCCTAGCTGTCTGAGATATTTATTATATTCACCTCTTAATTGTTATGTGAATAATATGGTGTGGATATAAGGGGTTTTAAATCGATTGATTTTATCATATACCAACGTAGTACTTTTACTGGCGGCTTCGCTCGCGTAAACGCCGATTTACTCACGCATGTCGATTTTGACGAGGACTTTCACAAGCGACCAATCGTGAGGGTATTAATTACCAAGTTTTATTAAAATTGGTTCAGTTATTCTCGAGTGATGTACCGGTACGAACAGACAGAAAGACAATAATTCTGAAATCATGTTCTACCGTCTAGTACAAAATATATTCAAAAAAATTATAATTATTGTCAAAGAAAGAATATAACAAAAATAAAAAAATATATAAATAAATATCATGTAGAATTTAGAAAAAAAACGCCAAAAATTCTACGCTGCCATCAGGTCTCGAACCCAGGTTCCTATGCATAGAACGCAGACTAAATCAACTGCGCTATGGAGAGGAAGTGTGCATAAACGGTCGTTTTTATGGTACAAGTATGTTGCGAATTCTTATGGTCGGGTTGCAAATTTTTACGGAAGTAGTTGCGAATTGTTACGGAAGTAGTTGCGAACGCTTCACATTTTTTCAGTACCCAGGCAAAGAGTGTCTAACGCGCCTAAGGAAGTTTTCAATTCAAAAAGGACATTTTGTTTGTGCAAAGGGCGCTAACACTTTGATTGTTATTTTCAAGGAGAAAAACCTCATATCTGTGAAACATGCAACAAAGGGTTTTCAACAAGTTCATCTTTAAACACGCATCGCCGGATACACACCGGTTTGAAACCACATGTTTGTGGCCACTGTGGAAAAAGATTTACGGCCAGTTCTAATTTGTATTATCATAGAATGACCCACACTAAGGTAGGTATAACATGACTGCTGCAAATTTTGATGAATTATAAGAATTTTGAAATGTCGGTTATAAACTCTATATACAAATGAATACTCGTATGTATTACCTGAAAGACGCTTCTGACCTATGTTGTCGAGCGTCTATAATTTACAATATCTGTCTATTAATATATAAAGACTGATTCAGAAATAGATTTTCCAAACTCCGAGCAACTTACTTACACAAAAGTTTGGAAACTTTATTAAACAACGGAATTCACAAACTCACAAATGTTGCATAATTTTATTAAAACTGCGTGCTCAGGGACACGACGCCAGGGAAAACGGTTAGCACACCGTCTGTGTGCTTCTCCAGAATATCTGCCAGCTTCACCGTATATTAAAACAATGTTTTTTTTCAATATTCGTAAAATGTGACATACTGTTTAGTGAATCTCACGACAGAGCAATTGGTTGTAACTGATTATAAAATTATGCATTTTGTCCAAACTTTATAGCAATTACATAATCAGTGAGAAAAATTTAAAAATTCACCAATAACTTTTTAATTTCGTTTTCTCGAAAACTAACCTGTCGATTTCTTTCATATTTTAGGATAGTGTTTATTTAAACCTATTTGATTTCTGGAATTTTTTCCACCTTTATTTCTGAATCACCCTGTATTTATTTATGGTTAAATATTTACGGGCTCGAGAAATTTAATATTTATCTTTAACGTTGATTAATTTTGCAGGTAAAACCTCATAAATGCACTCTGTGTACAAAATCGTTCCCAACTCCGGGAGACCTTCGCTCACACACCTACGTGCACAGCGGCACTTGGCCCTTCAGGTGTCCCGTGTGCTTTCGAGGTTTCAGCAAACAAACTAACCTCAAAAATCACGTTGCAATGCACACAGGTATGTTGCAAGGTAAACTGATTTTTTTTAAATCCAACGACTAATGTACTACGGTTATTGGTTAGCAAAGGCGGACTATAGCAGTATTGGCCGCCCTAGGGCGTTTAGTACCATGCGTCCCTCTCTGTGAACTTTTCAGCGTAGAAATGTGAAGTTGTACGAAAATCGGCATAGCGTTTGGTTCAACCAGATGAAATGACTGTCATAGTTATATTTATTTTATTGTTAGAGACAGAGTCTGTAAGCTAGTTTGTAACCAAACTATGAATAGGTAGCTTTGTTTACCTCTAATAGGTTTACATTTTTTATGCAATTATTACTAAATAAATAAATATTTAATGATTCAAAAGTAAGGCAGCCATATTCATATAGCTAGAGGAACTACAAATTTTGTCGCTGATAGTTATAAGACCATATAGAGTTTTCTCAGTGCACGCCGTCGCGCCCCGCAACGGGTTAGTACCAATAAAACCAGCAAACTAGGGATTTGTAACATACAAGAATCTAATAAAAAAAAGTCACATAAATAATGGTATCCTCCAGCGTCGAATTTAGGGCTGGGCAGTTTGGCATTTTGATCGGGAAGAAACTAATTTTATACCTTTTGATTTCAAACTGATTTAAATTTCTGTATAAGTAATTATGTACACATAATCGAATTGGATGTTTAAACAACAACTCAAAATGGATTTTCATAAGCCACTGGAAAAATGTATAATAAAAATTCACAGATTTCGCAATCCTTGCAACCATCGAGGACATTGGAAATGATAACAGCATATATGAAACATAATTAACTGTTTATTATACACACAATATTTATCAATGCACTGTTTAGTTTTGTCAGGAATAACCCTATTATTCTTCTGTTATATACGCGTTCACTTTTGCTTGATTACTTAACTTTTAAATGGATTTTTCTACAGTATTTATTAACATTTGCTCAAAAATAACACCGCAGATCGTCGCAAATACCTCTCAATTAACTAGACATGATATAAAACACATTTCGAAAAAATTGCAATTGTTCAATTTTGCATGATTGCTCCTCACTTGATCGCGACACCGTTGTCTTTTGGCCTTGAACGAAAACTCGTAACTCTGCCCCCATATACGAACATAAACATTTCCAATGTTAAAACTGTCAAAAAAGTTAAGAATATTAAATAACTGGAGGTCCCGTCCGGCTTCGTCCGGGTGCTGTGAATTTATGATTTATTAATGCATAAGCGGTTGTAAAATAGATAGGATCTCATTTTGATTTTTTAAGAAAACACATCGGCGTACTTTATTATTCCTTTCAGGTGATCGTCCTTACTTCTGCAAAATTTGTAACAAGAAATTCGCTTTACAATGCAACTTAAAAGCGCATCTGAAAATTCATCATGAAAATAATGACAACTGTAATTTGTCTGAATTGTCAACACCGACCGAGGTCAAAAATTTAAATGACACAGAAAATGGAAAAGAAGTGGAACTACAATCAGGCACTAATAATATAACATTAAATTTCATGCCGGATTTTTATAAAAATATGATTTTGAATGATTTGCAAAGAACCATTACTGCAAATTTTGGTTTTCCTGTTAGTTTTCCGAGTGTTGCGTGTGGATTTAGCTTAAATTTGACACAGAACTGATCAAAATTAGAAAATATAATAACTGAAGACCTAAGTAGATAAAGGTGTTATGTCACAAAACTCTTGAGTAAATTAATGTTGAGAGTAATATTAAAGGTTGTCTTTTGACTTGCGACCGCAACGGGAAACAACGACATATTATGTCTTGTAGTCATGCCGTACTCGACAAATGAGCTGCCGCGTCGATGTCACGCGACAAAGTTGCTCATCTCGCACTGATTCATTTTCAATTTCATTTAATCGGCGTTTTTGAGACCTGTCTGTCGCATGTCGTTGTCTCCCGTCGCAGTCGGAAATTTCGGAAGGTTGTATTATGTTATTTTCTATAATAAATTATATTACATAACTGTAGTAAAAATAATATGGGTATATTTACGAATACGATTATATTGCTGATATTGTATAGTAATTAAACTTGTAGTGGAATCCCCTGCAACGTATGCAACTGAATAAACATGATGTAGCAAAAATCTGTATGTTATTGACCTGTACTGGAAATCCCGTTGTATTTCTTTTTGAACATTTAAGGGCTAGTGCAGACACGGCGGAATCCACGCGGAGCTTATTTACATTAGCGTACAAGTATGGGATACAGATTCCAGAGCGATTCTAGGATTCATCCAGAGCCTTAACCTCGCATTGGAATAAACAAGTCAGGGCCACACAATAGATCTATTAAGGTCGCGGTGCCGACGAGGCTTGCCTCACGCCCTCTTCTCTAATCGAATCTACATTAGCGTAAGCATATTATCCGTTCATACATGCCCGCGCAGCTGCCACCAGGGGCGGGGGTAAGCGGGATAAAGGTACCCCGGGTCCAGGCCCCTGAAGGGGGCCCGCCGACCCGGGGCTTAGCTATTTTATGTGAACATTAAAACATTTTCCCAACAAAAAAGACGTTATTTGATTTTTTGTATTAAAATTTTCTGACTATTGCCAAAAAAAAAAAACATCGCTTACCCGGGGCCTGAAAATTCTAGCGCCGGCCCTGGTTGCCGCCACTTGACCGCGCAGTCCTAATACAATTGCGTGCCCTGCTCGTGACGGAATTCACTTAGCTCAATATCTTTATTTAGTACAGAGAAATTCGACTATGACAGACATACGGCCGGACAAACAAGTAATTCCATAAGAGTTCCGTTTTTTTACTTTTTGTCAAACACGGAAACCTAAAAAGGAATGAAAAGGACACACATTGGAATATGAGAGGAATATTATGAAATAAAAAAAACAGTTTTTATTATTTTTTTTTATTAATCCGGCGGAGTATAGAGTTACGACATGTCCATTATTGCTTCTCTAATAACAACACCGACAAAGTTAATACAATAATTAAATTTTGTTACTTTCATTGCAATGGAATGGAAAGCATTATTTTTATAGAAATAAAATTAATTACATTAAATCGATACTTAATTACGTTAAATCGATACGATTACTCTATTTTCATTTTTTTTTGTTCACCGCTATCTTCATCACTGTTTTCAGTTTTTCTCTTTTTTTGAGAAATCTCACTGTCCACATCATCGTTATCCTTTGACTCTATTTTGTCACTTGTTTCCTCAGAAGTCTCCTTCTCAGTATCGTTTGTATCAGACTGTTCATTTTCAGTTTTTTGTTTTTCTGTTACTTCAATAGATTTGTCAGTATCTTCAACAGTCTTTTTAGATTCAGCCTTCTTTTGTTCACTATAATTGTCAGCCTTCTTTTGTTCACTATAATTGTTTAATTTCGATTGAGCTGTTATCGACGTATCGCATTTCAATATTTCTCGAATGGTCATCGTTGCGTAACACGAAGAAGGCAACGAAAACTCTAGCACCAATGCCTTGTATTTTCCGTCTGAAATAGAATATTATTTTTGTAATATAGTCGAACTTCGATAACTCGAACCATGACTTGCCACAAAAAAAATTCGAGTTATCAAGACTTCGAGTTATCAAATAATATTAATTTTCACTCTTGACGCTATTGCCAACCAATTTTGTGCGTGTTATCAAGAATTCGGGTTATCAAGTTCGATTTATTGTAATTTTTTATCTGACAAATCCATACAATGTTTGTATTGTCTCTGGAGAATTAATAAACTAAACTAAACTAAACTGTATGTTCATTGGAAGTACATCATTACACGCTTGTTTTTGGGGTCGAAAGTTCGCTTTTTCATGCCAATGACGTAAAATAAAAGTCGCGCATGCCCAAATCAAAAGTATAATGATAATAAATAAAATAATGTGTTTTTGCTCCTTGGGAAATTCTTTTCGGGTCAAAAGTAAGCGAAAGGGGCGACGTCCTATGCGATGATTGTAAACTATATCCGTCGGTTCACCTTACCTACAATATCTATTTACAGTGTTTTTGTAAGTATCTGATTTTAAGTAGTCGTTTCTCCTATTACGCGATTAAAAATGATCGCGCTGTAGAATTTCGCGCAATAAAAATAAAACGATGAAAGAAAAAAAAAAGGGTTATGTGACTTCTTAGTTATGGAAAAAAACAGGTGAAAGGTCGTCACAAATCCCTGTCATCTATTGAAAATTTGAAATACTAATACGATTTCGCGTTTTAATGATTTCATTCCTCTATTCACCTATCGTGTATGAACAAAGTCGCGCAATAAAAACACGCGTTTTAAAGAAGATATTTTTCGTTACCTGGAACTTCTCCATCCGGCTTTTGATCCATCATTTCCTCATAATCGGATTGGATCAACGTTTTATTCGGATCACTGTATCTCTTTACAGACCACAAAAGATTGTTGATTTTTATCATACATTTACGATATGCGCCGCTTAGAGTATAAGTCCTACGGAAAGAGTGTTTTCGAACGTTACATAGAAAGAATTAAGATAAGAATCTTTCAGGCTTATGAGCCGTGGTCTACTGGAATGGCTTCTTCTTCTTCCAGACGTTTCGCTTGCAACTGCGGCAAGCATCTTCAGTAGTGTGTTCTTCTCGGTGTCCTGCTGTCGAGTGCAGGACACCGAGAAGAACATTACGACCACGTCGAACACACCACTGAAGATGCTTGCCGCAGTTCTTCTCGGTGTCCTGCTGTCGACAGCAGGACACCGAGAAGAACACTACGACCATGTCGAATACACCACTGAAGATGCTTGCCGCAGTTGCAAGCGAAACGTCTGGAAGAAGAAGAAGCCATTCCAGTAGACCACGGCTCATAAGCCCGAAAGATTCTTATCTTAATTCTATTAACGCCGGCCGTGAAAGCCTACATTCAGTTACGTAGAAAGTTTCATAAATATAATGTAAATAGATTTAAACATACTTGACTTTTTGTTTTTCCATTTCTAACTTGAGTCCATCATTTTCAAGCAACTCTTTGTACCATTCGCGTGTAACATTATCAGGATAGATGACATCATATCCAGGCAAAGGTAACACAACATCATAGATAGTATACTTATCCAAGTCATCTTCAGTCAATACATTAACTTTCTGTCTCGTTTGTCGTTCCTCAATAATTTTTTCATCAAGGTTTTTGCCAGTTTCGTTGTCCGACGAATCGTTTTTATCTTCGGTTAGCGAATGATCAGCAATATCGTCGCTGCCGACTCCTTGTTCCTCTGCCAACACTAAATCGCCGGCTATCGGTTTTAAACCAAATTCATTTATCCGGCGAGACACGATTTTATTCCAAATTAAACTTTGATACGAATGAATATACAGAAGTCGCATATTTCTCGGCACCTAAATAAACACCCAGTATAAACAAAAGCCGCTACTAGAATTTATTATGAATATATTAATGACCAAAAGGCAAAACCGCGTATGTTATAACAAGTTACATCAAAATCAGTCAGGCCGTTTTTGAGTAATGCCGGTACAACTAGACAGGCAGACATAGAGCGTTTTCATATCTACCGACCTCGACGCTGGCATGACATCAGCTTGACACCGACGCCGAGACGCAGTAGCAGTGAAACTAAATAAAATCGTTTAAAAATCGACGACGACACGAGAGGGCAGTATAGCCTAGTGGTTAGCATGCTTGGCGCCGCAACCTCTAGACTGAACTGCCATGGGTTTGAATCCCACCTGCGCTCATGGATGTTTTGTGATGTTATTTAGTTTTAAGTTAGTTGTTATTTTGTGTAGTTGAAAGACGCTAATGACCTTAGATGTCGACGCGTCTATAATCTACAATAAATAAATAAAATAACAACACGAGTGGAGTGACTGCTCCTTGCCGACATGGCGTCTGTAATGACACGATACTAATATGTCGCAGAGTGTGAAAGGATTCCCAATTTTACATGAGATTTGCGTCCACCGGCATCGTTATCGTGTCGGCAAGTATGAAAACGCCCGTCTACGTATTTAACCAAATATTCAAAAACTAACGCAAAATTGAAATTACAGGCACAGCTTTCATTATTTTATGTATTAGTACTGACTAATAAAATCTTAAAAATTTGACATACGCCCATTTTGTCTTGTGGTCATAGATTTTGACACTTACATATTCGAGGGCGTTGACGTAATCGTTAACATGATGTTTACTCATCCCTTGCAGTAATTTTCCTTCAACAGTTCTGTCTCTGCTTTTGCCTAAGTGTTGTAGTGCCCTTTTGGCATTCGATGTTTCATAGAAAATTTTTCTTGCCGTGGCTACATTTTTATCTCTTTCGCCTTTTCTCGGTAAAAGTATGAGTTCACAGGCCTGTTTCCAACATAAAAAAAGGTGTTAGCTAAACAGACTAAAAGGCTGCGCTAGCTTCACACTACACCAGGGATGGCGAACCTATTGCACGTGTATCATAGGTGGCACGCGATAGAATATTGTCGGCACGGCATTGATTGAGGTAATCGAAATAATTAAAAATATGCTATCGAAAAAATTTGGCTATCATTCAAATAACAAATACGAGATTGACATGACAAGTGATTTTGATTAATTTTTTTGTTGACTTAAATTTCTTTGGTTACTTGTTGGCATTTCATGGCCACATTAAAGATTTTTTGAAAAAAATTGGCACGTAGAAAAGATTCGCCTAGTTATTATTATATTCGCCTAGTTATTATTATAAGATAAGAATTAGTTATTATTTAATTTATCATTATCACATTATGTAATGAACGTTTTGTAGAAATATTTTATGTTAAAATAAATCAGTATTATAATAACCAACCACTGGCTACATTTAAATATTACATGGCGCAGTCGGTACGAGTTTAAATAAAGTTAAAATATAGCAGATTAGAATTATATTGATATAAAAAATGAATGATAAAACATTAAGTGCCATGAATATGCATGGAAATTTGAAACAGAATTGGCAAAAATGGATTGACCGGTTTAAAAATTATTTAATTGCGGCCGATATTAAAGCAAAACCAGAAGCTACTCAATGTGCAATTCTATTGCATTACATTGGGGAAGAGTGCTTCGAAATATATAAAACATTTGTATTCGACGAATCTGAAGAAAACAAAATTGACATTCTCATCAAAAAGTTTGAAAATTATTTTAATCCAAAAAGGAACATAACATTTGAAAGACATCTATTTTTCATGCGAAGTCAGCATCAAGACGAAAGTATTGACCAATACGTAACTGATTTAAAAAGTATTGCGGCAAACTGTGAATTCGGCGATCTGAAAGCAAGTCTGATTCGCGATCGAATTGTATGTGGCGTAACAAATCTCAGTTTACGTGAAAAGCTACTAGAGGAAGATGATTTAAGTCTGGAAAAGACTCTTAACATTTGTCGAGCGATGGAGCTGTCGAGACAACAAGCTCAAGAGATTTCAAATCCTTCAACAGTCGATTCTAATGTGGATCGGGTTTATCGCCGTCGTCATAAACCGAACCACACTGAAGCGGCATCCTCGTCAACGCGTACAGTTGAAGAATACGAAAGAAAAAACTGCAGAAGGTGTGGAGATTCACATCGCATGTACAAATGTCCAGCTTTCAGGGAAACATGCAGAAGGTGCAAAGGTAAAGGTCACTTTGAAAAAATGTGTAGGTCACGTAACGTTGATAATATTGACAAGGACGAGGACAATTACACAGATTGTGATAGTACTGATGAATCAGACAATTCTTTTTTCATTGGAAAAATAAATTGTCGATCTCAAGTCAAAGATTGGTATGCTGATGTTAAATTTGAAAATAATGTAATAATTAGATTTAAACTAGATACAGGTGCTCAAGTTAATTGTGTACCTCTGAAATTATTTAACTTACTTAATATTGATAGCAACTGTTTAATGGAGACTAATGAACTATTGAGTAGTTATACCAAAGATAGATTAAAAGTTGTCGGCAAATGTACATTAAAATGTGAATACAATAATAATTCTCATATTCTAGATTTTTTTGTAGTAAATGAGGATGCACCAGCGATATTGGGGTTGATTGCATGTGAGCAATTAAATTTAATTAAAAGAATATGTCTCATTAATGACTCAGATTTTTTTGAAAAAAATAAAGAGATTTTTGAGGGTATAGGTTGCCTTAAAGTCCCCCCTCATCATATAACGATTAAAAAAGAATCAAAGCCGGTTGTACATCCTCCGAGAAAGGTTCCATTGCCCATACGCAGTAAGCTAAAACACGAACTTGGTCATTTAGAAAAAGCGGGAGTCATTGAAAAAGTTGAGGAACCCACTCCGTGGGTGAATTCTATGGTATTAGTTAGAAAACCAAACGGTTCGTTGAGAATTTGTATAGACCCTAAAAACCTAAACTCAGTTATTCAGCGCGAACATTTTCAATTGCCAACCCTAGAAGAAATTACAGGTAAATTAGCAGGGGCTAAATATTTCAGCACTTTAGATGCCAGCAACGGGTTTTGGCAAATACCTCTGGATGAGGCTAGCTCAAAATTATGCACTTTTAATACACCGTTTGGACGATACAAATATTTAAGGCTTCCGTATGGTATCTGTTCAGCTCCAGAAATTTTTCATCGGACAATAAAACAAATATTTGATGACATTTCTGGTGTTGATACATATATTGATGATATACTAGTTTGGGGATCCACTCAACAAGAGCACGACCTTAGATTAAATAAGGTATTAGAACGAATTTTAAAATATAATTTGAAACTAAATAAAAACAAGTGCAAAATCAACGTAAAAGAGCTTAAATATATGGGGCATAAACTTACTGCAAATGGAATCTTTCCCGATGACGAAAAAATCGAGGCTATTTCTAAAATGCCAAAACCTCAAGACAAAAAATCTCTCGAACGATTTCTCGGTATGGTTAATTATCTGAGTCGATTTATAAATAAATTCTCTGAAACCAGTGCTCCTTTAAGAGAGTTATGCAAAAAGTCAACAGAATGGCACTGGAATGAGCATCATGATTTAGCTTTTAATTTATTAAAAAAATCATTGGTTAGTCAACCGGCTCTTCAGTATTACGACGTCAATAAACCTGTAACAATATCTACCGACGCATCTTCAAACGGTGTCGGCTCTGTTCTTATGCAAAATGGGGCCCCGATCGCTTATGCATCCAAGTCTTTGACGGACACACAAAAACGCTTTGCACAGATCGAGAAAGAGCTTTATGCAATTGTATTTGCCTGTGAACGTTTCTCACAGTACATTTACGGAAAGAAAGTGCGAATTGAAACGGACCATAAACCTCTTATAACAATTTTTAAAAAACCTTTGAATTCCACAACATTACGTTTACAACGCATGTTGATTAGACTCCAACCATTTGACTTAGAAGTTTGTTACAAAAAAGGCAAAGAACAATTCATTTCCGACGCTCTTTCTCGAGCTTATATAACGCAGTCCATAATAAATGACGACAGTACGAATAACGTTGAGGCTCACGTGTGTCTAGCTATAACAAATTTACAAATAAGTGATAATAAACTTAATAAATTTAAAATTGAAACGCAAAATGATCCAAATTTGTCAAAAATTCGACAGTATATACGTTACGGGTGGCCAAAATCTAAAGTAAACCCGGAAATTGCAGAATATAAAAAGTATATACATGACATTTCTGAATACTCGGGATTACTTTTTAAAAATAATAAATTAATTGTTCCGAAATCCTTAAGAGCAGAAATGCTAAATCTGATTCACTATTGCCATTTAGGCATAGCCAAATGTAAATCCAGAGCACGTAGTTATTTATACTGGCCGGAAATGAATAAAGATATATACAAAGTTGTATCATCTTGCGATATTTGCAGTAAATTTAAAAGCTCAAGTCCTAGCGAACCATTAATGCCGCATGATGTTCCGAATAGACCGTGGGAGAAAGTCGGTATGGACTTGTTTTATTTTAATGGTGAAAATTATCTTTTAATGATTGATTATTTTTCAAAATTTGTTGAAATCTCACTTTTGAAATCTACCAGTAGCGAAAGCGTAATTAAACATATAAAGTCTATATTTGCTAGGCATGGCATACCTAATGTTGTGATATCTGATAATGGTCCGCAGTTTAGTAGTGACCGTTTCAAAATGTTTTCTAAAGATTGGGATTTTGTTCATATTACCAGTTCGCCCAGATATCCCCAATCAAACGGCATGTCGGAAAGAGCCATACAAACTGTAAAAAATATCTTGAAAAAAGCTTTAGCAGATAATAAAGATATTTACTTAGCACTGCTTGAATACAGGAATACTCCGTTTACTGATGAAACTGGAGCTCCCTCCCAAATGCTCATGGGAAGAAAATTACGCGGTTTATTACCTATCACAAATAAAGAGTTAATGCCGAAAACTGTTAACATTCAGAAAATAAGATCTAATTTAAAATCAAAACAAAGTGTACAAAAATATTACTTTGATAAGAAAGTTAAACCATTGGAAGATCTTAAAAGAGGTCAAAAAGTGAGAGTTCAGCAAAATGCAGAGTGGAACAGGGGTACCATTATAGAGAAAAATGAATCCAAGCCTCGTTCATACAAAGTAAAAATGAATACGGGAAATGTATTAATGCGGAATAGAAAATTCATTTCTCTAACACCTCCAGTTCTTCCGTTTAGTGATATCTCTGTTCCATCCACATCTGACAACGTTAATATTAACGAGTCTGTAATTGATATTGGTGAAGAAGATGATATAGACTTAAGTGGTTTAAGTGATTTATTTGAACCCTGTACATATACAAATATAACTACACAATCTGGACGACCTGTAAAACCTCCTGAAAGGTTTTGTCCCACATAAAACAAACAGGAAGATGTAGTGAGTGCCTAGTTATTATTATAAGATAAGAATTAGTTATTATTTAATTTATCATTATCACATTATGTAATGAACGTTTTGTAGAAATATTTTATGTTAAAATAAATCAGTATTATAATAACCAACCACTGGCTACATTTAAATATTACACACTACACTGTGCGAGAGACTGAATAAAAACTTTCTAAAAAAACATGATTACCTTCTTCCAATTTCCAGTTAGCAAATTTTTACCGATTTCATGCGTCGGTACTTCGATTGAATTACCGAACCTCTGTAAACCGTAATAATTAACGAAACCCTTTTCAGCCAGAGATGTCATTGCTTTGGTTATGGTTTCATCATCGCCTGTAATGTTTCTAATCACCACAAAAAAAATGAGTTAAACGCCATCACGAAATTATAACTTATTGCAATAAAATTGGGAAAAGGCCTATAGCTTATTCATTTTCAAGATAGAGTGACCTGTGTACGTGATCAACTCGTGTTCCCTTGTTTCTTGAGTTGTGATTGGTCGGTCCGGAGAATTTCAAATTTTTGCAAATCTACTGGACAGTATTTACCGATTTATTTTGTTGTAAGCTATAGGTAAGTGACACTATTGGAATGTATTTTTTTAAATTACTTTGTCTTGAAAATGAATAGACGCTATCTATACAAAAAAAACGAGGGATATTAAGAGCTAATGTCGCTTGAAATTCATCAACGAGTTCAAGGTAACCCGTTCTTTAATCTGTTTGTCAATTTTTTTAGACGGCACTAAAAATCATGATATTTTTTCAAGTGCATACAGTCAAAACTCTACATTGAAAAACTCTATTTAGTAAACGTTGAACCTGGTTGGTTTTCCATAAAAATTGATACTCACTTCTTATACTACTACTTCATACTAAACAAAATAAGAGTAATTTAGATTTCAATCTTGTGTCAAATAATAGATGTTTAAATAAAAAATCGGAAGTTAAGTTTTTAGGTGTAATAATAACCGAAACTCTGTCTTGGAACGCCCATGTTGATAATCTATCTGCTAAATTATCCAAAAGTGTTTTTGCTCTTAGTGTCATTAAAAATAGCTGTACTGATTCTAAAGTTTGTTTGTCTGTCTATTATGCCTATTTTTATCAGCTTGTGAAATACGGTATTGTTAGTTGGGGTTATTGTTCTGATATTAAAAAAATATTTCTCCTTCAAAAAAAGGCAATTCGTGTAATTTTTAATCTTGATTTTCGTGCAAGTTGTACACAAACTTTTATTGATAAATGTATTTTAACTGTGCCGTCTATATATGTCTATTTTGCATTGAGCTTTGTCAAGCAACGCATTCAAAATTACGATACATTTCAGGCTGTCCATGGACATGACATTAGAAATAATTCTAATGTAATTTTACCGAAGTCTTCAATGACATTATTTAATAATAGCGCCGAATATCATGCTTTAAAAATGTTTAATATGTTGCCGCATGATATTGAAATTTTGAATTTTAATAAATTTAAAAAAGTAATAAAGGCAGCTTTAGTCAGTCAATGTCTTTATAACATTGATGATTTCTATATTTAATATGTATTTCATACTGGACCGATTTGTATTAGGTGTTTTGACGAATCCTCGTGTAATGTATTATGGATTAATAAATTTCTATTCTATTCTATAACAAAAACTCTCTGTTCGTTACAGAGTTTTGACTGTATGTATTTGAACCTCATTTAGTTTGCACACAAACAGAAACGTATCGGTGCGAACAATTTCTCGTTAAGAAAGAATTATTTCGTTCTTATAGTGTCGACTGTTTTCTAATCAATGTTTACCTAAGTGCAATTCTGAAGTGATTTCCTTTCAGCAATCCAAGCTTCATCGGATATGGTTTAAAGCAGAAATTGCCGATTTGTATGTTTGAACAGCTGTTGCATCTGCTAGTCAAAACAGAAGGGTCTATCCGCTTAATACTGAACCACTGTGTCGTTTTTGCTCGTCTGTCTTTAGTGCCTGCGTAATGAAACATCGACGGTTTTATATGCAGTCGTTCTGCCAATTGCATCGCTGCTTCCATCGTGTCGCAGTTTCTTTTGTGAACCAAAAAATGAACAAACTCGCCTCCGCGCTCTTTCGGCCATTTTTCACGTTTATCAATGCGTGCTAGAAGTAAAACATGTTAATTTAATTTTTTATGGGAACATCTTTCGTCCATTTTAGCTAAATTTTTGCAAACATACCGTTTTTATCATACTTCATAAAGCTGATATATTTAAGTCCGTCTTTTGTTATAGTCGAGCCTACAATTTTTTGTCCGAAAACAGTTTTAACAGCCTCGTGTATTTTCGTACGGTCTTCTTTTGTCTTATTTGTTACTTCTACTTCGACTCTGTCCTTACAAGAATTGGGCTTTTGTACGAGAGCGTGGATTTCATCCCACGTTTCGACCGATAACAATTCGTTACAATAACGGCTCACTAAATCATCATCGTCTTCTTCTATTTTGCTAACTAAAATAAAAATAAATTAACAAAACTGCAGAGCAAAACTTCGCCAACATTTAAGATAATGTTTTCATAAATCTCTGTCTGACCGATTTTGTAAAAATGTTTTTAACTCATATTAACAGGTTATATTTCGATTTTTGAGGATTGTTTCGCGACCACTCGTGTATATTTCGCGCGATACCTCTCGAAAACGTTAATTGATTTAAACGAAATTCGGTACACTGTACACAATATATTGGATTTCATTGCCGCACAACGTTTATTTAAAATGGCTGTACTCGAACCATTTAAGGGGTGCATTTAGGAGTTGAAAAAATGTTACCTGGATCTTTCGGGATTTCCATAGTCGTTAGTTTGACGATATTTCCGTCGATATCAATTTCATTAACATGAAAATCTGAATATCTTTCTTTAATCACACCACTGAATTTTTCATGATCGCTGATAAATACAGAAATACCAAAATCTACTTCACTTAGTTCGTTTTCCAATTCACGTTCTGTTAATTCGAATTCGAATTTTTCATTTTCAGAGGTCGATGTATCTTGGTTTGAATGGAAATGTTTAGCTTCCCAGCGTTTATTGAAGTTACCACCTGCAATTTCAGAATAATTCAATTTTATGGAAACAATTTTCAAACTTAAGTCTTCCAAAAATAGTTTACCTTTAAAAATTCTTCCCCTTTGAAATGGCGGTCCTGACGAGCCTCCTCTACCTCGAAAACCGCGAGTGTTAGATCTGAAATTGTTCCAGCTTTTCCAATCTCTTTGATGGTTCATTTTCAAACTAATACAGGAATATCTAAAATTGAAACATAAATGTAAATAGAAAATCGATTTCAACGGACTTCTGATTTCCTGTTTGACAAAATATGTATAACAGATCGAATCCATTATACACACACATTATACTATGTTGTTAAAATAACTTGGAGTTGTCATTTATACAGCGAAGAAACTAGAAAGTGGGTATTATAGTAAAAAAGTATCATAAAAAGAAGAGGTGATTATGTTAAACATAACCTTAATAAAAAAAACAAATACAAGCACTCACCTTTCTAAATTAAAAAATTAGAAGAATATTAACCTGTAATTAGGTAAATTACATAAATATTAATAACAATATTTGATTAGCAGTTATTAATGTACGCATTTACTAAATTTCAAAACGTGACAGTTTTCTGTTGAGAACCATTCGCTGCATAATGTATATTTACAGGACCATAGATATTGGATACCTTGGTCTGTAACTGCTCTACTGCTAATCTCCAATTATCTAATCTCTATGGAAATAGGTTTGTTGACGTTGCGGATATTTTTTACACTTTTAAGCTCCGTTACACGGTGTGACCTGGTGCTACACCAGTGCATCTGAGACCTGAGTGTAAGTGCAAGTAAATTCAAATTTCAAAGTAAAGATAATGTCAGTATAAAAGGTAAGGCAAATTCAGAGTAAAACTGTACAGTGAATACTCTAGCTTTCTGGCTCGGCTTCGCCAGGGTAGATTTTGGTTTAGGAACTAAATCATCAAGATCAACTTTATAGCCGAGTGTAGCGACGCTGTTGTTTACATGGCGTTGCTATGGTTCCTCTATTACAAGTCCCCAGTTCCCGAGTTCTAGCCCGAGAGCTGGTAAAACCGTAAAAGTGTCAATTGGATTTTCAATTTATTATTAAAAAAAAAAAAATAATGAATTGAAAATATGAATTGGTGCTAGGCCCAAATAACCTTAGCTGTTGGTGGTCTTTGAAATACAATTACAATTACAAGATCAACTTTACACTTGCCATGCAACGAAGTGTAAAAAACAAGGCGACGAAAACAAACCCAATATTGTCGATGCAATCCTTTCAATTGTTGGTGCCGCAGCCAACTTTATGAAAAATACTTCCAATAGTTTGACATGTGGTGCCACCGAGGTCGACAAACTCCAACATCATCAGTCACGTGACGCTACCCCCTTTGCATAGCTGTAGACGTGTACCAACCAAACCTCCAATTTACCGTTCTTTACTGTTTGTCGTGTCAGTTCATCGGGATTTTGAGAATTGGTCGTACAGTGCGGTAGTGTTTGGAGTTTATTAAATTGTACAATTAGTAAAATAAATTAAAATATAGTCACCATGGGAAGTAAGTACATAATTTTTGTATTATCAGAATATTTTTAAAGAAATTGTCGGCATTTTATGCATAACATATGCACTTGTCTTTTTACAAGAAGACAATATCAATGTTTTTAGTACTATAACTTATATTTTGTTTATTTTTACAGTCAAATTCCTAGAGGTGATCAAGCCTTTTTGTAGTATTTTACCAGAAATCGCTAAACCAGAGAGAAAGGTAATTTTTATTTGTGAATATGCATGTGATATATATCATTCGTACAAAGTGAAGAACTGCAAGAAATTGCGTATTACTTTTACTTAAAAACATATTGTTGATGTAGATATAAGTTTGCTGAAATTAAAGTGTTTTTTTTGTTGGTCATTTTAACAAATTTCATTGATGAACACAATACAGATGTTTAATAGCCTATTTTTGTTTTTAGATCCAATTCAGAGAAAAAGTATTATGGACCGCAATAACGCTATTTATTTTCTTAGTATGTTGTCAGGTAAGAAAACTAGTTCAATTGATTTTTGTCCCAGCGTATAGTTCGTCCCAATTTCGTTATATTTGTAGGGTATATCGATAACTATAATAGATCGTTTTTTTTAGATTCCATTATTCGGTATAATGAGTTCAGACAGTGCGGATCCTTTCTATTGGATTCGAGTTATTTTGGCGTCAAACAGAGGTACATTGATGGAGCTCGGTATTTCACCGATCGTTACATCCGGATTAATAATGCAATTATTAGCCGGTGCAAAAATAATCGAAGTCGGCGACACGCCTAAAGATCGGGCATTGTTTAATGGTGCTCAAAAACGTAAGTCTCGCATATTTTATTTCTTTTTTATGAAATAAACGAAGAATTACAATGTTTGTCTTTTTTTCAGTATTTGGAATGGTCATCACTGTAGGCCAGGCTATTGTATACGTAATGACCGGGATGTACGGTGACCCAGCTGAAATTGGAGCCGGAGTCTGTCTGTTAATTATCATTCAGCTGTTCGTAGCTGGTTTAATTGTTTTACTTCTGGATGAACTTCTACAAAAGGGTTACGGATTGGGATCCGGTATTTCGTTGTTTATTGCTACAAACATCTGCGAAACTATTGTATGGAAAGCATTCTCGCCTGCAACAGTAAACACCGGCCGAGGCACTGAGTTCGAAGGCGCTGTGATCGCATTGTTCCACCTTCTCGCAACACGTCAAGATAAAGTTCGAGCATTGCGCGAGGCATTTTATCGTCAAAATCTACCAAATCTTATGAACCTTCTAGCAACAATTTTGGTGTTCGCGATTGTTATTTATTTCCAAGGATTCCGCGTCGATCTACCAATCAAATCGGCTCGTTATCGAGGACAGTACAGCAGTTATCCTATCAAGTTATTCTACACGTCCAACATTCCAATTATTTTACAGTCTGCGCTTGTTTCAAATCTCTACGTTATATCACAGGTGCGTATTTGAATTTATTTCAGTCGTTTTTACAAAGAATATGAAATAATGGTTTCGTATTAAGATTGAAACTACTAAGTTAGTATTATTTTTCAGATGTTGGCAGTTAAATTTCAAGGCAACGTTTTAATAAACCTTCTGGGAGTTTGGGCGGACGTAGGCGGCGGCGGTCCTGCGCGTGCATATCCTGTAGGAGGACTGTGCTATTACCTGTCACCTCCCGAAAGCGTCGGTCATATTCTCGAAGATCCGGTACATGCGATGCTCTACATCGTTTTCATGTTAGGTTCTTGCGCCTTCTTTTCAAAGACGTGGATAGAAGTGTCTGGCAGTTCTGCAAAGGACGTAGCGAAACAACTAAAAGAGCAACAGATGGTGATGAGAGGACATCGAGACAACTCCATGGTTCATGAATTGAATCGTTACATACCGACGGCAGCTGCGTTCGGTGGTTTGTGTATTGGAGCGTTATCCGTTTTGGCCGATTTCCTCGGAGCCATTGGTTCGGGGACCGGTATTCTGTTGGCTGTTACTATAATCTATCAGTACTTTGAGATCTTCGTTAAAGAACAGTCAGAAATGGGTGGCATGAGCACATTACTATTTTAGAAAGGTGCGTTCGCGGTAGACTTAAAACAAACTTGCGTTACGGAGACCGTTCACATCAGGTTCGAAGTGTTGATTACGTGTTAGTTTCGTCGGCACTTGAGTCAACGTTACAGATTTGAAGTTAAATCGTCGGATGTGTTTTTAGTTTAGTTTTCATCAATTCAACGTTAACCATTCAATGGAGACTGTCAGTTGTCATTCAGCCGCCGAATTATTGAAATCGAAGTAAAATTCGATGTTGTTTTTTTTATTTTAAGCGTTATTGTAATGACATAGATTATTCTTTAACTGTACAAAATGTGTTCCGTGTGATTGTTGCAGTATGAATGTATGAACAAGAGTAAAGACTCAAAAACTATTTTTTTCATCCTTATGATACATCGTATTATTAAAATCGGGACAAATATTTTACGTATATTTATAATAGACAAATTAATGCTGACAATGAAAACTGCTCTATTGAATGGAATACTGATTTCATCTATGCGTGTGAAATATACAAATTATGAAATTAGTAATAAATCATTGAAATAATTTGTATTGTTGGCGACATTGTATAAATATTATCTATTTAAGAATGAGTTCATTTTTCTTAATAAACTTTATGAAATTATTTGCTTTTTTATATTTTTCATTATTTTCGTTCACGATACATCTCTCTAATGAGATTAGCCGAGCGTGTAGCAGTGCTGTTGTTTACATGGCGTTGTTATGGGCCTCTATTACAAGTTCCCGGGTTCTAGCCCGAGAGCTGGTAAAAGTGTCAATTGAATTTTCACTTTATTATTAAAAAAAAAATTCGACTGATGACCAGTCCTATACTTCCCACCTAGTAAATATTTGCAAAAAATAACCACTCTTTTTTTTATTCTTTGACTAGGCCCAAATAACCTTAGCTGTTGGTGGTCTTTAAAACACAATTTAATTTTTATTCTTTGAAAAAAGCATGGCCCTCTTTTTTGTTTGGTGATCTATTGATGGCTAGCTTAATATAGCAAAAATCATGGTTACCTTGATTTACGTACAATTTTTATTTTTTTTAGTAAAATATTTTTTTTCTCGAAAACTATACATTTTAGAGAAAAAAAATATTTACATTTTTTTCATATTATAACATCTAGAATTCATTTATATTTTTTTTTACCTATGTTAATACGTGACATTGAGGACGTTTTTTTGAATATCTCAGGATCCACTGAACCGATTTGACTCAAAATCTAATCAGATCTAAGTTAAAGGCTGATAAACACAATAGAACAATCGGCATGCCCGTATGTTGTTCCGTTCTTAAGATATCGAAGGCGAAAAATTGACCACATACACACACACATACACACATACACACACACATACAGACATCAGTCAGAAAATGATCTTAAACGATTGCTAGGGTCTCAAAACGTGAAAATCTGTTAAAATCTCGAAATATTGTTTTCGGACTGAATCCATTACTTCCCTACCATAGTAGAGGTGGGAAGTAAAAATAATAAATAAATATTGAATTGAAAATATGAATTGGTGCTAGGCCCAAATAACCTTAGCTGTTGGTGGTCTTTAAAACACAATTTAATTTATTTCTCTAATCAAGTAGAAATATGGACTACAAGACGAGCATGTTGATCTAAACAACATGTTTTTTTAACAATTAAATAAATTTTAAAAAAGGCGATTGAGAATAGCCGAGCGTGTAGCGGTGTTTATATGGCGTTTTCCTGAATAAGTAAATATGGGCAAAAGTATCAATTGGAATTTCTATATATTAAAAAATAAATTAGAATTAATATTTGGATTATCAGTCAACGGTTGGATAAAAAGAGAAACCCCATTTTTTCGTAGCAGATATTTATTGGTAGCGACATCGGACGTAATTTTGTCAAAGCTATTAAGCAGTCTAGCGCTGCTAAAATAGGATCCTCAGCAACAAACCACATTTCGTAACGATATTAATTGGTAGCGACATCGGGCGTAATTTTGTTAAAGTTATTAGTTCAAGCATTCTAACGCTGCTTATAATTTGTTTAAAAAATAATAACATTGGTAGCGACATCGAACGTAATTTTGTAAAAGTTATTAGTTCAAGCGTTCTAGCGCTTCTTGTAACTTATTTTATAAAATAATAATAACTTAAAAATGTGTTGTTTTCACTTATTTTAAAGTTTTTGAAGTTTTCATAGTCATTATAAGTTTATTTTACGAGTACCAAGTACATTTCAAAAAATAATCAGCGCAATTTTGTATTTATTATAATTTTTTACATGACCATCAAAGTTTAAAGTCTATGGTTTCGAAAACTTCAAAGCGCATATTATTATTATTTTGTAAAGAAATTTGTTAATAAAAGCGTTTAAAAATGGTGAAATTAACACCCGATTTAATACAATCATCGATGCAGTATATAAATCCGGTACGAGATCGCGAACTGGATTTAAGAGGTAAGTTTAACTTCGAATAAAAACATAACCTTAAAAGTACAGTCATAATGAGCGGTAATTCACGCATGAGAACAATAGTTTACAAATATGTCAATATCAATTTATTTTGTTTACTTTTCTGAATGCAGGGTACAAAATACCTCAGATTGAAAATTTGGGAGCGACTTTAGATCAGTTCGATACGATTGATTTCTCCGACAATGACATACGTAAGCTTGATGGGTTTCCCTTGCTTAAAAGATTAAAATGTCTACTCATGAACAACAACAGAATCGTGTAAGTATATCTACATACAAAATATAACTGAAATAATTGTGATGTAAACTGTAAAGAATTTTTTTTTTTAGTCGTATCGCTGAAGGCTTGGAACAATGTTTACCCAATTTAGAGAGTTTAATCTTAACCGGGAATCAAATCGAAGAGCTGTGTGATATAGACAACTTGATACCTTTGCAGAAGCTGAAAACTTTAAGTTTGTTACACAACCCAATAACAGCAAAACCGCATTATCGTCTATATATCGCCTATAAGTTCCCTCAAATACGATTACTCGATTTCCGTAAAATAAAACTAAAAGAGCGAGAAGAAGCAAACGCGTTATTTAAAAGTAAAAAAGGAAAAGAAATTCAGAAAGAAATTGCAAAGAAAGCAAAAACTTTTGTGCCTGGAGGAAATATGCCTGATCTTGGTAGAGGTAAATTGTTCGGGCGTTTTAGTATAAATTATAATAAATATGTAAAATTATGATTACCATTTACCACTGTTTTTCTTTTTTTCGTAGGACATTCCAAACAGGAATTGTGGAAAATTCGTGATGCTATCACAAAAGCTACATCGTTGGATGAAGTCGAACGTTTGAGTCAACAACTACAAGCAGGCCAAATACCAGGCCACATGCAGCAAAACGGAGATGGACATAAATACTATTGTAAGTACAAGCTCGATTATATTATAAAAGAAATTGAAGTTTTGTTTTTACCTTTTCTGTGATTGATAATAACTATCGATGACTGTTCGATTCATGATTGATGTATTTTGACTTAATTATACTAGTTTTTTAGCCAAACTTCGCCCAGGTCGATTTTTTTGGCAGCGAAAATGAGTAACCTCTGTTCTTCCCAGAATTTAATCTGGTGCGCGGCTATGCTCGTGCGACGCTGGGAAGTAGGTTCAAACAAGTAACGAATTTACAACATGAAAAATGCCCAAAATTGGGCTAAAAAGTCCGACCTTCCAACCACTTAAAATTTCGTTACTCTAAAACAACTTGCGAAACCTTTACAGCAAAACTCAACAACTTTACTCAATAGCTAAACTTTAAACTGGACTACTCAATAGCCCGACGGCGATAAATAAATAGTTGTCACAGAAATAACCCAAATAGGACTTAAAAACCCAACCACCTGCCACTCGAGAGATAAGACAAACACGTAACAACAACACTCCCTTGGGCAAATAAAATCATAAATAATAACAACAATAAAATATAACTCAAGGATCGCTGATCCACCAGAACCTTTCCAAGGCATAACCAGGATATTATTAAACTTAGGGGCTACTGACGACTTAAGCCCTCCAAGCAGCTATGCTCAGTTGTCGAAGCTGAGAGGTTTGGAACTTGCCACTGACAAAGCGCCATCATACTAACACAAAACTAAAACTAGATCTTTCTTATAGTTTAGCTCAGCGATCGTGCGCAGGATCCCCAACTTACTTTGCGTGTTTCGCTCACTACTCATCCCCTTTTTGTCATAGCGTAATAATTTAAATTTTTTGTTTACTTTTCTTTCTTCAGCAAATCATCATGGTGAGATGGAAACGGATGACTGAAGCTTGTACAGGTAAAATGTATTAAAAACTTAACTTTAAGTATAAACAAATACTATCAAGAATAAATAAGCTGATAAGAACAAATATACTACTACACAAAATTGTCAATAAAATTGTTACTGCAAAAATAAATACTATACAGATCTAAATATTTCTCTTGGTGTAAAATATCATTAAAGACTGGTTTTATCTATTACCGTTATAAATTAATAGAAGATTTTAGATGTCCTATTATTTAAAAATAGCTTGATTATCTGCAGTTCAAAACTTTTGTTTGCCGATTTATCGAAAGCTGTTTAAAAAACAGTACAAGATATGGGCACTAAACAGTAAGTTTAGGTCGGTGATACCGTAAAACCATGTCTTTCTGCAATAACGTGTAACTGCTTGAAGTAGCAAAATTGAGATTTTGTACAGGCGCACAATGTAAGATAGTTTAAATAAGGTATTCAGTGAAATCTATTTTAGTGATTCTTCTATTAAATGCCTGAATTTCGTGAACAGGCGTCGTAAAATTTAATTACATAAAATGCCGTCACTTTATGAAATGCCTAGGATTTTAATGAAATGAACGATTTCGTTTAAAAGTTAATAGTATACGTCACATTGTTAATATTTCACATGTTTGACCTTGAACCGCTTTTTATGTGGATGAAGTCGCGCCATTTTGAAGACTCTTCATAACTCCGTGTGACTATCAAAATGATTTTTAGGGTTCCGGTTTGAGTTGTTTAAAAATTCGGCTGTGATATTATGACGAGACTCCACCAAATTGACAAATTGTAATTTGTAAAAAATCAAAAACGTTCCTTTATGTTCGAAGATGTGAATTTATTTTGAAAATATTCAACTAATACAATTATTTTAAAATATTTTTCAGAAGTGAGAACCAATTTTTATACTTTTATAATGAAAATACACAATAAATCTCATTTGACAAAATTAATGTAATTGTTTTTGTTCTACATCATATGTCGAAATTGACTCTACCCAAGTCAACTGAAATGTGAAGGGCGGTTACCATTATGAGTTGGTGGGCTAAAATTTTTTCTGTGGATGGTCTTTGAACAGTAGATTCATGGCACAATTCACTTATGAGTTCTTGTATCCCAGGCGAATATCGATAAAAGTTAACCTTTGGTACAGTAATGGTTGTTATAAGATGAACAACGTCCGACAACTACAAAACAAATGACAATACCTCAATTGTTATTTTTGTGTATACACTACTATTAGACCTAAAGATGTCAATAACATCGATCTTGATCTCGGTCAATCGTGTAATGATTTTTGGTTAATCACGAAATATACAGATTGTATCAAATTAAAGCTGTGCATAGGGCGTTCTGTGTGTAAGACAGAGATTGATATATAAAGCAATAAGTAAGAATGAGATAAATGATCGCTAATAGGAAGTTACTGTGGTTAATGAACCTGATAGCGTCATATTTGTTTTGTGATTTTATCAATAATTTTAGTAGTCTTACGGTAACTACAGTAATAATTAGCGATCATTTACCTCATTCTTACTTATTACTTTATATATCCATCTCTGTCTTGCACACAAAACGCCCTATGCACAGCTTTAATATGATACAATCTGTATGTCTGTGTATACTGTATGTTTTATTTAAACTTGTCATTCAAATATATGGTTCTAAATCTATAAAAAATTTAAGAAATGTTTAATGAATGAATTGTGGATTATAGACACTCGACAACAAAGGTCATTAGCGTCTTAAGAAATGTTAAATATACAGTGCCTACTATATGTTTCGTAGAAAAATCCCTTTTCCCTCAAATTTTGAAAAGTGTACTGAACTAATGCCTGCGTCCCTGTACGTAACAATAAAAAGTTAGCCCTGACAGTTGTAGTTATAAACTTACAGAGCCGTCGAACATCCTCCGCATTTCACACAGTTCGTAGAGAATGCACCCCAACGACCAGATATCCGCTTTAAAACCGTAAGGCTTTCCGTTAAGCACTTCTGGAGACATGTAATTACGAGTGCCAATTACTGTGCCTGTTTGTTGACAATGACTAAAATCAGTTTTATCAGATTATGGAATTTAATGGATTAGTATGCATGTAAACATATCGTCTCTCATCTCACTTAAAGACATATCTGCCATTTACACCACAGTTATGTCACTTCGTGAGAAGAAAGTCAGGCTTAAGGGCGGTTGTTCGGTGGCATATCCAGGGCCGGATTAACCATTAGGCAGAGTAGGCAACTGCCTAAGGGCCCCGCGTCAACTAGGGGCCCCGCGCGCGCACAAAAAAAATTGAAAATGTTTTATAGAGTGAAAATTTAATTGGAAAATTTGTATCCTCAATGACAATAGGTATTATTGCTTTTTTTCGACGCATGCTGTCAGTTGATGAAATACTTACAGAACAGAACCATCTAGTATCGAGTAGTAGAACTAATAATGTATGATTCATACAATACGCTACGTAACGCATCCATATTATTAGTTCTACTACTCAATACTAGATGGTTCTGTTCTGTAAGTATGAAGTATTTCATCAACTGACAGCATGCGTCGAAATACAGTATGAATCATACTGTATTTCGACGAATGCTGTCTTTTATTTAACGGCTGAAAAGGGGCCCCGAGAATTGCATTGCCTAGGGGCCCTGGGCATATCTCACTTTTTCAATTTTTGTCAGTTACGTCTTTATGTGAGATGAGGGACGATATGTCTAAATACTAAAGACGTGTTCAGAATGGTCTTTAAAAATTGGAAATTAGTATAGTAACCCATTCGATAGATGGCAGTTGCCTATAAAATTCGACATACTACAAGTCACAGTATGCATTATAGACCAGTAGAAAATCGCCACTATCGGTTGGATTACTATTAATAAAATCTATTAGTAATTATTGATTATTTAGTGATTAGTGACAAAAAAAAAACGTAAAATCAAATAAAACATACTCTTCAAGTATTTTTGATATACCGAAATCTCCGACTTTCACTACGTTGCTGTTTAATCCCGTCAGCATGATATTTTCAGGTTTTAGATCTCTGTGTAAAATATTGTTTTTATGCATATGATTCAGAGCAAATAATATTTGACAGAAAAAGTTTAAAACGTCCTGTAAATATGTAAAATTTATTATATTATGCCTATTTAAGTATGATTAGTATTTTTTTTTTATCGATTACTTGTTGGTCTAAAGGAGAAACTAGTTGACGACGATTACTCAAATGGTCGTGTAGGGTTCCGCAGCGAGCATATTCCATGACGATTCTTAACGAACCGTTTTCAACAAAACTTTCATAATATTGAATTATATGTGGATGACGCAGTATTTTTAACACGCAGACTTCGTTTACAGTTTCCTGTTAAATAATCAAATATTTTAAAAATTGAAGTAAGTTTTACAATGTAATTGTTTTACCGAAAATTCTGAAGTATGAAGAGCTAAAGTAATTTCTTTGATTACTACGTTTTTATTATCCTCTTTTCTTTGATATAAATTAACAACCCTGCAAGTAAAAAAAATTGAATTTAATTTTATAGAGAAGTAATTGTAACAATTAAACGCTGAAAAATAAGTTACCCAAAATTTCCTTTCCCTAATGTCTTTATGAAAATATACGGTTCCATTTTAGTAAAAGCACAAGATAATAATTAATTGTAATTGAAATGTATCTACATAGAAATTTTTAAAGGGCTTGTGACCTTGTGTTATGTAAATGTTAACAAATTACAAAACATTTTTTATATAACAGAAAAAAACTATGATACGCCTATGATGAGTGTTTTCAGAAATTAACACTGGAATATTTTATGTGGAAACCTACTCCGAATGAGCAATAAATAAGCTATCTCTGTCATACGTATGTGAAAAGCGACTGGGTCGTCAATTAACTTCACTATTTTTTGGGAATTAATTTGCAAAAAATGGGTAATGCATGGGAGAGATATGCACACCCAGAGGTGATGCCCGATATACATAAAGGGCCCACTTTCGACGCAAATTATGGCTTTTCAGGAGAACGACAACAAAGAGGTACTGTTTTTTACGTAATTATACATAACCTCATTAATGTAGTAAATAAGGAAAATTACAATTATCTATAAATTGTTACAGTAATGATAGCTACCGACGAAGAAATGAGATCAGCGAAGATACCACTGGAAAGTCGAGATTATTGTGCTCATAAATTAATTACCTATATGGCTTGTCGTAAAGATACGTGGCCCTTTGTTTACCGATGTCATCACGAAAAACACGACTACGGGAACTGTATGTACGAAGAGTAAGTGTTTGGAAGATTATTTAAATAAGAACAGGTATTATGTTAAAACTTTGTATTAACTGCGTTTTGTATTTTACAGTTATGTTCTTCGAATGAAAGAATTCGAACGAGAGAGACGTCTACTCGAACGTAAAAATAGAGCTGAAATAGCTGCATCGGGCTAGAGTAAACGAATGTTTTATATGAGTAGAATATTATTGTATATGTATATATAACCATTATCATTAAAGAAATGTGTCCGTTAAAGTGTTTGATTAATTTCTAAAAATAGCGTAATACATATACCTAATAAATTTTGGAATATTTAATTGAATGATTCGGTAAAAAATTAGTTTGAAAATATGCTTTAATTATGAATAGGTTTACCGATGGTTATATATTTTAGTAGAACGGTGTATAATAACATGATTTTATTGCTATTTGCTACATGTTAGAGATAGGTAATAGATAAAATTTTTCATTGCTTTGGTGGTAGTGTGTCAAAGGTCTAAAGTTCTAAGAACAAGAAGAAAGTATCATTTTATCTGATATTGATTTTTCCTGATTATAAGCATTTAATTGATCGAAATATTTTGAAAAATACTACATGTAAGTATAATATTGAGGATGTGTAGTGTAAACTGTAAACACATTTGACATTATATTTTAACCTAAAAAAAGCTATCTGAAAACTTGAACTATTTTCTATTTAACGACATTGTAGTGATAATGATCCGTAGGGCAATGTACAAGTTTTTTAGTAGGTATGTTTGTTTCCTAAAAAAAACAAAAAATATCAAATTGAAAAAATGACTATCAATGTAGGTACATAAGCAACAACGTATGTTGTAAATAAATCCAAAGGAAGATAATACAACATTCAACAATAGTTTTTTAGTAACCGTATTCAAAATGTCCAAAGTTTGAACTATTTCATTACTGTAATATACTACAAATTATTTCAGCTCAACGTATTTTCAAAATGGGTGAATCGGGAGCTTTAAACGATGAACAAGTACAAGCGTTGTTAACGGAAAAGGAACCGTCCACTAAGGTATAGCTAAATCACCTACATATAAGAAATGTAAGAATTTTTAGCTTGGTTTTATTTTGTAGGATTTCATTCTTCAGCAAACAATGTACAGAATCAAAGACCCGAAAGCTTCAATAAAATTTTACAATGGCGTTTTAGGAATGACATTGTTACAGAAATTAGATTTCCCTGAAATGAAATTCTCTTTGTATTTCATGGGTTATGAAAATGCTAACGATGTTCCCAAAGATAATACGGCACGTACACAATGGGCTTTAAGCAGACCAGCAACTATAGAATTGACACAGTAAGCTCATAACATTAACTAACTTTGAAAAAAGTATTTAAAAAAAAAATGTTAGGTACATACTTAATTTTAACAGTAAACGATAATGGGTTGTAATCTCAAAAATAAAATACATAATAGTTCTTAGTATTTAGTCGTTCCAATATAACACATGCGATCTCTCGCTCTCACATATAAAAGACATTTAGAAAGTAAAAATTTAGATACTCCGTCTATTACGATTTCGTTTATATCGGCTAACCGTTTTTAGCGACGTAAATGTGAACTCAAGTTAGGTTTCATATAGACGTACTATGAAAGCGTATCCGTATAGTACGACTCCGGTTTAAGCGACCAACTGCTTTTAGCGACCTAATTTTATAATAATAGTCCGGTTAGAACGAAATTACAATAAATATTGTTCCTCTGATCTGTAATACACACATATGTGCAATGTTTAATTTTCATTTAAGTTACATAATACATACGTGTTAATATATTTTGTTTTATTTTCATAGAAATTAATCTATTGTACACTATAATATGTATTATATAAAAACAAGCTTAAATTATGCGGTCGCTTCGTGCGTCGTCCGGTTAATACGACATAATGTCGCCGGTCCCTTGAAAGTCGTTCTATCCGGATTCTACTGTATTACTGTTAATAAAATTATCAAATTCTCATCTCTATTAAGTATTGTCTTATGAAAAATTTAACCATATCTACTTAGCAAAATACGTTATTGTGATCTTATTCTTTTTTAGTAATTGGGGTTCAGAATCCGATCCAAATATTAAATATCACACCGGTAATTCCGATCCGAGAGGATATGGTAAGAATTTGAAGACAAAATAATAAATCTTAAATGTACATAATTCAAATTATTTTTCTAGGTCATATTGGAGTTCATGTACCCGATGTATATGCGGCTTGTGAACGATTTGAGAAACTTGGTGTTGAATTTGTTAAGAAACCAAACGATGGCAAAATGAAAGGTTTGGCTTTTATTAAAGACCCTGATGGCTACTGGATTGAAATTTTTAATTCTTCTACAATTGCAAAAATGGTTTAATCAATTTTGTAATATTGTTGGCTAAATTGTCATTTTTTTTTAAATAATGAAAATGTCAATATTGTATAATGTCAAATATAAATAAACATTTAGCTTTTTCACCTGATTAAAATTTGTATTTTCTTAAAAAAAAATCTTAAGGCACGTGGGTGATAATAACTGTATACCTACATAGACGGATCTAGAATTTTTTTGTTAAAGAAATATCGAGAATTTTTTTCACTTCATCAAAAATGTTTCAGGTTTTTCAATTTCAGTATGCTAATAGAAATAGCCTGTTGAAATCGATAAACACGGATTATTCAAGCCTTTTTGAAGTTATGCTTCTTAACGCACGTTTGGGGTGGGGACCTAACACACAAAAAATGAAACGTCACGTACGGTGCAACGCACCTCATTGGCTGGACAGCGCGTATTGTTGCCAGGCAAATAATGTTTATTGTAATATAATAAGAAAACAAAAAATATATACAATGCGTAAGAAGTTTAGCTTCTGTTGGGTGTCTTACGACACCTCATGACTTTTTTTTTGGAAAATTAAAGGCTTTGTATAAATTTTTGTTTTCTGACTTTTGCATATTTGTCTATTTGAAACGCCTTGTTTAACTCATCATAGGCGAAATTAGAGAAAGTAATTTTTTTATCTTTTGAAAACCGTCACTACGACTACATAATATGACAAATAATAATCGTTAATAAGAATGTTGGGCCTACATAAGATACTTTCCAGCGATTTCGGATTATGTAGGGAACGTGTCGGAATATTTCGATAATTTTTCTGATTCTGAATGTATACAAGTGATATTGGGGTAAACACCTAATTTAATGGGGTAAATACCCCCGGGTGTGGCCTCCACCTCCCCTTATAGCCACCCTTGTCCACCCAACTGAATATATTCTCATAACTGAATGATTTCATAATATTAATTTTTTGCAATCACATTCTGATCATTGTTTGTCCTATTAGAGCCTTTTTTCGATACCTACTCAATATTTTGTATCGATTTTTTTAATGCGATACATACAGTAGAGTCCGTCTATTACGACTTCGTTTATAACGACTAACCGTTTTTAGCGACGTAAATGCAAACTCAAGTTACGTTTCATATAGATGTACTATGAAAGCGTATCCGTATAGTATGACTCCGGTTTAAGCGACCAACTGCTTTTAGCGACCTAATTTTACAATAATCGTCCGGTTAAAACAAATTACAATACATATTGTTCCTCAGATCTGTAATACACACATATGCGCAATGTTTAATTTTCATTAAACCTACACTTATATGTACTATAAGGTAGGTGCGGGTAATAAGGCCTAGCTAAGGCAGATTTGAAATAAAATAAAAACAATGTGTCCGAATCAACAAATTTTAATGTTAATATAAACCTAGAGATCAATACTATAAAATATAAACAAAAAATGGCAACTTCTGCCGTAAACAAAAACAAAATTAAACATTTAAAAAAATCTTGTCAATAGGCCTTATTATACTACTATAGTATAATAAGGCCTAAGTTTTGTGCCTAAGACTTTAACAGACATAAATAATCAAACTAGACTTCTATAGATTTGGTAATTGAGATCAATAATATTATATAGGATTAATCATGCTTAAAGTCGTAAAAATAACAACAAATTACTTTAACAGCCATCAGGACACTCAAAATTATTTGTATCATTCGCTGACAATCCAACGCACTCCTCATGATACCACTTGCCGCATTTAGCACATTGTCATATTTAGTAGGCCTTAATAACCGCCGGTAACATGTGTAAAGAAAAATTAAAAAAAACATTATTCGGACCATGATATATTATTCAAACATCAAAGGTCGTAAAAGCATGAAATAATAGAAAACTATAGCGCAAAATTATGTAGATAAGTGAAAGATTACAAAAAATATTTACGATTAATTGGGACGATTTCTTATTATTCCTGTCGCGCAATCGCTCCTCCAAATGAATGACGTCGCACTGGTGGCAGCGAGCGAGTTAACACGTTGCAACAAGTTTAAGCTGCCATCTATGAGTGTTAACTTACCTGTAAGTGTGACCTTGAACGACATCTATAATTTTAAATAGTATTTTTGTAACTTAGGCCTTATTAGCCGACAGGCCTTATTACCCGCGGCCGCACCTACCTTATAAAAACAAGCTTAAATTATGCGGTCGCTTTGTGCGTCGTCCGGTTAATACCTACGACATAATGTCGCCGGTCCCTTGAAAGTCGTTCTATCCGGATTCTACTGTAATTAGTATCGATACATTTTGGTGCGTATTATTGATACATTGTCTAGTCTAGTTCTTTTACAATGTTCCAAATCTTCATGGTTTCCGGGCTTGTAGGCCGTGGTCCGGTGGTATTTCTACCTGACGTTTCGTCTACAACTGCGGTAGACATTCTCAAAGGCGATGTGGCAGCGGTCGAAGTGTCCTCCTTGGCGGCTCACAGATGAGTGTGTCGGTGACTGGGGTTCTCCCTTCTTTTATACCTAGTGCCAGTGTGTTCTCTGTTCGGTCGTAGTCCGTCTCTCTGCCATTGATCAAATGCGCAGTGTGTAGTGGTGGTGAGTTCTCTACTCGGTCGTAACCCGTCCTTGTACGATTGGTCATTGGTTTTGTATGTCGGAGTGCTGGTGTCCAGGTTTTACTGAGATTGAGGCCTTCATCTTTTCGGTTGAAATTCTGTGTGTGTTTATGTATTTCTATGGCCTCTCTGTATATTCTTGGGTAATAGCTCAACGTTCTGTCTATGGCTTGGGTTTCTTCGAAGAGGATCTTATGATTGTCCAGAGTCAGAGTGTGTTCGGCTATGGCAGATTTTTCCGTTTGTCCCAGTTTACAATGGTTATTAGCCGGATTAGTTTTTTTTTGCTCGTCTGCATTTTATTTTCTGTGATACTGGATGGATAATGTATCGATATATTGAGTATCAATCTTTTATAATATGATTTAAACTGTACCGATACCTACTTTATAATACGATCCAGATCGATACCTAGTATCGATACTTTTTGATGAATCGGAACATCCCTATAGAGCACTGGTCATCTATCTCTAAAGTCTGTGCTTACGTTACATAATTCGCTCACTTACTACAGCGCCATCTATCACCCAGTCACCTTATTAATTCAAACTTATTCACAATTAAAAGCAAACTGGCTGACATTTGGCGTTCGAATTCGAAGTCGTCCTACGTGGGGTCTACGAGAAAAAAAATTACAGCTCTCGTAATGTCATTATGTCTCATTACGCTCAAAACAACGTATTTATAAATATGAAATCAATGTATGTTAATGTCCGATCTAACATTGTTGACATAAAAATCTAACCTCATTAGCTTCTTTTTTAAACAAGTTTTTTTTCAGTGACATGAAAAAATAATAGGTATTGTATTTTGCATGGTGTGAGCGACGGACGATTTATGGCGTAAGTGACGGGATAGTTAAGTTGTCCGGTAGCAAAAAGGCCTTCAGTCCGGGTCTGTCATCATGTCTTAATCAACTTAAAAAATTACTGGCAACAAATTGAGCATTCGAAAACATTCCTAAATTTCACAAAAAAATTTTTACAAAATAAACATTTTAAGTAACATAATAATTACATAATAATTTAATAATAACAATATCAATATTGGTTTAATTGCTTATCGCGCAATATAAACCTAGTATAGTCACTCACAACGCGACTAAATTCTTCACAAAAAATCCGTTTTAAGAAATAATATAACAATAAATACAGACCATATATAACAATAAATACAGAACACATATAACAATAAATACAGAAAGTTTCAGCTAGACTTACAGGCTAACATGCAAAACCCTGCGCCCCTGGGAAAGCGTCGGCCTGTTCCTGTCACTTAACCACAATCACAGACACCGCCTCCCGGAGGAGAAACAAATAACCACCACCACAAAATATATCACACCGGGATCAATTATATTTCGGGCTGGACTTGGGAGATTGTAAACGATTAAACTTCTGTGGTAGCTGCTAAACTGAATACCGAGGGGCTATTCGAACGATAAATAAACACGATTTTGTATTTTAACTGTTGCTTAACATGAAAGAAAATGTTCCAAATGAATTAAATAAAAAATAATTAAAAATACGACGACAAAAAAAAAACAATTATAAACGCAAAAGATGTTGAATACGTTTAATATATCAAAAGTAAATTACAAAATAATCGATTAATAATGCAAAAAAATATTATAGTAATTTTTAAAATAAATCTGATCAAATATGAATAAACTAAATTTTTATTAGGCGTGAATTTAACTGAACTAAGGTAGCCTTCCGAATCTGTCTCTGCCGGGAGTTTTTGTCTTTCGAAAGGCTACACTTAGTTTTTCACGGAGGAAATCTAAGTGGCAATACGTTGATTGTTGAAACGTTGAACATTGACTGGATCAGTGGCGTAGTTACGGGGTGGCTTAACTGACAAAATGTCAGCGGTTCCAACTGAAACCTCTGAGAGGCCTCTAGTGGTAGTATAAGAAAACGTATGTTATCGAAAAAAAATTGTTGTTGAGTTCAAATAATTTTGCATGTTTTATATAGGGTCGGTACATACAATCATTTTTAACAGCTCAACGCGTGTGTATGCGCCCGGTCTTAGAGAGAGCTTTTCCGAAATTTGTATAGTTACGCCACTGTATTGGGTCTCAATTCAACGCGTCAAACCGGTGAGCAAATCTTATACTGCTATCGTTGGACGTTCTTCAATCCTTTTCCTCCAAAAGCATTGCTTTAAACTTTTAACTATCGGTTTGTTTAGCAAAATTTGGATAAAGTTTTATAACATTGATGATTTCTTTAATGTAAATTTTAATCTAGGAAATGACGCTATTATATTGTGATAGAATTTTCAATAAAGAAATTCTATTCAATCTAGACTCTAGAAAATACCATCTGGCCCACAATGGTATTTACCTACTTTATTAGTACATTTTCGTGAAAAAATAATGCTTGGTTAAAATTTAAAAAAACAAAAAATATTGATCATTGGAATTTCTTCAAAAAAATACGAAATAGTACAAATCGGGCAATACGCTTAGCAAAAATAGAGGCGTACAACTCACAAATCAATATGAATGCTAAGGACTCTGCTAAACTTTGGAAAGAACTTAAAAAACTTGATGTTCATGGGTCAGTTGCACAGAACAATCTACCTAATAACTTGTGTGAACCAAATGAAATAAATAAATCATTTAATATGTCTCTTGCTACAAATGATCTTACACGTGAAGAAATAGATAAAATATATTCAAATGCAATAAATTCTAATTTTGAACTAAAGTGTATAAATGACAGTGTGGTACTTAAAACGGTGTTAAGTATAAAAAGTAAGGCTATAGGCGCGGATGGTATTAATATTGACCACATTTTACTCTGCTTACCATTTTGTTTAAAGTCGCTAACGGATCTTATTAATTATTCTTTCACCACCGGTAAATTTCCTAGCTTATGGAAGCATGCTATTATCAATCCTTTAGCTAAATGTAAAAATCCAACTAGCTACAAAGATTTACGTCCGATAAGTATTTTACCTTGCCTATCAAAAATTATTGAAAAAATTGTGGCTGAACAAATTATTGAATATGTCAATGAGAACCAAATTCTATATAACTTACAAACCGGATTCCGTAAATATCATAGCACAACAACGACACTTCTCTCGGTAGTTAGTAGACTCAAATATGCGATAGATAACGGTCATGTGGGTATTCTAGTGTTACTTGATTTCAGCAAAGCTTTTGATCTCATTGATCATGATCTTTTGTTAGCTAAATTACATGAAATCGGTTTTTCTAAAAATACAGTGAAATGGTTTAGTAATTACTTAAATGATCGTTGTCATACAACTAAAATTAAAAAAAATGGTGAAACTGTACACTCGGATACTCTTATGTCAAGATGTGGTGTACCTCAAGGAAGCATAATGGGTCCTTTACTCTTTAATTTATATGTCATTAGTTTGCACACTGTTGTAGAACATTCGACTGTATTTCAGTATGCTGATGACACACAACTCATAATGACCTTCCCGAAATCAGAGTTTGTTTCCTCTGTTAATAAGATCAATTGCGATATTAGCAACATAGAATCATGGGCAGCTATTCATAGTTTAAAGCTGAACTGCAACAAAACCGTTGTGCTAGGTGTAGCGTCTAGGTTTAATTTGAGTGTGTTTAGTGCTAATGATGTTCCGTATATTCAAGTGGGGGGAACAAACATTGATTATTCGTATGCAGTTAAGAACTTAGGGGTTGTGATAGATTCAGAGTTAAAATGGGAGCAACATGTAAAAAATTTATGTCAGAGAGCTTATTCAAAGTTAAAATATTTATATAGATTTAAAAATTTACTTAGTGAGGCTATAAAATATAAATTAATATCTTCTCTTGTACTATCCATATTTGCATATGCTGATGTAGTGTATCATGGTATTTCTTGCCAACTTAGCTATAAAATCCAAAAGGTACAAAATTCCTGTATTCGTTTCATATACAATGTTAATCGCAGGTCACATATTACACCAATTTTAAAAGAACATAGCATATTAAACATGGAACATACTAGAATATTTCATATCGTTATTTTATTACATAATGTTTTAAAAACTCAACAACCGTCGTATATATTCCAGTACTTAAATAACATTCAAAAATATCATATGTATAAAACAAGAAACTGTTTAGATCTGGAAATACCTTTATCAAAAACAGCAGTAGGTAAAACATCTTTTTTTGTATGTGGTCCAAAAATTTGGAATAGTTTACCTTCTGACCTGAGATTATGTAATATGAAAACTCTAAAAAAAAAATTAACGGATTATTTGTTGAATTAGTTAAATACTAAGTATATTTTTAATGTGTATTTGTTTTGTTGTGTTGTTTTGCTTCGTTGTTACATTTTATTGTTACATTTTATTGTTACATTTTTATATACTGTATGTACGTATTTGAAATTTGAAATTGAAAAGGGCAGACGTTTGACAGCCTGCTAAAGGCTTTTGTCTGTTCCTAAATAAAGATCTTATTATTATTATTATTATTATTATTATTATTTCACGCGAAAAAATGTTATCTAAAATAATTAAAAATAACTCTTTAAATACGGTTAAATTTGGAAAAATGTTGATAAAAAAATTTAACAATAGAAAAAAGATCGAAAAGCAGCGCCTTAGAACTGAAAAAAAACAACAAATATTCATCAGAGCGAAATGAGAATTAGTTAGACTATTTGTCTGTGAAAAGCCTAAATCCACAAAATCCTACACGGAGTCAAGGATAAACAACCACAGCTCTTCACAGCGGGCGTCGGTCCTCGCTCTGATCTCAACAGCTGTTTTATTTATTGATGTGACTAGATTTACAGCTGTTGCGACAGGACGTAAGCCCGCTGTTCGAACGAGGCTCTGGGACAACTTTTTTCGTAATAGGAGCGTTACGAAGCGAGCCATCCCAAGATCTAGATCCCTAAGTGCAGTCCAATGCGGATGTCCTTTCGGTTCCTAGAGACCGCGGAATACGCAGCTAGCTAAAGATTAACAATAAAGCACGACGTACCTGATGCCTTCGCAACATCGTATGCGAAAACAGACAGCACGGCGTACACTGAAATCCGATAACAAATTATACAAGTGGTTATGTGTGTCCCTAAACTCGCGATATGCAGAAATCCGCTGGGGAAATTTGACCACCTTTACGCTCCTAGCTCGATGGAGGCTACACCTTAACCCACAGAAAGCACAGCGATCTTCGCTTTTGGAAAACACAACCGATTTTCACTACGGAAAATACAACACTTCGATTTTCGTAGAAAACACGACAAGTGAGATTTTCCTCTTCGAAAACACAGTTAACACGATTTTCACGGTGGACGATACAGCTATTGACTTTCGCTCGGAAGCTAAAGCAGTCTCGACCGAGCCAAGACCTAAGATTTTAAGGGCGGACACCATCGCAAGTGGTCACTAACCGCGCTGTCCTGTCTCAACCACACGCGTAAGGACAGACATGGAAAGCGACTTCAATTTATACTATGTAGAGAAGTTAACCCACATTTTATTTAGAAAAATTATAAATTAGCTCTAAAAAAACTATACCCGCCCTGATAATAAACAGACGTACAAAGCCCAAGATATTAAATGTTATAAACATTGTTTTCAAAAAAATAAAAATATTTGCAGATCATTTCACTCTAATTACGTTCACAGCCGCAACTCGTATAGTCCAGTCCCAAGGATGCCATAGACGCTAATGATTCCAGCTGTCGAGCGTCTACAATCTACAATCTCTCTCTCTCTCTCCAATAATGCATGAAACATAAAGCAAAACAAATTAAACATGCACCGTAACAAAACAAAAGCAACACTATGAGAAAGGAGAGGTCACGTGGGCCAGGGTAACCCTTTCTTTCCATAAATGTCACATTATACAACGTTCAGCTAATAAACAAAACAATATAGGAAAAAAAATACAAGACAATAAAGATGAGTATCTCGTTGCCATAATAAATAGCATCATGCGTAAAAAGCCGGCATCCGGCGCTCTAAACATTAAGTCATATAATAACTTATCGATCATCCCACTGATTTGAAATTGAACAATTAAGCATTAATTTGTATTTATTTTATTAATTATGTGCGACTATTTGATACGTCGCGTCGTCTAACTCTTCAGACTTAACTTTATGATATATTCTGAGCAACTTTGCAGAAAATCTCAATAAATAACACTCGGAATTGACTCAAGAGCTCTTGAATACGATACCACCGTTTGGATTTCTTTCCGTTTTGATCGCTTTCAACAAATTAATAGGTGCGTTTATTGGTAAATTCTGAACTCCCAAAGCGTCTGTAGGCAATACAGAATTCTTCGGACACAACTGCGTGTTTGTGTTCACCTTTAAAGTTAACCCACATTTAAATTAAACTCCAAAAAAAAACTATTAACTCAAAAAAAAAACTATACCGGTCCTGGTTATAAACAGACGTACAAAGACTAAGATTTTGTGATAAAAACATTGTTTTCAAAAAAATAAAAATATTTGCAGGTCATGTCACTCTAATCTATGTACCTAATTAAGTTCACAATACCAACTCGTAGTAGTCCCAAGGATGCCATAGACGCTAATGATTCCAATTTCCAGCTGTCGAGCTATTGTACCGAATACAGAACTGGATAGGATACTTCATCTTCTGTAAGTTGAAAGTTTCTAGACCCCGCCTCTGACAGATCGTGTCGCAGAGTCGCCGAAAGGAATTCTGATGCCGTGATCAAATCTTCTTAGATTAGCAGACTCGGTCCTGATTCCTGAAGCCTGAAACAAAACAAGCCGTGAGGTGGGTCGTTTATTAGGACTAAAGTGCGACCCTTGAGGCCCACACGACGAACTTCCCGGTTTGATAAATATTTAATAATAATAATTAAATTAGATATTACACAGAAAAGTAATCATTTTAATCATTAAAACATAATTATTATTTATTTTTAACAATAATTAAAAAAAAAAAAAAAACGGCGAACCGATTTTTATAAAATGTATGTCGGATCAAAATGACGTTAACACGCCTCGATCAACACCCTTACGAAGTCGATATAATTTTTTATTCGCGAGATATTGTGTAAAATTTACTTTTTTGGAGATTTGGTTAATAAAAAAAAACGGCTGAACCGATTTTGAAAAAATTTCTTTCAGATCATATTTACGTTATACGCGTCGATTGGCACCCTAACGTAGTCGATATCATTTTTCATTCTCGAGTTTTCGTCTTAGAAAGAAATGGATACATACATACGTACGTACATACATACGTACGTACATACATACGTACACACAAAATAGTGTAGTGACCTTGAAACATAAAAATTTGTTATACATTTTGATTTCGATTTTCGAACTCATTACAATAACTTCCAATGGGAAGTTAAAAAGACATATTAAAACAAGCAAAAGCGACATTATATTTATAAGAAAGGATCGTGTGAAAATTGGACTCCTAATCCTTCCATCTCCGAAAGGTCACATTTCAGTTTCAAAGCGTTGAAAATTCGCTCACAACATTTTCAGTCGAAAATGGATTTGCTGACAGAACTGATGAGTGAGCCACAATAAAAAATGTTACTACTTACTTAGGATTTATAGGGTTTGAGTTTTATAGACAACATTAAATCTTTTGACAATCTTGTTGTGTATTAATTTATACACCTAGGTATACGTCATAATATAAATTGTACAACGAATAAAACATAAGTAAAAAAACACTTTTTAAAGGCAAGTTTTTATTGAAATGTACTAAAAAGGAAAAAATAATAATAGGTAATAGATTCATAATATTATTATAAAATTGCGGGTTGCAAACTCTATAATAGTTTATTAGTCACGACTCATATGACCCCCACGTTTATAATAAATTATGAATCTTTATAAATTATTAAATATTATTTTTTCCTTTTTACTTTGGGTAAGTTCGGTTTTACGCTCAGATTGATCGGAGTGCTCTAATACGTTCGAATTTAACATTTATATGCTCTGAAAGATCTCTATCCTGCGTTCGGTTTTAAGATCTGGAGCAGATCGAGCGCGCTCGATTTGCTCCGAGGAAAGCGAGCGAGCAAGCAGATTTAACCAACTTCAGAGCATTCATTTTAAAAATAAGCGGAAACCCTTGTTGTGAGAATGGATAAATTTCGAAGTTTATTTATATGAGGTAATTTTTCAATAGGTAAAAACACACGAATAATATTTATTCAAAGAATAGTAATAACCAATAAGTCTATATCGCACAGAATGATTAAATAAAATATGTATTATATCTATGGGTCGAAAAAATCAACAACCGGTAAATAGTACTATTAATTTTAAAATAAAGGAATATAAACGAAAAAAATTGTGAATCATGATTTATTATTATAACAATGTTGAATTAAATTAAAATGAGAAGAAATAAACAATGTATTTCGGCTTTAGTAATAAGAATTTAACTTGCTGGGGCCATTTTATTCTGACGTTTGGAAAAATCTGCTAGATTACGTTCGGAATTGTTTAGATCGCTCGATTTGCTCGCTTGTCACGTGACCAAAAATCTGTTCGCTCGGCTCGATCAATCGAGCGTAAAACCGAACTTACCCTTTATAGTGCATTTCAATATAAGATTGTCTTTAAAAAGTTTTTTTTACTAATATTGTATGTGTCGTTAGTAATGTTAACTATAGTAATATACTATAGTAATTATGTAATACGTCCCATAATTTATGGGCCATATGCAGGTGGTTATAGTACATGTAAAAATAAGGCAATTGACACAAACTTGCTATATTAAAATGATGCTCGTTTGGGAAATACAGTAGCGTAAAGATAAAATAAGCCATATTTTCAAAGACGACCGGAATATATGTTCGTCTAGTTTCACTCGTTTAGGCACGGTTTCGATTTGGACGTGCAATCCGCCGCGGAAAATTTACCCGTGTAGTTTCGCTCTGATATGATAAAATTATAAGTTTTCAGATTATTCTAATCTAATTAGTTAACCACTGTGAAATATCTCACCAAATCGTATTAATAAACAATATCTGTGAAATTCTTATATTACGAGTACTAGAGTGCTTTATTACAAATATCTAAAATGCGATATTAAAATAGAATAAATACCGTACTTATTTGTAATTTGTATATAAAAAATATGTCTACATATGCTTGTCCGAAATTAGATTTACCTACAATATTGGAAAAGCATATAAATGTATCAAATAACTGATAAATTATTATAATAACAGTTGAAACAAGCGAGGTCCGACCTTCGACGACGTTCTAAAAACGTTCCCTAATTAGTAAGTAAAAGCGAAAAACGTTTTCGTTCAAAATAAGTATTTTCGCAAAAACCGCCGCCGAACTAATATCACAAATGTATTTAAGAGAAGTTTAAAAACATTATTCAACAGTCAAATTATTTGAAACCCGCAATTTTTATTACTAAAACTCAAAACACATCAACGCACTTTTTTACACATTAATTTCGGTGACAGGTAGAAGTTCATATTTTTTCCAACGATCCAGTGTGGCCAATGCACTAAAGACACTCGATTTCAAGATTACGCCACAAGATCTGGGGATCTATTGTGTAACTTTTGTGAATGTGTTCATTTTCACATTTTCATGTCATGTGAGAATTTTCACTCAATTGTGTAACATATGGATTCACTCGTGAAATCACTAGGCCAAAAAGTAGGGATTTTATTTTTTGTTGGATATTTTCACTTTAAAAATACAAATTAATGCGGATATGAGGTTATATTATGCGGTGTTTGACAGATAAATAACAATGAACGTAAAGAGAATAAAAAATTGATGAAGTATATAAATAAAGTGAACTTTGTAATTTAATTTATCGATCTTATATTATATATTCATGTGTTTTTGCGTATAATTATGTTTAAAAAATTGAAGAGAAATTTATTTTCAAATTTATGTATTATAAATAAATATATAAATTCATAATGTGTCTGCCTATATTATGTTTAAAAAATTAAGATATTTCAAATTTGTGTATTATCGTTTATTGCATTTCTTTTATTATCTATCTATAAGAACAAAGCTGTCATGTTAAGGTATTTTTATATGTGTCCTTTTTCAATTTATTCTCTGTCTCACTCTTATTTCACGTTTCACGGACAAATTCGATGGTGAATAATGTCACGTGAAAAAGTTCACTTTTCACTTGTGTGAAAATACACAATCGCGTGAGCATTCTCACATGAGTGAAATCACTAAAAACGAGTTACACAATAGGTACCCAGCTGTGATTACATGGCGTACTAGATTGCACTTATATTAGTAAACAAAAAAATAAAAATACACTTTTACAGTTATTTGAATTTTTCGATAATAACATATTAGCCTATAATTTTTAACTTAGATAATATGAATGATATTATGTAACCTATTGACATGTTAGAATTAATATTTAGATTTCAAATCGAGGTCATGAACCTTTTTTCAGGGTGTTTCAATGAGTTATGTCCAAAATGAAATAAAATAAAACTTTAAAAATCTACCAAGCTTATTTTAATAATTAGGTACTAATCATTATCAATATCCAGTGGCGGATTAAGGGGGGCGGAGGGGGTGGCTCGCCCCGGGCCTCTGATCCTGGGGGGCCTCCAAATCTCGAGAAGTCCTTCTTAATCAAATCCCAAACAAGGCCACAATATGTTCTGTAAGTAAGAGACAGTTTGGAGTTGGAGGCCCCGTACGTATGCAAAATATAAATGTAGGTAGGTTACCTACCTACCAACGTTTATTATAAATATTTTTTTTATCAGCCATTACATCTATATTATTCATTTTTTACGAAATTTACACTTCAAATACATCAATTTTTAAGCAGACCGGGGGCCTTACCTATTTAGTTCCGCCGCCCCGGGCCTCCGACGGGTTTAGTCCGCCACTGTCAATATCATCAATCAATCAATACATATTATGAAACAAAGTCCCCCACCGCGTCTGTCTGTCTGTCTGTCTGCGCCCGATTTTCTTCGTAGCTACTAAACAGATTTTGTTCCGGTTTTTACGATTAGATAGATTGATTCACGAGGAAGTTTTAGATGCGCATAATTGAAACTGGCCGGCCCGGCTTCGCCCGGGTGAAAATCGGAGGAATTCTCAGAAGACCGATTTCAATTTTTTTCATTGTTAAAAAGGTGATACTTTGCTTTAGGACATAGGCTATAATAACTGGCCGGCCCGGCTTCGTCCGGGTGAAATCTCAGAAATTACTGAACCGATTTCAAATTTTTTTCACTGTTCGATAGGTGATATACTTTATTTTAGGATCGGGCCGCTAGTAATTAATATTTTGTTCAGTAAATAATGGTCAGTTAAAAAAACGGTCAATTTCATTATAAATTCATGCCACTTTCATAGAAAATATCGGAATTAAAATATTGATCCCCCGCGGCAGTGGCGGCGTTAGAGAGTGGGCCGGGTGGGCCTTGGCCCACCTTAAACTGTCTTGGCCCACCCTGGAATAATCCCCAATCTCTAGTTTATCTTTTAAATACGTTTTTAACCCTCGAAATTTCAACCATTTTTCTTGTAAATTCTATAACAAGTAATCTGGGTTAAAATTTTGACGAGCACTGAAATTTTGGGAACAAATATTATCGGCCCACCTTCAGAACACCATCATGCCCAAGTCTGGCCCACCCTAACAAAAAAATCCTAGCGGCGCCACTGCCCCGCGGATTGAAGCCCTATAACTGTGAGATATAACTACGTGCAAGAGTGGAACTCATAACGGTTGGAATCAGTAAAGCGAGAGACGTAATATTAATAGGTACTTACAATAGAAACTATAGTTGAAACAAGCGAAGTCCGACCCGTCGATGACGCTCTAAAAACGTTCCCTAAATAGGAAGTTAAAGCGGAAACATTTTCGTTCAAAATAAGTATTTTAGCAAAAGCCGCCGCCGAACTAATATCACAAATACGGTTAAGAGACGTTTAAAAACATTATTCAACAGTCAAATTATTCGAAAACCACAATTTTTATCACTAAAACTCAAAAGATATCAACGTATTAGACACATTAATTTCGGTGACAGGTAGACGTTCATATTTTTTCTAACTAATAATTATCCAGTGTAGCCAATGCACTAAAAACACTCGATTTTAAGGTTACGCCACAATGATCAGCTGTGACTGCACCGCGAACTTGCAATTTATGAAGTTTATATTTTTACGATAGAAATAAGAAAATATAAGTGCGCTTAAACATTTTGTTTTTAATCATGTGTAAATGTAACGAATAACTTTTTGTATATAGCCACCTCCTTCTCGCGTAAAATTTCGTTACACGCGTGCCCGAATGCATTTTTCATTCGCGGATATACTTTTAATAAAGTCAAATTGAAAATAATTTTCCCCTCTTATGTAGGCATTTGATGACTTAGTAGTAATTATTTGACCTACTAAAGAACTATCTATCTAGGGCAGTATAGCCTAGTGGTGAGCGTGCTTGGCGCCGCAGCTTCTGGACTGGACTGCCGTGGGTTCAAGTCTCACCTGCGCTAATGGATATTTTGTGATGTTGTTTGGTTTTGGGTTAGTTGTTATTTAGTGTAGTTGAAATACGCTAATGACCTTAGATGCCGACGCGTCTATAATCTACAATAAATAAAAAATAAATCCTAAGGGGGACATTGGAATGTGGTTGCTATCGCTAATAATTGCATTCCAATGTTCTTTGGGAATTAGCGCTCCCAGGGACCCGAGCTCGTACCAGTCGGTTTGTGTATGCCGGCTGGCGGATTCTAATACACAAATAGATTATTTGTTGTGTGGAAGACGCTGATGACCTGAGTTGTCGACGCGTCTATAATCTACAATTAATTAATTAATTTTAATATATCTATAGTACGGTTCGAAAATAATTGTCAGTGATTTACACATATATAGTTAGGTATCTGCAGCTAATAAGCTTAATGAAGCGGAAAGCAATGAAACAATGTATAGCATACCCGTCCCAATGCATAAAAACTGTGCCTCCTTTATTATATTGTTAAGTATATGTATATGAATCACTGACAATTATTTTCGAACCGTACTACTTATAGGTACCGTATATAAGGGCCAACACACAAATGCTACTTCTTGTATCGAAAACGCGCGATTTAGCAACTGCATCACAATTTAACTATTACTCAGCTATAATATACTCAAAATTTCTCGAGGGCAGTATAGCCTAGTGGTTAGCGTGCTTAGTGCCGCAACCTCTGGACTGAACTGCCGTGGGTTCGAATCCCACCTGCGCTCATGTATGTTTTGTGATGTTATTTAGTTTTAAGATAGTTGTTATTTAGTGTAGTTGAAAGACGTTAATGACCTGAGATGTCGACGCGTCTATAATCTACAATAAATAAATAAACAAAATTTCTCGTTCGATCGCGTGGTTTGGCAAAAGCATGGAGGCATTTTCGGTGGATCTGCACGATCGATGCGTTTTGTATTTGCGCGCCTGCGTCTGAAAAGTGCAACTTCATAGAAATCCATGGCATAAAGTAGTGCGAGCACGCGAATAAGACGTGTGCGAAGTGTTTTCGACAATCGCGCGCTCGTGATACATCAGTTGTGTATTTCAGCGAAGAGTGTGCGGTCTTACGCTGTTAGTATAGATTACTCTTATGTTCGGTTGCAGAAAGCATTGTCAGACTCTCTGTTTTGACAAAGACCTTAGATTGTGACCACACATATTTCTCCATGAAAAGCATTGTATATTACTATTATTATTGTAGATTATAGACGCGTCGACAACTCAGGTCATTAGCGTCTTCAACACAATAATTAATAATCCATTTGTGTATTAGAATCTGCCAATCGGCATACACAAACTGACTATTACGAGCTCGGGCTCCTGGAAACGCCAATTCCCAAAGAACATTGGAATGCAATTGCGAGAACAATTATACATTTCAATGTCCCCCTGGAGGAGAAAAGCCATGTAGAATTTTAAATCGATTGTATTAAATTAAAATATGTTTATTTTGGTATTAATTTATTAACGCTTTGTATCCAAGTTGGCTTTACAAATAAATGTTTATTCTATTCTATTGATTCCAGTATTTGTGCCGTCAGTTTGGTTGCCTACCTTTCAGGTATAATCTCTGTTTTGAATATGAACGCATCACGTCAAAATTGATATTGTTAGATATTTTGTCATTTTGAACAAAGTGTAAATTGTCAACACACAACACTTTAGGTTTAGAGATTGACTTACTAATTGATTTGTCGAGCGTCTATAATTTATAATCATTATCAGCGGTTCAAATGCTTCCTTATTACTTATAATCACTGAATATAAATGTTGTTATCAGTTCCGTGTTCCGGGATTATAATATCTATTTAAAATGCAACGCCTGTCTATTTGTCTGTTCGTTTATAACTCTACTGATTGAATTTTTTTTCAGTGAGCGAAAATGTAAAGCAAGTCGGGAAACTACGAGCGTAGCGAGTTAGTTTCCTTTTCAACTCAAGCGAACAATTGAAGCGAGGGAGATCTATAAATTCGTAAACTATTCATTTGTTTTTTATGCGGTTTTCCTAAATAGCTAGCGAAAATAAGTATTTGAGAAGATTTTAAGTTAAGTTAATATACTTATAGATATCACATTATGCTTTCATAACAAATGGCTATCATTCTCGGGTGACTCTGGGAAATATAGCTAGTATAAAATATATAATAGGTACCACCGTACCTATACATAAATTAATTAAACATTTATATACCAACGCTATAAAAATGTTTAATAATGAATATTTTACGTGCATTACTTAAATGCAAGCTATTTAAATAAATTAATGCTGTAAACTAAATAATAAAATAATACGTAAATTGTTGATTAAAATCTATCTATGTATTCAAATATGCTCGCTTTTTATAACATAATAAAGAACATGTGTTTTTTAATAATTATAATTCTAATTAGTAATTAGTAATTAGTAATTAGCTTGTCATGCTTCATTAAAGATGTGAAAAGTGTGTTTAAATTTGCAACAAGGAAAACATATGAGTATGTATGTTGATAAAAAATATATTTTTTGCCAACAATAAGATTGAGGTAATTGAGGCAAAATAAGTACGTGTACCGTAAAGGAGTTTAGATATGGGTATTAATTTTGAAATCACAGATACATTTCAATTTTATTGATTTGTCGCTTTTGTTTATTTCTTTGCCAAACCAAAATCTACCTGGGCGAATTCGGGCCGGAAAGATAGTATACTAATATTTTTTTGTGACCACCAACAACTAAGGTTATTTGGGCCTAGCACCAATTCATATTTTCAATTCATTATTTTTTTTTAATAATAAATTGAAAATCCAATTGACACTTTTACAAGCTCTCGGGCTAGAACCCGGAAACTGGGGCCTTGTAATAGAGGAACCATAGAAACGCCATGGAAACAACAGCATTGCTACATTCTCGGCTATTCTCAAGCCCTATACTAATACTAATCTATAAAATTTTAGAGTACAGTGTGGTGTAACGGTTAGCGTAGCCCGATCTTTGGATGACACTGTCGTGGATTCGAATCCCACCTCCGCTCATGGATGTTTTGTGATGTAATTTAGTTTTAAGGAAGTTGTTATTTAATGTAATTAAGACGCTAATGACCTAAGTTGTCGACGCGTCTATAATCTACAATAAATAAATAAAATATAAAATTTTATTAAAAGTTTATTTATTTATTGTAAATTATAGACGCGTCGACAACTTAGGTCATTAGCGTCTTGATTACATTAAATAACATAACTCACTTAAAATTAAATGACATCACAAAACATCCATGAGCGGAGGCGGGATTCGAACCCACGATAGTTTGATCCAGAGGCCGCGATGCTAACCACTGGACCACACTGTCCTCTTTATTAAAAATATTGGTACATACCTAGTTACTTACTACAATATCTGAACTTCAAAATCAGAGTTTAATGCCACAATGTCTTCGGTCAATTATTTGGCACATAATTCTAAGTATTGTTGCAAAAAGCAAAGAGGTTAAAAAACCGGCATAGATGGGAATACATTTTTATTATAATTCCTTTTAAAAACGTTTATTGTATAGTCAAATAAAAGGCGGTCGAAACATTCCGAACGTCAATTTGTCGTTGCAATTGGTTGGAATAAATTTACGGACGGCATCGTGATTGGCCAACGTTTAAAAAATCTCGTTATTGATTCAGAAGGCGGGCTTTTATACTCGTGAAGTAGGGATTCCAAAGGTGGAGCCAAAGAGATATGTAAAGTGGGGGTTGCTTTAAGAGGGGGAAGAATCAAAGACGGGATAAGCTTTACGTTTAGTATGAGCTTATTGTTGGTATTGAGTATTGAGGTTTTTTCGCGCGCGTGGTCGATAAACTATTTTGAAATTTCGAAATATTTTTCCGGTATGCATGCTCTTCCGCCGATGTGCATTTTTTAAATTTTCTCTTTGACTTCAACTATTCCAAACTTTTTTAACAGTGTAGAACAATAAATTCAGTTTGGATCTTTAAAATAAATGTGTGGATTTTGTTATTAATAAATTATTCAAAAAACAATATTTGTTGTATAATGTTTTCAATCAAATGATTGAACACAAGAAGCAATAAGAAGTATTCTTAAATAACTAAAACAAAAACCGGTCGCATTGTTTTGTTTTTGGTTTCAAATGAAATTGAAAAAAACAACCGATGGGTGTACAGATATTTCAAAGAAATGTTTAAAAAACGACTGTGTAATAAAATAAAATCGAGTTGTGTGGAATTACAAATATAGTGAGATGGCAAAGCAGTAAAATTAATTTAAGATCCGTCGGCTTGCGATTTGTGGTGTCAACAAAAGTGCAGTAATAATTACTGAGTGGTAACAGTTTTAAGTTCGCGGAGAGATAAGAAACAAAAACAAGAAAGTCGGAGTGTGAAAGTGTTATATAATAATTTAGTGTGGGTGTTAATGCAGCTGTCAAACGTGACAACGGTTGAGATAGTATTATCATGAGCTGTGGCGAAGTGCAGATGTACCAGGCCTATTACCCATATTTGTATCAACGTGCCGCAAGTGCGGCGGCGGCAGCGGCGCCCGGCGGCACTGTGCCCCCGGCGGCGCATCACACCAGGCACCATACACCCGCACATCACGCTGGGCCATTCGGTTCCTCTGCTGGTAGTCCCTTCTCGCCAGCCACAGCTCATGTTGCTCATCAATATGATAGAGTGAGTATCATTTTTTTAAATCATCTATATTGATATTGATTCCTTCCGTATTTGGTCTGTTTGCTCAAGGACTGTTGATTTCGTAACATATAAGAAGAATGTTTGATTAGTAATCTTGTCACGGTTGAGTAAATGTAAGCTCATTCCGCCGCGAAAGTGGAAAGGTTCAGGTTAGAATCCTGACTGTGACTATGGTTGGTAAAATGATTTTCAAATCAATTATATAATTGGCTGCTTTCCAACGAAAAATTTTCAATTGCAATTCAGCCGTATAAATCTTATTAATTTATAATAAAATAAACAGCGCCGTGGTTGGAAAATATAAAAAACAACCACAATTTTATTATTGGATGTAGGTACCCTCATTTCGAGAGCTAGGCGCGGTAGCTCCTATTTTTAGTAAATAAACTAAGGTTTACTTAAATATCAAAATTATAAACAATACCTGAAAAATTTTGATCATGTTCTACCAAGTGTCGAGTGAAGAATGTGAAGGGAATGGGGAAAGAACAGGGTATGTCGCATTTTTTTGATTTTTGAGCTGTTAGTGCCATCTGATAGACCGTAACGGTATTCAGCACTGGGTAAATTGTGGGGTAAAAGAAATATGTAGATCACCGTGTATTTTAAAACTAAAAATTATTGGATGGGAAGAGAACAAGGAATGTAATTAACTTTAAATTCAATTTACTCAGCCATTTGTCAGAAGGACAACCTTGTTTTTTCCACATTCCCTTCATGTGTAAAAATTAAATTAAAGTTTAGTTTTTGCTGAAGATGGGAGCATAGTTTTCGAAATGTGGGTACCTAAACGGTACATCCAATAATGACGGTCATGGAATTAAAATTTAAAAATGGATCTCGATGGTCTGGAAAGTTAATAATCCTATCATTAATGTTGCCGCCGGACCGCGACTTTTCTTGCCTCGTTTCGACGAGAAATATCGAGTCGAAATTGACAATTTTTCTCGTTTCGACTTCCGAGACGAGGTCGTTAAGATGTGTTTCTAGGCTAGAAACTAGCTTCGAGAAATTTCGACCGTGTTGTGGAATATCGAAATATGACCAGAAGAAAAGTAGTGCGGCAGTCTTGATTAGATACTTTATAAAATTTTAAAAGGAGAATTGGTGAAATATCAATTGTATGTTCAATTTTTATAATTAAAAATAATAGTGAATCGAAAAAATAGTTAACTGCAGGTCTAGATAAATGTGGCAGTTGGGAACATGTGGTAGCTGTATATGAATCTTTGCTTATAGATGAAACTAGCTTACGCGACGTTTTAAAGACGAAATTTTCGCTGTCGAAACAAGAAAATATCGAGAAAACTAGACGAGAGTAAAGAAATTTGAAAATCTCCTCAAATATTCATATGTTCGTGAAAATCGGTTGAATATTTTCCGAGTTCATCGCGTTCATGTTCAGACACACAGACAGGATAGATATAGATGCTATCTTTTGTGTGTGTTTTAAAAGCCACCAACAGCTAAGGTTATTTGGGCCTAGCAGCAATTCATATTTTCAATTTATTATTTTTTTTTAATAATAAATTGAAAATCCAATTGACACTTTTACCAGCTCTCGGGCTAGAACTCGGGAACTGGGGACTTGTAATAGAGCAACCATATAGCAACGCCATATAAACAACAGCACTGCTACATGCTCGGCCATTCTCAAACCCTGCTACCTTTTGTATAATATATAAGTATAGGGATTATGTAATGTAACGTTTGCGGGATTATTTTGTTTTTCAGTTTGGATAATTAATTATGTTATCTGAGTAGTTTTATTCTTGTAAATAATAATTGTAATATTAATTTAGTTAAATAATAGTTTTATACGGCTGAAATGCAATTGAAAAAATTTTTTCGTTGGAAAGCAGCCAATTATATAATTGTTTCGAAACATATTGGAAAAAATCATTTTACCAACCAGTGGTCACAGTCAGGATTCTAACCTGAACCTTTCCACTTTCGCGGCGGAATGAGCTTACAATACTCAACCGTGACATGATTGCTAAATTAATATTCTCTTTATATGCTTCAGAATCAATAGATTTTCACTACATGCGAGTGTCAATTCATATATTTAGTATACCTATACATTCTTTATTGAGTGGTTGGTTCACTATAGGTTGCCTGTCATATATTATATAGTAGAAAGGTAAACAAAATTCTTCTGATTTTCCTCCACAACTTTGTATTCCGGTTTTTGGTTTTAAAAATGAGATCCCTGTGGCTGTGCATACATAATAAATAAATGTCGTTGACAAAGAACTGCGTTCAAACAGAGCGAGACTTCTAAATTAAGCAAAACGTCAATTTTCTACTACCGTCGCGTTATTCTCTGCTCTATTTATACTCCTAGGCGTTTAAACAATATAATTGTTTTTAGTCTTCACTCGAATATTGATTAGAAAAGCAACTGTTAAAAAATGTCAGGCTGCAAGGTTAACTATTTATTTATTAGTACTCTATAGATTATAGACGCTCGCCAACTTAGGTCATTAGCGTCTAAGTATCTAACAATCTAATTATCTAAATTTAAAACGATATCACGATCTATAAGTCTGCTAATTTGATCCAAACGTCAGGACGCGTTTACCATTACGCACCTTGCAAGCCGTCCCCATTGGGTTAACTATAGGTACCGTTATACGCCCTATTAGGAAGATATACAAATGAACTGATAAATCTCTGTAGGTACACTTTTTTAACTGCCACCAATATCCAGGATTATTTGAGCCTAGTACAAATTCATATTTTCAATTTATTATTTTTTAATAATCCAATTGATTGAATTTTACTAAGTTCTGGGATTATAGAATCTGGAGGCTTGGAATAGAGGAGGCATGGAAACAACGGCGTCGCTGCATGCTCGGCTATTCTCAAGCGATCTATTTATTTATTGTAAATTATAGACGCGTCGACAACTTAGGTCATTAGCGTCTTATTCTCAAGCAAGTCATTTTCAAACCTATATAGGTATATAGATTCTTTGACAATGCGTTTTGAAACCCAATATTTAACTATTATGACGTGATATGTTTAGTAAAAAATGCGTGTGTGCTTATGACCACACGGCAGAAGTGAAAACTTCAGATTTTCTAATTTTAAAATATATATTATTTTTTAATCACACAGTTTAATCATAAATATATTAAAATCGGCCTATATACGATTAAATTTAATGAATATAATACCTTAACGTTAATATTAAGTTTTAGTGTCATCTGTTAGCGCACTTGTGAACTACAAATGACTTTTTACTCGCGTATTAAGTTTTTAGTGTCATCTATTAGCACACTTATGAACTACACACTGTTACCAGCACATTGAAAGTACGTGTTCGTGTTTGAGCCGAATTGCCCCGATTGTCACCGTCGGGTGCGTTTCACACCACTGTTGGTAACAGCCCAGGCAAAGCGCACCTAAGGAAGTTTTCACTTTAATAAAATAAACTATACACAGGAAAAATCAGCAATTCGAGATGCGTTTTAAAAATGTTATAACAAATAGCTTCACTTCGTTAATTTTCTATTTTTTTTCTCTTTTATATTATATAGTTTCTTTATTTTTAACCTATAGGGACTAATAAATGTTTATTGTAAAGGTGCATCTAGTATGGGGTTTCTTTAGATGTGCCTATTATTTTTTCAGATATGCACATTGCAGTGTTATAATGTTTGTATTTTTTATGAAAAAATAAATTCATTTCAATTTCAATTAAAAAAAAAAAAATTTCACGATTCTCTATGCTGTGAGCCTGTGACACATTATACGGCTCTGTCATTACCCTCACAACTTGTTTCTCCACTTATTAACACATATTAGTTAAGATATGTATATTTATAACAGTTTTGGCCACAAATGCAGCTGCTATTCTTTTTTAAGTAACACAAAACCAACGACAGTCAGGGGATTGGAAAGCAATATGCCCGATGCGGTAGACAAAACTGTTTGTCTTTTAACAACGCCCCGGGGACAACGGGGGCCGCAGTAGAATGAATACACGGTGCATTGTTTTTAATGCAAGTGCTGTCGGTTTCCTATTTATTGACATTTCTATTTTTTGTCTGCCTGCAACATTACTATCGTTTTTAGAACGTATATACTTATTTACTACATTTTTCCTTTGGAGAACGAGAATTTATAACTAAAAATAACCGCGAATTGTTGTGGTGGTATTGAAAAAAAAATACAATTTTTTTTCTGAGCTGAACTTTGCGTTTTATGTCCCATTATAAACACGAAATGAGCTCTACTTCATAATCTATATATCAAGTATCAACAACAATTTTGTGTGTATTTTTATCGACAGCTATATTTAAAAGTCTTCCGTACAAATAGGATATTTATGCAAAATAAGCATAGTAGGTAGTACTTTGCGGTATAACAAAAATAAATTTAACACCTTTTATTTATGTATGTAAAATATCATTAATCTGGCAATAACAGTTTACTTGATGTAGTGATAATTATTGCATGTATAATTAGATGATTCTTGCCACCCACACGGTGGGTATAGGTAATATTATTATTTACAGGTACCTGAACTACCGCCTGTTTAAATCGAATCTAAATAGAATTATCAAGAATCGACATACCGAAATATCTCCTAAAGACATTATAGGTCACTGAAATACAATAATACTGGAATGTGCACTGCCTATATACCACTCTGTGTGTGGAAAGCGAGTAAAGACAGACATAGTTAAAGGGGACACCTGTCCTTGTTCCACGGCAGTCTTAATATACTGTACGACAAAGACAGATGGCCCATTTAGATCTATCTGTCTCGGCTCACTATAGCAACGCGTCATTGCACATTCTTGCACTACTCTATATTTAAGTGTTATAGAGAGCAGTGTAGCCTAGTGGATAGCGTACTTGGTACCAGCCTCTGGTACTAGACTGTCCTGGGCTCGAATCCTACCTGCGCTCATGGATGTTTTGTGGTGTTATTTAGTTTTAAGTTAGTTGTTATTTAATGTAATTTAAGACGCTAATGAGTAATGACCTAAGTTGTCGACGCGTCTGTAATCTACAATAAATAAAAAATTCAGTGTTAAGGTACACAGATATTTAATACTTTTTTTTTTAGAGATCGATATAAAGCAATAAGTAAGAACGAGATAAATGATCGCTAATAGGAAGTTTCTGTAGTTACTGACTACTGAAATAAGAAATTATTGATAAAATAACAGAACAAAGTTGACGCTATCAGGTTGTATGGGTTAGTATGGGTGTTATTTATTTACAGTAACTACAGAAACTTCCTATTAGCGATCATTTATCTCGTTCTTATTTACTGCTTTATATATCGATCTCTGTCTTACACACAGAACTCCCTATGCACAGCTTTAATTTGATACAATCTGTATTGTATAACTCGGTCTTCGGTTGATTCAGTTTGGCCAGACTATAGTTTTAACCAAACGCCAACGAAATTAATTTCGAGGCGTGAGAATTCGAGTTCAGTCAACTCTTTGAAACGAATATCTTAAGATATTTGCCCGTTTATCATATAAAAGAAATGAATGAACCTTATTATATACATCCACATTGGCCACAAAATATAATACAAATACCATTTCACGTTTAATTAATTAGAATAAAATTTTTATTAGCGTAATTAAAAACGTATAGACAACACCAATAACGTAGTGAGAAGTACAGGCAGCTGTGGCATGTACTAAATCACAAAATACAAACAATACAAGAGTCATTTGTTTCATTAAAATAATTTATTGCATTGTATTACAACAATTCAACCAAAAATAGTAGGTATAGTTAATATGCAGTAGTATCGCGTTCACTATAATACGAATTGATCCAAAAAAAGAGAAAAATTATAACATTTTGAGGTCGGCGCCAATTTAATTACTAAAACTTTTTATAAAAAAAAAAATATATGAGCACTGTGGTTGGAATAAAAACAAAATAAAATATAGTTACTTCTTACCACAACAGTTTTATTGATGGATGTACTCGTACATTTCGAAAGCTAAGTTTTCATCTTCAGCGAACACAAACTTTTTATACAGGGTGAGTTCGACCACCCGTATCAGTCGTTTTTTTCGAAAACGGTTAGTCGTAGAGAGTTGTGTCAAAAATTTGTATTATAAAAGCCCTAATAAAGAATCGAATGGTGATAATTTTTTTTTCCGGGAAGGTCGGCTTCCCTATTAGTTTGCTCCAGAATGTCCAGAACTCCGGAATTATAAATGTAACGATAGGTCGAAAGTGGTATTGTTGAAAAGATCTTTAAAAAATAAGCAAGTTTTGTAGGAATTTTTTTTTATTACGGCCACCCCTGTAAATTTCTATAAGTATAAATATAAATTATTATATGTTCAAAACTCCAGAATTTTAGAAAACACGTTAGGTTGGAAGTGGTGCTGTTGAAAATTTCTTTAAAAAATAGGCAAGTTTTGTAGGAAACATTATTTAATTACTGCCACCCCTGTTAAGTAACAATCGTTTGAAATTATTAAATCAAAATTTCATAATAACGATCGAAGTCGGCATTAAAAATCTAGCAACCTTAGACATTGTCACAAGTGTTCAAACTGTCTTCCATTTACTCTTTAATACATACTACTGAGCTCTTCTGGTTATACTGTGAGTTTACTTCTTCAGTGTTTAATGATCGATAGATAGGTAACTAGATTTTAACTGCGGACTTTTAAAAAGTCCGTTATTATGACATTTTAATTTAGTAATTTCAAGCAAATATTACTTAATAGGGGTGACAGTAATAAAAAAAAAATCCGTACAAAACTTGCTAATTTTTTAAAGATCTTTTCAACAATACCACTTTCGACCTATCGTTACATTTATAATTCCGGAGTTCTGGACATTCTGGAGCAAACTAATAGGGAAGCCGACCTTCCCGGAAAAAAAATTATCGCCATTCGATTCTTTATTAGGGCTTTTATAATACAAATTTTTGACACAACTCTCTACGACTAACCGTTTTCGAAAAAAACGACTGATACGGGTGGTCGAACTCACCCTGTATATTATTTACTTTTATTTTATTAAATTGGTGCCGACCTCAAAATTCTATTATTTTCCTCTTTTTAGTGACTTTTCAGAAGAAGTTTTTTTTTGTTAAAAAGCTTTTTATTTTTTACTTTTTACTGGCTTTACAATACGTAGTTTGCACGTTATTAACCGACTTTTGTACTTGATATTTGATTACTAACTAACTAAAAAAAATATTATATCTAGTAAAAAAAACTTTTTAGAAACAAGCTTTTATTGAAATGTACTAAAAAGTAAAAAATAATATTTAATAATTTAGGTTAATAATTATTATAAAAGCGGGGGTTGTAAACTCTATGATAGTTTATTAGTCGCAACCCCCGCTTTTATAATAATTATGAACCTATATAAATTATTAAATATTATTTTTCACCTTTTAGTACATTTCAATAAAAGCTTGTCTCTAAAAAGTTTTTTTTACTAATATTTTATTTTGTTCATTTTGGTCTTTCAAAATTTTATCCATGGCTGTGTTTTACACACGGCGGAAGTTATACCCCGCGACTGGTACGGTAGCGACATCTATGAAAAAAAGTTTTTGTTGCTAATATTTATTTTGTTCATTTTAGTCTTTCAAAACTTTACCCTCCTTTGACACCCGTAGGGGTTGAATTTCGAGAAATCCTTTCTTAGTGGATGCTTACGTCAGAAAAGGAACCATGAACTGTCCAAATTTCAAGTTTCTAGCTTCAGCGATTTGGCCTGGGCGTTGATTAGTCAAAAAAACCCCTACATCTCCGTTTGAACCCCTTAGGGGTTGAATTTATTTCTAAAAACCATTTAAGTATTCATGTCATCGGGAATACATATGTGTACAAAATTTCAAATCGATCGGATACGTGGAAGTCGTTCAAAATTGACTTGCAAGATTTGACCTAAACAAACAAACTAACATACATTGCAAGTTAAATAAAAGCTTGTAAAAAGAAAAACACTTATTAAAAGTGGGATTTTCAATATGTTAGTACTTCCTCGACAATTCTCCGCAAAATCCCTTTTGTCAATACGTTTTTCCTCTATTTTTCCTAATTCGCCTAGACTATAATATAGGGCCACTATACCGAGATCAATATTATAAGTAAGTAAAGTGCTTTTTTATGTTAGACGTGTTGTGATTTGACAGACAGTGTGACTGCAAACAGCCAGCATGTTTATTATTTTACAGAAACGTACCCAAAGAATAAATAAATTTTTCAAGAGGCGACATTCGAACAACTATAAGCTGATTTTCGATAGAGAACCCATTTAAGGATCTCTCCTAGGTTTTCGGTTGCATTCGCTCCAGTCAGGGCCGGCCCGTCCATATAGGCGAATAAGGCGACGACCTAGGGCGCTCAAATTTTAGGGGCGGCGAGCCCACGGTTGCGGCGAGTCAAGTGCGATGCGACCGAAAAACAAGCCCACCCAAATATGTGTATACACGCTGAATCTGGCCGAACTGTGCTGGCCCAAATATGTGTAAAGCATCCCTTATGGTATATGTGACGCGGCTCGTTCTGTCTATGATCGGGGCGCTTTATTTTATTTTGTTGCGAAAATTTTGATTTAAAGGGGCGCCATCAAAATCTTTCGCCTAGGGCGCCAAGTTTGCTCGGGTCGGCGCTGGCTCCAGTACGTTATAATTAGCGCATTTTCATTGGATGAGACCGGCTACGGCGCTCTTCTCGATGTAATATTTAGAGAAAGAAACAATAGTCAGCAATTATCACCAATAATAATAAATAAATAAATATATGTATGGCATTTTGTCAACGAAGGATTTATCTCTTTAAACATGAGCTAAAAAATATAAACATATTATAGCTTCCAAAATATAAAATTATTATCATTTACTTTGTAATAGCGTACTGAATAGATTTTTTTTTATGACGTGACATTTAAAATTCGCGCGCTTTATACACAACCAATTTAAAGGGACTGAGCGTTTAAAATGTCCCTGAAACCAGATCAAACTGGTTTAAGCTTCGAAATTTAATTAATTGTAGACAACTCAGGTCATTAGCGTCTTCAACACAACAAATAATCCATTTGTGTATTAGAATCCGCAAGCCGGCATACACAAACCGACTGGCACGAGCTCGAGTCCCTGGGAGCGCTAATTCCCAAAAAACTATGGAATGCAATTTGCGATTGCAACCACATTCCAATGTCCACCCTGGAGGGTTTAAGCTTTGATTTTTGTAGTTAACTTGCTTACTTTTTGAAGTAACTTAACGCGCTTACGTTGCGTCTAAAGTGGTGCTGTTTCGTTTTAGAATGAGACAGTAAATTTTTACATAGATTGTTAGATAGGTACACACCTACAATGCACAATGCCGGATATTATATAACGATCTTATTTGTTTAAAATAAAACACAGGGCGGGGTGAATTATACATTTATTATAATAATGAACATAGCCGTGGTAATAAATTAATTAACATAACTCAATGCAAGAATGAAACGGATGGTCGAAATGCCGGGCGAATGTTTCTTTCTCATTTCTTTAGATTGTACGATGACTTCGTGCACTGTTCCGTTTTTAAAATTCAGCATAAGCACAATTTGTTTACAATTATGTCTGATGACCACAGGCCAAAGTGTTTAGTCGATTTTTTAAAAGTGAAACTTGTTACGTGCATTTTTTTTGGTAAACGAATCTTTTACGTCATCAGTTCTCAAATAAGAACCTACAAGCTGAGGGTTTGTAACAAATGAGCAAAGAAAACACGCCATCTATTAAATTTATTTTTATTTATATTGTAGATTATAGACGCGTCGACAACTCAGGTCATTAGCGTCTTCAACACAACAAATAACATATTTTATTAAAATCAGCTAGCCGGCATACACAAACCGACTGGTACGAGCTCGGGTCCCTGGGAGCGCTAATACCCAAAGAACATTGGCATGCATAATTGCGATAACAACTACATTCCAATGTCCCCCCATAGGGGAGCCATCTATTAAAAATCTAACATTATAGCTACTTCATTTTAATACCACATATATTTTTATATTAAAATATTGTAGCAAACCCCAAGATGTTACGCCGCTGGCGACAACAGAAGCATCGAGAATAAGTCATAGTGGCGAGGCGTGGAATGGTGTCGAAGATGCGAGTGCCTGCTAGACGTCTAGAAAGTACTAGAATGCGCTGTGTTTAAGCCACGTAGCTCTATATAAACAGGGGCAGTCAGTCGTGAGACAGTGTCGATTTGAAAATAAATACAGTTATTGTTCAGTGTTATTAAAGTGCTTCACTTTGTTTAAGAATTACTGTTCGTTATTATTATCGTTTGATTGTTTAGCATTGACATACAGTTATTGTATTTGAATTGTTGTTACATTTTTAATTATTGTAAATAAATAGTTATTCCGCCCACGTAGAAAATAGTTTTATTGTAACAGAAAGTCTTTTCAAAAAAGGTTGCCGAGTCTTTGAATGGTTTTTCTGCAACTTTACTTATTTAAATTATTCAACATTTGCATTTTTATTATAGGAGAGTACAACAGAAATAATTTAAAATAAACACGCAATCGTTCTTTTTCAAATTTATATGAAAGAAATTTAAAATATGGCAGTTTGCTTAGAACTTAACACATTCACGATTAGGTAGCGTCGGTGTAGTTTTGATATCAAATATATTTGCCTACATGAATAGAATGTATGCCGATTAGGCGTAAATTTATTATAACGCACAAAGTTCAACTTCATTTACGTACAAAGTGTTTTGATATAATTACTAAAGTTGGTAAGAACTGCTTTCTTGCGCATAAAGTGAACTAAATTATTACCTACCTACCCAGTTAGTTTTAACCCAGCGATTATACCGTTTTTCATTTTGACCACGACTATGTCTATGCTCCTGGGTATATATGCCACTCACTTCACTCATGTAACGCTTTTTATGAAACAGACAGAATCGTTATAAATTAAGTATATAAACAGGCCGTGAGGTGGTTTGTTTATTAGGACTAAAGTGCGACCCTCGAGGTCCACACGACGAACTTCCCAGTTTGATAAATATTTAATAATAATAATTAAATTAGATATTACACAGAAAAGTAATCATTTTAATCATTAAAACATAATTATTATTTATTTTTAACAATTAAAAAAAAAAACGGCGAATCGGTTTTTATAAAATTCATGTCGGATCAAAATGACGTTAACACGCCTCGATTGACACCCTTACGAAGTCGTTATAATTTTTTATTCGCGAGATATTGTGTAAAATCTACTTTTTTGGAGTCTATTTGGTTATAAGAAAAAAGAACGACTGAACCGATTTTGAAAAAATTTCTTTCAGATCATATTTACGTTAATACGCGTCGATTGGCACCCTAACGTAGTCGATGTCATTTTTCATTCTCGAGATTTCGTCTTAGAAAGAAATGGACACATACGTACGTAAGTACGTACATACGTACACACACACACACATACACACACAGAGACATCTTTCTAAAAATAGTGTAAAAATAGTGTAGTGACCTTGAAACATAAAAATTTGTTATACATTTTGATTTCGATTTTCGGACCCATTACAATAACTTCCAATGGGAAGTTAAAAACATTTTTGGCGGCGAATCGTCCCTGGCAGTGAATTGGCTGCGCCGGACTGGGCGCGGCAAATCGGCTGCGGCGAAACGTGTCATTTTCAAAATATAGATATAACGATGTTTGAGGTGTTATTTGAAAGCCAAAGATATCCCGTTCATTTATTATTTTAAAATTTAAATTTTAAAATTTTAAATTTACGTTTGTTAGTTAATTTAGTAAATAATTTAAAAAAAATCGAAAAAATATGTAGGTAGGTACACATTGACATATTTTTTTTCAAAAGGCATAGTCCTACGGAAAACAAGCTTTAGCTGCGGTACAACTAAAGCTGAACAGACCTGATTTTTTTTATTCAAAATTTAATTAGGTTTCTGTATTTTTATTCAACCTGATTTTCGTAATATTTCATACTTTTCGGAATTTTACGAACCAAAAATTATCATAATTTAAACATGAAGCGTACGCAACTACTTCCGTAAGAATTCACAACATACTTATAAGTATCATAAAAACGGCCGTCTACACACTTCCACCCATAACGCAGTTGGTTACGTCTTTGCGTTCTATGCATAGGAACCTGGGTTCGGGACCTGATGGCAGCGTAGAATTTTTAGCGTTTTTTTTCTAAATTCTACATGATATTTATTTATATATTTTTTTTATTTTTGTTATATTCTTTCTTTGACAATAATTATAATTTTTTTGAAACCAAGGATGGAATTAATTAAAAATACAATTTTAGTATTTTAGTAATAAATTATTTTTAGTTCATAAATGCGCTATAATAGATGACACCAAAAATTAGAAAATCTGAAGTTTTCACTTCTGTCGCGTGATCATAAGCACACAGCCATTTTTTTTGTTATTGACAAACGTTATCTCAAATCAACAGTTGGAAAACTCGTGATCGCAAATGAAATTGCTATATGTTATAAAGTACAGAATGTCAGATAATAATAATATAATGTATGTAAACTTACAAGATGATGGTCGATAAAGTCAATAAATCGTATTGGCTTTAATTACTGATCGACAACAACTCTTTCTTTATTCAACTGTTTCCGATCAGCAGAGTTGATCGATGCCTTGTTACACCGTAAATTAAAAACTAGTAATATTACATTAAAAATTACGTTTAAAGATCGAACAAAAACTGGTTTATGGATATCACTCATGCGTGCGCGTTGTTTTGTATATAATATACAGGCATACCCCGTTTAAAGCTGCCCCGCATAGCGCCGAGTCATCATCACCAGAATTACTATTTGTGAGCTGGTGTTGTCCTGATTCGGGTCTGTAGGCCGTCGTTGGTAGGAATTGCTTCCTGACGTTTCGCTAGCACGAGTGGCGAGCTTCTTCAGAGGTTCTTCCATCTCCGATGCTAGATGAAGGACCTCTGAAGAAGCTTGCCACTCATGCTAGCGAAACATTAGGAAGCAATTCCAACCAACGACGGCCTATAGACCCGAATCAGGAAAACACCAGCTCATCAACTGGCCGCGAAAGCCTCAACCAATTTTACTATTTGTGATTTGTTATTATTTTTATTTGATAAATTGAAAATCTACTTCATACTTTTACCTAGTTGTCGGATTAGAAACTGGGAACTACTGGGGGCTTGTAATAGAGGAGCCTTGAGAACGCCATGTAAGTACCGGCATAGATTTGCGCTCAGTTATTCTGAATTGCCCAATATTTTTATATTTTTAAAATGAAACTGACCGATGTACACAGAAGTCAAAACGAAAGTAGCGCCCTCTCTTAGACAATAGCTACACTTTTTAGTGAATGATAGCAGCAACAATGTTACAGTATCTGTCATGAGTGATCCAACATTCTGCTGTTATTATTAACAATTTCGTCTTGAACTTCAGCATATCCATTAATTGTTGTCTTCCAATTTATTTTTTAAATGCCTAAAAATGCCTCTTCATTGAAAAAAACATTTCAAATTCAATCTCAATTCCTACTTTTATTAATTTCAATACATATGAACCCAAACATGTTTAATACCAAGAATATCATCTAATATCTATTATTATTATTATTATTGTAGATTGTAGACGCGTCGACAACTCAAGTCATTAGCGTCTTCAACACAACAATTAATAATCCATTTGTGTATTAGAATCTGCCAGTCGGCATACACAAACCGACTGGTACGAACTCGGGTTCCTGGGAACGCCAATTCCCAAAGAACATTGGAATGCAATTTCGAGAACAACTACATTCTAATTGAAAAATTTTTTTTCGTTGGAGAGCAGCCAATTATATAATTGTTTCGAAACATATTGGAAAAAATCATTTTACCAACCAGTGGTCACAGTCAGGGTTCTAACCTGAACCTTTCCACTTTCGCGGCGGAATGAGCTTACAATACTCAACCGTGACATGATTGCTTCCGAATCAATAGATTATATAATTGGCTGCTCTCCAACGAAAAAAAAATTTTTCAATTGCGTTTCAGCCGTATAAAACTATATTTATCTACATTCTAATGTTCCCTATGGGGGAATCTAATATCTATATAGATAGATAGATAGATAGTTTATTTCTTCGCGTAGCCAAAGTGGATGCGAAAGTCATAAAAATACAAAACGTAATACAGATTATTACAATATTAAAATACAATAATTAAAAAGAACTGTCATATGGGCAAGCATTTATTAAAAAGTATTTTAAACGGTTTTTAAAGATATTTATGCTAGTGCTAACCTTGATTGATTCTGGGAGTTTGTTATAAAAATAACTACCCTTATTAATTGAGCTATTACTGTACCTGGCAGTTCTGAAACGTTCTAAATGAATATTATTTTGAGAACGGGTATTATAGTTATGAAAATCAGAATTTAAACTCAGAGTATTTAGTTTGGTTTTCACATTAATAACTATATAGAATCTTACTGATCACACAAATTGACTGTACTTTCAATATAAAAGCTGCTATATGTTGTGAGAAAGATTGGTTTAAATTACATAATATTGTGGCGCCATCTTTTGAAATGAGTGAAGTATAGGCCTCTTTTAAATTTAGATTTTACCTAGCTATATTAAAGATACGTTCGACTTTTAAACTATACGATATGCTGAGACATTTTGATTTACAAGATTACAAACTGAAGTACAGATCTAGGTTTTTGTTCTACCTGACCATTTATATCTCCATGTTGTAATCATTTGTATACGTGTCAGTTTACCGATAATACAGAAATCTTAGTGTTTTAAACACATCATTTACATTCATATCAATGTTTAAGATTATTTAGGCCTATCGCTTTTATAGGCTGCATTTTAGTCATTATTAATAGATACATATCTTATTTTTATCATCTGTGTTCATAAGTATAAGTTTTACTGTCACGTATTTTTGGACTATTTTTTACTTCCCCCCTCTACTATGGTAGGGAAGTAATGGATTTAGTCCGAAAAAAATATTTCGAGATTTTAACAGATTTTAACGTTTTGAGACCCTATAGCAATCGTTTGAGATCATTTTCTGACTGATGTCTGTATGTGTGTGTGTGTGTGTGTGTGTGTGTGTGTGTGTGTGTGTGTGTGTGTGTGTGTATGTGTGTGTGGTCAATTTTTCGCCTTCGATATCTTAAGAACGGAACAACATACGGGCATGCCGATTGATCTATTGTGTTTATCAGCCTTTAACTTAGATCTGATTAGATTTTGAGTCAAATCGGTTCAGTGGATATTGAGATATTCAAAAAAACGTCCCAATGTCACGTATTAACATAGGTAAAAAAAATATAAATGAATTCTAGATGTTATAATATGAAAAAAATGTAAATATTTTTTTTCTCTAAAATGTATAGTTTTCGAGAAAAAAATATTTTACTAAAAAAAATAAAAATTGTACGTAAATCAAGGTAACCATGATTTTTGCTATATTAAGTTAGCCATCAGTAAATCACCAAACAAAAACGAGGGCCATGCTTTTTTCAAAGAATAAAAATTAAATTGTGTTTTAAAGACCACCAACAGCTAAGGTTATTTGGACCTAGTCAAAGAATAAAAAAAAAAGTGTTTATTTTTTGCAAATATTTACTAGGTGGGAAGTATAGGACTGGTCATCAGTCGAATTTTTAACTAAGTAAATAGGCTGCACTTAAGCATTTTTATGCACTGTAAGAAATGAGAAGGCCGATTACATAGATTATCGATGGTCCATTTGTAGCCAGCGATTAATCTGGTAATAGGCACACAAAGAGACAATGGCGTCGCAAACAGGTATCGCCTGCACATCGCGTAGATTCCATAAAAACACATTGCGCATGCGTGCTTACTAATTTTACATTAATTTGTTTTGTATTTATCCATTTTATATATGTAACTATACATTTTATTTTGTAATTTTTACACACTTTATTGGAATATTACATAAATTATGTAATTTTAATTTACTTTATGTAAAAATCACAAATTTGCTTAACTTTACAGTAAAAGTCCATGTTTTATGAAGTTTTCTGTGTAAAAATAAATAATAATGTAAAATCACTTAGAAAATCGAGCGAATTCTACCTTAACTTTCAAAGTAGGTATTTTTACATCCATTTTTTACAGTGTGTCCTGATAAATAAATTGAATAATAATAATTAACGATTGAGACGGTGGTTGAGCGTACAGGATGTGTTTTACTGCGCATGTTTTGTGGCTGTCAGACGGAGAGTACCAGCCAACACACAGAACGGAGGAATTTAAAACAATGAACCCATAGTTCATCTTCCAGTGACAGTTATGATGATATCTCAATCAGGAATCTCTGTCTAGGCTACACGACATGCCGCAGTCACTGTGTTATGTTATGTCTGTGGCCGAAACGCAAAACAGCTTATGCTGAATTTTTTTTTTTTGAAGTGTAACTTCTTAAGCGAGTTTCACTCGTTTAACGGTGTAACCATGGCAACGAAAAACAAATCGTATATAAGTATATTATTTTGTAAAATTTTTCTTGCACCGTGGTTTCATAAAACCGCATCCTAAGTTTTTTTATTTATGTGTAAACATCTAAGAAATCTGTCTGAAGATATTATATATAAAAAAATAACGACAAATTCGGTATATAAGCGGTTTTGTCTTGTAGCCATAAGTATTTTCCATGTAGATAAAATAGGTATGTTTTTACCTGTCTCTGTAGTGCATAATCTACTCTAACATATTATCTAACACTACCCCTTTGACCGATACACGTTTTTGATTAATTACATAAAATGGGGACAATTTGAATTTGCGTGGCAGTTTCCAGTACAGGTACACCTAGTTCCCGTCTTTACGAGTTAATTCTGACCTAGCGAGCTCGTAATTTTCTGAAACTAAAGATAGACAGACAGTGGCGGACTAGAGGGGGCGGAGGGGGTGGCTCGCCCCGGACCTCTGATCCTGGGGGGCCTCCAAATCTCGAGAAGTCCTTCTTAATCTAATCCCAAACAAGGCCAAAATATGTTTAGTAAGTAAGAGGCAGTTTGAAGTTGGAAGCCTCGTACGTATATACAAAATATAAACGTAGGTATAGGTCGTTTATTATAAATATTTGATTTTTTTTGTCAGCCATTACATCTATAATATTATTCATTTTTTACGAAATTTACACTACAAATACATCAATTTCTAAGCAGATCGGGGCCTCATTTAGTTCTGCCGGGCCTCTGATGGGCTTAGTCCGCCACTGTAGACAGATTATAGACGCGTGACAACTGAGATTTCTCAACTGAATATTGTTCCCACGCTACGTCCTTGTCAACTATGCTGCGCTAAATCCGTGTCCACACTCGCCAATGGAAACGGTCGGCGGTCATTATTTATTCTTCATCACATTATTTATAGTATCAAGGATGGCATTGTTTGTTTTACTGGATAAAACACATACTTAAATAAAACTCGGGTCGCAGTGCCAAACCCTGCCGACAATATAGTGTATTTGCTAATACAGGCATTGTGGCATTATTATGTGAACTTAAGTTTGTTTTTTGACAAAATAAAAAATTTAACCCCTTAATACATCCCTTAAAATAATTAAATTTTTCTAAATTTCAATATTAGACATGGATTTTATCAGTACACGCAATTAAATACACCCTTCCATAAGTAAATCCGTATCAACAAACTAGTGTTTTCATAAAATTTGAAAGTCCGGTCCTGTCGGGCCGATTTTATTAAAATTTTACCAGCACATTTTAATCTTTACTAAAGAGTTAAATTTCAATTTTGAAACGATTCTGACAAATTTTTCGGTATTTTTGGGCCCAAAAACTTTTTGGAACCCCTAAATACAACCCTGAAAATGGTCCGATCGGGCCCATTTTAAATAGGCTTCTTGCGGTGATGGGTTCCAATGTGTGTACCAAATTTCGTTTCAATCGATTAAGTCTGTCGAGAGTTATCGTGTACACACATATATATATATAAATATATATATATATATATATATATATATATATATATATATATATATATATATATATATACATACATATATATATAAACATTTTTAAAAATGGTGGCAAACTGTTCAGGGGGGTATGAAACGTCGAGAAATTTTGGTCCGACCCCTAGGTCCCGCCATCCGACCGACGCCAATAGTGTATGTGCCATATTATGGCAAATACACTAATAACATAGTTATAACTGCGTGTGTATTTTAGCCACGTCATTCTTTTCTTGAGCTATCGCGTTCCATCTTTAGACAGGCACGTTCGACCTTCTTCGATCATCTCAACTAACAGAGGAAACTCGCCTGATGTCATGACATTCATATTTACTGGCCTCGCATTTTGGGTGCACAAAATATTCAGTTTCAATGAGCCATTTTCCTGAGAGTACTTCTTTCAATTATCCACGAGAGGCAGCACTTGTGGTAAGTACAAACATGATTGATTCTCCATTAGTGTCGTGTCATTTTAGTGTTATAACTTAATTATTAAATTATTATCTATATATATAAAAGAAAGTCGTGTTAGTTAGTTAGTTACACCATTTATAACTCGAGAACGCCTGAACCGATTTTCATGATCTTTGATTTTTTGGATTTGTCTCCGCCCTGGTTAACAGAATATCTATTAAAACATCGGAAAAATTCACCAGGGAGCGAACGAGCGAAGCGAGTGAGTAATGTAGTTATAATATTCAAGTGAGCGAGTCAGTAATGTAATTATATTATTCAAGCGAACGAGCGAAGCGAGTGAGTAATGTACCACCTGGAATCGAACGAGCGAAGCGAGTGAGTAGCGTATTGCAGTCTGGGCGTTAAGCCGGACGGGGCCGCTAGTTATTAATAAATTAATTAAATAATAAAGTTTTACCACTAAAATGACACGACATCAATGGGGAATAAATAATGTTTGTTCCTACCACAAGTGCTGCCTCTCGTGGATAATTGAAAGAAGTACTCTCAGAAAAATGGCTCATTAAGCGGTGCTAAAACGTCACAATCCTTCCATTATATATTCCGTTATTATTATTATTCCATTACTAAGGCCCGTATTCACCGAACACTGTTAAAGATAGAAGTTACTAATCTTAGAATAAATTTATTCCTTGGAATAAAATTAACTTTCAATTCACCAGGCAATTCATTCGATATAGAAGCTACTAATCTTAGAATAAATTTATTCCTTGGAATAAAATTAACTTTCAATTCACCAGGCAATTCATTCGATATAGAAGCTACTAATCTTAGAATAAATTTATTTCTTGGAATAAAATTAACTTTCAATTCATCAAGCAATTCATTCGATAGAATAGTAACTTCAGATACAAAATCTCAATACGGCAAAAATCCGCAATAGGTATTTGATATTTTTGAGACTTCGGGACAAGTCCCGGGATTCCCTGAGATGGGTTCCGAAATCACGACTAGTGTTGCTGTCTAGACAAGACTTTCAAAGTCTTGTCTTGTCTTAAAATATCAAGACAAGACTTCACTTAAGTCTTGTCTTGAAATATCATGACTTTACTAAGTCTAAGTCTAGATTAAAAAACTCTTGTCTTGTCTAATATCAATTGACTCTAGATTATTTTCAAGAGTCTAGATTAACCGAGTGGTTTACTTTATCTATAACTACTACTTAGTTTATCTAGACTCTAGAAAATTGTCTAGAGTTTTGGCAAGAGTCTTGATTTAGATAAAGCAAGTCTTGTCTTGTCTTGAACATTTCTAGACAAGACTTTTGCAAGTCTTGTCTTAAAAATCTAGACAAGACAAGAGTCTAGAAAGTCTAGATCTAGACGGCAACACTAGTCACGACTTCGTGGTCCCGGGACTTGGATGCCCTAGACCAATTAGTACATATTTATTTCCGAGCGTTTTGTGCCATCGCGTATAACACAGATTACGTATTCACACACAACTTGCATGCGAATTGTCTGATGCATATCTCAATGTCATAAATAATAAAATATTTCATCAGCTCGCGTTTAGATTTCATCGATATTACAATTTGTTATCGATTGCCTTATTGTTTGTTAGCACACAAAGAGAGAGAGAGAGAGAGAGAGAGAAGGGGGAGAGAGCGAGAGAGAATAAAATACTATGCAAGAGATATATAGTACAGATAAATGATTAGAAAGTCAAAAAATTGACATGTCTACGGTGGAAGTGACGGGTCGTCGCCGCTGTGTTTTTTCGCTGGACGGCCCTGCGCACGACGTCATACCGGGTGTGGCTTAGAAAAGGTAACATAGGAAAAATAGTACATGTGAATTTTAGACAGAATCCGATAACGCTATGAACCTAGTTTAGGAATCGTTGTGGTATACATTTCAAAAGTTACAATACAAATTCAAATATTTGATTTTATATAACGTAGAAGTAATAAATATTAGTAAAAAAATTAAGCAAAATCGCAGGATAATGGACAATATAATTTGATTTATTAAATTAAATGTACGACGTTTCGTCTTTTGTTTGCTTAATTTTATTATAATCACGATGGACACGATTTCTAATATAAATTAGTAAAAAAACTTTTTAAATGCACTAAAAATGAAAAAATAATTTTTAATAATTATGAATCTAAATTATTAAAAATTATTTTTTCCTTTTTAGTGCATTTAAATAAAAGCTTGTCTCTTTTATTGTGGATTATAGACGCGACGACAACTTAGGTCATTAGCGTCTTAAATACAACAAATATCATAATACATATATCACTTAAAAACTAAATAACATCACAAAACATCCATGAGCAGAGGTGGGATTCGAACCCACGTAAATCTGATTCAGAGGCCGCGACGCTACCAACTGAGCCATACTGTCCTCAAGCTTGTCTCTAAAAAGTTTTTTTACTAATATTTATTTTGTTCATTTTAGTCTTTCAAAATTTCAAGGGGTTAAATTTTGAAAAATCCTTTCTTAGTGGATGCTTAAGTCAGAAAAAGAACCAACTGTCCAAAAACCCTACATCCCCGTTTGAACCCCTTATGGGTTGAATTTATTTCTAAAAATGATTTATTCATGTATTGTCATCGGGAATACATATGTGTACAAAATTTCAAATCGATCGGATAACGTGGAAGTCGTTCAAAATTGACTTGCAAGATTTGACCTAAGCAAACACACAAATTGCATACATTGCAAGTTAAATAAAAGCTTGTAAAAACCAAACAAAATGACAACCTTTCAGTAAACAATTTTCCATATAGTAACGGTCTACATATTTACATTAGATCTTATGGTCCATAGCCTATTACAAAATTGTAAATGTTCTCAATGTTATTTTCCATATGTTACCATTTGTAAGCCACACACGGTATAGTGAGCGAAACAGAAACAGAGGTAGATAGAGACGTGATTTATAAACGTCGCTCAACTGTTACACTGTCCCATCGTCGTTAAGAATGTCTTTGTTTCGGCGATGCCGCACTCACGGCCGACTCGGATGGCCGGTGACCAAACCTGCTGTTGTACCTAATAGAACGTTACAGGTGTATTGGTGTTATAGGTACCTACATAATATGATGCTGAACTACCGCGTATGACGTGAATTATACTGGAGTAATAGGCGATGATTTGGAATAAGCATAAATCTTAAATAACCTGACAAAAATGTCTGTATCGCGGGTACAGACAGATGACGTTAATACCGTTAAACACAAATAATTGTATTCGTTGTCGTGGAAAGAAGTACATCCACTTTTATTTATTCTATAAAATCAAATGTTCGTAAAATTTAACAAATAAAATAATTGTTATTTTATTTTGTTATCCAATATATTTTCTTTTTTAAAAAACATATAATAATAATGAAAATCTTCGCACTGTAAGAAATGAGAAGGCCGATTACATAGATTATCGATGGTTCATTTGTAGCCAGCGATTAATCTGGTAATAGGCACACAAAGAGACAATGGCGTCGCAAACAGGTATCGCCTGCACATCGCGTGATTCCATAAAAACACATTGCGCATGCGTGGTTACTAATTTTAAATTAATTTGTTTTGTATTCATCCATTTTATATATGTAACTATACATTTTATTTTGTAATTTTTACACACTTTATTGGAATATTACACAAATTATGTAATTTTAATTTGTTTAACTTTACAGTAAAAGTCCAAGTTTTTATGAAGTTTTCTGTGTAAAAGTAAATAATAATGTAAAATCACTTAGAAAATTGAGCGAATTCTACCTTAACTTATTCAAAGTATTTTTACATCCATTTTTTACAGTGCGGGATTCGAATCAGGGCTTGGCGTTTGTAATCTTTCACACGAGCAACTGAGATCTTAACATAGTTATACATGATGTGTGATTTGTTTCATATGTCAACCACTTCCGACTATTTCCGTTGCATCTAATATTTCTAAAATGCCACCCCAGTATATGAAACATTAGACGTTATTCACGTCTGCAAAATCGCATTATCTTGAGAAATCATATATTTGTTACGGAAACTATTTATACCGTTTTATTATGTCCGTAAAAATACACTTTTATTAGTTACGTAGTTATACACGTGTAGAACGCGCGTCGCTGTTCGCCGGGATGCCCCCAATCCAATCCCCTCCATTTCCGCCTGGAGACCATTCACCGTGTGCCGTGTTGGCACAATTAGTTCTCGCCAGGGCCGCTAGGCTAATACATACACCTTGTTATTGTCTATGGTTATACGCCAGTGAACCTAAATCGGTGGTACAATAGTCATCAGCCGAAGTGAAGCGCCACTGCTCTTGATGCGTGTAACATACTAATTTGAGAATGGTAGCAATTTCATTGTTAATAAAAATAGCGTTACTATATGGCATTTCTATTACAAACCCCCAGCTGGACTGGATAGCTAGTTACAGTATAAAAAAACTCAGCTACTGCTCTCTGGGGTCACTAATCATTTTGTTATACAAAAAGTGGTTGCAAAAAAGAATCTAAGAATAGATTTTGATTGTCTTGTTTTTTTTTAGTTTAATGTGCAGAGGTCCTTGTCGGACGTCAACTCTCAACCAAGTACCTCGTCACTGGCTCTCCCCGGAGAGTTGTACCTTCATTCGCCGCACTTGACAGCAGCAGCGGCGGCTAGCCACCACCACCATCATCATCATCACAATGGCGGCGGCGGTGCGGTTTCTGTCGGCGCGTCGAGTCTTGCCTCGCACAGTAGCGGCGGAAGCGTCAGTTCGCCGGCGGCGGCAGCGGCGACGTCTGCAGCTGGCGGCGGTGGCGTTTCGCCGGCTTCCAGTCCGCTAAGGGGCGCCGCCGCCGCAATAGGACATAAAATAGAAGAAGACGTTTCCTTACACGGAAGAAGCAGTACGGAAGGTAAAAACAGAAACCTTATAAATAAGTGTCAGACAATATGGTCTACGCCTTAAGATTTAAATGTTAGGGGCCCGAAGGAAGCCACCGCGACCTAAAAGATCTATTGTGTTCCCCTTGGTCTACGCCTTACAGGGTATTTAAAAATGGCACTGACAAACTTCGGAACGTGATTCCTTAGCTGATTTTAAGAAAAAAATTTTTACGGAAAACGCTTTGCTACGGAGTTGAAGCTCCAAAAATTGTATTTAATTAACGATATTGTTTTAGCTGTTGGCGGCGTTGGAGACGACGACGATTCGGATTCGTGTTCGGGAGGCCTCGTGTCCGGCGCTTCCCGAGCTCAGTACGTGTCGGCTAATTGTGTGGTTTTTACACATTATTCGGGCGACGCGGCCAGCGTGGTGGACGAACATTTTTCCAGAGCGTTGGATAAGACGTCGCCTCAACATGGCAAAGGTAAAACACAAAATAATTATGTAGATACCAGATGGGAACTTTTTAAATACGGTAAATGCTTGCTACTAATGAAATAACATTTTTTCAAGAGTAGCTATATTTTTTTCCGGCAATAGCCAAGTTAGGTTTGAAAATTCTTTATGAATAGAACGAAAAAATGACATAATCTAATTAACCAGAGAAAATTGTTGGTTAGTTTATATACTACCCAACGCATTATAGTTATTTTGTATTACAAGACTGAAAGTTTTCATCCTAGCTGACCAAAGAACTATCTTACAAACTAACCAAGTTGGTTAGCTATAACTTATTCGAATATGCATTTTTTATTAAAATAACCAATACCTACTTAGTTTGGTTTGTTTATGTATATATGTACTATCCAGCTAGTTTGTGAACTAGTCAAGCATTAAAACAATCAACAGTTTGGTTAGTTTGTATACTATCCAGTTAGTTTGTAAACTAGCCAAGTATTAAAATATCCAAGTCTGATTAGTGTGTGTATTATCCAGCTAGTTTGTAAACTAACTAAGTACTAAAACAATCAAGAGTTTGGTTAGTTTGTATACTATCCAGTTAGTTTGTAAACTAGCCAAGTATTAAAATATCCAAGTCTGATTAGTGTGTGTACTATCTAGCTAGTTTGTAAACTAACCAAGTATTTAAATAACCAAGAGTTTGGCTAGTTTGTATACTATCCAGTTAGTTTGTAAACTAGCCAAGTATTAAAATATCCAAGTCTGATTAGTGTGTGTACTATCCAGCTAGTTTTTAAACTAACTAAGTACTAAAACAATCAAGAGTTTGGTTAGTTTGTATACTATCCAGTTAGTTTGTAAACTAGCCAAGTATTAAAATATCTAAGTCTGACTAGTCTGAGCACTATCCAGCTAGTTTGTAAACTAGCCAAGTATTTAAATAACCAAGAGTTTGGCTAGTTTGTATATTATCCAATTAGTTTATAAACTAGCCAAGTATTAAAATATCCAAGTCTGATTAGTGTGTGTACTGTGTAGTATCCAGCTAGTTTGTAAACTAAGTACTAAAACAATCAAGAGTTTGGTTAGTTGATATATACTATCCAGTTAGTTTGTAAACTAGCCAAGTATTAAAATATCCAAGTCTGATTAGTGTGTGTACTATCCAGCTTGTTTGTAAACTAACTATGTACTAAAACAATTAACAGTTTGGTTAGTTTGTATACTATCCAGTTAGTTTGTAAACTAGCCAATTAGTATTAAAATATCCAAGTCTGATTAATCTGAGTACTATCCAGCTAGCTTGTAAACTAGCCAAGTATTAAAAATCCAAGTCTGATTAGTGTGTGTACTATCCAGCTAGTTTGTAAACTAACCAAGTATTTAAACAACCAAGAGTTTGGCTAGTTTGTATAATATCCAGTTAGTTTTGTAAACTAACCAAGTATTAAAATATCCAAGTCTGATTAGTACATGCGTGTACTATCCAGCTAGTTTGTAAACTAACTAAGTACTAAAACAATCAAGAGTTTGGTTAGTTTGTATACTATCCAGTTAGTTTGTAAACTAGCCAAATATTAAAATATCGAAGTCTGATTAGCCTGTGTACTATCTAGTTAGTTTGTAAACTAACCAAGTATTTAAATAATCAAGCGTTTGGTTAGTTTATAATATACTATCCAGTTTGTAAACTAGCCAAGTTTACACATTGGTTGTAACATTATGCAAATGACAACCTTGTAGATAGCTAATTTTGATGATGACGAGCCGCTACTGTAAGAGAAAAAGAGCGAGATGAGAGGCGGTTGAAGGAAGTAGCCGGTGAGCATCTTGTACGGCGGCTCAACATCACAGAGCCGCTCAGAACTGGTCACCGGTCACCGCGATCCGCGCTGGAGATTCAACTTCGGCCGAAACACTGTAGTGTCCGTTCGTACGTCTGTTTCTCTTTTTTTCGTATATGTACACATGTATGTATCTGTGACCACAATGCAACTTGCCTATGTCGAATTTTTAGATATTTTTTTATACAATTTTTTATAGCTTCAAGCCAGATTTTTTTTTGGCTCGATTTTTATGTTTAAAAACGCCTTATACATAGATTCAAACTAGAAATGAAGTAATTTTAGTGAACGTGTAAGTCTATTTTTTACTTCAAAGAAAAGAGACGGTACTATCGATCGTTGGCGGGCACAAGTTACAAACTGAAATACGATGGTTTTCGATTGTGTATAGATTATAGGCAGTTAAATAAGAAGGATAGCTTTCATGTACCGTCAATTGATCACATTTTTCAATGTTTAAACGGTGCAAAGGTCTTCACAACACTTGACCTTAACAGTGCATTCTATTAAATAGAGTTAACGGAAAAATCTAAAGATATTACTTCTTTTGTCACCGCTTAAGGTCAATGGAAATTTCATAAAGCTCCATTTGGTTTATCTATTTCTCCAAGTGCTCTTAACAGATTGAAATATTTCAAGAGAGCTAAGTACTTGTTTGTTTTTCAAAAGTAGATTCATGAAAATTTTCCTACTTTTATCAAAATTGGACCGGTTATCAGTTGATAGAAAATTATTTTAAAGTGGCTTAATGCAGAAATAGCATTTACTGAAAAAAATATTAAATAAGCCAGGTCGGCTCTAAGGTACTGAATTACAAACAGAAAAATACAAATGCCTTGTAATTAATTTTATTTTATCAAAAAATATGTCATAGGCCCTTTAGTTCTGTGACCGCAGATATAAAACATCCGATTACGATATTATTGTGTATAAATCACATGTCAGGACATTATTTTCAACTGTTTATTATAACCGGTGTTAAAGACGACCAAAAACTGCTTAAAATCTGGCAACAGGACGGAACGATTTTTAATAAGGCAATAGGTATCTACTGTAAGAAATCGAATGATACGCCCTGTTGTCACAGATTTATGGAAATGGTTTGGTTTCTCACACTAGTGTGCGAAAGATACGTTTCCGCACGCACAGGCCTGTCAAAAGTTTAGTGTTGCCGTCTAGATCTAAACTTTCTAGACTCTTGTCTTGTCTAAATTTTCAAGACAAGACAAACCTTGCTTTATGTAGATCAAGACTCTAGACAATTTTCAAGAGTCTAGATAAACTAAGTACCTAGTAGTATAGGTAAAGTAAACCACTCGGATAATCTAGACTCTTGAAAATAATCTAGAGTCTTGATATTAGACAAGACAAGAGTTTTTTAATCTAAACTTAGACTTAGTAAAGTCATGATATTTCAAGGAAAGACTTAAGCGAAGTCTTGTCTTGATATTTTAAGACAAGCAAGACTTTGAAAGTCTTGTCTAGACGGCAACACAGTCGTGACTTCGGAACCCATCTCAGAGAATCCCGGGACTTGTAAAGTCTTGATATTTCAAGACAAGACTTAAGCGAAGTCTTGTCTTGACATTTTAAGACAAGACAAGACTTTGAAAGTCTTGTCTTGTTTTGTCTAGACGGCAACTCTACAAAAGTCACTTTTCATGCATATACTCGTATATACAATATTAATGCATGTAAATCATCTATTTTATAGTGGGTATGGCAAAAACATTTTAAAAATCCATTAGTATGATTATTTTAAAATCTCTGTTATGTGGTATGTTGCGCAGCGTATCAAATATTTCAATAACGTTACAACCGAATCAATCATTTAACGTTACAAATGCAAATCAGAAAGTGATAGTTACAAATAAACAACATAACTGAAGTGACAATGACGACACGGATTTCGAAGAATCTAAATAAATTCGATTTTATTGGCATAGAATTAATTCTTCAATTATCAGAGAATAATTTAATAAACGCGTAAGGAATTACATACAGTGGCCATTGTCAGTGTCGCCGCGTCATACAGGGAGCTTGACTTATGATGCCACTGAAACTTTCTTTTTAAATGGTTACCTGCTATTACCTACGGTCTAACTGCAGATAAACTATACTCTTTAAGAGAATTACAGTCGAACTTTGATAACTCGAACCATGACTTGCCACAAAAAAAATTAGAGTTATCAAGAATTCGAGTTATCGAAGTTCGACTGTATTAGTAAATCCTCACCGCAAATAAATTCACATATTAGTGAATTAACATAATATATCAAAATGGTCGCATTGATGTTTTTTAGAAGGCTATATATAGAAAAATGTAAATGCCACTGTCGGGACTCGAACCTGAAATTGGGAGTTTCGGGTTTTTCTGTTTTTAGTATTTGTTGATTAACTAGAGGATATATGAGTGATACTTGACGTGAATTACAGCTTTATAGGTAATGGCGTTGTTAAGATAGATCTGGTAACAAAATAGGTCTAAAAATTGCAACTTTAACGGTCTCTAAAACCTACAATTTTGATAAAATAAATAAAAATAAAAACATATTCAAATTCTACTCAAAAGGCCCTTTTCAACGATACCCCACAAGAATAGGTAAAAAAAATGTTTTTTTTGACCCTCGTTTGCGTGTATGGGCGCGCCCCCCTTAAATAAACCTTTTTGATCTTTTGTTATTCTCTCCGTCTTTGGGCCGCCGTAATACATATTATGTGTGAATTTCAAGTCTCTATCTCATTTCGTTTAATCATTAAAGACCTGTAACAAACAGACAAACAGACACACACAGACAGGCAGACATCGTTGGCACAACAATAGGGTTCCTTTATGGTATGGAACCCTAAAACGAGGTTCGCAATGTTTGTATGTGTGGTCGCGATTATCTCTATTCCACACTGTAAGAAATGAGAATGCCGATTACACAGATTATCGATGGTCCATTTGTAGCCAGCGATTAATCGGGTAATAGGCACACAAAGAGACAAAGGCGTCGCAAATAGGTATCGCTTGCACCTCGCGTAGATTCCATAAAAACATTGCGCATGCGTGGTTACTAATTTTACATTAATTTGTTTTGTATTCATCCATTTTTTATATGTAACTATACATTTTATTTTGTAATTTTTACACACTTTATTGGAATATTACACAAATTATGTAACGTTAATTTACTTTATGTAAAAATCACTAACTTTACAGTAAAAGTCCAAGTTTTTATGAAGTTTTCTGTGTAAAAATAAATAATAATGTAAAATCATTTAGAAAATCGAGCGAATTCTACCTTAACTTTCAAAGCATTTTTACATCCATTTTTTACAGTGCACCCCCTCAGTTCACAGGTTCTAATTCAAGAACTAGTGAACAGCATTTGCGATATTAAAAAATAATAAATTAAAATTATGAATTGGTACTAGGTCTAAAAACCTTAGCTGTTGGTGGATTTAAAAAAACAGTGACTATAGTGGATCTAACAAAAGAAGCCTATTTGTTGAGATGTATAGAGTGTTGAAAAAACAATAATGCAGGCCAATGTCATGTCCATAGTCGATATCGTAAATAGATTGCCCCCGTCGGTATGCGCCGTCTATGAGATGTGTAATGTGTAGCAAATGTATGAGATCTCTGAAATGGAAAACGATTTGGCATTTATTCAAGAATGTTAAAAATGTCAAAACAACCTATTTGTATCTTTGTCACACTTATTAAATCAGTGTTTAAGTCTTATCTTTGTCAAACTACACAGTGGTTTAATGAAATTGCACCACTGTTTTAAATACTGACCGACTAGTTTAGGCATCGTCGTTCGCTTCTCTGTAATTCGAATTATTCACACTAGACTGACTCCTTCAAAATTAGATTGAGTGATGATATTTGGAAAATTATCTTATAGAAATAAAAGAAATAATTGTAATTTCTTATATTATTATAAAGAAACAATTCGGAACAGTCCTTTTTAACATGCTTGATTAAAGTCAGATGCATGTTTGTTTGCTCGCTTTGGATCTCCGAGAAGTTTCGATATTCCCCCGTGCCTTATTTTCTAAAAACAAGAATATGGCAACATTGTTTTGTACCCTCCTCTCCACTATTAAAATTAAAAAAATGGGTGTGTTCTTATGACCACACGACAGAAGTGAAAACTTCAGATTTTCTAATTTTTGGTGTCATCTATTATAACGCATTTATGAACTAAAAATAATTTATTACTAAAATACTAAAATTGTATTTTTAATTAATTCCACCTTGGTTTCAAAAAAATTATAATATTATTGTCAAAGAAAGAATATAACAAAAATAAAAAAATATATAAATAAATATCATGTATAGAATTAAAAAAAAAACGCCAAAAATTCTACACTGCCATCAGGTCTCGAACCCAGGTCCCTAGATGCATAGAACGCAAAGACGTAACCAACTGCAAATGGGTGGAAGTGTGTAGACTGCCGTTTTTATGATATATTGTATGTTGCGAATTCTTACGGTCGGGTTGCAAGAGAGCAGTATAGCCTAGTGGTTAGCATGCTTGGCGCCGCAACATCTAGACTGGACTGCCGTGGGTTCGAATCCCACCTGCGCTCATGAATGTTTTGTGATGTTATTTAGTTTTAAGTTAGTTGTTATTTAGTGTAGTTGAAAGACGCTAATGACCTTATAGATGTCGACGCGTCTATAATCTACAATAAATAAAATAAAATAAATCGGGTTGCGAATTCTTACGGAAGTAATTGCGAACGCTTCACATTTTTTCAGTACCCAGGCAAAGAGTGCCTAACGCGCCTATAAGGAAGTTTTCACTTCAAAAAACATTAATTCTGCCCTGGAGACCTCCCTGATCCGTCATACCCCTGCGTTGCATTTTTCGACTTGAAAATGTGCCAGTCCCCCGCTCTGCCCGGTTTAATATTTGAACGCAGCCCAACAACATCCGTGGGTATTGAACGCTCGATCAGGCGGCGAACCCGAGCGATATGTGTACAACACATTAACTAGAGATCTAATTGGAGTCGATGTTATACAGCGTCACGCGGTACTCGATGGAGATGAGAGACAGAGCCATTTCTGTTAATAGTAAATAGACGCACATACGTATATAAAAGAGAGAGAAAGAATGACATCAAATGAACCGAAAGCGTTTGATTAATATTATTTGTCTCGGACCGATGTAACATGTTGATAGTAACGGCGCGCTCTCTGAAGCGTTGCCGACAGTCGGACATACAACCGTACAACAGACAGATAATAATATTATATGTAGATAGAATCCCAGGGTTATAACGTTCGAATATTAACACTACGGAGTGAAAAAATAAATTAAGAAAAATAAATTGAATGACTTCAAATTAATATGAATCAAAAATGGAAGACAGTTTTCTCTTCGTTAAGTAACCTGGAGAGGACAGTGTGGTCCAGCGTCGCGGCCTCTGGATCAGACTGTCGTGGGTTCGAATCCCGCCTCTTCTCATGAATGTTTTGTGATGTCATTTAGTTTTAAGTGAGTTGATATTTAATGTAAGCAAGACGCTAATGACCTACGTTGTCGACGCGTCTATAATTTACAATAAATAAAATAAAGTAATCTGGGATTCTCACCCAAGAAAATTAGGAAAAATTTGGCTCAAAATAAACTACGTCAAATACAGCCTCCTAACAGTTAATGAGTTTTTCGGAATTACACATATGAAATTGTGTGAATTATGTTAAGTTGTGTTTTAAAGACCACCAACATTTAAAGTTATTTAGGCCTAGCACCAATTCATATTTTCAATTTATTATTTTTTTTTTTAATAATAAATTGAAAATCCAGTTGACACTTTTACCAGCTCTCGGGCTAGAATCCCGGAACTGGGGACTTGTAATAGAAGAACCATAGCACAGCACCGCTACACGCTCGGCCATTCTCAAGCCCTCCTCCAAACGGAACCCTATCGTATATTACTTAGCCTATACGATGTCTGTTCGTCCGTCCGTCTTTCAAAAGACACTATCGCACAACCGGAAATTTAGCATATTATACAACAACTTCGGTTTCGACCGAAGGTTATGGCAAAAGCTCCGAACAATCGGCTTTGGCCAAAAATTGATCTTCGGTCCGACACTAGCCTAAGTTTCTTAATTCCTCAAGCTAGTAAAAAACCTTATCTCAAATTGACTAATGCATTAGTTACTATGGTAAAAAAAGGGTGTGGGTCTCGGGACCCCCCACAGATGTGAAACATCAAAGGAAACGTTATTGAACTCGGTGGTTATTCTCTATGTAGTAGTATATATTTTTTCAAAAGCAGCAACTAACTGTTATGCTGACGTAATCCTATACACTGTAGCACACGCGGTTGTCTTCCCGTGCCCGAGCGCGCGGAAGCCGAGAGAGAGAGTGCCGCAGTGGTGGAGAGAACATCAGCGAAGGAGCGGACCATAAATTTCGTTGCATATTTCCCCTCACGCGGCTGTTCACAGCCCGACATAAGATGCTTCACATCAAAAAATCTGATTAAAGGCAGCTGTTATGTACAAGTAACCATTAGTTCGTTGTTTACATTTCCTTACTAATTAGTTGAATAATGAGACCCTATTATGTTTGAACTATTGGTCAAAGATCCTGTGTGTGAGATATTGATCTTATCGGACACTTTTCTCTCTCGTAACAAATGCGTTGACGTTGCCGCGTCGTCGATGTGTACGAAGCCGCGCGAAGCAACAAGAAGTAGGTAATATAATAAGTACTTTACAAACAGGTGGAAGCTCTCTAAGAATGCAACACTTCATTTAAGTTAATTAATTTGAATATTAACTGACCAAGTTTTTAACGCAACGACAAAAGCGTAAGGTTTTCGTCTAGATCACGGATCATTACTTACCGAGACGGATGGTCAACGGAATACGGATAGTGTTTGTTGTGACATAATCATCATCAATATACTGGGTACCTATTGTGTATCTCGTTTCTAGTGATATCACTAAAGTGAATTGGTTCACGCGATTGTATATTTTTCACACTAGTAAAATAGAACCATTTCACGTGAATTTATTCGCCATCGAATTTGTCAGTGAAACGTGAAATGGTTTATATTACACTAGTGTGAAAAATACATCGCGTGAACTAATTCACTTTATAGTCCAGCAGTCAGGTACTTTTTACCTGGAAAGAATTCCGAAGTTAATGATATTTTGGTATGTTGTTTGTGGGTATACTCTGTGGAGTAGAATCTGAGTTTTCGACCTCGAGGACCCTGTGCTAACGTGAGGGGAGCCGAAAAATCAGGAAATGTTACCACCTTTTTTGCTTTTTTCGAAATCTCTCAGAAACGGTCGACTTAAGCAATTCTTTCATTATGTAATGTTTTAAAGAGGATTACATTTCTTACAATTTTCATTCCCACAACTTTTCTGTGGTATTAATGGTAAGCGCGCTGCAGCTTCTTGAAAATCACCCGCTCGGCTTTTTGTAACCTTGGTAACCAATGGTTAAAATGTAATGTTCATTTCAATAGTTTTATTTATTTTGTTCTTCATCGAACTTTAAATTGAAAATACACATGTTACACATTGGTTACCAAGGTTACAAAAAGCCGAGCGGGTGATTTTCAAGAAACTGCAGCGCGCTTACCATTAGTACCACAGAAAAGTTGTGGGAATGAAAATTGTAGGAAATGTAATCCTCTTTAAAACATTACATAATGAAACAATTGCTTAAGTCGACTGTTTCTGAGAGATTTCGAAAAAAGCAAAAAAGGTGGTAAAATTTCGTGGTTTTTCGGCTCCCCCAACGTTAGCACAGGGTCCTCGAGGTCGAAAACCCAGATTCTACTCCATAGAGTACCCGCAAACAACACACCAAAATATCACTAGCTTCGGAATACTTTCCAGGTAACCCCCTTCATTTATTACCTGCCGCTTGGACTATTAGTAATATCACTAGAAACGAGATACACAATAGGTACCCTGATATTAGTCTATTGAAATGTAATTTTTTTTTTGGCTGTTTGCATTTTGGGTAGGACAAGTTTTTTTTTCGTTGCGTAGGGGTGCTGATGTAAGTTTAAGCAAATGCGCGGATTCCGCTGTGTCTGAACGAGCCCTTAGACCATTTTGGTTGGTGACCACAGATATTATGTTAGAGTTGAAAGTTTGTACATTATATAAATGACAGCTATACCGAGATTACATTAAAACCACATTACTGTCGTAACGACCTGATCATATAGCATACGGGTTAATGCTATTGGCTACCGACTATACAGCGACTACCGATTTTTGCAGCGCGCCGCCTATGTTCATTTGTTTGTAAGACATGCTGCTGTTGTCTGCTCGAACCATGGAGGTGTAATCTATAGGTTGTGTGCGCGAAGCCTATTAGCGCCGCTAACGGGCGATAGTGCACGATTGAACTCATTTTTATTGTTGTTTTAGACCGCGAAATTTTTTAATAAACGAATACCATTTAATTTAGCTGCGTGCATAGAATAAAAGGTAGATGAAAATTGTTTATTTTAAGTTTTTTTCTTCTTCAATTTTGACGTACGTATAATAAAAAATAACTAATTAATTTATATCAGACATGGATGATGGAGGTGTACCTACATCTATGTCTATGGTTTATATTGACAGACGACAGCATAACCTCAAACCATGGCGCCTGTAATCATACTTGTTTGCGACGGGTTATCTCACTGAATCGAGTTAAAAAATTCTTTTAATGTTTATAACCAAAACTATATCAATTATACTTAAAAAGCAACATCTCGATTCGTATGTCTGCCCGCTATATAAATGGAGAACCGCTGAACCGATTTACATGCGGTTTTCCAATGTAGGCACATTATCTGGTCAGGTTTGATTAAAATTAGTTCCGTATAACAATATTTGTCTTAACGAGTAAACCAGAATTTTCGACATATTTTATGAATAAGTTATAAGGAAAATGTTAGTTTGGTAATCATGTCACGGTTGAGTACTGTAAGCTCATTCCGCCGCGAAAGTGGAAAGGTTCAGGTTAGATTCCTGACTGTGACTATATGGTTGGTAAATAGTATATTGTGCGACTAGTGGGAGAAAGAGCAGATTCCACTCGTGCGACAAAATTCACACTCGAGGAATCTCCTTTTTTGACCAATAGTTGCACACAATATTTTGTTCAACTAACGCAAGAAATATGTCATTTCGTGGCTCTGCTGAGCGTGGGCGAAATAATGGGTGACTTGATTGATTGACGAAACTGTCAACACTTGCGTAAACGTTCCCCGTAATGAGCGTGGGCGAAATGCTATTTCGTCCACTCTCTACGTCTACAGTCAGAGAATTCATTATTTCGCCCACTCTCAGTAGAGCCACGAAATGACATATTTCTTGCGGGTGTTGAACAAATGATTTTTCCGATATGTCTGGTATGAATTATATAATTGCCTGCTTATCGAATAAAAATTTCTCACTTGCAAATCAGCCGTATGAATGTATCAATTTGATTTTATGCATTTTCTTAAAATTCTCAGCGAAAACTATCTCCTTGTATTATAATACCTTTATGGTACCATTCCGCAAACGCGTTATTTACCCTTCTTATTATACGCTGTTCTTAGACGACAACTACCACATTATTATAATTATTCAGACATCAAACCGATGTTAGTTTAAAAGCCTAAATGTTTGCACCTTTTTAAAATAAATTTAAGCTCTGTTTTATCTCATCTAAAGATTTTATTGGCGTTCTCAAAAGCCTTGCCGAAAACTAGAAGTCGTGCTACTTATTATACGTTCTTTCTTTATCGCTTTTTTTCTTTCTGAGTGTGTTTTAAGCCTGTTTTAGACGGAAACAGTTTTGTTATTAAATTCATTAACTAATTTCTGATTAAAATTGTTATAAAAAACGGCTACTATAGACATACACCTATATATTATACACAAGAAGACAGTCTAAGAATATTTTTACAAAACCGTAAATTATATCTTACGTACCTACAGATTGGTTGAGGCTTTCGCGGCCAGTTGATGAGCTGGTGTTGTCCTGATTCGGGTTTATAGGCCGTCGTTGGTTGGAATTGCTTCCTAACGTTTCGCTAGCACGAGTGGCGAGCTTCTTCAGAGGTCTTTCCATCTCCGATGCTGCATGTAGATCCAGCATCGGAGATGGAAGTTGATGAGCTGGTGTTGTCCTGATTCGGGTCCATAGGCCGTCGTTGGTTGGAATTGTTTCCCAACGTTTCGCTAGCATGAGTGGCGAGCTTCTTCAGAGGTCCTTCCATCTCCGATGCTGGATCTACATCCAGCATCGGAGATGAAAGTTGATGAGCTGGTGTTGTTCTGATTCGGGTTCTTTAGGCCGTCGTTGGTTGGAATTGCTTCCTAACGTTTCGCTAGCACGAGTGGCGAGCTTCTTCAGAGGTCCTTCCATCTCCGATGATGGATGTACGTCTAGATCTAGCATCGGAGATGGAAGGACGTCTGAGAAGCTCGCCACTCGTGCTATAGCGAAACGTTAGGAAGCAATTCCAACCAACGACGGCCTATAGACCCGAATCAGGACAACACCAGCTCATCAACTTTCATCTCCGATGCTGGATCTACATCCAGCATCGGAGATGGAAGGATCTCTGAAGAAGCTCGCCACTCGTACTAGCGAAACGTTAGGAAGCAATTCCAACCAACGACGGCCTATAGACCCGAATCAGGACAACACCAGTTCATCAACTTTCATCTCCGATGCTGGATCTACATCCAGCATCGGAGATGGAAGGACCTCTGAAGAAGCTCGCCACTCGTGCTATAGCGAAACGTTAGGAAGCAATTCCAACCAACGACGGCCTATAGACCCGAATCAGGACAACACCAGCTCATCAACTTTCATCTCCGATGCTGGATCTACATCCAGCATCGGAGATGGAAGGACCTCTGAAGAAGCTCGCCACTCGTGCTAGCGAAACGTTAGGAAGCAATTCCAACCAACGACGGCCTATAGACCCGAATCAGGACAACACCAGCTCATCAACTTTCATCTCCGATGCTGGATCTACATCCAGCATCGGAGATGGAAGGATCTCTGAAGAAGCTCGCCACTCGTGCTAGCGAAACGTTAGGAAGCAATTCCAACCAACGACGGCCTATAGACCCGAATCAGGACAACACCAGCTTATGTGCCTATATCGTTTTTAAATGTACAACATTTCGTGTCTGCACTAATCGGCTGCTTAAAATAATATATAGTACGCGTACAATAATACATATTTTATGTGATACGACAGCATTACTTTGAATTGTCACTCGCCTGAAATCGCTCCTTCTAGACAGGTTTTAGTGCATGAAAAGCAGCTATTTTATAGGGGGTAGGACAAAAAAAATTGATACTCTAACTGTACGTATAGAATAAATTCATAGATTGGATTGTTTTGGACGTTTCCTTATAAGAGATTTGACTGTTTGTGTTACAGAGACTTAATTTTACTGTTTGTGTTACAGAGACTTCGCCGATGTCGGCACGCAACTTCCCCCCGTCGTTTTGGAATAGTCACTACCAACCGCCCCCGTCGGGTTCGTTAGGTGGCGGTCAGCAGCATAATATGACGACCGGAGCGGCGCACCATGCCGCCGCCGGTGACCTGTACGATCCATACCATCCGGCGATGCATGGCGCCGGAGGGGCGGCCGATCCTTGGCACTCGCACTACCAGCAGTACACGGCTGCCGCCGCTCACCACCACAGGTTATTAATTATTTATACAGGGTGCTGAATTGCTTTGCGGGTAATATAGGGATTTAACCCGTAAAATCAAACTTTTGTGATTTCCTGCTTCCCTAATTATTTTAGGAAAAATATCTTGGAATAAAAGTTTTAGAACATAAAATTCTGCATCTAAATCATTAAACAAAATTAATTTTGCATGCTTTGTAACGGCAGAAATTTGATATGAAAATGTCAAAATTACCTCAAAAACAGATAGCGATAGCCATGGAACTTGAACCAAATGATTAGAAATTATTCTGACAGCTAAAACGTCATCATTTTGTTCAAGTTCTATATCGCTATCTGTTTTTGAGGTAATTTTGACATTTTCATATCAAATTTCTGCCGTTACAAAGCATGCAAAATTAATTTTATTTAATGATTTAGATGCAAAATTTTATTTTCTAAAACTTTTATTCGAAGATATTTTTCCTAAAATAATTAGGGAAGCAGGAAATCGCGAAAGTTTGATTTTACGGGTTAAATCCCTATTACCGCGCAAAGCAATTCAGCGCCCTGTAAATGAATTTATGTAGTAAACGATTTGGAAAATGTCTTATGCGCTCCGAAATCGATCGGCTAAAAAAACGTTCATGCGCGCTTAGCCTAATTCGATAGTTATAAATCCATGGAGGACCTACCTTGGTGTAATGATCAACGTATAGTGGCCTTTGGATCAAGCTGTTCTGGGTTCGAATCCCGCCTCGCTCATGGATGTTTCGTGATGTCATCATGTAGTTTTAATTGATGCTGTTATTTGATGTAGTAAGACGTCTATAATCTAGAATAAAAATAAATAAATCCAGGATTACATTTACGACAAATGACATCTCAATTCCATATTATGTAAAACAATAATAATATATTGTTACAGGGCTGTCCACGACTACCACCACCATCACAATATGGCTGCGGCGGTATCGGCGCACCAGTACAGTGGTTTGCTATTACCGCCGCCGTCTAGACTTTCTCATCACATGGGAACGGCGCACGCGCAGTGTAAACCCGGTCCTGCCGATTGGCAACATCATCAGACAGGACTGGATTCGGCTGCGGCGGCATATGCTGCCGGATACCCCACAATGGCCGGTAAGTCTCATAATAATAATTAATATCATTATTATTTAAGTTAGCATTACTATTAGGAACATCCATCGAATGGTAGAGTGCCCGCGGTGATAGATGAAGCCAGGCACGTCATCAATAATATGCTAGTGAACGCCTGCTTGCCCGCAGACAGTGCCGTGTACACAACACTGCACATTGGGTTTTAAAATTCCACCTCTAGAAAATACTAGACGCTCATGGATCTCCAAAACAGCCAATAGCAAGCTAGAAGGCGGGCGCAATGCATTTACGTTACTATGACGCGGTGGCTTAATCTTTCGCCGCGCGAGGTCTAACGTTATACAATGCAATACCTACTAGAAAAATTCATTTTAAACCTATATCACCGTCGGGATTCAAACCTGATTCTTCCACTATCTTTGATCGCGTGTGAATATTTATAACTGTATTAATAATAATCCCGAACAAAATTTCTTTTATTAATCTTAAAATAATAATATTTACCGATCCTCAAATAATTATTTGCTCAAAATTAATTCGTATGCTATTGACAATAAATATTGGTAGTCTGAGGGCCCCTTAAGCGTATTACATATTTAACTAGACATCAGCATCATGCGGTAGCATTACGACCAGAAATAACTTAAATATTTGGAGGTTATAAAAGAAGATAAAACAGAACACTGCAATATCACATCGACAGTCGACACTGTCCCATGATCTGTGAGAGTGAAGGAGACGGCTGACGGTCACCGTGCTTGCATATTTATTATATTATAAAATGTACATAATGAGAGAGTCGTAAAAAATAAAGTTCGTCGAAGATTAGATTAATCATTGAACGAAGCGATGTCATCACAGCTAAAACCACTTTCATGACACCAGTGACGGACTAAGCCCGTCGGAGGCCCGGGGCGGCAGAACTAAATGAGGCCCCCGGTCTGCATAGAAATTGATGTATTTGTAGTGTAAATTTCGTAAAAAATGAATAATATAGATGTAATGGCTGTCAAAAAAATCAAATATTTATAATAAACGACCTACCTACATATATTTTGTATACGTACGGGGCCTCCAACTCCAAACTGCCTCTTACTTACCAAACATATTTTGGCATTGTTTGGGATTTGATTAAGAAGGACTTCTCGAGATTTGGAGGGCCCCCAGGATTAGACGCCCGGGGCGATCCGCCCCCTTAGTCCGCCACTGCATGACACGGTGACGAACTATACTGTGGCCGCGATTTAAATTTAATTAGTGGAGAATCGAAATTAGGTTCTAGTGTACAAACAAAAATCATAACTTAGGCCTCTTTGAAATCTTAGCATCAAAATTCTAATATCTTTCTGTATTCGCTATGAGCAGATGCATGGATTGCTATGGTCAAGTCCCCAGTTCCCGGGTTCTAACCCGAGAGCTGGTAAAAGTGTCAATTGGATTTTCAATTTATTATTAAAAAAAAATAATGTATTGAAAATATGAATTGGTGCTAGACCCAAATAACCTTAGCTGTTGGTGGTCTTTAAAAACAATGTACAAAGCAGATGCATGGAGGGGATTTCACAGTGATTGTTAGCGGATAAATAGAGAAACATACGGTGGATACCTAACTCCCTTCTCTATGGTAACTGCTAAGCATACGTCATAGCAAATTATAAAATATAAAATGGGCCGTGAAAGTGATACTTCTTATCAAAATAAAGTTAGAATTTTTATGCAGAAAAAATATAAATACGCAAAACCATTTGTTTTTAAATTTATTATAACATAATTTATTTTTTAAATTGTTTTTAATTGTTTTACAAATTATGAAAAAGAAGGTTTATGATTTATATTGTTCACAGAATTTTACAAAACACTGCACTATTCACGTCTCTATTTTTGATAGTGTTGCCGTCTAGATCTAGACTTTCTAGACGCTTGTCTTGTCTAGATTTTCAAGAAAAGACTTGCAAAAGTCTTGTCTAGAAATTTTCAAAACAAGACAAGACTTGCTTTATCTAGATCAAGACTCTTGCCAAAACTCTAGACAATTTTCAAGAGTCTAGATAAACTAAGTAGTAGTAGGTATGTAAAGGTTTACTTTACCTACTACTACTAATCTAGACTCTTGAAAATAATCTAGAGTCTTGATATTAGACAAGACAAGAGTTTGCTAATCTAGACTTAAACTTAGTGAAGTCTTGATATTTCAAGACAAGACTGAAGTGAAGTCTTGTCTTGATATTTCAAGACTAGACAAGACTTTAAAAATCTTGTCTTGTCTTGTCTAGACGGCAACACTAATTTTTTAATTCAACCGAATCATTGAATGATTAAATTGTAACTTTAGCACCGCCGATTTACGCTATCACTCAACAGACGGCAGAACCATGCATTTGCTCACAGCGAATAAACATCGTGAGTCGTCACACAAACTCATGTCCTTGCGGATTTCAAAAGGTAAAGTACGGCGAACTGCGAGGTAAATACATAGATACCCGTTACCTATACCTACGTGAGTAGGAAACCAACTTTGATGTTTAAACGTCACCACATCAAAGTTGGCACCCCTTTACAACTAACAGTACCGCGGAAAGAGCAACTTGACAAAGAACCGGGCGGCGGGTGGCGCCCCGACACAGCCAGTGATTCTGCAAATTATTTAAGCTCTGTAATACACTTCAATAACAAAATAAAGCTTGCAAGTTGCAAGAAGTTAGTGTTGCCGTCTAGACAAGACAAGACAAGACTTTCAAAGTCTTGTCTTGTCTTGAAATATCAAGACAAGACTTCACTTAATTCTTGTCTTGAAATATCAAGACTTCACTAAGTCTAAGTCTAGATTAAAAAACTCTTGTCTTGTCTAATATCAAGACTCTAGATTATTTTCAAGAGTCTAGATTAACCGAGTGGTTTACTTTACCTACTACTACTTAGTTTATCTAGACTCTTGAAAATTGTTTTGGCAAGTGTCTTGATCTAGATAAAGCAAGTCTTGTCTTGTCTTGTCTTGAAAATTTCTAGACAAGACTTTTGCAAGTCTTGTCTTGAAAATCTAGACAAGACAAGACAAGAGTCTAGAAAGTCTAGATCTAGATGGAGACACTACAAGAAGTCGTTCGATATGTTGCAATTTGAAATATGCGAAGTTAATTTTTATTTTATGGCCACCAATTGTCAGGGTTATCTGAGCTTAGTACCAATTAATATATTCAATTAGAGTATTTTTAATAATAAAGTGAAACCATGCAGTTTTAATGATTAGAACTTGGGAACTGGGGTTTGCAATGGATGAGTCGTTAAAACTCAATATAGACAGGTGAATCCACTGAATCTATGTATTGTAGATTATAGACGCTCGACAACTGAGGTCATTAGCGTCGAATCCACTAAATCGACTACTTCTAAGCCCAACATTGTATTATTGACGAAAGAAATTGAAAAAAAACATAACTGAGTTTTCATTTAACTATTTTTCAAAAAATGTTGGAAATGTGTGTGCTTGATAGAAGTGGTTTTTACGAAATTTCATAATCTGCAATAAAAATATGCGGGATGACGTTATCGAACCAAGTTAACAAGTTGTTGAGAGTCACTGGAATAGCTTTAATATATTAGTATATATTGTACTACATCAAAAGATGAATTTCCTTGTTTCAATAAAAATAACGGTGAAAAGAAAAGGAAATTCCATTCCACCTACACTCAAAGACAAATAAATTGCAAATAAAAATTGATTTTAGACTTTGAACGAATGAACATTTGTTATATTAAGGGGACTCGACAGCCTGCAATATTGGAAAATTTGTAAGGTGTATAGATATTATCTGTTTTTTAAGACCATATACCATCAATCAGGTTTTTTTGGGCCTAGCAGTAATTCATATTTTCAATTTATTAATTTTTAATAATAAACAAAAGAAAAATAGTAATTACCTGCAGATCTGTGGGCAAAAAATTAACAAAAATCCTTAACAAAAACATATAAATCGGAGTTAACCATTGGAACTTATTGTATTAGGTCCGATTTTGCGAATGAATTTTTTTATTTTATTTATTGTAGATTATAGACGCGTCGACAACTCAGGTCATTAACGTCCTCAACACAACAAATAACATATTTGCGTATTAAAATCCGCCAGCCGGCATACACAAATTGACTGGTACGAGCTCGGGTTCCTGGGAGCGTTAATTCCCAAAGAACACTGGAATGCAATTGCGATAACAACCACATTCCAATGTCCCCCCTGGAGGGTTTTGCGAATGAAAAATTTTGACATATCTGGACGTTTTGAGGTCCCTAAAGTCCGAATCTACTGTTTTTAGAGAGATATCTGTGTGTACGTACGTTCGTTCGTTCGTACGTTGTTGAACTTTTTTTTCGGCTCGCATATCTCGAGAACAAATAATGATATCGACTCCGGACCAATTTCATTCGACACATATTTACATAATGAACACCTGATTAAGTTTGCAGGACATTTCAATTAGCGGTTTTTTTTTTAATTTCTAAGGGCATCCAATTGGAAGTTAGCAGTGCATGGTTTTACCCACACACCAAGCCTCTTTTTTATGGATACTTTGGATGTGTACTTAAATTTAGTTTAAAAATTTGCCTAGTCGTGATAGAATTCTATTTCTGTCGCGTATAGTCATTTTGTTTATTTTATTTATTGTAGATTATAGACGTGTCGACGACTTATAGGTCATTAGCGTCTTAAATTACATTAAATAACAACCAACTTAAAAGTGAATAACATCACAAAAAATCCATGAGCGCAAGTAGAATTCGAACCCATGACAGCCTAGTCTAGAGGCTGGTACCAAGTACGCTATCCACTAGGCTACACTGCCCTCCAGTCATTTTGTTTATTTCTATCTTGTAACACTAATTAATTTCCTATGTTTAAAATTGCTTTCGGAATTCGGGCAATCTGTATAGTAATCAATATGAATTGGTACTACTTCTCGAGGATAGTGTGGTCTAGTGGTTAGCGTCGCGGCCTCTGGATCAGACTGTCGTGGGTTCGATTCCCACCTGTGCTCATGGATGTTTTGCGATGTTATTTAGTTTTAAGTTAGTTGTTATTTAGTGTAGTTGAAAGACGCTAATGACCTTAGATGTCGACGCGTCTATAATTTACAATAAATAAATAAATAAATAGGTACTACTTCTCAGATACCACTCGCAGTTAGGGGCCTTGAAAGAGAAATTACAAGTTTTTAGGGTATCGATAGTTACGTGTGTAAGAAGTTGAGTAAAGTAACGTCAGTACACGAAGCAGCACTGTGCAGGTGGTGTGTTTGAGGATCGTGAGTTGTGAGGAGAGAGGCTTCATTATCATTAATAATGTGTCGTGTCTGAGAGCAATGAATATTATATTACACAGAAGTCAGAACGCATATTGGTAACCGTAATACAAAGTGGCTTAGGTCAAATAGGGTTTTTGAACAGCAGAAAAAAGGTATGTCTGTGTTTTACACATGGCGGAAGTTATACCCCGCGACTGGTACGGCAGCGACATCTATGAATCGAGGTACAAAGTGTTTAATGCTTTGCGTCAAATCGCCCGCAATCGCATAAAGAAGTATAACTTCAAAAAAAAAACAGCTTACAAACATTCCTTAAAGCCGTACGACTCATTCATCAGACAAATTTTTTGATGTATAACATTTTAGCCATAGCTTTCCAAGATTTGTTTTCTTCTTCACACTTTTGTTCATTAACGATAAAAAATATTAGCAAAAAAAACTTTTTAATTAGAGACAAGTTTTTATTTAAATGCACTAAAAAGGAAAAAATAATTTTTAATAATTTAGGTTCATAATTATAAAAGCGTGGGTCGTGAACTCTATGATAGTTTATTAGTCACGACCCATGCTTTTATAATTATGAACCTGAACTATTAAAAATCATTTTTTCCTTTTTAGTGCATTTAAATAAAAACTTGTCTCTAAAAAGTTTTTTTTGCTAATATTTATTTTTTTCATTTTAGTCTTTCAAAATTGTACCCCCCTTTGACACCCGTAGGGGTTGAATTTCGAGAAATCCTTTCTTAGTGGATGCTTACGTCAGAAAAGGAACCAACTATCCAAATTTCAAGTATCTAGCTTCAGCGATTTGGCCTGGGCGTTGATTAGTCAAAAAAACCCTACATCTCCGTTTGACCCCCTTAGGGGTTGAATTTATTTCTAAAAACGATTTATTCATGTATTGTCATCGGGAATACATGTGTGTACAAAATTTCAAGTAGATCGGATACGTGGAAGTCGTTCAAAATTGACTTGCAAGTTTTGACCTAAACAAACAAACACACAAACTAACATATATTGCAAGTTAAATAAAAGCTTGTAAAAACACAATGGCTCCTTTGCTTCGTCCAGTAGTACAAGTCTATGGTACCGTTATCGATGCTAATTATTACCGACGGAGCCAATTAAAAACAATATCATTATTATTGTGAATTGCCATCATTCTGTTTATTCTCAGAAATAAGCCATCACGTTACTTGCACTTGTTATCTCTGAATCACAGACAACAGCTCGCTCGATTTTTTTTTTCATTGCTTGTTTACAAGCAAGCGTATGACTTATTAGTTACAATACACTTACTGCATAACTAGGTATGTTATTTATAAGTCGCGCTCAGAGCAGATCGTGTAAACAAACTGTAAATAGAATAATTTAACAGTTCCGCTGCTTTGCGTACGGACTGATAGAAGAGAATAGGTATTAGTATTTATGTTTTAAATTAAATAAAAAAATAATGCACATGCAATTATGTTTCTTCATTACATTAAAGTTCGTTTTGTATTTATATGTTACTTTTTCTGCGTAAATATTTAATCATTTTAATCAAAAACTATTTGACGTCCAAAATAAAAAATATAAACGTTTTGTACTCTGTAAAAAGTAAATTGTGAATTCGTTCGAATTTTTTCTATTTTTTAGACCACCACCTAACCTATAAATAATAGTAATTTCGTTTGTTCACAGAGCTTGAGAATAGTCGAGAGTGTAGTGATGCTATAGCAAACCTGTTTGTTATAATAACACCAGGTTAGTAGAGTATAGGTTGCCTCGTTCCGATAGATAGTAGTGGGGGAGATGACGTCACTCGGAATACCATGCTTGCTCACTTCAATAGAAAAGATCAGACCATGGCCGCTGCTAATTTTTGGAAATAAAAATCACAATAACCATGGTGGTGTGATATATTTTTTCAAACCTAATAGAAACATGATTCTTCTGTTAGTGAAAAAAATATGATAAGTTGTCAATTTTGCGATAGCTGTTAAGTGTTATGGTGTGTTGTGGTTATTTTTAATATTTTGTGAATATAAAGGATAAAATAATAATTTATCAATTTGTTAGTTAATTCTATTTGTTTCTTAAATTTAAAAAAATTGGTAATTAACAAGATCTGCCATTTCTTGAGCATTATTTAATTTTTTGTTTGTTTATATTATAGATATTAAAACCTAAATTTTGTAATAAAAATAAAAATTATTCTATTTTTTAACATCTATTCTTCTATTTATTGTCTCCTGCAGCCAATTTTAAGAAAAAATCTGCACGAAGCAGCTAATATAAATAAGCATAATCTTCAACAATTTTTGTACTTGATTTAAACTAAATTCCAGCTGACGTCATTCCCGCGCTTACGCTGATTGGTCAGATGGAACGTGCAACCTGTACTCTAATAACCTTGATAATAACACACGTTCTCGATATGAATTTGTCAAAATTATATTTGTTTAGTTACGCTAAAAAATTTGATTTTGAATTAATCAACATTCAATATTGGGAAAACTTATTTCATTGCGATTTTATTCAATTGAATTCATTGTTTTATTTATTAAAGTAAGAACATAAATTTGTTCTTACAATGCCATTCTTTAAATGGCGTTTCTGTGATTCTTCTATTACAAGCCCCCAGTTCCCAGGTTCTAATCACAGAACTTGATAAAAGTGTCAATTCGATTTTAAATTTATTAATAAAATAATAGCGAATTGAAAATATAAATTGAAGTTGGTTAATGAGGGGGTTCTTTGAATATTTATTATAATTTTATTTCCTTTATTAAGTATTACTTTTCGTTGTTTAATAATAAAAAACTTTTTAACAAAAAATAAAACCTCCTTCAAAAAACCACTAAAAAGAGGAAAATAATGAAATTTCGAGGTCTGTGCCAATTTGATAAAATATGAAGTCAGTTAAAAGGTATAGTATAGTGATTAATATCTTCTTTTTAACCAACTTCATATTTTATTAAATTGGCGCAGACCTCAAAATTTCATTATTTTCCTCTTTTTAGTGGCTTTTTGAAGGAGGTTTTATTTTTTGTTAAAAAGTTTTTTATTTTTTACTTTTTAGTGTCAAAAAGTGACAATTACCTTAAAAGAATCACCCGCCGTTACTCACTTTTATTAAACCGACTTTCTTACGCTGTCTGATATGTCAAAAAGTGACATTTACCTTAACTACTGAACCGATTTTGATGAAATTTCTATGGGGCCAATCTGAAAGTATATCCTTTCAAATAAAAAAAAATTTTCAAAATCGGTTTATAAATGACTGAGTTATGAGGTAACAAACATAAAAAAAAAATACAACCGAATTGAGAACCACCTCTTTTTTTTGAAGTCGGTTAAAAAACCAAATTATACGAGTAGAAGTAAAATCCAAAATACTTAAAAATAGCACACAACGTTAATTCCCTATGTTCGACTGTATGTATAAAATACAATCCCAAATCAACTTCAATTCTAAATCATCAGAGCTTTTTCCGCGAGGGTTCGTAAAAAGTTCCGGTATAGATCAAAAACCAAACATAGTCCAGTGCTGTTATTCTATGCAAGCCGCATCACATTTCGTTTGACAATGGCCGGTTTTTTTCCCTTGACCAAATATCAAAAACTGTACATACGTACGAGTGCAACCGACAATATTTAATTTCTGCAACCGTTTTACACGCGCGCGCATGCGCGGTACAGGCATGTTCAACTTACAATCCGTTGGAATGTGGTGGTGGAGGCGACGGGTCTCGACGATTTGATTACGGACGAACCCGATCGCCGGGTTCGCTAGACCCGTGACCGCCGACGGGTAAGTTGTTCACACCTGTTACACACACGCATACATACATACATATAGTTGGATGAACGGATTCCAGCGGCCATATAATTTGACGTTTTTGTCATTGGTCGGCATCTTTGGTGTGTTTTATTAATGACATACCTATATGTGCTATAAAAACCCTATACGCCGACTTCACTGCATCTTATTGCCAATTCTTTTGTCGTAATTCGTTTGCTGAATGCCTTCTATAACATAAATAGAACAGTGTCGACTCGTCGATTATTGGTATTTCTTATCTCTGAAATCCGTTATAACCAGTTTAACAAGAGCTGGTTTAAAGTTTTGGCTCCTCTGAACTCTAAAGGTTGATTTATATTATCCGGTCAGACACTACGCGGGAACGTAGCGTTTCCAGCAAGATAGACATTTTTACATGCATTTCAAATACGAATATTTATACTTAGCGGAATCCCGTCCGTTCAGAGACGTATCAATACTCATATTTGAAATGCATGTAAAAATATTTGTCTTTCCGGAAACGCTACGTTCCCGCGCCATGTCTGACCGGATAATATAAATCGACCTTAAAGCGGATATCTTTTTTGTGAGTTATATTTTACTATCAGACCATCTTCGACAATTTTTATCGAGTACAGTAGAAACTCTAGAAATTTCGAGTTATATTGTTTTTGACTTATCGAAGAATCGAGTTAGAGAATCTATCAAAATAATAAACTAATATGTACTCACAGTAATCTCGCAGGGAAATCGCATAGTTAATTCGAGATACAGAGTTTAAATAATTAGAGTCATAGAGTCTTTTGGGTTCCAGCCGAAGGGAATGGCTAATTTCTTCGACTTAGAGAGGATTTCGACTTAACGAGGTTCGAGTTACATAGTTTCTACTATATTATGAAAACCATGAACAATGGTTTCAGGAATTTTACACCGTTTGTAAGAAGAGCCGAGGCGGACATTTGGCAAATATTGTGTTCCATTACTAACCTCAAAGTTTGTACTTTGAATTAAAATAAAAATATCACCATTTTTCACGGAAAATATTGCATTTTTCTGTTCATTTAAAATGAAATTTGTTGTTGAAAGACCATTTAATATTACACTGTAAAAAATGGATGTAAAAATACTTTGAAAGTTAAGGTAGAATTCGCTCGATTTTCTATGTGATTTTACATTATTATTTATTTTTACACAGAAAACTTCATAAAAACTTGGACTTTTACTGTAAAGTTAAACAAATTTGTGATTTTTACATAAAGTAAATTAAAATTACATAATTTGTGTAATGTTCCAATAAAGTGTGTAAAAATTACAAAATAAAATGTATAGTTACATATATAAAATGGATGAATACAAAACAAATTAATGTAAAATTAGTAACCACGCATGCGCAATGTATTTTTATGGAATCTACGCGATGTGCAGGCGATACCTGTTTGCGACGCCATTGTCTCTTTGTGTGCCTATTACCAGATTAATCGCTGGAATTACAAATGGACCATCGATAATCTATGTAATCGGCCTTCTCATTTCTTACAGTGTAGGTATTATAGTTTTACAAAGACGTATGATATTTCTATTTATTCATTTCATAACAATTTAATAATATAGTCGGGCGACCATAAAATATAGCGGAGACAATTGTCACATTCCTAGCTGCGTTCCAGACGTGCTGTTTACGTGTGTACGCTCTTATAATATGTAAAATTTAAATATATGTAATATTATTATATATATACGTACGTACCAGGCTGTATCTCCACTGTTTATTATATACAGACTGTACCAATTTAATTTTATCATTATGGTATTTAGAAGACGGTAACAGATTGTAAAGGTACAAGTAATATAATCCATAATAATTATAAATTACATTTCATCAGCGATAATCACAGACTGTTAAAATCAGTTAGAATCGACAATGGAAGCAATATGCATATATTTTTATTTTTGTATTGTTATAAAATTTATTGTAAACGTATAGAAAATAGTTGCTATGAAAAAGGTAGTGATCTAGAGTGTTTTTTTTGAAGTGATAATAATAATGAAAAATAACAAAAGTTATTTAGTGTGAAAAATTTGAAATTTGAATCAGTTGGAAAATTTAAAAGAGTTTTTGAAAAAAGTTCAAGAATAAAAATCTTGATATAAAACTTAAAGCTAAAGATAATCAAGATAAATAGGGATTATTGAAACAAAGTAATCTTTGATGGAATGGAAAATGGAATCTAATAAAATTTGATAATAAAGTTTTATTTGGAAGTTGGATTTGAATAATACGTCATTAATTTAAAGTAAAGCTTTGGGAATACAAGAAGATCACCAATAAATAGGTACCCTATTTAGAAAAAAAAATTTTTTCTTGGTATTGATTTAAATAAATCAAAATTTAATAATTTTCAAGGATTTTTTTTGTTATTATATTTTTTTTAGGCTATTTAATTAATCTATTTCTATTTGTACGAATTAAGTTTTTTTTTTGTTTTGTTTAATAAAAATTTATCCAAAAGAAAGTTGTAATAATTTCAGTATATTTTAGAAAATCAAAATTTAAAAAAATATAAGAAAGTTATGAAAAAGGGACCGTTGCGCACAACGGTTTGACAGTTTTTTAAGTGGGAGGAGTAAAAAACCAACCTAACAGGACTGTGACAATATACGTTAAGTATAGTTTCACTCAACGGTTTAAATTAGGAATGCATAAACTTTTATTAAAAAAGGAAAGAATCCATGTGGAAATTCCTCGGAAAGCTAAGCAAAAAAGTTTGGGCCCCAGATGAAAGTATCCCGCCCTTCTTCCGTCTCGTCGGGCCTGCTGGAAGGAAAAGGCTATATTTAACCGCTGCAGCGATTAATCTGGTAATATAGGCACACAAAGCGACAATGGCGTCGCAAACAGGTATATCGCCACATCGCGTAGATTCCATAAAAACACATTGCGCATGCGTGGTTACTAATTTTACATTAATCTATTTTGTATTCATCCATTTTATATATGTAACTATACATTTTATTTTGTAATTTTTACACACTTTATTGGAATATTACACAAATTATGTAATTTTAATTTCATTTATGTAAAAATCACAAATTTGTTTAACTTTACAGTAAAAGTCCAAGTTTTTATGAAGTTTTCTGTGTAAAAATAAATAATAATGTAAAATCACTTAGAAAATCAAGCGAATTCTACCTTAACTTTCGAAGTATTTTTACATCCATTTTTTACAGTGTGACTTAAAGCGAGATTACTGCAGGTTCTTTTAACATTGGAAATGTTTATGTTCGTATATGGGGGCAGAGTTACGAGTTTTCGTTCAAAGCCAAAAGACAACGGTGTCGCGATCAAGTGAGGTGCAATCATGCAAAATTGAACAAGTGCAATTTTTTCGAAATGTGTTTTATATCATGTCTAGTTAATTGAGAGGTATTTGCGACGATCTGCGGTGTTATTTTTGAGCAAATGTTAATAAATACTGTAGAAAAATCCATTTAAAAGTTAAGTAATCAAGCAAAAGTGAACGCGTATATAACAGAAGAATAATAGGGTTATTCCTGACAAAACTAAACAGTGCATTGATAAATATTGTGTGTATAATAAACAGTTAATTATGTTTCATATATGCTGTTATCATTTCCAATGTCCTCGATGGTTGCAAGGATTGCGAAATCTGTGAATTTTTTAATTTGCGTACGGTCTGTATATAGACCAGGGTCGATAATTTTTGAAACCAAAAAAAATTATAGTAGGATGAAACCCATTGGAAAAGGAAGAGAATAGAACAAAAATGAAAGGAAAAATAATTTACGGGCGATCTGAGGTCGGGAAGTGGTAGGGGGTGGGTTTTTAAGGGTAAAAAACGGTTTATCTCGATTTCCGGCAAAACTACAAATCCTATGGAAAAAAGTTTAATCGCAAAGTTGTAGGTAATAAAAAGATCTACAACTTTTGTATCACACTTTTTTCACATAACCTCAAAATTTATGTAAAAAATTCAAATAACCAAGTTTTTGGTTTTTTATTTTTATCTTTTACAAAAAACATTTTTTTTTTCACGAAATTTGGTGAAAACTTATCTTTTTATGTCCCAAACACACTGTAATTTTTTTGATTTAAAATATTTATTTTTTCACCTTATTTTGACTTAACATCGAAAAAGCACCCTAATTTTCAATCGAAAATTCTCACGTCAAAATATCTGCTTTTTTAAAAAAGTCGGTGGGCTTTTTGTTCGTTGAAATATCTACTTTATGATGGTGTAAAAAAAATATACATTACTACAGTAAATGTTCTCAGAAAATGCAAATAAACGAGTAATTAAAGTGTAAATTGTAATAAATACCTCAAAATTGTACATAATGATTAAAAAAAAAATTCGGATACGAGTTTTCTTCTCGTTTCTTTGCATTTTCTGAGAACATTTACCGTAGTAATGTATATTTTTTTTACACCATCATAAAGTAGATATTTCAACGAACAAAAAGCCCACCGACTTTTTTAAAAAAGCAGATATTTTGACGTGAGAATTTTCGATTGAAAATTAGGGTGCTTTTTCGATATTAAGTCAAAATAAGGTGAAAAAATAAATATTTTAAATTAAAAAAATTACAGTGTGTTTGGGACATAAAAAGGTAAGTTTTCACCAAATTTCGTGAAAAAAAAATGTTTTTTGTAAAAGATAAAAATAAAAAACCAAAAACTTGGTTATTTGAATTTTTTACATAAATTTTGAGGTTATGTGAAAAAAGTGTGATACAAAAGTTGTAGATCTTTTTATTACCTACATTTTTGCGATTAAACTTTTTTCCATAGGACTTGTAGTTTTGCCGGAAATCGAGATAAACCGTTTTTTACCCTTAAAAACCCACCCCCTACCACTTCCCGGCCTCAGATCGCCCGTAAATTATTTTTCCTTTCGTTTTTATTCTATTCTCTTCCTTTTCCAATGGGTTTCATCCTACTATAATTTTTTTTCACTTTTTACCATTTTCAAAGGCTTCAGCTCTAGTCTAATAATACAAAATAGGTACATGTAGTACATAATATTATAGACAAGGTAAGATCCGAGGGGTCACACAGATATTATGGTGAGTTCCACTTTATTAAATACCAGAGTATGAGAATTAATGGGTTAGAAAATCATTGCCGCCCTTCGCTCCGTACGTTCGTCAAAAGGGGGAACTTTTATTAATTCTGTTCTTCAGCACGCACATTCCTGCCGCACCCCATCGCACGCACGTACACACACACACACACATAACACAAGGGGTATATGTTACGTATTATTACGTCACACACATACAAAATTCCACCCTTGACGCGTGTGAACTCCGTCACAGAAAATAACAGAGTCGTAAAAACTGAATAAACATCAACATGAAAGGGCTGATCTTCGATGCTTAAAATATTTCAAAACAAATAAATAAACAATATATTATGTTTGGAATGTGTGCACAAATCTTAATAAAGTATTTTTTTGGTATGTCGTTTCGACTTTTTCGAATATTTGCTGATCATTATCGAAATCGTTAAATAATTCAGTATTCAACAAATTAACATTGCAATGGCGACTCATCTCGCGTATTGACCGTCCATTCAATCTTTTATAGTATAGAGCATATCGATCGTCGATATGTGTGGCTAGGACTCTATAGAAGAAAACCTTTCTTATTATTAAATATACAATACAAATGAGTTAATTGTGGGCAATAATTATTAAATCAACTGATACCGCAATCCACAAGCATTTACGTTTCTTAACATAATCAATCGGCTACCTGCCATCATGATATTAAACGTCAAACAATAATTGTTAGGATATACAAGGAAAAAATCAGAAGCCACTGTCGGGACTTGAACCCGAAATTCCCAGTCTCCGGCTGGTTGAGTTATCAATTACTCAAGTCCCGACAGTGGCTTCTGATTTTTTCCTTGTATATCCTAACAATTCAATATATGAATGGGCTCCGGCGCCCGGCAGAATTATTTCCAACGGGATGCAGAATGCGTGTGTCGTGAAATGCAATAATGTCGATGCAGACGAATTTTTTTTTTCAATTTCAAGATCACGCATTCAGAAAATAACTAACTATATGAATTTTTATATCTTATAATGAAACTCTGATATTTTTTCTTTTCCTCTCCCTGATTTTCTGTTTCTTTTCTCAGTCTCTAAGCAAAGGGGATGCAATTGCATTTCCTTGCATCCCCCTCGTGATTCCCATGCATAACCGGAATAATAATATATTATAGAGGAATTTTGAAAGTGCAAAAATTCGATTTTGAGTTGTTTGTGAATTTGCACGGTTTTAAAGCCCCTGAACTCACAAAAATGGTTTTTAAAAAATTTCACCCTGTTGCCTGCAATCTGTTTAATATAATATGGTCGCACATATAGAGTCCAACTCACTTGATCGATTTTGCTCAAATTTTGCATTCGTGTTCAGTACGGTCAAATGTGGGAGAAGTGGTCGCCTAAAAACAGGTAATACAGGTTAAAAACTGCTATTTTTTACTCGAAAATGACTAAAGATGTTATTTAAACTTTTCAAAGATAGCATGACGATGATGATATATTTTGTATAATGAACTGCCATCGCATCCTTTCAGAAATTAAGAAAAATATCTTATTCATTTAACACTGTATACTTAGAAATTTATCTATTGTAAAATCACCAAAGCGATATTATTAGTGTATTTGCCTAGGGGTCGGACCAAAATTTCTCGACGTTTCATAGCCTCCTGAACATTTTGGCACCATTTTTGGAAATGTCTATTTATATATGTATATAATATATATATATATATATATATATATATATATATATATATATATATATATATATATATATATTTGTGTGTGTGTACGGGCTATAACTTTCGAAAGAGTTAATTGATTTTGACGAAATTGGGTAGACACATTGCAATCCATAACCGCACGAAGCCTATTTAAAATGGGCCCAATCGGATCATTTTAAGGGTGGTTTTTAGGGGTTGAAAAATGTTTTTGGGCCCAAAAATACCGAAAAAATTCTCAGAATTGTTTCAAAATTGAAATTTAACCCTTTAGTGAAGATTAAAATGTGCTGCTAAAATTTTAATAAAATCGCCCCGACAGGTCCGGACTTACAAATTTTATGAAAACACTAGTTGGCGGATAGTGCTTTACTTACTGAAGTTATTTAGTTTGGTACCGAGGTTGCATTGATAAAAATATTGAAATTAAGAAAAAAAATATTATTTTAAGGGATGTATTAAGGGGTTAAATTTTTTATTTTGTCCAAAAACAAACTTAAGTTCACATAATAATGCCACAATGCCTGTATTAGCAAATACACTATATTGTCGGCAGGGTTTGGCACTGCGACCCGAGTTTTTATTTTATTGTAAAGTAATTAATTTTTGTAGTATTGAACTGTCATAATATTTAAGTCCATATTGATAAAGTTGTTTGTAATAAATAATAATTATTTAAATTTTAGCAGCCTATTACAGTAATTATAGTTAACTAATGTACATATTAATTGCAAATAATTTCTTCATCAATACAAAAATGGATATTATTATATAGTTGAGGTTATTGTATCATTTTTTTGCGTTTTGCTCTCTGAAATATACTGGTTTGTGACGTCACATTAAACAAAGAAACTAATGAGAACAATATCAGATGCGAACCTCGACGTTTAAAAACATTTTAAGAAAAAAAACTCGGGTCGCAGTGCCAAAACCCTGCCGACAATATAGTGTATTTGCTAATACAGGCATTGTGGCATTATTATGTAAACTTAAGTTTGTTTTTTGACAAAATAAAAAATTTAACCCCTTAATACAGCCCTTAAAATAATTAAATTTTTCTAAATTTCAATATTAGACATGGATTTCATCAATACACCCAATTAAATACACCCTTCCATATCTAAGTAAATCCGTATCAACAAACTAGTGTTTTCATAAAATTTGAAAGTCCGGTCCTGTCGGGCCGATTTTATTAAAATTTTAGCAGCACATTTTAATCTTTACTAAAGAGTTAAATTTCAATTTTGAAACGATTCTGACAAATTTTTCGGTATTTTTGGGCCCAAAAACTTTTTGGAATCCCTAAATACAACCCTGAAAATGGTCCGATCGGGCCCATTTTAAATAGGCTTCTTGCGGTGATGGGTTCCAATGTGTGTACCAAATTTCGTTTCAATCGATTAAGTCTGTCGAGAGTTATCGTGTACACACATATATATATATAAATATATATATAAATATATAAATATATATATATATACATACATATATATATAAACATTTTTAAAAATGGTGCCAAAGTGTTCAGGAGGCTATGAAACGTCGAGAAATTTTGGTCCGACCCCTAGGTCCCGCCATCCGACCGACGCCAATAGTGTATGTGCCATATGGCAAATACACTAAAAATACAAATTAATATTATTATAAATTTACCAGCCACCAGGTTTATCTAGCGCCAAGGCTTCGCACAGAGTGAGATAAGTTTTTTGAAAATGTTAGTTTGGTTTCGAATGAATTGTAAAATTATTATAGACGCTCGACAACAAAGGTAGCTTGGTTTCGTTGCTATAACTGAAACGAACGATATCGATTATGTACCGTCTTTATATTATTGACCATTTTAGTCTCGTCTCGATCTCGTGTTATTTAGCTGGTTTCAATTTATTTCCGTGGTCCGGTGGTATTTCTACCTGACGTTTCGTCTATAACTGCGGTAGACATTCTCAAAGGCGATGCCACATCGCCTTTGAAAATGTCTACCGCAGTTGTAGACGAAACGTCAGGTAGAAATACCACCGGACCACGCCCTACAAGCCCGGAAACCACGAATATTTCGAATTTAGATATTATTAAAAATACTAAATTGAAAATATGAATTGATACTAGATCAAATACCCCTGGTTGTTGGTGTTGGCCTTAAAAAAGGACATTTACGATCTCAAGAAAGGTTGTTATATTTTTTTGGAACGGAGTGCGCATCTACGCGGTACCTACTATAATAAAACAGGTGCAGTGTTGAGTATTTGATTAACACATATTATTGAATCTCACAGATCACTGGATCAAATAATTCATTATCATGTGTAACCAATTGAACGACATGAAGGACCAAGCGCGTCATCCGATGCACTGGTCCCGCTCTGATCATAACGAATCCAATATAGTGAATGTCATTACTTTGACGTTTCTGTCATTTGCTTTAGACTTCTTCACGGTTCGAATTTACATTCGGCATAAAATCAAATCACGTCTGTATAAGGATCTGAAACAAGATAGTGTTTTGAAAACTATTGACAGCCACTGAACGCTACTAGCGGTAGTAAATCAATAAAATGCCCGGCTACGTGCAGACAGAGTGAATGTAGTATAGTACAGTCCCCGATACAAACTGACCAATCGCAGACAACCGTGTACAGACCACTCCCACTCACTTCTTCCTATAAAATAATGTTTACAAATACATAACGCATATCTATACACAGTATTTGTATATAGCCGTCCTTCTTCAACGTTTACAATATTTGTGTTTGTCTCTTTTTATAATGATGATGTTCATTGTTGTCTATCCCGCAAGCCAGTGGCGTTTCATACAAATAAACCGTTGGGTATACATTCATTATGAACTCTAATTGTCAGAATTGGGGAAAATACAGTAATGTCCAATTTTCGTTGTTTGTGTTTGTAAGGATAATTAAAATAGAGAAAAAATGGGTGTGTGCTTATGACCACACGACAGAATTTCTAGTTTTTTGTGTCATCCCTCATCTATTATAGCGCATTTATGAACTAAAAATAATTTATTACTAAAATACTATAAAATAGTATTTTTAAATAATTCCACCTTGGTTTCAAAAAAATTATAATTATTATAAAATTAAGAAAAATCGCAGGATAGTGGACAAAATATTTGATTTATTAAATGTACAACGTTTCGTCTATAGATTTTTCTTAATTTTATTATAATCACGATGGACACGATTTCTAATATAAATTATAATTATTGTTAAAGAAAGATTATAACAAAAATAAAAAAAATATATGAATAAATATCATGTAGAATTTAGAAAAAAAAAACGCCAAAAATTCTACGCGACCATCAGGTCTCGAACCCAGGTTCCTATGCATAGAACGCAAAGACGTAACCAACTGCGCTATGGGTGGAAGTGTGTAGACGGCCGTTTTTATGATATAAGTATATGTTGCGAATTCTTACAGTCGGGTTGCGAATTCTTACGGAAGTAGTTGCGAACGCTTCACATTTTTTCAGTACCCAGGCAAAGAGTGGCTATCGCTCCTAAGGAAGTTTTCACTTAAAAAATTGCGTGTGTCGCGACACTCGGAGAAAGTGTAGAGTGCCCGCGGTGAGAGATGAAGCCAGGCACGTCATCAATAATATGCTAGTGAACGCCTGCTTGCCCGCAGACAGTGCCGTGTACACAAAACTGCACATTGGGTTTTATGACGTTAGGTACAATTTTGGCAAACTGCTATTCATGACGATAAACAGCCAATAGCAAGCTAGAAGGCGCGGGCGCTATGCATTCACGTTACTATGACGCGGTGGCTTCATCTTTCGCCGCGCGAGGTCTACGGTGTATACTTTCTTATTTAATACTTAAAGGTTTACTATAAGACCGTGTAGTTTATGGTTAGACTACACTTGTAGTACTTATTTGGAGTCGTAAAATAAATCAAAATAAGTACAGCAAAAATAACGCAAAAAATCTCGCTAAAGAATCGTTAACTACCTACCTATTGCTGCTGATAAATACCTACATAAAAGAGATCTAAAATTCCTGTACCTATAATTAAGCCTATATACTCAGGCATTATGTAGGTATATTTATCTAATAGTCCAAATCAAGGAAAAATGTAATTTAGTTGTAGATTATAAATGCGTCGACAACTCAGGGCATTAGCGTCTTCAACACAACAAATAATCAATTTGTGTATTAGAATCCTCCAGCTGGCATACACAAAGCGACTGGTACGAGCTCGGGTCCCTAGGAACGCTAATTTCCTAAGAACATTAGAATGCAATTTGCGATAGCAACCACATTCCAATGTCCCCCCTGGGGGAGTCAAATCAAGGAAATAAACGCTTGTCAAGCGTCTATAATTTACAATCTATCAACCAAATTAAAGAATAGTAGGTATTTTATGATTATGTCTGACATTTTTTAATAACGTTTTTATTTTGTTTCAGGACTGGAAGCTCAAGTTCAAGAAACATCGAAGGATCTGTACTGGTTCTAAAACATCCGCGGAATCACACGGTGAATTGTTTGTAAATATTAATATTATTTAAAAAAATGACTGCATATAGTAAGTAATTTTGTAAAATCCAGTGAAGTGACAATTACTTGAAATCTCAACCCGCCAAAGAATGTCTAAAACGAGAGAAGTGCAGCAGGACAAAGAAAACTAGAAACATTTTGTTTAGCTGTTTTTTTCGGTGCAATTTCTTGTAGATATATTTTTAGATGTAAATGAAAAATCGAACAGTTATTTAAAAAATAACTTATTGTTTTACAATACTCATATTATTATTTATACCAGCGGTTCTCAACCTGCGGTACGTACAGTGGCGTGTCACCGCGCAAGGCCAAAAAGCGCGAACTTATGAAGGCAAGGCCAAGAGCAACATAAAATGTGAATACCGTGAAATAAATATAGAAAAAATATCGTTTCGTTTTAATAGAAAATAAACAACGTGTGTGAAGTTAGCCCCCCAGCTAAGCAATATTGCTTCCAAACAATTTGTAACTTTAATAATTTCATTTGTAACTATTTGTAACCAACTTTTTAGAATTTGTAACCAAACCGTTCCCTCCCGAGATATGGCCGGTTTCTCAATGAGGGGCTAACTTCAAATTCTGCTTGTTGAAAATATATCCACTGTTAAAATTACGTAACACTTTTTGAAATTTTGGATATGAACGCGAAGTACTCGGAAGAGTGCGGTTCAAGAAATATTAAATTTCCACACAAGGGTGATAGACCTATTCATGGGCTATCGAACTGCATCGAAAAATTTGGAAAATCTGGTTGCGGCCACCCTACAGACACAATTTTTTCAAGATAGTATTTTTTTTAAGTGGAATTTGAACATTTGACGTGACGTGCTCTATAGTAAAAAGTGTGTTCAAGAAATATGGAGGCTATTATAGGCATATTCATGGGCTACCTAACTGTGTCAAAAAATTTGGAAGTCCTCTCAAATGCCTCTCAATATAGGTTAGGTACGCGTACCACCGATGGTAGATGAACCTAAAAGTAAAAGTGTTGAGAACCGCTAATTTATACGATGATATAAATCTGTGTAAATAAAAAAAAAACCCGAAACGTTTATGAAAGACAATGAAATGTGCAATTTTCGATTACTTTTTGTTGCTACTTGTAGTGAATATAATCAAAATAAGTAAACATTACTATTTGTGATAAAATTAATTGTAGATTTTGTGTGTTTGAAGCAACGAATTGACTTTTGATGTTGTTTTTTAGTTCTCTATACGTCGTTGCTTTTAGAATTTTGATGGCCGGTAACATAAACCTTGTTAACAATTTATTTAAATTAACAAATCATGTTTCAACAGTAGTTGTACATTTATTTGATGTAGAACAACGTTTTTTCCGGCGATAGATAGATAGATAGATAGATAGATAGATTTATTAGTCAAATGTACATTAACAGGGTTGACACGTCAATTACAGAAATAATCATAAATCTTACGTTATAAAATCATTTACCGAATAAAATTCTCCTTCTAATAATATTTTAAATATAGCTTTCTTAAATGCCGTGAAGTTTTTGTTTCTAATTTCTATAGCTAGTTTATTATAAAGTACTGTACACATATGTCTGGCGCTCCTCTCAAAAAGGACTAGGCGATGCTTATTAATAGATAAATTTTCTTTATTCCTTACGTTGTAATCATGAAGATTTGATCTTTTAGGAGTATTTATTAAGTCGGCATGCCCCTTTTGAAAGCATAGACAGACATATATGTACAGTGATGGTATAGTAAGAATATTTAATTTCTTAAATAGACCTCTACAAGACGTACGCGGTGGGACCTCGGCTAGAATTCTTACAATTCTTTTTTGTAATATAAATATATTAGAGATGTCAGTACTACCCCAGAACAGTATACCATACCTGGCTAGTGAGAGAAACGACCCAAAGGAGGTAAAATGTATGACGCGAATTACCATAGTTACGTTATAGTTTGCTTATGTTTTGTGTCACGTAAATATTTTTTGATAGATTTGAAGTCATTGTAAAACTATAATAGAAGTAGTTCTTAGTCTTCGATTGCGACACAATCGTAATTACTGTAGCCCTTGTTTTTTTTATATGTAAACACATTAGGGTGGGTCAAAAAAATTATTTATTTTTTTTTACAAGTGACACGGAAAAATAGGTTGCTAGACACCTTAAAAAAATTCTCACCAAATATGAGCTCTTAATTTTAATAGGAAGATCCTCCGCATCACAGTTTTTTATTTTTTTCTCAGTCCAATAGAAAAAAATTCATACCTCATCATTAATTGATTGTACAGAAAAATGTTTCAAGAGAATTTTGTAGGAAATTTAATGCTCTACAAAAAAGGTATCTTATATTTTTTCCGCAAACCTCACCATTTGAAAGATATTGAAGATTTAAGTTTGATTATTTTAAGACAAATTTCATTTTTGTTTATGAATTTTATAACTCGACAATAAATGACTATTATAAATCTTCAATATCTTTCAAATGGTGAGGTTTGCGGAAAAAATATAAGATACCTTTTTTGTAGAGCATTAAATTTCCTACAAAATTCTCTTAAAACATTTTTCTGTACAATCAATTAATGATGAGGTATGAATTTTTTTCTGTTGGACTGAGAAAAAAATAAAAAACTGTGATGCGGAGGATCTTCCTATTAAAATTAAGAGCTCATATTTGGTGAGAATTTTTTTAAGGTGTCTAGCAACCCATTTTCCCGTGTCACTTGTAAAAAAAAATAATTGATTTTTTTGACCCACCCTAAAACACATACTAAGAGAGTAGGTACTAACTGGACTTACACATTTTTTTTGTTTATTCAATTAGGTACTGACAGCTGGTATCTGAATTTAGAAATCCATATTTTCAATTTATTACTATTTTTAGAAATATTTGGAAATTCAGTTGACACTTTCATCAGTTCTTCGATTAGGGATTACGTGGTAGTCGACCCGTGGAAAAGCCATATTAATAACGACAAATGTACGGTTTCGACTATTCTTAGGTCCGGTAGTGTATTTTGTATAACGATATGCACAATGTAACGTTTTTATTTATTAACCAATAGTTAAAATATTTTATGTTACCGGCTATGAATAACTTGACGTTTGCTTCAACCGCACACCGAGTATATAAGAATTTTTTCGAAAGTGTAGCCAACTTTATCGCTGTAAATATAACTTAAGTAACTGATGTAGTAGCTAGCTTGAAAATTATTTAAAAATGAAACTACCTACCGCATTTTAGAATAAAATTTCAAAACTGCGAATGAAATTCTAAGTTGCGAAATGTAAAAAAATAAATAATTAAAAACAAAAAACGCAAAGCCTCTGTAATACAGTTTTTGAAACAAATAAAAAAACTTTGACAAATAAATAAGGTTGGTATTATTTATTTCAACTTTTGTATAGGTAGACTCCAATTACGCTTAGATTTTAATTTTTATTTATTGTAGATTATAGACGCGTCGACATCTAAGGTCATTAGCGTCTTTCAACTACACTAAATAACAAGTATAACTTAAAACTAAATAACATCACAAAACATCCATGAGCGCAAGTGGGATTCGAACCCACGGCAGTCCAGTCTAGAGGCTGCGGCACCAAGCATGCTAACCACTAGGCTATACTGCCCTCTAATTACTCTTAGAATGGTACCGATACGTCATCAAAAGGTCACCTAAAAAGAGAAAAAAACAAAAAGAAACACTTTTTTTTCCATTTTTTTCAGTAACCCTTTGCACATTACGCCACTGGGTCAGGTAGGCGGCGTCCAGATAAATAGGCGTTTTCTGTCAATGACGTAGCGGTATCATTCTTAGAGTAGGTAATTGAATACTACATATAGGTATTATTGATTATAAGCAAGGAAAATATTAGTAATAAACAATAGAACTTATGGTGCGACATGCTAAGAATTACTGTGAGCATTTAGATGATTGTTGTCAACACAATTTAATCACAATATAAAATGTGTCAGGGATTTGCTGAGCGTGGATGTAAATTTTAATACACGCTGAAATTTAACGGCAGAATTCAATAGAATTTTACACACAGCATGTATAACTGGTCTTATACGCAGTAAGTCAGGGGGCCATGCGGAAAAGTACGAGTCTACCGACAGGTACAAACGTCAAGCCCAGGTTCAAAAAATTGTGTTTTAAAGGGCCACCAACAGCTAAGGTTATTTGGGCCTAGCACCAATTCATATTTTCAATTCATTATTTTTTTTTTAATAATAAATTGAAAATCCAATACGCCCAGGTTCGATTAAGCACACCGTGTAATATTTCCACCATGTTGAGAACCTCCTCCTAATTCTTGAAGTCGATTAAAAACCGGCCGATATTCGGACATACGCGATTTCCCTTTGTGACCATAGATCTATATAAGTGGTACGATCGTTTTCGATATGCAGAATCGTAGCACAGAATGCAGTAAGAAGTCGATCGATCAGGTTTCCTATTGCAGTAAAAAGAAATAGAAATCCGTAGCGCTTATTTGGCATAATGTCTGTCTAATGCAATTAGATGAAAACATCTCAAACATGTCACGTATATAGCCTAGCGTTCCGCAGATGGAATCGATTTAGACATATTATGACAACACAATTAGGTTACGTTATATACGTGGTAAAACAATCCGCATCTTATTTATTATAGACGACTAGCTCGTGTTCGCGGCATCGCTCGCGTGAACGCCGATTTTATCCGAACATTTGTTCGCGTTAAATGTTGGTTTTGAGTGAGGCAGGTACTTTTTACAAGCTTTTATTTAACTTGCAATGTATGTTAGTCTGTTTGTGTGTTTGTTTAGGTCAAATCTTGCAAGTCAATTCTGAACGACTTCCGCGTATCCGATCGATTTGAAATTTTGTACATATATGTTTTCCCGATGACAATACATGAATAAATCATTTTTAGAAATAAATTCAACCCCTAAGGGGTTCAAACGGGGATGTAGGGTTTTTTTGACTAATTAACGCCCAGGCCAAATCGCTGAAGCTTGACACTTGAAATTTGGACAGTTGGTTCCTTTTCTGACGTAAGCATCCACTAAGAAAGGATTTTTCGAAATTCAACCCCTAAGGGTGTCAAAGGGGGGTAAAGTTTTGAAAGACTAAAATGAACAAAATAAATATTAGTAAAAAAAACTTTTTAGAGACAAGCTTTTATTTAAATGCACTAAAAAAGAAAAAATAATTTTTAATAATTTAGGTTCATAATTATAAAAGCGTGGGTCGTAACAAATAAACTATCATAGAGTTCACGATCCACGCTTTTATAATTATGAACCTAAATTATTAAAAAATATTTTAACCTGAACGTAGCCTGGTTAAAAGTACGTGATATATTTTAAGTCTGGCCATTAATTGATAGTGTACCATGTCTCATCAAAATCAGTTCGGTCGTTTTCGAGTTATCATGTCGGTACAGGATAACAATTCTGGAATTAACGTGTTCTCTCTAAAAACCTGGAAAACTCAAGAAAACAAAATTACAGAGATATTATGTCTCGTTATACTATTTTATGTTTTATAGTAGCTGTATTATTGACTAATAAATTAATTTATCAAATTAAGGCTTTTATAGTCTAATTACAATTATTCCCCGATGATGTGGCAAACGCTATACCTAAGTGAAAGCCCAATCAAAATCAAATGAGAAACGGGGCGGACAGACAGACAAATATTCTGAAAATGACTAATTCAATCCAGGTATCTTGTAAAGTGTAGGTACCTCTATGTTGAAATTTCGTTAAAATCTTACAATAATTATACAGACAGAGTTAAATATAATTTTATTTATTTGTAGGGTACTATTGTCGTTTCACAGCCATCTTTAAATTGTAAAATGGTGTTCAATCACTAATAATTATTATCGTGCAGACATGCGCAGTGGGTCGAACGTGTGTAGTGATTTAGGTATATATAATAAAGGTTCATTACATTACATTAGAGAATTTCAACGAACTCCGCGAAGAAGAACGAAATCAAGCGAGACGAGAAACTGAACGCCTTTGAAGTGCGAGCATAGATAATATGTTATAATAGTGTTCTCATTGTCTTACGTGAATACACTACCGTTCATAAATCTGGCTGCAATTGGTATTATGACAGCGTTTACGCTCCTATATTGGGGAAGAAAAGTCATTTTCTTTAATTAATTTCTTCTTCGTCCAAACTAATTATATTGAGATCAAATTTAGCGCTGTCACATCACGACGTACAGAGTGGAGAGTGTACCTAACGGTTGAAAATAGTAAGGCGGAGGAGGGGAAAGGAGATTTAACTAAAAAAATCATGTTTGTAGAACCCGTTATATTTGCTGAGTAAAATTTTTTTTCGTTGGAAAGCAGCCAATTATATAATTGATTCGAAACATATTGGAAAAAATCATTTTACCAACCATAGTCACAGTCAGGATTTTAACCTGAACCTTTCTACTTTCGCGGCGGAATGAGCTTACATTTACTCAGCCGTGACAAGATTACTAATCAAACATTCTCCTTATATGCTTCAGAATCAATTGGTTTTCACTACATGCGAGAGTTAACCTACTACCTAGCTATAATAAATTAACTCTCGCATGTAGTGAACATCGATTGATTCTGAAGCATATAAGGAGAATATTTGATTAGTAATCTTGTCACGGTTGAGTAAATGTAAGCTCATTCCGCCGCGAAAGTGGAAAGGTTAAGGTTAGAATCCTGACTGTGACTATGGTTGGTAAAATGATTTTTTCCAATATGTTTCGAGTCAATTATGTAATTGGCTGCTTTCCAACGAAAAAAATTTTCTATAAAGATTCAAGGCTGTTTTTTAGAAAATAAAGAAAGTGGCGTATGTATTTATCAACGCGTTTTATTACTTATAGATTGTAGATTATAGACGCTCGACAGCTGAGATCATCAACGTTTTATCCCCCTATTTATATTATTAAACGAGCAAATCTTGTAAATATGTACCTATGTACCTATATAAATATTTTCTCGAAAACGGCTCTAACGATTTGGATGAAATTTACTGAAAATGGGGTTTTGGGGGGCAAAAAATCGATCTAGCTAGGTCTCATCCCTGGAAAAATTCGTTTTCTTATCGATTTTATCATTTTAAAAAACAGTTTTTTTTAACGTTATAAAACAGTGTCGTATGGTGAGTAGGCTTTGGAAAAAACAAACTATTTTCATTATTTATGTCAAATTACTCTGACAGTCAATCTTTAACTTATTAAAATAATCAGTAATTATTTGAAAATATGTAGGTACATACGTTATGTAGTATGACGTATAATAATATTATCTACTTATAGGTATGTAATTTTTTTTCTTAAAAACGACTGACGATTTTGATGAAATGGGAACTTTAAGTACTATTTTTTTTTAACTCATCCGAGCAAAGCTCGGTCATCCAGATGTTTATACTTATAAGCGATAGTGTACGTCTGTATGCATCTATTCCCAAAGCATCCTGTGTTTTCCCGGCCGCGTCTTCCTTTCAAGTAAGGAATATAGTGGATGCAGCCATTCATGTATTACAGCTCTAACTGTGTGTGTAGTAATTGTTAAGAAGCGGCGGCGGCATATATGGAGTCTTGAGGCAATTAAATAACACCAAACTGCCGCGAACTTAGTCAATTAATGTTTGCCGCTTTAATTAAACAATGCCTCTACTTATTACAGCCGACTTTATACATCGCTTATTCAATATTAATTCAGGAAGATTCAGGAAGATAATATAACTGAAACCACCAAATTCTATTCAACGGACATGGAGTTATTTATTGCAGTGTAAGTGGCGTATCTAGGAATTTTTTTCGATGCTTTACTTAAAATATGGTTCCATAGCTACGGCCGTGACGGTGGTATTGCTTTTTGGCTACAGAAATAGATAGATGTAGGCCTGTATTCACCGAGCCTAGTTAGTTATTTATTCCGTTGATTTATTCCCCTGGTAACTATTACTCGGAATAAATAGCGATAATTCAATTCACCAAACGTAGCTAAGTTTACTGCAGGTATAAATCGTAAGAATAACTATTCTGTCCAATTTCAAGGGTATAAATATTTATTCGCCTATATAGTAAAATAGGATGGGCACGAAATGCACAAATTACTTTATGACCTAGCGACCTTTTCAGGTAAATATTAATTCCATATCTTTTAAGTAAAGGCTTTTGTAGTAAAATAAAATAAATTCACATTTTCGATCGATGCGCTATCGGTCGAATCTTTGGTAAACGTGCTTTACAATCAAAATATTTGACAAAATGTTCAAGGTGTATGGTATATAGTAAATTTGTACTTGAAGTTACTATTCTATCGAATGAATTGCTTGGTGAATTGAAAGTTAATTTTATTCCAAGGAATAAATTTATTCTAAGATTAGTAACTTCTATCTTTAACAGTGTTTGGTGAATACGGGCCGTATATAATGATTTAATTATAGGTAACTGCAATTTTAATGAACGTCCATAATAACAATTAATTATACACACATGTTGTAAACAACAAAGTCAGAGAGAGGTAGAGATGACGAAGAGAGAAAAAGAGAGAGTGGTGTTGTAAACAGGAAAAGGAAAGTATAGGGAGCACGGGATGTTGATGATCGGGAGAGAGGATGATGATAACGGTCATCAATACGTCCAATTAACGACAGAAATGACAAATATCGACCAAACAAAATCGTCTGTTTGTGCCGCCGTAACACATGTGTCGTCATACATGTGCGAAGTGTGTTCAAAAATCGACTTGTTCTTGTAAATCACGACCGGTGGGAGTTTTTGCTTTTACTAAGTTCCCATTTGGACTAAGTTTTTGAGGTTAGGTATATTGTATAACCTCTTATGCAAAGCGTTAAACCAAAACTGTGTCATCGGGGGGGTCTTAGTGCCAGAAAAAATCCATACTAGTAAATATTCAAGTATCTATATCAGATTCTTTATTTAAAATTTTATAAAAATAAACAAAAACATAACTTCTGAAAACACATACAGTAGAGTCCGTCTATTACGACTTCGTTTATAGCGACTAACCGTTTTTAGCGACGTAAATGCAAACTCAAGTTAGGTTTCATATATATATTATATGTATATATTATGCGTCCGTTTTGTGCGTCGTCCGGTTAATACGACATAATGTCGCCGGTCCCTTGAAGGTCGTTCTATCCGGATTCTACTGTATTTTCATATTTTTTGAGATCATGAAAGTAAATTTAAAGAAAAAATTATTTATTGAAATAATGTTGCCCGTTGCCCATATTAAGGTTGGCCCCGGTGGTTTGAGCCACCCAGCCGCCCGATCCAGTCCGCACTTGGTTAAAACCGTTATTTTTAATTTTATTTATTGTAGATTATAGACGCGTCGACAACTCAGGTCATTAGCGTCTTAATCACAACAATTTATAATCCATTTGTGAATTAGAATCTGCCAGCCGGCATACACAAACCGACTGGTACAAACTCGGGCTCCTGGGAACGCCAATTCCCAAAGAACATTGGAATGCAATTGCGAGAACAACTACATTTCAATGTCCCCCTGGGGGGTAAAACCGTCAAAATAAATGCTAAAAATACAATTTTACTATGAAGTGATTTTATTTTATTTATTTATTGTAGATTATAGACGCGTCGACAACTCAGGTAATTAACGTCTTCAACACAACATTTAATAATCCATTTGTGAATTAGAATCTGCCAGCCGGCATACACAAACCGACTGGTACGAGCTCGGGCTCCTGGGAACGCCAATTTCCAAAGAACATTGGAATGCAATTACGAGAACAACTACATCCTAATGTCCCCCCTGGGGGGTACTGAAGTGACAACGTAACCGATGGCAGTGGTAAGAATGTCGAACGACCCTCGTGCGTTCGGTCGCAGTCAAGTGTGTGTAGTGTTGTCAACGTGGTTTATGGGAAAAATGGCAATTTGTGGAATCGGTTAGTTTTACATTATAAATGATCTGTCAATTAGGCCACTGGAACATCAAACCGACACCAAATTGCCATCTCCTCTTGCGTACCGCAATAATCTGTTTATTATATGGGCGTTTATTAAAAACCATTTATGCACAAATTTGTGCAGAAATTACGTCCTCCTTTTAATAAATTATTTTGTTAGATCATTACTTACAGTTATTTGAATTTTAATAGTCCGATAATTTTGCAACTCAATCTTTTCTTACCTTAATATTATGTCAAACAGGTATATATATAGGGTGTATCACAGGATTGAGAACATAGAAAAAAATTCGACTGATAACCAGTCCTATACTTCCCACCTAGTAAATATTTGCAAAAAATAAACACTCTTTTTTTATTCTTTGAAAAAAAGCATAGCCCTCTTTTTTGTTTAGTGATCTACTGATGGCTAGCTTAATATAGCAAAAATCATGGTTACCTTGATTTACGTACAATTTTTATTTTTTTTGTAAAATATTTTTTTATATTGTTTTCTGGCTCAGGCGTGCTCAAACGCCGCAACCGCTTGTGTTACAGTGCAGTATATAGGATTACGTCAGCATAACAGTTAGTTGCTGCTTTTGAAAAAATATATACTACTACATAGAGAATACCACCGAGTTCAATAACGTTTTCTTTGATGTTTCACATCTATAGGGGGTCCCAAGACCCACACCCTTTTTTTCCTGAAAAGAAGGCATTAGGCCAAAAAGTTTGGGAAGTTCTGATTTAGATCAACCATTGGTAGCGCCATTTAAGACAATGGCATCCCAAAGATTTCGACTATTCTCTAGCTCAGTTATTAAAGATTTTATAAAAATAACAATAATTCAGAACGAACACATTAATTCATCCATCTTCAAGTCTCAAAAAGATATGGTATCCACAATTAAAACTCCGGTATGTAAATAGTTGGTTTAAGTTGAACCACCATCATAATGCCACATTAATCAGGGTTTATTTTTAACTGCAGAGCGATATTATAACAGCATTTAAAAAAACTGTCGCGCTGTTTGGTCTATATCTACATTTTAAATCATTATTATGCTGATTGTTGCTGTGATTTATAAACCGCTTCTTGACACATTCACGTGTTCCAATATAAATATAAATGTCATATAAGTATGTTTAGAATGTGACAATTATTTGCATTTCATCGTCGTAGTAAGGAATTCCTTTGCGTTCGAAATGAAGATGAAAGAAAAGAATTCTCAATAAAATAAATTGATTTTATGTTCAAAGATTCAGAACGGTCCAAATAAAAGTTCATTTGAGTCACACTAATTCAAATAAATTGATAAGGAAAAAAGTTGAGGATATAAAAAAGAACATCATTAAATCAAAAACTCGGGTCGCAGTGCCAAACCCTGCCGACAATATAGTGTATTTGCTAATGCAGGCTTGTGGCTTTATTATGTAAACTTAAGTTTGTTTTTGGACAAAAAAAAAAATTTAACCCCTTAATACATCCCTTAAAATAATATTTTTTTTCTTAATTTCAATAATATTATCAATGCAACCTCTGTACCAAATTAAATACACCCTTCAATAAGTAAATCACTATCCGCAAACCAGTGTTTTTCGGGCCGATTTTATTAAAATTTTATCAGCACATTTTAATCATAACTAAAGGGTTAAATTTCAATTTTGAAACGATTCCGAGAATTTTTTCGGTATTTTTGGGCCCAAAAACTTTTTTCAACCCCTAAAAACTACCCGATCCGATCCGATCGAGCCCATTTTAAATAGGCTTCGTGCGGTGATGGGTTCCAATGTGTGTACCAAATTTAGTTTAAATCGATTAAGTCTGTCGAGAGTTATCGTGTACACACACACACACACACACACATATGTATATATATAAAATTGTAACAGACATATGTCTACATCTTCTGGAACATCTTAAAGTTTATTGGTTAATAAGGCTTTACCTGAATTTGGGAATGATTTAAATTAAGGCTCCCTCCCGCCTCTTCACTCCATTTTTATTTGATTTAATGTTTTTATTTAATATTTTTTTTCTATTATTCGAATTTAATGGTATAATCACGAGAGTTATAGAATTGAATTGAATTGTAGATGATAGACGCTCGACAACAGAGGTCATTAGCGTCTAAAAATAAAAAAGTAAACAAAAGAAAAGCAAAAACAATAAAACCAAAGCAAAATCAATACAAAATCAAAAGTTGACACGCAAAATAAAACGAGACTTATAAATTCTATAATCATGGAAACAGGCCGTGGCACTAAAAAATCAGCCGCGACCCCACTTGGAACCCTTGCTCTAAAGTCTACACTATTTTAGTATGGACTTATAGTTCACGAAATAAGAAGTTATAGGAAACCTTGTCATCCGAAGACTATATACACAATATTATAGAAAAATCAGTACTTATGTATTATGTACTGTAATAAATACAGCAGGTATAAATTAGGCATGAATGCACTGTCACCTCTAAGGACCTGTTCGAACCATGAAGACATTTAAACAGATTTAAGTTTTTAATGTTGTAAAGTTGTAAATGATCTCAAAGGTCTGTCTGTCTATAAACCCGTCAGTCCGTCTGAACGTCGTAAAACTGTCGACTGCCAGTTAACAAGGGTGGTTTTTAACCATCCACACCACCCATGGTTTTAGATAAACATCGGTAGCGAAATAAGCTTTGTTGTATTTTTATTATTATTATCATTAGCATTAAGGTAACATACAGACCAACACACATACCTATACACGTTTTGTATAGGTTATGTATGGGACAACCGCAAATTCAATAATAATATATCATGCGGTCATTTGGTCATCTTTTGCAGGTAAAGTCTATCTTGCAATATAAAAATTAACTTTTTTGTCTCACTTTAACTAGTGCAATATTCAACTTGTTAAAGAAAGTGACAAAAATTTAACAACGCTACGAATTTTGCCTTTTGAGATGCAGAATTGCATCACTAATCTTATATATAAATTCTATAGTTTAGTTGGTGAATGGTGTTGACAAGAATGCCGTTAGAGAAGGATGATTGTAGATTATAGACGTCCGACAACTCATTAGCTTTTATGAATGACGTTAAAAATGTTTTTGTCCTCGACTTCAAAATGTATGTGAACATAGATTTATCATCTGTAATTGGTATCTAATTTTAAAGTTTTTATTCGTCTTAAGACGCAAAATCAAAGCGAGTGTTTGATGTTGGTCTTAAGATGAGCATAAAAAATTTAAAATTAGATAACAGTTATAGATGATAAATAAGTGTGACTGTCTTCTACGTCATCATATAGCGGTTTATATTCAGCGTTAAAATATATTTCTTTAATAACTCTTTAATTAATTAATTGTAGATTATAGACGCGTCGACAACTCAGGTCAGTAGCGTCTTCAACACAACAAATAATCCATTTGTGTATTATAATCCGCCAGCCGGCATATACAAACCGACTGGTACGAGCTCGGGTTCCTGGGAACGCTAATTCCCAAAGAACACTGGAATGCAATTTGCGAAAGCAACACATTCCAATGCCCCCCCTGGGGGGTTTAATAATTCTTGTTTGAAATTAACAGAAGATATGAAAAAGTTCGTACACTTTAAGAAATGAGAAGGCTGATTACATAGATTATCGATGTTCCATTTGTAGCCAGCGATTAATCTGGTAATAGGTACACAAAGAGACAATGGCGTCGCAAATAGGTATCGCCTGCATATCGCTTAGATTCCATAAAAACACATTGCGCATGCGTGGTTACTAATTTTACATTAATTTGTTTTGTATTCATCCATTTTATATATGTAACTATACATTTTATTTTGTAATTTTTACACACTTTATTGGAATATTACACAAATTATGTAATTTTAATTTACTTTATGTAAAAATCACAAATTTGTTTAAGTTTACAGTAAAAGTCCAAGTTTTTATGAAGTTTTCTGGGTAAAAATAAATAATAATGTAAAATCACTTAGAAAATCGAGCGAATTCCTACCTTAACTTTCAAAGTATTTTTACATCCATTTTTTACAGTGTGTATGAGGAATGATATGGACTGTTCAAAAATATCAAATTTTGATACGTGTGACGCTATTGGTCGGATTATGATTGTAAATCAAGACGATCGTTGATCAGGTTACATTAATAAATAATTGAAATCGCGTTTCAATTGCCGCCGTATCAACGAAATACCTTTGTCAAATTTCTTTTATGTAACTTGTATAATACTATAAATACTTACTAGTTTGTTGTACCTATATAGATACAGCATTATAAACGCTGCTAGAGCTAGGGTCACACGGTCACTGATGGATTGGTCATAAATCTAAACGCAGCGATGGTCAGAACAAACGCTGCCGCTGTTCTGGCGCTAAGAGGACAGTTGCCTCGCTACATATTCATTTATAACACAATTCGATAACTTCCATCATTATCCAAGTGTGCAAGCTTTCACGGCCGGCACTGTTCCAAATCTTCATGGTTTCCGGGCTTGTAGGCCGTGGTCCGGTGGTATTTCTACCTGACGTTTCGTCTACAACTGCGGTAGACATTCTCAAAGGCGATGTGGCAGCGGTCGAAGTGTCCTCCTTGGCGGCTCACCTGTGACCGCTGCCACATCGCCTTTGAGAATGTCTACCGCAGTTGTAGACGAAACGTCAGGTAGAAATACCACCGGACCACGGCCTACAAGCCCGGAAACCATGAAGATTTGGAACTTCCATCATTCAGGTTCACCAGCTACTTTCTCACAACGTTTAACGGGATAAACTGCATAGCTTGGAAAACACATAGCCACCAAAACTTAATTTTATGGTGTCGTGTGTTTTAAAGACCACCAACAGCTAAGGTTATTTGGGCCTAGCACCAATTCATTATTTTCTTTTAATAATAAATTGAAAATCCTATTGACACTTTTACCAGCTCTGGCTAGAACCCAGGAACGGGGGACTTGTAATAGAATTTTTTGGTGTCAACTGCAGCTAGGGAATGCAATCTCGATCTCGCGAGATCTCGAGCCATTTTTCGAGATTTAATCTCGTGGGCAGGCAATCTCGTTCGAGATCTCGACCCGATATGGTCGAGATCTCGAACGAGATTTCAAGAACGAACGCGCTTGAAAAAAAATGTATAACTTATACGTAATAGTTTTTGACAGTCGCGCTAATTGATTCATGTTTGTTTCTCTGCATATATTGTTTTAGTTATTGTTTTCTTGAGTAAAATGGACAGTTATTTAACTTATAACAAGCATTAGAAATTACGAAGTTAAGTGAATATTGAATATGTCTAAGAACAATTCAAACCAAATGTTCGTGAACGTTACTAATAGTAACTTACCTTATGCTTCATAACTCTTAAGAAGTTATTTCCAAAATAATTAATTGACATATAGTGTGCTGTGTGAGTTGGGGTATTGCTGTTATATTTTGAAAATAAAACAAAACTTTAATTGAATCTTGGAACAAAAAAATCAACGTTTATTTAAGGAAAGTAATGAATAATAATCATCGGCACAGTGCACTACGCAATAAATCACACACGTACACACTGACACAGTCACAATGTCCCAAGTAAGTAGTTTTCATTAAGTTTAAGTAATTTAGATACAAAATAATACGTTATTTTTAAAAGTAGGCGAAATCTCAATATTGTCGAGATTTATCGAGATCTCGCCAGATAATCTCACGAGATCTCGAATTGCCAATCTCGAACCCAGACTGATCTCACGAGATCTCGAATTGCCAATCTCGGCTCGAGATTGCATTCCCTAACTGCAGCTATAATGCTCGCTGAAACCCATCAAAAGTGGCAGGGGTCCGATGGAAAATACCGTGACCTAGTAGATCTGTTGTGTTCTGCATGGTATAAGAAGTAAATAGTTACGAATGCAACTTTACCCGATCAGTCAAAACACGAACCCAGCAGTCGAGTGGACTTCGTATATATAATTTGTGGTTTTAGTTTTATTGTGGGTACATCAGCATATTACAGTTGACACATTATATTTATTAGGTTGATATACTGCCATCAGTTGCTAACCGCGGCCAGCAGGGTATCGTGACAGAGTGCCCGCGTACAAAACGGACCCGGCCCGGGATCTGCTCCCCGCCGGCCACCATACAAATCACCCCTATTCGTATGTTTCAACTGTGACTATATTCTTTTTTTGCAATCATAATAGTTTAATAAAACATTAAACTTAATTGAAAATTCGCATAAATTGTCTCAAAGTGCAACAGCTGACGTCACCGGTGACGTATTGCACAAAAAGTGACTGATGGCGCTCTGTCCAAGCGGACAATGAATACATTAAAATATATTTGTGCAGTTTGTTTATACATCTGCAACGATCGAGAGGGTTGAAAGAAGTCATTGTACAGTAATAATAACAGCACACATCAAATAACGCCATTTCAACCGTGTTCTGACTCCAGTAAAAGCGTTCACATGTCACCACTCATCATACTGTAACAAAACTGCTTTGAATTTGGCGGAATAAAATTATTTATTTCAATAATCAAAATATGTAAACGACAATATACAATAATTTATTAACAATGAAAAGTCAACATTTATTTCAACTGTACGCGCTGTCCGTTGTTACTCTTCTCTGGTGACTGCTGTACTTATATAGCGGAAGCAGTTTGACCCCCCACCACGTTCGCGCACTTTCCAGATCCTTCTGATGATTATCTGCGTCTTCGGTATAATGCCACGCCTACACATTGTTATTTGCTCCAGAAGCATCGATTGTCGCCAGTGGCGTATCTCTGGGTTTTTCTTGTTACAATACAAACCAATTAAAGATGGACCAAAATAGTCGTTAAAATTATGGAATTGAATTATGTTTTAAAGACCACCAACAGCTAAGGTTATTTGAGCCTAGCACCGATTCATATTTTCAATTCATTATTTTTTTGATGTGAAACATCTTATGTCGGGCTGTGAACAGCCGCGTGAGGGGAAATATGCAACGAAATGTTTGGTCCGCTCCTTCGCTGCTGTTCTCCCCACCACTGCGGCATTCTCTCTCTCTCTCGGTTTCCGCGCGCTCGGGCAACCGCGTGTGTTACAGCTGTGCATATAGAGAATACCACCGAGTTCAATAACGTTTTCTTTGATGTTTCATATCTGTGGGGGGTCCCAAGACCCACACCCTTTTTTTTTAATAATAAATTGAAAATCCAATTGACACTTTTACCAGCTCTCGGACTAGAACTCGGGAACTGGGAACTTGTAATAGAGAAACCATAGCAACGCCATGTAAACAACAGCACTGCTACACGCTCGGCCATTCTCAAGGCCTAAAATTATGGAAAAATGAAATAAATTTTTTTTTGAAATTAAAATAAGTTGAAAGGTTTAAGTGTCTCACTGTAAAAAAAAACTGGTCACGTGTGAGTTCGACTCGCGCACAGATTCCGTACAGCTAAGACAGGAATAAATTAAACTTCATAAAATTAAATTTAAATATTTTGAAATTACATTTCTTATTCAAAAAATTTCAAAATATTTACAGTAAAAAAAAAGTTTTGTCAGTTGGATTTGAACCCGGCTTTTTCGGAGTGACATGCGAACGCCTTAGCCATTACGCTACAAGACTTACTGCAGTAGCACTTGTGAACTCCGCGCAAGAACATAAAGTTGCTATATAAAGGGAAAAAATGCAAAAAGTGCTAGAACACCATCGTCTTGAGAAAGTTGTGGCGTCTGGCAACCCAAGTTTCAGTACTTTTGGGGCTTGAGAATAGCCGAGCGTGTAGCAGTGTTGTTGTTTATATGGCGTTGCTATGGTTCCTCTATGACAAGTCCCCAGTTCCCGGGTTCTAGCCCGAGAGCTGGTAAAAGTGTCAAGTGGATTTTCAATTTATTATAAAAAAAAATAATGAATTGAAAATATAAATTGGTGTTAGGCCCAAATAACCTTAGGTGTTGGTGGTCTTTAAAACACATACACTTCAGTACTTTTGTGAACAACAGTATTGTCCCTCATCTCACGTAAAGAAGTAACTGACAAAAATTGAAAAAATGAGTTACGCCACCGAACAACCGCACTTAAGCCTGATTTTCTTCTCACGTAAGCGTGGTGTAAATGGCAGATACGTCCTAAGTAGGGTTAATTCCCGGGAATTCCCGAGCCGAAAATTCCCGGGAAATCGTTGGGATTTGTTCCCGGGAAATTAAGCTCGAGAAAAGTCGAGAACTCGAGAAATCATATTTTAGTCTATAAAATTATAAAATAAAACTATTTGCCTTTGCCGTAAGCAGATCTAATTGTTTTGTATGTATGTACTATGTTCAGATGTTGTTTTATTGATCTTGCAAAGTTTTAAGTTGATTTTTTTCCTATTTAACCTGCCAAAATGGTGCTGTGATTGTAATTATAAGTCAGCGTAGTATTAATGTTTTAATGTTTAAATTTTTAATTTTTTTTATTTTGTCTGAGAGAAGCTAATTTTGTTGAAAACTGTCAATAAAAGTTTTATGATTATTTTGATACTTTTATTTGACAGGAAAACCACTTAATTTATTGATTTAAAATAAGATATTTTTTATGATACACATTTTTAATTTTGTGACGACTTTTTTCATTATTTGAACCGAAAAGATATGCAAAAACATACGTAAATGTAAATTTCTCGACAACCCGAGAAATTAGCCTCGAGAATTCTCGAGACCCGAGAAACTGATAAGCTCGAGAAATCATGAACCCTAGTCCTAAGTGAGATGAGAGACGGTGCGTGTGCGATGCATTTTGTTCCACCCAGTCGTTTGTTATTAAGAGCGTCTAAACATAGATAATAATTTTAAGTTGTGCTCATTACACGGTGTAGTTGCACTAGCTCATACGTGTAAGACTGCCGTACAAAAACATGGTAGTATTATAGATGTGTGTGCTATGAGAAATGGTGATTATGATGAAATGTAAGTGATGATAGTTTGTGACAGCTGACATCCACCCGCTTGACTGCGCTTCTGTAGCAGCTCTCCTCGCACAGTTAAGTCATACGAGTTATATAATGCCATTATGCACGAGAAATATACGGTATTTTTTGCCATACCTACTACAAAATACCTACTTTTCGTTATTATGACCTGCCTGTATGTAAAAAAATTCGACTGATGACCAGTCCTATACTTCCCACCTAGTAAATATTTGCAAAAAATAAACACTTTTTTTTTTTTTACTCTTTGACTAGGTCCAAATAACCTTAGCTGTTGGTGGTCTTTAAAACACAATTTAATTTTTATTCTTTGAAAAAAGCATGGTCCTCTTTTTTGTTTAGTGATCTACTGATGGCTAGCTTAATATAGCAAAAATCATGGTTACCTTGATTTACGTACAATTTTTATTTTTTTTAGTAAAATATTTTTTTTCTCGAAAACTGCACATTCTAGAGAAAAAAAATATTTACACTTTTTTCATATTATAATACCTAGAATTCATTTATATTTTTTTTACCTATGTTAATACGTGCCATTGAGAACGTTTTTTTTAATATCTCGGGATCCACTGAACCGATTTGATTCAAAATCTAATCAGATCTAAGTTAAAGACTGATAAACACAATAGAACAATCGGCATGGCCGTATGTTGTTCCGTTTTTACGATATCGAAGGCGAAAAATTGACCACACAACCGACCGTCTCTTAAAACATGTCATATCTACATGTTTATTAAATTAGTTTCTGCATCAGACTGTAGGAATTGTATGTTATTACACGGTCCATATACAGTAACGTTTCATTCTTAATTCATATTACGAGAGTGCGTGAGAGATGAATTTCAAAAAAAATACTATACACATGAAGTGCGCGGAACAGTGCAGAGTAGTGCAGCGCGATGCAATTCGTACATCCGATATGCAGTTGCATATTTTGACCAGATGGTGGTGTCGCGGTAGACATCCAGACGACCATGCATCACAGTCCATCACTGCAGTCAGCGAGGAACGAAGGCCCATGGAACTGACACATGTCCAATTCAAATTAATGCATTCGTTTTTACTTCCCACCTCTACTATGGTAGGAAAGTAATGGATTTAGTCTGAAAAAAATATTTCGAGATTTTAACAGATCTTCACGTTTTGAGACCCTAGCAATCGTTTAAAATCATTTTCTGACTGATGTCTGTATGTGTGTGTGTTATGTGGTCAATTTTTCGCCTTCGATATCGTAAAAACGGAACAACATACGGCCATGCCGATTGTTCTGTTGTGTTGCCTTTAACTTGGTTCTGATTAGATTTTCAATTAAATCGGTTCAGTGGATCCTGAGATATTAAAAAAAACGTTCTCAATGTCACGTATTAACATAGGTAAAAAAGAATGTAAATGAATTCTAGATGTTATAATATGAATAAAATTAAAAAAAAATTTCTCTAAAATGTACCTATAGTTTTCGAGAAAAAAATACTTATTTTACTAAAAAAAGAAAATTGATTTTTGCTATATTACTAGCCATCAGTAGACCACCAAACAAAAAAGATGGCCATGCTTTTTTTCAAAGAATAAAAAAAGAGTGTTTATTTTTTTCAAATATTTATTAGGTGGGAAGTATAGGACTGGTAATCAGTCGAATTTTTTTTTGATATGAATAACATCTAATGTCTTATACCGGGATGGCATTTTAGAAATATTAGATGTAACGGAAATAGTCGGAAGTAGTTGACATTTGAAACGAAACACAGCATGTATATCTATGTTAAGGTTTCAAAGACAGTGAGCCAGGTTCGCATCCAGAAGACTTTTAATAATACCTATATATCTTTTTTTATTTAATAATGAAAATATACAGTGTGTCCACAGACCCATCCTCAACATGGGGATCTCCGTTGTTATGGGAGATAGAGATTTGGTTAAATGAGACAAAATGTGCAGAATCTCCAGTACTACTACCCTGCGTAGTCAAACTTTCCATATTTTGCTTGGTTCGCGACCGACAGTTGAAAAACGAGATTTACCCATTTTCGTTTTTTGTTTATAATTCGCTTATTAAGTAAGTTAGAAAAAAATATTTTCACTTTCTTAAGGCCCTTTTTTATGAAGATTTCAAATCTCTTTTCATATTTTTATTTACTTTTATAGTTTTAGAGATACTTGTATTAACTTTGTTTTTTTTAAATACACGTCAAAGATGGCCATGACACCATTCGAAAGAGATTTTTTCTCTCTTTAATTTGATATGAGGGTTGAACAACAGAAAGCTTAGCAAACAGTTGAAATTCGCGTTGGCTTAGTAAACGGCTGTTTTGTTTTAACTGTCAAAGTGTAGTTTGTTGCTAATTTGTCAGTTTACTAAGTGATTTATTAAATTTACTTTTGTACACTCGGACGTGGAATTGTTCCGTTAGGTCGACACTCCGGTTGAATTGTGTATCTGTAAGTTATTCTGTTTCCGGACAACTGAATGATTTATACAGGAACGCCTTGCTATACTTGTATCATACATATGTGGAACGTTCTATAGACATAGTAGATACAATACCAAATGCCATATGTGTGCGTCGTCTCTCGTTTTGTTTGGAAACTGCGATGGGAATTGTCGAGGCTCGTTTGTTTCTTAAAACACGTGATCTAAGCGTCTGACATATACTATTAGTCGGTTTGTATTGTCCGTCCAATCAATGATTTATCCGTTTAACATTATTTAATTGATTAAACGAGAGAAGCGACTGCGGTACAGTTTGAATGAGCCATTTTCCTGAGAGTAGTTCTTTCAATTATTCACGAGAGGCAGCACTTGTGGTAGGTACAAACATTATTTATTCCCAATTAGTGTCGTGTCATTTTAGTGGTATAACTTAATAAATTATTAAATTAATTAAATAATACGTTATACGACTAAAATAACATGACACTAATGAGGAATAAATAATATTTGTACCTACCACATGTGCTGCCTCTCGTGGATAATTGAAGGAATTACTCTTAGGAAAATGGCTCATTCGATTGAACAAAGAATCTTCCAAATTTCGTAAAAATCGGTTCACGAATAATCGTGGAACAAGACAAACCAAGTATAGCCATATCGTCGGCAAACGTTAAAGAGAGACTCGCACCGCTGCGCCGATTTCTTTTGACTCTATGTAGAATATAGACGCTCAACAGCTTAGATCTTAAGCATTTCTACTCTCTGATTGATGGGATCAAAATGGATTGCCAGTTTGTGAGGTTAGCCTGTATCGATTGTTCCATCGAAAAAGTGAGAATTGGATCATTATTGTGATTGACATGTCCATCAGAGGATGAATGAATGAATTCAAATTCAAATTCAAATTTATTTCAATCCATTGATGCTTCTGCATGTGGAGTCGTCATAAAAACATAAAATGTACAAAATATACAAAGTATCATATACAATATACAAAACAACTTACAGTAATTATATAATGACTGAATTATTGTCCTCAAGAAATTCCTGGCAATCATAATAGCATTTTCATAGTAACATTTTTTTGCAGGCTTTTTTAAAGGCAATGGCGCTTTTTATATTTTTAATAGTGTCTGGTAACTTATTATACAATTTGTGACCCCAATATCTGGGTCCTTTTTCAAACAGTGCTAGTTTGTGTTTGGGCGTTTTTAAATCCGAGCCAAATCTTGTGCTATAATTGTGCGTTGTGTTGTTACGTTCATATTCTGTTAATTTATTCCTCGTGTCTATTAAGCATTGTAATATGAATTGTGAATTATAGACGCTCTGTAACGTAGTGTGGTTTCTTGAGCAAAATAGTGGTGACACAGAGTTTTTTAATTAGTTTCCAAGAAACGCACACTGTCACAAAACCAGTAAAAAAACTGGCTAGATCTTTTTATATGGAGATTATACTCCAATAATTCCTTGTATTGTATATTTAAAAGAAAGCAGAAAGGTAGTTTAAATAATCAAACTGTATTTAATTAAAAACACAACAGTAAGTTTAATCAAAACAAAAATGAAAATAACACAAAATAGCTGGACACTGATACAGAAAAAATACTATAGGAATTTTTTAAACACAATATTTAAGTTGATTTTTGATTTGACAAAAATCAAAATTTGACAATAAAAAAAAACGAAATAAGAAAAAGAAAGGAATTTTTAACGAACTACGGACGGCGGATCTCTCCCTGAAAAAAATGGCTCTTAGCCGGTATTTATATATGAGAAGCGCCCTTATGTCCCATTATATAATTGAATTAAATATCTGATTTGATCTCTGTCAGACCACAGCTAGTAATCATGTAATACTGGTTGCGGCCTGACAGGAATTTCAAGCAAAGAGAAAAAACAACAAATTTAATACATAAATTTATAAAATGTATAATAATATAAAAAAAAAAATATGTAGTCGCTGCAGCTCGACAACAGAGGTCATTAGCGTCTTGGGAGGATGAATATTGATAATTTGGAATGTCTAGGTTCGTTTTTTTAACGTTCCCATCGAAGACTGATTTAAATATGGTTTGTTTAAAGGCAACAAGTCATCAGATAATTACGCAACGGGGAATGTCTTTAAAACGCAATATTTTCGTCAGCACTCAGCCTTTTCATAAAGTGTTAAACTGCAGATCTGTCTAATAAATTCACTCGAAACTAAGTAGTGCTGTTGTTTCCATTTATTTTTTTTAAATTTTTTGTAAAGATTGAAGACGCGAGACGTCCACGAAAAAATGTAACCGAAGTACGCAGGAAAACGTAAAAAAAATATTACATATCTGTGGGTTACATGACAAAGTGACATATCTGAAACTGGTAATTATTTAACGTTTTTCCTTGTACACTTCGTGTATTTTTGAAAATAAATATATGTAAATTAATGATTTATACGGCTGAATTGCAAATGAAAATTTTTCGTTGGAAAGCAGTCAATTATATAATTGATTCGAAACATATTGGAAAAAATCATTTCACCAACCATAGTTCGTTCTAGCGAGAGCTCATCATGAAAGTGTCACGGTTGAGTAAATGTACGCTCATTCCGCCGCGAAAGTGGAAAGGTTCAGGTTAGAGTCCTGACTGTGACTATGATGGTTGGTAAAATGATTTTTTCCAATATGTTTCGAATCAATTATATAATTGGTTGCTTTCCAACGAAAAATGTTCATAAATATAATATATTCTATTCTATTAAGATAAAAAAAATGCAAAGGGATCTCTGATCTGTTATTTCATTTCCTTACGAAAATATATAATTTGAACGAAACTCTAAAATCTGAAAATTTTAGTTTTGTCCAAATTGATGCATAGGTACCTATTACCATTCTGTAAAATAAAAATGTATTAAAAAATGTCATCCAAGTTATATTGATAATAATTATTGTGGAATTGAGGATCACTATATATAACAGCGCTTTAGGCCTTAAAGGCCCATGGCTTCAATTTTTTTCACTATTTTTTCCATTCTTTCCTATCATTTGCTTTTCCTTTCCAGTCCTGTATTCCAAGTTTTTTTATATCATCCTGTACGGCTTCCAACCATTTCTTTTTTGGTCTTCCTCTTCTTTTTATTCCTCCTTCTCCGCCTAAGAGCGCCTTTTTCGCATGTCTTTGTTCTGACATTCTGTACACATGTCCTAACCACCTTGCTCTTTGCTCTTTCACTATTTGTATGATACTTGGATATTTATACAATTCTGTAACTTCCCTATTTGTCCTGCATCTCCACTGTCCGTCGTTTTCTTTAACTCCTCCATAAATTTTCCGTAATATTGTCCTTTCCCATCTTTCTAGTTCACTATACATATTACAAAACAAAGTTCCCCGCCGCGTCTGTCTGTCTGTCTATGGCCGATTTTCCCCGTAACTACTGAACGGATTTTTTTCCGGTGTTCACGATTAGATATAGATTGATTCACGGCAAAGGTTTAGATGTATATAATTGAAACTGGTCGGCCTGGCTTCGTCCGGATGAAAATCGGGGATAATCTCAGAAATTACTGAACTGATTTCAAATAAATTATAAATTCATAGCATCCGAGCGAAGCCGAGCCGGGCTCTGATTCTTATCTGGTAAATTGGTTCCATGCGTCTTGATCCCCGAACAAAATATCACCGACAAAATATCCCCGGACAAAATATTCCCATGACAAAATATCCCCAAGATAAAATATCCCCGAACGAAATATCCTAACGACAAAATATCTCCAATTAAAAAAGACAAAAAACAAATATTGATAGAAACAAATTAAATGAGAACAAGTTAATTATTAACAATTAATATTTATTGAAAAATAAATTCGACCCGATGCGTTTGATACTAAGTCTATTTATAGAAAAAATAACGCTGAATTGAGGAAACGATTTAATTTGGGGAGCTTGTTTTTCAGGAAAATCGTGGAAATTTTAAATAGTTGAGGGAACGATTTAAATAATTGAGGGAACGATTTAATTTGGGTGCTTTTTTCAGAGATTAAATCGTGGCGATTTTGATTAATTGAGGGAACTATTAAAATAATTGAGGGAACGATTTAATTTGGGGAACTTGTTTTTCAGGGAAATCGTGGTAAAATTGTAAAAATAGTGGAGGGAACGATATATTGTGAATACATTTAATACGAGGATATTTTGCATATAGATATTTTATACAGGTTTATTTTGTCATGGGGGACATTTCGTCCGGGGATATTTTATCATGGGAATATTTTGTCATTGGAATATTTTGTCCGGGAATATTTTGTCAGGGATATTTTGCCGGGGATATTTTGTTCGGGGATCAAGACGCCTGATACCGGTAAATTAATGAAATTTTCAAAAATAATCATAAATCCTGGTCTTAAATAAATGCAGATAAAAATACGTGAGCCACTTTATGCCGTGACTACAGAAATAATAACATTAATATTAATAAAAGAGGCAGGCGAGCGCCGTATAGTTACAATATCATCATCATCTCATTCACTGTGCAACTAAATAACTCGAGTTTGTATTGTTTTTTGTGGCATGTCTACGTTTAAATATAAACCATTGCACTGTGACAAAAAAAAACGTGTACATCAGTATTTACAGACATGGCTTAATCCGACCTGCCATTTCATTTGTTAAGATCACTTACTATGTACATCCTATTTATTCTCTTCATAATAACTATGGCATATAATTATAGGTATATGTAACTGTTATGTTGTAATACGGTACTTTTTTCTTGCTATATTTTAAATCGGACTTAAAATAAAATTTTAATAAATCAACTGACGAAAATTGATAATTTAAACTAAACAATATCTGGATGACCGAGCTTTGCTCGAATGAGTTCAAAAAAAATAGTACTTAAAGTTCCCATTTCATCAAAATCGTTAATCGTTTTTAAGGAAAAAAATTACATACCTATATAAGTAGATTATTAACTTCCCACTGGAAGTTATTGTAATGGGTCCGAAAATCGAAATCAAAAAGGAAAAAAAATTTTTATATTTCAAGGTCACTACACTATTTTTACACTACTTTTAGAAAGATGTCTGTGTGTGTGTGTGTGTGTGTGTACGTACGTACGTACGTACGTACGTACGTATGTGTCCATTTCTTTCTAAGACGAAATCTCGAGAACGAAAAATGATATCGACTACGTTGGGGTGCCAATCGACGCGTATTAACGTAAATATGATCTGAAAGGAATTTTTTTAAAATCGGTTCAGCCGTTCTTTTTTCTTAACCAAATAACCTCCAAAAAAGTAGATTTTACGCAATATCTCGCGAATAAAAAATTATATCGACTTCGTAAGGGTGTCAATCGAGGCGTGTTAACGTCATTTTGATCCGACATAAATTTTATAAAAATCGGTTCAGCCGTTTTTTTTTTTTTTTTTTTTTTTTTTTAATTATTGATGTTTTAATGATTAAAATGATTCCTTTTCTGTGTAATATCTAATTTAATTATTATTATTAAATATTTATCAAACTGGGAAGTTCGTCGTGTGGACCTCAAGGGTCGCACTTTAGTTCTAATAAACGACCCACCTCACGGCTTGTATTATTATACTTCCGTATACGTCATACTACATAACGTATGTACCTACATTTTTTCAAATAATTACTGATTATTTTAATAAGTTAAAGATTGACTGTCAGAGTAATTTGACATAAATAATGAAAATAGTTTGTTTTTTCCAAAGCCTACTCACCATACGACACTGTTTTATAACGTTAAAAAAACTGTTTTTTAAAATGATAAAATCGATAAGAAAACGAATTTTTCCAGGGATGAGACCTAGCTAGACCGATTTTTTGCCCCCCAAAACCCTTTTTCAGTAAATTTCATCCAAATCGTTAGCACCGTTTTCGAGAAAATATTTATATAGGTACATATGTACATATTATATGCAAGATTTGCTCGTTTAATAATATAGGGATAATCTTTCCATCGCAAACTTCTGTCTGAGGCAAGGAGGAAAATGTTTTCCAAGGCACCTCTTTCTCTTGCAGCCGGCAGGAGTGTGCTTACTTTTTATTGAGTTTCTAAATTTTTTTTTACTATTTACGCGAAAATTTACGATTTTATAAAATGATGGCAATCACAATTGTATAAACATATCAAAATAAATTTACTATAAAGGCCACCAATTGCAAGAATTATTTGGGTTTGGTAGCAATTCATATTTTCAAATTATTTTTATTTATAAATTTAAATTCCAATTCACTAGGGCAGGCCAAAAGGCAGTGTCGCTTGGAGTCATGAAGGCGTGGACTAGCTATATTTTTTCAGGGACCCGAAAGAGAGACTCGAGTAATTTGTTGGGATTCGGAAATGGGAAGGCTCGAGCCTTCTCAAGCTCCGGGGGCCCTCAGGGGGTCATGAAATCAAAAGCATTTCGTATGATTCCATGCAAAAGTGGTCAACTTAGGCAGGTGATCAGATAACAAGGATGACCAACGACCAACTGTTTTTGCGGGAGTGTATTTTAAAGTCAGAGAAACATCTCGTGGATGCTCGAGTACGAGACTCTGGGGAATAGCATGAGCTTATATCGTTAACACAACACATGTTAGGTTCCCCCTCATGACAACACCACAATCACGGCCGTAACACAAATTATTATTATCAATTTTGAAAACGATTCCTGTCTTCAATACAGTTCGTTCATTTTATTAATGAACAGGTTTTTATTTTTAACCGACTTTAAAAAAAAGGAGAGAGTTTCTCAAGTCGACGCGTATAGTATATATTTTTTTTATTCCTTTTTTTCTTTTTTTATGTATGATCACGCATAACTTTTTACAGAGTAGTCCAATTTTGATGATTCTTGTTTTATTGAATAGGGTATACCTCGAAGTTAGTCTTATATAAATTTTATTTAAATCGGTTCATTAGTTCGGCTGATTTTAATAAAAACAATTCTGGATTTGGTGATGATACACAAAAGAAAATAATATAATAATGAATAATGATCCGTTTTTAAGGACAGCGGATTTTGTTTTGAATAAAAAAGTATGTTATATTTTGAAAATATATTTAATTTAAAGTTGCACTCTTTTGGAAACATTATAGTAGATTGTATTTCTAGTGTCGTAATGGGGTTTATTACTGACGAGTTGTGACAGTATGTAAAAACGAACGATACCGACTTTTTATAGTCACACGAGTCATAATATCATTATGCATGAGAGATATAATATGCGGTATTTTTTGCCATACGTACTACAAAATACCTACTTAACACTCCATTTTCAGTATTTTCAAAAAAATTTTGATATTTGCGTCGCCATCTTTACATTAAAAGCAGGCAATGATACTGTAATAGCAGGCGGATAGCCTCAGTTCCCGGGTTCTAGCCCGAGAGCTGGTAAAAGTGTCAATTGAATTTTCAATTTATTATTAAAAAAAAAAATAATGAATTGAAAATATGAATAGGTGCTAGGCCCAAATAACCTCAGCTGTTGGTGGTCTTTAAAACACAATTTTAGCAGACGGATAAAGCGAATAAACATAAGTTACTACGGCAACCGTTTACTTTCCGCACTAGTTATGTATTGAAAACACTTTCTGCACGCCTGATGCCTACAGTTAAATGACCCTTAATACATGCATAGAAACTAGCTATTTTGTAGTGGGTATGGCAAAAAAGTATTTTTTGTTCTTAACAATTATAAACAGTTGTGCGATTAAAAATTAATTGTATGCGCCGGCCCTAAGTGTTTGGACTATATTTAAAACAAAATCTCTGTCAAACACGAAATGGGACCGACGCTAATGACCTCCGTTGTTGAGCGTCTATAATTTACAATTCATTCGAAATGGGACCGGCAACGCTGCGGGTTTAACAGCTAGTGAGCTAGCACTATTAAAATATAAACGTGCCGTAATAACATTATGTAGTTTCGGTAGCTTTGTTAAGTAGCTGTCGTGTCAGAGAAGGATGCGAAGGTCACTCATTCCTTGTTGGGGTCAAATCACAGATGACGCAAATATCAATTAACTGTTAAAGAATGCACGAACAACCGGTGTTGCCATATTTTTCATTCTCCTACAGTTGACTCTATCAGATTACACATAAATAATATAGGTATACAGTTGATTATTTATATATGCCTGTATTTATGAGTCAATTATGCATTAAAGCCCTTAACAAAATTTTGTTTTAAAATTAATTTCCTCAGAACACCTCATGCTTTAGAATATACGGTATATAAGGCAAAAGAATAAAATTTTATACTTTACTAGACTCATAATTTGTTGTCGAAAAGTTGATCATTCAAGGGTTTAGCAAATATTGTCATTCTATTTTTTTTGATTAAGGTATACCTTCTCACAATTAGTAGCATTAGTCAAATAAAATAAGATCATGCATCTAATTAGCCCGTCTCTCATTTTAAAGTTTTTGGACTAAAATATCCGATATCTAAAAACGAGGTAAAAAAGTGTAACCAGACCTGGCAACACCGCTCAAAATTGTTCGCCTGTATTACCGTACAAGATCGACAAATTTTATCCATTTTTATCGACATTTTTTCTCATTAGGAATTATTGGCCGCAATAGAAAACCACATACCAATGAAGACTACTTTTTTCAATGTTATATTGAAAAACATTTGAAAACCCTGTTATCTAATGCATGAACCTATTTTCGGTGTTATGAATGAAATATGGTTACTTATGGTAACGAAGTAAATAAATATTGTATCGAGTCCAATGTTTTATTATGAGATGTCCAGTGAATTTAAGGTGTCTGACATTAATTCAATAAAAGTCTAAAACCATGCATGTGTTGAATAAATTATAGTGTGCAACCGTGTGCTAAATCTTTATGCACGGTGTTTTCAGCATGAGTAGTAGGCGAGCGCAAACGAGCCGCACACGACTCACGAGTGCTGAAAACATACCTATACGCATAAAGATATATTAAGCACACTTGTTACACAATATAACTTATACACTATATACACTAGATCGCAATTCCCCGATACTAGATCGCAATTCCCCGACAATAGATCGCAGTTTCCCGACACTAGATCGCAATTCCCCGACACTAGATCGCAAATCCCCGACGCTAAGTCAGATATTATGATTTAGGTTACGGCAAATTTTAAATTCTTCAATAAAAATTATTATAAACGCTCAGATCTTCTAAACTAAAAGAGATAGAAGAGCGTGGGTGGTCGAAATCGATTCAGCGTTATTTTTTCTATAAGTATACTTAATATTAAATAGATCGGAGCAAATTTATTTTTCTAGAATTTTGCGATTTTTTTCCAAAGAGAGGGGTCTTCTTACTTTTGCAATTTTTAATAAACCTCAAAAATCTCTCTGATACAGTATATTATACTATTCTCACGTGTCTATAATGTGTTATCGAATGAATTGTAAATTATAGACAGTATAATAATGTGTTATCTATGAAGAGCGGGGAATACGGGCTAATAATCTATTAGGTTAATCAGTTATCATCATGCTATATTATTATTGCGATACGTTAGATTAATCTAATAATAATTATTATTATCTTTCTACGTATTATTATAAAATTACATTAATATGTTTATTACAGGTATGCGAGATTGCCAACGAATATAAATTATTGAAATTTATTTAATCAAACATTAAAGAAACATAATTAAGTAGCTTTACGTACAGCGTCTCTATATACCTTTCTTTCTCTTACGTAAGGCGATATAAATAATATCTCTGGTTGAAAGGCAAAACCGGGTACGTCGAATTTTTTATATTTTTCGAAGTAAAACTTCTTAACGCCACAAAATATAGATTAAAGCGACTCTCAGACGATCAGTAGTACTGTCAGTATTCGATCAGTAGTATTGTCAGTTTTCGATCAGTATCCTTCAATAAAGTAACTCCGCCCTCAATACTGATAGAAATTACAGAATACTTTCAGGTTGCTGAAAGTATTTCAGCATGACAGTACATCAATACTCTCACATGATCAGTATTACTGTCAGTATTGTAAAATACTGACAGTATAATACTACTGATCGTAACAAACATGGCGGCCAAACACTGGATGGATTGGGAATATTATTCACTTCTTCTTCTTACATAATATAAAATGAGAACTAAATAAATAATCAAACATTATCAAATCATTAATAAATAAATAATATTTATTTAGTTCTGCCGATTGGCTTCACGGGCTTGAGAATGGCCGAGCGTGTAGCGGTGCTGTTGTTTACATGGCGTTGCTATGGTATTAGCCCGAGAGCTGCAGTGAAAGTGTTAATTGGATTTTCAATTTATTATTAAAAAAAAATAATGAATTGAAAATATGAATTGATGCTAGGCCCAAATAACCTTAGCTGTTGGCGGTCTTTAAAACACAATTTTTTTTACTGGCTTCACTTTTAAACGTTGGTAGCACCTCGCTATTACCTTGAGTGTACGGAACACTAAAAAAAAACTTTTTAACAAAAAAAAAACCTCCTTCAAAAAGGCACTAAAAAGAGGAAAATAATGAAATTTTGAGGTCTGTGCCAATTAAAATATGAAGTTGGTTAAAAAGAAGATATTAATCACTATACTATACTTTTTAACCGACTTCATATTTTAATTGGCACAGACCTCAAAATTTCATTATTTAATCGAGAGAGGCGGGGCAAAACCACCCGAACTAGCCTAACCTAAAAAAAACAAAATTATTCACAATTGATTTAATAATTCACTTTAATTTATTATTAATTCGACTTGGAAGTTTACTTTAAAAAATATTTTATTCAGCACATGCACGCTTTTAGTGTTTTTCGTGTCTGTAATGCAGATATTAAACGGCCGTCTATTGACTGATGATGTCATGATCCATTATGAAACGCTTTTCGATTAAAATATGAAGTTTGTTAAAAAGAAGATATTAATCACTATACTATACTTTTTAACCGACTTCATATTTTAATTAACACAGACCTCAAAATTTCATTATTTTCCTCTTTTTAGTGCCTTTTTGAAGGAGACTTTTTTTTGTTAAAAAGTTTTTTATTTTTTACTTTTTAGTGTCAAAAAGTAACATTTACCTTAAAGAATCACACGCCGTTACTTACTTTTATTAAAATCAGCCGAACTACTGAACCGATTTTGATGAAATTTCTATGGGACCAATCTGAAAGTATATTCTTTCAAATAAAAAAAAAATTTCAAAATCGGTTCATAAACGACGAAGTTATCCGCGAACATACATAAAACATAAAAAAATATATACGGTCGAATTGAGAAACCTCCTTTTTTTTGAAGTCGGTTAAAAATACGAAAAATTTGACATAAACGCTTTGGCCTTTTGGCCAGAGATATTACAGCTTGGCTCCGACATTAAAATATAAAGTTTCGACCACCGCGTCAGAGAAAAATAATTTACGGTCGTCATAAAATATGTAAAATTAGTTTAATGATACTTTTTATCGGAATAGTACATACGTTAAAATCTAGCCTTATTTTATTTTCGTTAAGTTTATTATATTTGCATCGCATAATCACGAACAAGAATGGCTGTTAAAAACTTGTAATGTGTTATTTATAACCATATCAAATGGTTAATGAAAAACCAACAGCTAAACATTGTAAAATATAATAGACGATGTACAGTACTTAAGTTCTAGACAGTGTGTTCACAACAGAATGTCTCACTAATGGAGCGACGGACAAGGCCGGATCCAGCAGGGCCGGCACGTGCGCCTGGTCGGACAGGCGAGCGCCTTAGTCTGAGGCTACACTAGATCCGTGTCAGACCAGATCCGATCAGATCAGACCAGACCAGACCAGACCAAATCAGACACTTCAGACGAAGTGGCTACATAGGGAGTGGATAATATCCGACGGACAGTTTTTCTTTGTTGAACAATAATAATTTTTGATGTGCAAATTTTTGAATATTTGGATATTTAAATATTTGTCATAGACTGTAGTTAGCTTCTTTCCGGATTCAAATGAAAATCAAAATGCACTGTTTTTATTATTTTTTATCGTTGTTCAACAATAACATTTATTATACATTTATACAACTGTTCTTTGTTTTTGGCGTCCCTGAGTCCTGACCCCTGTCATGAGTATCGGCTGTCGCCAATTATTACTCATTGCTGTGTTTACGTTTTGATTTCAATATGCGATTTATGATTTAGATTTTGGGAAACTTGTGAGGGCCGTGACTTGACAGACTTCAGGATCTTTGTCAAAAATCCAAAAAACAGCTAAATTTTAATTAATTTTAACTATTCGAATAGAAGTTTAAATGAATATTCGAATACTTTAATTTGAAAAATACCGAGCCCTATTATAAACAACAAACAAAACAAACAAACTTCAACAATGCGTTGAAACCGATCAGAGTTAATTTACTTTCATTTTATGGACTACTCATAGATTAATTAATAAATAAATTATATTTTCAAATCATACCTGAAAGATTCATTTTTTCGCCAATATCTCTCCACAAAAGACCTTTCACGTCTCTGTTGTGGTATCTTTTGTCTCTTTGGTCCCAAATAGGAGGCTTTTCACGTACAAGATCAATTAAAAGTGATTTGTCCATACTCACAATTGATATTCAAACACGTTTTTAAAAAATAATACAATACAATAAGACAATCTGGTAATAATAGCTAGCATACACAACACTGTTTGTTGAAAACTGTCAAATGTACGGCCGTAGTCTGACGAAAATTTCAAACACGTTTGATATCATCCGACGGTCGGAACGTGTCTGTTGTAATCTGACATATTCTGGTGCGGTCTGGAGTGAACACTGTAGCCACTTCATAAGGTTACTGGTGTTTGTTCACATCCGACAATACGGATCTGATCTGGTCTGATCTGATCTGGTCTGAAACGGCGCCAATGTAGCCTCAGCCTTACGGCGCCATATTTTTAGGGCGGCATATTTTTGTAGCAGCGAATTTTTCGTGCGGTATTCTACTTTTTAAAAATGATTATATTGTTCCAGTTTTCACCGATTCTTAGTTCTACCTTCTACTACTAGATAAAAGATGTCGCATGTCGCCCAGCCGCTCGGCGCAAATACCATAAGTTGTAAAGGGGGTATTTACAAATTACAGGCAGCCAGGCACGTTTATTCGTGCACTGTGTACGTATAGAATTACATTTGTTTTTTATTTGTTAAGTAAATAAAATATATCATCGGTTTATTAATTTTTTTGAAATGTGGGGGGGGGGGGCAAAAGTTGTATTCGCCTTAGGCGGCATATTTTGACGCGCCAGCCCTGGGATCCAGGATTTAATCGAGAGAGGGGGGGGAATCAGTCAGTGTAGATTGTACTGTGACAGTGTTGAACAGCGAAATAAATCTGATATAAATACCGTGACATAAATAATTACAAATAAATAATCCTTGTTTATATAGTTATTTGTTAAGTGTTATTTAAGTTATCTACTTTATTTTCGAATTTTTATGAATGGCCAAAAGTGAAGAAAATCCATGGCCAAAAGTAGCAACAAGTGGCCAAAAGTGGGGTATTTTGTCATTTAAAAAATATTAATTTGTAACTCTTTTAATTTTTATTGAATTTTTAAATACTATTTTTTTCCTGAAAGAGGACACTTAAAAGTGTAGACGTAATTTATCAAAATAATTTTCATTAAGCCGTACATTTTTTTCTAATAGGAAAACAACAGAAAAATTCTTAAGGTGGCCATGAGTGGTCCCTCTGCCCTAGTTCAATAATTATTGTTTAAGTTTTTTTATTGTTAGAATTGACTTTTCGTTGTTGCATTTATTGTTATTTTTTTTTAATTATTGTAAATAAATATTTATTCCGCCAACTCAGAAAACAGTTTTGTAACAATATCATTTCGATTATTATTTGAACGCACTGTACCTGATCTAACATATAAATTAAACAGCGCAATGCACAGCGTTTCTTATAAGAAATATTCTAATAATGTGAACCATCCACCATTTAAATTACCATTAAAATAAAATTTATTTTTAAATTTTGAAACAAAATATCTGTATATAGATGTAAACAGTAGGCATATTTGACAATAAAGAATGATCGGTCGACAGCTGCTTTTGTTTCACGTTCAGTTGTCATTGTTTTCTTTGTCTGTATGTGTGTGTGTGTCAGGCAGATGCACGAAGGACAACACGACAAGCATCCAGCCAGCAGCGGGCGCTTCGGTTTGCAGGAAGACGCGAGAGCTGCCGCCACCCCGGAAGGACGGCAGCGCTTCTCCAAAGGACACGTTGTCACGTCTAACAGCGTCTATTTATATTTTTAACGTTTGTTGTGCGTCTGTTAAGGTATTTTTTGAGACGAGTAACTTTTTACGCAGTTATAATATCTGCAGATATAGCAATGCAATATCCTTGTGTGATTATACAGTGAGTTGCTCTTAATAGTCAACCGTTGCTATGGAAAAATATTTAGAGGACAGTGTAGTGTAACGGATAGCGTAGCCGACCTTTGGATCACACTGTCGTGGGTTCGAATCCCACCTCCGCTCATGGATGTTTTGTGATGTCATTTAGTTTTAAGGAAGTTGCTTTTTAATGTTATTAAGACGCTAATGACCTAAGTTGTCGACGCGTCTATAATCTACAATAAATAAATAAATGGAAAAATATTTAAAAAATTTACTGTACTATTTTTGAAGTGAAAACTTCCTAGCACTCTTTGCCCGGGTACTGAAAAAATGTGAAGCGTTTGAAACTACTTCCGTAAGAATTTGCAACCCGATAGTAAGAATTCGCAACATTATACTTATACCATAAAAACGACCTTTTACACATTTCCACCCATAGCGCAGTTGGTTTAGTCTTTGCGTTCTATGCATAGGAACCTGGGTTCGAGACCTGATGGCAGCGTAGAATTTTTGGCGTTTTTTTCTAAATTCTACATGATATTTATTTATATATTTTTTTATTTTTATTATATTATTTCTTTGACAATAATTATAATTTTTTTGAAACCAAGGTGGAATTAATTAAAAATACAATTTTAGTATTTCAGTAATAAATTATTTTTAGTTCATAAATGCGCTATAATAATAGATGATACAAAAAATTAGAAAATCTGAAGTTTTCACTTCTGTCATGTGGTCATAAGCACACACCCATTATTAAGTAGTAAGAGTGGTTCTGAGTTGCTCTTAATAGTCAACCGGTTGCTATGGAAAAATGTTTAAAAAATTCCCTGTGCTATTTTTTCTATGTACTCCACTAAATATTTACATTAGATCTTATGGCCATAGCTCACTACAAAATTGAAAATGTTCTCAATGTTATTTTCCCTATGTATACCTCGCCGTAAGACTCACTGTATACAGGATGTATCACAGGAAACCGAACATAGGGAAAAGTACACAGTACAAATTAGTTAAGATCGAAGATTGCTTTGCCCTCTATTTCATGTAAAAAACCATGATAATTAATTTAGTTAAGTTAGCTATGTGTATTCTATCTTTGTCACGCTACTCATTTTGCTATGTTTTCCTTGTTGCACTCATTACTTTTCTATGTATTCAATCCTGTGATACACCCTGTATATCTGCAAATATTCTCAATTTTTTAAATTTTCGGAAATTTTACATCACTATATTATAGTGCTGAGTGCGGTAGTATTGAGATAATGCGCTACACGTTGCTGAGTGCTGACAGTAGCCGGTAGTGCTGCTGACGGAATGTAAGGAATGCACGCCACCTTACATGGAGTTTAGTTCCCATGGACGGACGGACCTCTACCGATAGCACAACAAACCATATACATAACGTATAGGAAGATTCTGTTATAGTAGATGAACTCGAAACTGACTTGAATCGTCAATAACATTGATCTGTTTTTGCTATACCCACTATAAAATAGCTGATTTACATGCATGTTAAGTGACTTTTGTGAAATTGTGTTTTAAAGACCACCAACAGCTAAGGTTATTTGGGTCTAGCACCAATTCATATTTTCAATTCATTATTTTTTTTTAATAATAAATTGAAAATCCAATTGACACTTTTACCAGCTCTCGGGCTAGAACCCGGGAACTGGGGACTTGTAATAGAGGAACCATAGAAACACCATGTAAACAACAGCATTGCTACAAGCTCGGCTATTTTCAAGCTCTTTAAATAACTTTTGACAGGCCGGTGTACGGGAAAGCATTTTCCCTACACTAGTGTGGGAATACAAATCATTTCCATAGTGATTTATGTTTATGCGCCCTAATCCACCCGCCATTATACCTACAGACAGCTACTCTCGGTCTACTATAGGACTCAAATTAGTTGGCGACGCAAATTAACTGTCAAACATTTTTGAAAATACTGAAAATGAAGAGAAAAAAAATAATATAAAAGTGGATAAATTTCTTTCCATGACAACGAACACAATTAATTGTGTTTAACGGTATTCACGTCATCAGCTGTCTGTATTCTGTACCCGCGATACAGACATACGAATTTTTAACGAGTGATAACAGTATAAATCAGGTATCATACAAAAATCTACCCGAAAACCCCCCAAAATACAGACAGAGGTCCAGTCAAAACTTCATTTATTATACTATTGATATTTTCAAGTCAACTACTATACGCGGAGACTACGCTAGTTGGACCATAGTAATAATTAGTGTTGCTAATTTATTAATCGACGTTGTTTTCCGTCGTTAATTAATAGCAATCATTCCGATATTTACAATCGATCGACAAATTACGCTATCGAGTTTTAGGTCTATATAGCGACGTGTTGATGTTTGGCCGATGTTATTATTGGAAAACACTAACAAGAGTAACTATATAGATGGTTATTTTTATCCAGAAACAGTAGTAAATTTCAAATTTAATTATCCAGAAATAATTACAAGACAAATTACGCAATCGAGTTTTAGGTCTATATAGCGACGTGTTGATGTTTGGCCGATATTATTATTGGAAAACACTAACAAGAGTAACTATATAGATGGTTATTTTTATCCAGAAACAGTAGGAAATTTCAAATTCAATTATCCAGAAATAATTACGACAAGACAAATTACGCAATCGAGTTTTAGGTCTATATAGCGACGTGTTGATGTTTGGCCGATGTTATTATTGGAAAACACTAACAAGAGTAACTATATAGATAGTTATTTTTATCCAGAAACAGTAGTAAATTTCAAATTTAATTATCCAGAAATAATAATTACAAGACAAATTACGCAATCGAGTTTTAGGTCTATATAGCGACGTGTTGATGTTTGGCCGATATTATTATTGGAAAACACTAACAAGAGTAACTATATAGATGGTTATTTTTATCCAGAAACAGTAGGAAATTTCAAATTTAATTATCCAGAAATAATAATTACAAGACAAATTACGCAATCGAGTTTTAGGTCTATATAGCGACGTGTTGATGTTTGGCCGATATTATTATTGGAAAACACTAACAAGAGTAACTATATAGATGGTTATTTTTATCCAGAAACAGTAGTAAATTTCAAATTTAATTATCCAGAAATAATAATTACAAGACAAATTACGCAATCGAGTTTTAGGTCTATATAGCGACGTGTTGATGTTTGGCCGATATTATTATTGGAAAACACTAACAAGAGTAACTATATAGATGGTTATTTTTATCCAGAAACAGTAGTAAATTTCAAATTCAATTATCCAGAAATAATTACGACAAGACAAATTACGCAATCGAGTTTTAGGTCTATATAGCGACGTGTTGATGTTTGGCCGATGTTATTATTGGAAAACACTAACAAGAGTAACTATATAGATGGTTATTTTTATCCAGAAACAGTAGTAAATTTCAAATTCAATTATCCAGAAATAATTACGACAAGACAAATTACGCAATCGAGTTTTAGGTCTATATAGCGACGTGTTGATGTTTGGCCGATGTTATTATTGGAAAACACTAACAAGAGTAACTATATAGATGGTTATTTTTATCCAGAAACAGTAGTAAATTTCAAATTCAATTATCCAGAAATAATTACGACAAGACAAATTACGCAATCGAGTTTTAGGTCTATATAGCGACGTGTTGATGTTTGGCCGATGTTATTATTGGAAAACACTAACAAGAGTAACTATATAGATGGTTATTTTTATCCAGAAACAGTAGTAAATTTCAAATTCAATTATCCAGAAATAATTACGACAAGACAAATTACGCAATCGAGTTTTAGGTCTATATAGCGACGTGTTGATGTTTGGCCGATGTTATTATTGGAAAACACTAACAAGAGTAACTATATAGATGGTTATTTTTATCCAGAAACAGTAGTAAATTTCAAATTCAATTATCCAGAAATAATTACGACAAGACAAATTACGCAATCGAGTTTTAGGTCTATATAGCGACGTGTTGATGTTTGGCCGATGTTATTATTGGAAAACACTAACAAGAGTAACTATATAGATGGTTATTTTTATCCAGAAACAGTAGTAAATTTCAAATTTAATTATCCAGAAATAATTACAAGACAAATTACGTAATCGAGTTTTAGGTCTATATAACGACGTGTTGATGTTTGGCCGATGTTATTATTGGAAAACGCTAACAAGAGTAACTATATAGATGGTTATTTTTATTCAGAAACAGTAGTAAATTTCAAATTTAATTATCTAGAAATAATTACAAGACAAATTACGCAATCGAGTTTTAGGTCTATATAGCGACGTGTTGATGTTTGGCCGATGTTATTATTGGAAAACACTAACAAGAGTAACTATATAGATGGTTATTTTTAACCAGAAACAGTAGTAAATTTCAAATTCAATTATCCAGAAATAATTACGACAAGACAAACATCTATTTTATCTTATATAGTTTTAACGACTCGAACTTACATTGTATAATCTGGTACGGCATCTACAAAAGTATTAATAATAATCAATTATTCAGAAAACTTTACCCTAAACAATAATGATTACGTTCTGGGCTTATAAAAGTAGCGTAAGGAGTGCACTGAACAAGCCCATGTCCGACTGGCGACTATATACAGCTTTGAAATATACGACTTGAATATAACGATTAATTAATTGTAGATTATAGATGCGTCGACAACTTAGGTCATTAGCGTCTTCAACACAACAAATGATCCATTTATGTATTAGAATCCGCCAGCCGGCATACACAAACCGACAGGTACGAGCTCGGGTTCCTGGGAGCGCTAATTCCCAAAGAACATTGGAATGCAATTTGCGATAACAACCACATTCCAATGTCCCCCCTGGGGGGTAGAATATAACGAGAGCGAGCAAAAAAAAAGAAGTGCGTGTGCAGTGTTTATGACTACACGACAGAAGTGAAAACATCTGATTTTCTACTTTTAAAAAATATATATCTATGTTTAGCGCACCTATATGAACTAGAAATAACTTATTACCAACACACTACAAAAACCTATTTCAATTAAATTTTAGTGTCATCTATTAGCGCACTTATGAACTATAAAAAACTTATTACCAGCATACAACAGATACCTTTTCGTGCTTGAGCCGAGTAAACCCGATTCAGCGTCACCGACCCGAAGCGTGACGGTTTACTTTCGTTCACTACTCAGGCAAAGTGCGCCTAAGGATGTTTACACTTAAAAAATGAAATTGAATTTCGGTCCTTCAAATGAAGTTAAAAACTCACATGAAGATAAAAAAATGGGTGTGTGCTTATGAGTTATGACCACACGACAGAAGTGAAAACTTCAGATTTTTAGTGTATTTGCCATAATATGGCACATACACTATTGGCGTCGGTCGGATGGCGGGACCTAGGGGTCGGACCAAAATTTCTCAACGTTTCATACCCTCCTGAACAGTTTTTTAATTTTTGGTGTCATCTATTATAACGCATTTATGAACTAAAAATAATTTATTACTAAAATACTAAAATTGTATTTTTAATTAATTCCACCTTGGTTTAATAAAAAATTATAATTATTGTCAAAAAAAGAATATAACAAAAATAAAAAAAATATAAAAAAATATCATGTAGAATTTAGAAAAAAAGAAACGCCAATAATTCTACGCTGCCGTCTCGAACCCAGGTTCCTATGCATAGAACGCAAAGACGTAACCAGTTGCGCTATGGGTGGAAGTGTGTAGACGGCCGTTTTTATGATATAAGTATGTTGCGAATTCTTACGGAAGTAGTTGCGAACGCTTTACATTTTTTCAGTACCCAGGCAAAGAGTGCCTAACGCGCCTAAGGAAGTTTTCACTTCAAAAAAGATTGTCGTTCATTTTTTGCCATGCTAAATTACTGCGACCATAAAATCGGACATACGAGAGTTTCCCGCATCGAGACAGCTATAATATGCATGTGTATTTCTTTTTTTATCTCACTCTATACTACTGTTTTAAAACTCTAACATCTGCCTTGGCATGTGTCATTGTCAACGGAAGATCGTTATCACAGACGCACATTGGTATATTCTATCTCTGTCCGATCAATGGTGTGCTACCGCGCAATGACAGTGAACCGATGTCTGTGATAGAACGACAACAAGGTATAAAATTTTATCAGTGACCAATCGAAAGAAAGATTTACTGTCGGCCAAAGGAATGTTTGTAATTGGTCGCTACAAGCCGACACACCAAACCGGGTTTGTAACATTCACCACAGACAAACTGTGGTTGATTCAGCGTATTGGACTTTTGAACGCTTTCATCTACTTTTTTACTTCCCACCTCTACTATGGTAGGGAAGTACCTACCTAATGGATTTAGTCCGAAAAAAATATTTCGAGATTTTAACAGATCTTCACGTTTTGAGACCCTAGCAATCGTTTAAGATCATTTTCTGACTGATGTCTGTATGTGTGTGTGTATGTGGTCAATTTCCCGCCTTCGATATCGTAAAAATGGAACAACATACGGCCATGCCGATTGTTCTATTGTGTTTATCGGCCTTTAGTTTAGATCTGATTAGATTTTGAGTCAAATCGGTTCAGTGGATCCTGAGATTCAAAAAAACGTTCTCAATGTCACGTATTAACATAGGTAAAAAAAATACAAATGAATTCTAGATGTTATAATATGAAAAAAATGTAAATATTTTTTTTCTCTAAAATGTGCAGTTTTCGAGAAAAAAAATATTTTACTAAAAAAAATAAAAATTGTACGTAAATCAAGGTAACCATGATTTTTGCTATATTAAGCTAGCCATCAGTAGATCACTAAACAAAAAATTCGACTGATGACCAGTCCTATACTTCCCACCTAGTAAATATTTGCAAAAAATAAACACTCTTTTTTTTTTATTCTTTGACTAGGCCCAAATAACCTTAGCTATTGGTGGTCTTTAAAACACAATTTAATTTTTATTCTTTGAAAAAAGCATGGCCCTCTTTTTTGTTTGGTGATCTACTTGATGGCTAACTTAATATAGCAAAAATCATGGTTACCTTGATTTACGTACAATTTTTATTTTTTTTAGTAAAATATTTTTTTTCTCGAAAACTATACATTTTAGAGAAAAAAAATATTTACATTTTTTTCATATTATAACATCTAGAATTCATTTATATTTTTTTTTACCTATGTTAATACGTGACATTGAGGACGTTTTTTTGAATATCTCAGGATCCACTGAACCGATTTGACTCAAAATCTAATCAGATCTAAGTTAAAGGCTGATAAACACAATAGAACAATCGGCATGCCCGTATGTTGTTCCGTTCTTAAGATATCGAAGGCGAAAAATTGACCACATACACACACATACACACACACACACACACATACAGACATCAGTCAGAAAATGATCTTAAACGATTGCTAGGGTCTCAAAACGTGAAAATCTGTTAAAATCTCGAAATATTGTTTTCGGACTGAATCCATTACTTCCCTACCATAGTAGAGGTGGGAAGTAAAAAGAGGGCCATGCTTTTTTTCAAAGAATAAAAAAAGAGTGTTTATTTTTTGCAAATATTTACTAGGTGGGAAGTATAGGACTGGTCATCAGTCGAATTTTTTTGTAGACATGCAGGTAAAAAATTTGCACATAACAGAATTAAAGTACTTTAGATTTCTTCGACACATGCAAATTTTTGAGCTGCTAGCCTTGGTCGTTCTTAAACCACAAGCAGGTACAACTAAGATGGGCTGGGATTAGAGTTGGTTATCGGTCACCGCTGTATTGATATACTGCAAATATATAGATTAATTAGTGTATTTGCCATATGGCACATACACTATTGGCGTCGGTCGGATGGCGGGACCTAGGGGTCGGACCAACATTTCTCAACGTTTCATAGCCTCCTGAACACTTTGGCACCATTTTTGAAAATGTTTATATATATATGTATGTATATATATATTTATATATATATATATATGTGTGTACACGATAACTCTCGACAGACTTAATCGATTGAAACGAAATTTGGTACACACATTGGAACCCATCACCGGAAGAAGCCTATTTAAAATGGGCCTGATCGGACCATTTTCAGGGTTGTATTTAGGGGTTCCAAAAAGTTTTTGGGCCCAAAAATACCGAAAAAATTGTCAGAATTGTTTCAAAATTGAAATTTAACTCTTTAGTAGAGGTTAAAATGTGCTGTTAAAATTTTAATAAAATCGGCCCGACAGGACCGGACTTACAAATTTTATGAAAACACTAGTTTGCGGATAATGCTTTACTTACTGAAGGGTGTATTTAATTTGGTACCGAGGTTGCATTGATAAAAATATTGAAATTAAGAAAAAAAATATTATTTTAAGGGATGTATTAAGGGGTTAAATTTTTTATTTTGTTCAAAAACAAACTTAAGTTCACATAATAATGCCACAATGCCAGTATTAGCAAATACACTATATTGTCGGCAGGGTTTTGGCACTGCGACCCGAGTTTTTGATTATTATCGATGACCATCTCTAGTTGGTATAAGCACTAGATCAATAGAATGTTTTTATCTGGATTTAAGATAGTGTTCCACAAACAATTCTAAATAAAATCGTGGACAAAAGCTAAATTTAGTATCCGGGTATTTTGTATGATAACTAGACAGAAGAACCCATTTTGCAGAATTTTTGTCTGTCTACTTTGAATGGCATGCTTTCAAAAGCTTTCATACTTTAAAGTAATCAAGAGAGAAAATACTTTCAAATGTTTAATTTTATATTAAATAGATTTATACGACTGTTTTGCAATTGAAAATTTTTATTGGAAGAGCAGCCAATTACATAATTGATTCCTGTAAATATCAGAAAAAATCATTTTGACAACCATAGTCACAGTCAGAACTCTAACCTGAACCTTTCCACTATCGCGGCGGAATGAGCTTACAATTACTCAACCGTGACATGATTACCAATCTAACATTCTCCATATATGCAAAGGAATCAATAGAAATCCAATACATGCGAGTGTTATTAATTATAGCTTGGTTGTAAATGTGAATCATCGTAGTAGCGAGAGCTTTAATTTTTCATGTTACTTCCCTATGTCCCAATATTAGGTACTAATCAAAATAGATAAATGAAACGTCAATTTTTTTTCATAAAACGAAGTAACCAGCTGACATAAAGCGCTCTTGCAAGATTATTAAATTCGCTCTCGAGCGGATGAGTTTTATCGATCTTCGATTAAACAGAGAAAGAAAACGAAGCGAGTGGTTTTTTTAAAGCTACTCATCTTTAGTGAGCCGACATTAGACAACGCGCGTTAAAAATTAATGCCGTCGATTTATTTCCATATGGATTTCAAAGAGTTTCCGAAAACCGAAACACATGTGCTTGAGAAGCTGTAATGTATTCGATTTATATTAAACGATTCGATTATAGAGGCGGCAAGCAAACACACACCGTTAACTAGAGTGTATTATTATAGCTAATAACTAATGGCTGATAAGCTACATTTCAGCAGCTCGTGTTATATATTATAACAATTTCCTAATAATAAACAAACTATATACAGGGTGAGTTCGATCACCCGTATCAGTCGTTTTTTTCGAAAACGGTTAGTCGTAGAGAGTTGTGTCAAAAATTTGTATTATAAAAGCCCTAATAAAGAATCGAATGGTGATAATTTTTTTTCCGGGAAGGTCGGCTTCCCTATTAGTTTGCTCCAGAATGTCCAGAACTCCGGAATTATAAATGTAACGATAGGTCGAAAGTGGTATTGTTGAAAAGATCTTTAAAAAATAAGCAAGTTTTGTAGGAAATTTTTTTTCATTACTGCTACCCCTGTAAATTTCTATAAGTATAAATATAAATTATTATATGTTCAAAACTCCGGAATTTTAGAAAGCACGATAGGTTGAAAGTGGTGCTGTTGAAAAGCTCTTTAAAAAATAGGCAAGTTTTGTAGGAAAAATTATTTAATTACTGCCACCCCTGTTAAGTAACAATCGTTTGAAATTATTAAATCAAAATTTCATAATAACGATCGAAGTCGGCATTAAAAATCTAGCAACCTTAGACATTGTCACAAGTGTTCAAACTGTCTTCCATTTACTCTTTAATACATACTACTGAGCTCTTATGGTTACACTGTGAGTGTACTTCTTCAGTGTTTAATGATCGATAGATAGGTAACTAGATTTTAAATGTGGACTTTTAAAAAGTTCGTTATTATGACATTTTAATTTAGTAATTTCAAACAAATATTACTTAACAGGGGTGGCAGTAATAAAAAAAAATCCGTACAAAACTTGCTAATTTTTTGAAGATCTTTTCAACAATACCACTTTCGACCTATCGTTACATTTATAATTCCGGAGTTCTGGACATTCTGGAGCAAACTAATAGGGAAGCCGACCTTCCCGAAAAAAAAAAAATTATCACCATTCGATTCTTTATTAGGGCTTTTATAATACAAATTTTTGACACAACTCTCTACGACTAACCGTTTTCGAAAAAAACGACTGATACGGGTGGTCGAACTCACCCTGTATACAGATTGTAAACGATATAGACCAAGAGCTAGTGACAATTTTTTAGTGTTATTTATTCAAGGCCTTATTTTTGTGAAGATATGTTGAGGGAGGCATATTAAAGTGCCCTGAGTAAGAGATTTTGCTAAATAGCGGTTTGGGAGGGATGCAGACAGCCCCCAACATGTAACAAAAAAAAAATGGTCACACTTATTATTGCTTCAAGGCTGAAATTGTTTGTATAGCTTGTCGGTGACCCAATATAATGCCATTATAATATTTGCAGATCGATTGGTCAGTATTAAAGGGGTGGCAGATCACCCTAAACGTGTCATGTGCCCGACGAAATTTATATTATTAGTTCAAGGTTCAAATTTTAATATGTTGTTACGGCAACTGTTTTAAGCGTAGGTACATTTCATTTTGCAGAACAATCGATATTAACCTTTTCTCTTAGAGGAAAACTGGCTCGATTAGGTGTTTATATCGTTCTGCAAGGAAGTTAATACCGACATTTTGTTCTGCAAATTGAAATGTACGCTTAAAACAGTCGCTGTAACAACATATTAAAATTTGAACCTTGATCTAATAATATAAATTTCATCAGGTACATGACACGTTTAGGGTGATCTGTCACCCTTTTAATAATGACCAATCGATCTGCAAATATTATAATGGCATTATTGGGTTACCGACAAGATATACAAACAATTCAGCCTTGAAGCAATAATAATTGTGTTCATTTTTCTTTTGTTACATGTTGGGGGCGGTCTGCATCCCTCCCATACCGCTATCTAGCAAAATACCTTACTCAGGGCACTTTAATATGCCTCCTTCAACATCTTCACAAAAATAAGGCCTTGAATAAATAACACCAAAAAATTGTCACTAGCTCTCGCTCCAGTAGTAGGTAGGTACTGAACATAGGGAAAATACAATAGGATTTTTTTAATGGATCAAAGATATATTAGACCAATACTACATATATTTTTGTAATTAGTTGTCATGTCCATCGTAACTATATATAAGAGATTAATGGGAACTTGGACCGTGGGTTGATTGAAACTCAGTTAAAGTTTTAATTCGCAACGTTTCGTCTATATTTTAGACTTCTTCAGGCTCTGTGAATAATAACCACATACATTACTGTACAACTCATACAAACTTATAATATATCTTATTACAAACCTTAAAACATAACACGAGTATGTCAGATTATTACTGACATACTCGTGTTATGTTTTAAGGTTTGTAATAAGATATATTATAAGTTTGTATGAGTTGTACAGTAATGTATGTGGTTATTATTCACAGAGCCTGAAGAAGTCTAAAATATAGACGAAACGTTGCGAATTAAAACTTTAACTGAGTTTCAATCAACCCAAGGTCCAAGTTCCCATTAATCTCTTATACTACATATATTATTAGTGGCTGGTATTATGGTACTGCATTCAGTTCCATATTTGCAGATTTTATTTACTGTCGTACACTGGCAGAAATAATAATTTGTAAATAATTTTTGAAACAGCTTACAAAAATTGTTTCAAAAAGTATTTATACAAAACAAAATAAAATAAGTTTGTAATAATAAGCGTTCCATTTCAGCCCTATTTCTAACAATACATCCACATTATATGACAAGGGTTTGTGCTTACGTCATTGCGGTCATTGCGAAGATTATGGGATCAATGTATGGTGACATACCATTGCACGGGAACGAGAAGAAACAACACACTGTGCGCGCCGTCCCATTGTTTTACAAAAGACAACCGAAACAATATCGTATCGTGGAATTACTATTGTTCGATGGAAACGGTGCACGTGCTGTTTTTTTCTTTTGAAAACGCAATGTTTATGTTTTCAGAAACGTAACAAATTTATTTATAGTAAAGTGTATATCTAGATTCGTATTGGGGTATACCTATTACCTAACTGACGAGTTAGTGATACGAGTCATAATAATTACGCACGAGTTATACAGGGTGTCCCAAAATTACTGGGACACAGAGGTCAAAATAAGTCGATTGGACTCAATTTATTTATATACCAAAATGTACCGTTTGCCCGTGAGAAGAGTTCAAAGTTTACATAAAATTTTGTATATAAAATTTTGTATTACAATTTTATTAAACTTGTACTAGGAATATCTGTTAGCATTTATTTAAGAAAACATTTTTTTTCTTCGAAACTATGCGGAGTACGAAATTTTTACAAGAGTAACAAAATTAACATAATTAATCAGTCTTCTCGCTAAAAAAATTTGAGAACCGTATAACAACCCCTAAGAAAGTTCTGAAAAAAATGTCAGTGGGTGAGGGTGGTTTTAACCCTTCTACAATTTCTTTTCGGTTTCTTTGATTACCGAAAGGAGAGTAATCCTCTAAAATGCACTTTTGTCAAATTTCATTCAATTTGTTTCACTCATTTCTGAACAGCGTACAAAAATGTGTTTTTTTATGTAAACTTTGAACTCTTCTCACGGGCAAACGGTACATTTTGGTATATAAATAAATTGGGTCCAATCGACTTATTTCGACCTCTACTACACGTGGTAGCTCTGTCCCAGTAATTTTGGGACACCCTGTATATGGTATTTTTTGCTATACCCACTTTAAAATATCTACTTTTCACTTCATTTTCAGTATTTTCAAATTATAAATTTTTAAAGACAATCTACACGTTGGATTAACCGATACTAAAAGAGAAAAACCCCAGGCCGTGTGAAACAGAGAAAAAGAGAAATAATAAAGAGAGAGAGTGAGTGAGACAACATATACCGATAGACGTTACTGTGATGCGATACTAGAATGTTTAAAATACAAAAGATGCCGCGAACATAGATTATTGTAATCGCGGTATTTTGATTAGATTTATTCGTTTATAATCGGCCGATGTCGTATCTTTCTTCGTTTGTTTTGCGCGATCCTCGTCTGTTTCGATTGTTTTTTTTCCCTGTTCTCTTTTTTATGTTATCGTGCAACTGAGACATTTGAAAAATGTCCAAATAACATTTTATTCACATGCTTTGTCCATAGAGAACACTGGTTGATGTTCCACGGGAAAGTTTGTAAAACGCGGTGCTGTCCTTATAAGAAATTCTATTGAATGTTTCTGTAGCCACAAGGCAAAGTAACTTATGTCGTATAAATAAAATCGTAACATATATCTGTAAGTAATTGTTTTTTGCCATATACTTATTTGTTTTGTCTTTTCTAATTTAAATAAAAAAATTAGACTGATGACTAGTACTATACTTCCCACCTAGTAAATATTTGCAAAAAATAAACACTCTTTTTTTATTCTTTGAAAAAAAGCATGGCCCTCTTTTTTGTTTAGTGATCTACTGATGGCTAGCTTAATATAGCAAAAATCATGGTTACCTTGATTTACATACAATTTTTATTTTTTTTAGTAAAATATTTTTTTCTCGAAAACTGTACATTTTAGAGAAAAAAAATATTTTGTTCAACACCCGTAAGAAATATGTAATTTCGTGGCTCTACTGAGAGTGGGCGAAATAATGAATTCCCTGACTGTTGATCGTACAGAGTGAGCGAAATGCCATTTCGCCCACGCTTATTACGGGAAACGTTTACGCAAGTGTTGATAGTTTCGTCAATCAATCAGGTCACTCATTATTTCGCCCACGCTCAGCAGAGCCACGAAATGACATATTTCTTGCGGTAGTTGAACAAAATATTGTGTGCGACTATTGGTCGAAAGAGGAGATTCCACTCGTGTGTTTTACCGCACTCGCTACGCTTGTGCGGCAAAATCCACACTCGAGGAATCTCCTCTTTCTCCCACTAGTCGCACAATATACTATACATTCTTTTCATATTATAACTAATATGCCTCTTTACGCAACTGTATTGTTATACAAAACACTATACATAACAACTATAGTACGGTTCGAAAATAATTGTCAGTGATTCATACATTTATACTTCATAATATAAATAAATTGTAAATGAAAAATAATAATTTTGTCCTAATTCCTGTTAGCTAATTTCCATATTTGAAATATCCTGGACATGAACATCATGATACATTTTTAGAGTGTTAGGTCTCCAAGTCACTATAATAAGAGTATTAGAAATACCTTGCATTTTGGTGTCCGTCTTAATGTGACTTCATGTGCTGTTAACACGACGCGTTTCAGTAACGAGTTGCTATCTTCAGGTGTGGTTAAATTTATATATCACCTGAAGATAGCAACTCGTTGCGGAAACGCGTCGTGTTAACAACACATGAAATACCTTGTATTTTGGTGTCCGTCTTGTGACTTCATGTGTTGTTAACACGACGCGTTTCAGCAACGAGTTGCTATCTTCAGGTGATATATAAATTTAACCACACCTGAAGATAAGCAACTCGTTGCTGAAACGCGTCGTGTTAACAGCACATGAAGTCACAAGACGGACACCAAAATGCAAGGTATTTCTAATTGTTCATAATATGAACATTATACCTAATAATGTAATGCCTTCCATATAATATATTTATTATTAATTTTAATCTTTTTTCTCTTTTTACCAAACACCTGACATAAGCCATTTTGCCTCATTACCACAGATTTATTTATAAATTGTTTGCTTCTATGTCATCTTGAATGCTTAACTAAATATCACATAGAATTATTATACAATATTACGGAATCTTACTAATAATTTAGAACTTATGTTGCTCAAACTTGTTAGAAAATTAGAATTATTCATATCTATGTAAATATAGCCAACATTCTGGGTCTTCTGGGACCTCTCGAGTCACGAAACTTAACGTCAATCGTCGCGTTCCGCCTCTCAATGACCTTGATTATCTGACAACAGTCACTTCCACCATTTTTATTTAGCAACATACCTTGTTAGGAAATTGATTATTCATATTTATCTAAATATAGCCAAAATCTGGGTCTTCTGGGACCTCTCGAGTCACGAAACTTAACGTCAATCGTCGCATTCCGCCTCTCAATGACCTTGAGTATCTGACAACATTAAATAGTGCACCCGTCACTTCCACCATATTTATTTAGTAAAATACCAATTAAGACGATTCATTTTAAAGATGATAAAAAGTTAGCGTTCGATGTAAATTATTAGATGAAGTATTAAAGTAATAAATATAGGTACAAGAAGTAGTAATGAACCTCAAAGTAAACCTTGTATACATTATTTTATGTGGGTAAATATCTTGAAACACAGTCTGTACCTTGGAGCTAATGACTGTATATAATAATATATAACGCTAAGGAAGCCTGCTTCTTCGCTCGGTTTTGTGAATTTAATAAATTAGTGCTGGAGAGAAAACTTCAGCAAGGAAAATTCTCGACTCGAGTGGTTTTATATTAAACACAAGTGCGCGCTACGCCCCCTTCACACGGAAAACGGGTTAATTTACAGACTCTGTTAAACTCACGAAGAAGTCGCGGGTGCGTTTGCTTCTTGAAGATAAATGGCGTTATTCTGTTTTATAAATACAATTAGACCACGTAGGGGGCAGAAGCAGCCGTAGGCAAAAATGTGGTATGAGTAAGTAATATTAAAAAAAATATTAGAAAAAAAAAACTTTTTAGGGACAAGCTTTTATTGAAATGTACTAAAAAGGAAAAAAAAATTATTTAAAAATTTTGGTTCATAATTATTATAAAAGCGGGGGGTGTAATCTCTATGAGAGTTTATTAGTCGCAACCCCCGTTTTTATAATAATTATGAACCAAAATTATTAAATATTATTTTTTCTTTTTTAGTACATTTCAATAAAAGCTTGTTTCTAAAAATTTTTTTTTTACTAATATTTTATTTTGTTCATTTTAGTCTTTCAAAATTTTACCCCTGTTTGATCCCCCTCGGGGCTGAATTTCGAGAAATTCTTTCTTAGTGTAGATATACTAACGTCAGAAAAGGAATCTACTGTCCAAATTTCAAGTTTCTAGCTTCGGCGATTTGGCTTGGGCGTTGATTAGTCAAAAAAACCCTATACACCCTCGTTTGAATCCCTTAGGGGTTAAATTTAATTATAAAAACGATTTATTCCTGCATTGTCATCTGAAATACATTCGTGTACAAAATTTCAAATCGATCACAGGTCGCTACAAATATTGTAATTTGTGTGACTGTTGAAGGGTTAACGATTTTCTTTTATTTAAAGTTGGCAGCACTAACAAAACCGTCGTTCTTTTGTTACACGTTCTTATACGGAGTCGTTGGGTCAGAGTTCGTCCTCGCGCGGTATTCTATTAGAACACCCGGTATATATTTGGCAAGAATCGAATCATACCGACTCACTATATATGAATATCTGTGGCCACAACGCAAAACTGTTCATGTCGAATTTTTCGCAATTTTTTCTTATATTTTCAGAGAGATCCTTTTAACTCAATTTTGTGAAACATTGTGTAAAAAAGTCAGTGGCGGCTTCTTCTATGAGGCAGGTGAGGCAGTGCCTCACCAATAATTTTGCAAATTAAATAAATTACAAATTTATATTATTTTACTATTTGCATAAATATATCCATTAGAATTAATATTTGGCTTCATAGAAATCAGTAAAATATGGGCCTGCTGTCAATCTTAACGCGCTTCGCTAGAAATATCATCCATCTCATTTCTGCATGCGGTCGTATATGGTAGAGGCCGGCCTCGCGCTTCCTTGTCTTTCATTGGCGGTTGCCTGTTTTTGTTCTTATATCATCCATCTCATTTCTGCATGCGGTTGTATATGGTTAGAGGCTCGCCTCGCGCTTCCTTGTCTAGCATATTAGTAATGTGAGTAATGTGGTGTTTATGATACCGTAATAGTCCAGTCGAATCTAGCTTTAAGTAGCGCATAAAAACATTCTTTTGAGGCAAGCCTCTACGTAAATTTAATGCGACATTTAATGCGTGTTATTATAGTTTTCGGTAAATACTTTTGTGGTTTTTCGTACTGATTTTTGTTTTGCTTTTTTTCCAACAGTGGGCAATGATTTTTCTAAAATATTAAATTACTTTTATTACTTATTAGTTTATTTGTTTTGTGCTTATTAGCGAAAAATGGATTTAGCGGGACCTAGCACAGCGTCACAACTTCCATAGGAACAAATTGTTCGATAACATAGCCCTAGCTTTACAAACTATTTTTCAATTTTTTAAATTTAATATTATAATTTTTTTTACAAAAGGTATTACACAACTGACGAAGTAGAATGACCACTGACCACTAGACTAACTTTAAAATCTAACCTTACTAAAAAAATTTTTTTTTCAACTGTGCCTCACCACTTTTAGATACCACGAGCCGTCACTGAAAAAAGTGCAATCTTTACATAAATTCTAAATTTAATTTACTTTTCAAAAAAACCAAGTTCCAGTCTATACAGGGTGATATTTTGTTATTTTGATAGCACGCATGGCCAGACCTATAATCACCGGTTAAATTTTTACAGAAGTTTTACTGGACATCCTGTATAGGTACCATAAATTCGAAATAAGCGATTTTGAAAATTGGCACAGATATGCATATTTACAACAGTGTCCGTATGTATGTATGTATGTATATGTTTTTGAAAGTACGTACTAACTTACTAAGGCAGAATGTTTGACAGATTTATGAAGCAGCTAATACGCCAAAAGTGTCTCAGAAAAACAAATGCATCACACTATTGCACATCTTCTTTATGCCGCATGCGTCGTACGTTATTCGTATGTATTATTGTGTACAGTTGCAGATCTTCACGTGCTATACTGTGCTTACGAGGACAGTGGCGCGCCGTTTATCTAGCGAAGTGGGGATTTTTAAATTTTAATACTTGCTTACGTCACAACATCAGTCGCGTTGGCTTTATAATTTTTATAACGGGGGCGCCTGAGTCTAATCGCACCGCTTATTCCTAATGCTTTAATAAAATAAAATATTAGTAAAAAAAACTTTTTAAAGACACGCTTTTATTTAAATGTACTAAAAAGGAAAAAAATAAGTTTTAATAATTTAGTTTCATAATTATAAAAGCGTGAGGTTGTAAACTCTACGATATTTTATTAGTCACGACCCACGCTTTTATAATTATGAAACTAAATTATTAAAACTTATTTTTTTTCTTTTTAGTACATTTAAATAAAAGCGTGTCTTTAAAACGTTTTTTTACTAATATTTTATTTTGTTCATTTTAGACTTTCTAAATTTTACCCCCCTTTGACATCCGTGGGGGTTGAATTTCAAGAAATCCTTTCTTAGTGGATGCTTACGTCAGAAAAGGAACCAACTGTCTAAATTCCAAGTTTCTATAGCTTTAGCGGTTTGGCCTAGGCGTTGAATACCTACTCCCTCGTTTGACCCCCTTAGGGATTGAATTTAATTCTAAAAACGATTGATTCATGTATTGTCATCGGGAATGCATATGTGTACCAAATTTTAAATTGAGCGGATACGTGGAAGTCGTTTAAAATTGACTTGCAAGATTTGACCTAAACAAACAAAAGAACACCGAAATGCAATTGCGACAACAACTACATTCCAATGTTCCTCCTGGGAAAAGTAGATGCGTCGCCACTGATCCGTTTATACGGTGATTTATTAACGACCATCACTTTTATACACAGTCATACTACAAATGTCACAAAGCTATCGTAATTAATGTCTTCTTGATCTTTCAAATCGTCGCATTTACATTCGCGAAGATCTTAAATCGATCAAACTTCATCATAACAAAAACTAAGTACAAGCTTATTTGCACGAACTCTATTGTTGACTTCAAAGTCATTTTAAGATCTTCTTGGGTCTTAGGTACCTACCTATACTAATATTATAAAGCTGAAGAGTTTGTTTGTTTGCTTGTTTGTTTGTTTGGTTGAACGCGCTAATCTCAGGAACTACTGGTTCGAATTGAAAAATTATTTTTGTGTTGGATAGCCCATTTATCGAGGAAGGAGCTATGTAGGCTAGGTATATAATGTCACGCTACGACCAATAGGAGCGGAGCATCAATGAAAAATGTTGCAAAAACGGGAAAAATTATTCCTTTTGAGAGCTTCCGTTGCGTGCGCTGCGTAAACGGTTAAAGTTACGCAAAAATCATGAATGACGGAATTGTTCCCGGAAGGTTTATATATATAGCGAATTACGAGCGAAGCGAGTGAGTACTGTAATTTCTAAACCACGCAACGGATTTTGATGCGGTTTTCACCATCAGTTAGATAATTTTTCACGGAAGGTTTATATATATAACGAACGAGCGAAGCGAATGAGTAATGTAATTATAATATTCAAGCGAACGAGCGAAGTCTAAAAATTTTGTTATGATACCATTTTAAAAATATTCTAGGTTTGGTCATTACTCTGTATTGGATTATAAGAAGATTTTTTTTACGCTGCAGCGCCATCTAAGTTAAACCGTTGGAACGATGCGATGTGAACTCGCTACACAGAGAAACAAATGCAACATTATGTGTTCGAACAAAACAAGTGAACTACGGAGCTATTCTTAACGTACAAAACCGAGACGCGATTTTTTCCGATAAGGAACATTTAAATCTAAATGCAGAGAGAGCCAGGACTCTGCCGTTTCGCACATTTTAACAGACCAAATCTATTTTGGAACATTCTGCCGAACACAACAACACTCGAATATCTGTTGTTAAATGACTAAATGACTTAAGTCGGATTTTTGAACAAGTTTTATTTATTTTTTCCACGTTCTGCCAAACAATACAATACAAAAATTTCCCCTCACATTGGCTAACATTTGATGGCCAACGGACTGACATGCATTAGAAATTTTGAAAGGCAGCTACAAATATAATTTTATTATGTCCGCGGCGGTTGAATTACCACCATAAAACCATTTAATTATTTGGATTTTTTCCCAAACAGTTTAAATTGCCATTTTATCAATAATAATTTTCAGTAGTGACTATTTTTTCTGCAGAAAACAACGATGACGCTATCAGGTTGTTCGGTATTATTTATTTACAGTAACCACAGTAACTTCCTATTAGCGATCATTTATCTCATTCTTACTTATTGCTTTATGTATCAATCTCTGTCTTACACACACAATGCCTTATGCACAGGTTTAATTTGATACAATCTGTATATAGATCTAGTATCAATTTCGTATAAATAACAAGCCGTGAGGTGGGTCGTTTATTAGGACTAAAGTGCGACCCTTGAGGTCCACACGACGAACTTACCAGTTTGATAAATATTTAATAATAACAATTAAATTAGATATTACACAGAAAAGTAATCATTTTAATCATTAAAACATAATTATTATTTATTTTTAACAATAATTAAAAAAAAAAACGGTTGAACCGATTTTTATAAAATTTATGTCGGATCAAAATGACGTTAACACGCCTCGATTGACACCCTTACGAAGTCGATATAATTTTTTATTCGCGAGATATTGTGTAAAATCTACTTTTTTGGAGTCTATTTGGTTAAGAAAAAAGAACGCCTAAACCGATTTTGAAAAAATTTCTTTCAGATCATATTTACGTTAATACGCGTCGATTGGCACCCTAACGTAGTCGATATCATTTTTCATTCTCGAGATTTCGTTTTAGAAAGAAACGGACACATACGTACGTACACACACACACACACACACAGACATCTTTCTAAAAATAGTGTAGAGACCTTGAAACATAAAAATTTGTTATGCATTTTGATTTCGATTTTCGGACCCATTACAATAACTTCCAATGGGAAGTTAATAAATAAATTTATTTCAGTAACAATTTAGGTACAATAAGCAGGTTCAATGAATTTTTAAGAAACTCTATGTTTTCCTTATGGTCTGACGGCTAGACTTCTTCTCTACTGGTGTTATGACTAGTCGCGCCATCAAAAAAATTTAAAACATTACGCAACGATTCGACATAAGCGATTTAGGCTTGCGGGTGCATATATGAACGCTTGACTATTTAAAATATATACTAAACATGCTGCGAAACAGGTACGCACATTGGAATAAATGTCTTCATCTACGATCGAGACATTTGGGTACGGAATAATTAGGACACGTACTTATTATCTAGACTCTAGAGGAGACAACAACGTCGTAGCGTCGTTCGAAAAGCAATTTGCTAGGCCGTTAGTTTCGACGACCGAATGTCATTTGAATTCTAAACAGGAAATTTAAACAGCGCTTTATAATTTGCATGCAGGATGTTTCTAAATTGATTATACCTACGGATTCTGTGCGGGAAAATGTTTGGTTACATTTTTTTAAACAAACTTTTTTTCGGGGTTGCAGAAGGCATTGTCAAACATTTTTATTTCATAATAATCTTAGATTGTGATCATAATTATTAGTTTTTAGTCTACTGTCGTTGTGAAACTCCCTGATGTAGATTAAATTGTACACTATAAGAAATGAGAAGGCCGATTACATAGATTATCGATGGTCCATTTGTAGCCAGCGATTAATCTGGTAATAGGCACACAAAGAGACAATGGCGTCGCAAACTGATATCGCCACATTGCGTAGATTCCATAAAAACACATTGCGCATGCGTTGCAGAAGGCATTGTCAAAAAATTTTATTTGGTAAACATCTTAGATTGTGACCATATTTATTAGTTTTTGTACATGCCGGAGTAGTCTACTGTCGTTGTGAAACTCCCTGATGTAGATTAGATTGTACACTATAAGAAATGAGAAGGCCGATTACATAGATTATCGATGGTTCATTTGTAGCCAGCGATTAATCTGGTAATAGGCACACAAAGAGACAATGGCATCGCAAACAGGTATCGCCTGCACATCGCGTAGATTCCAAACACATTGCGCATGCGTGGTTACTAATTTTACAATAATTTGTTTTGTATTCATCCATTTTATATATGTAACTATACATTTTATTTTGTAATTTTTACACACTTTATTGGAATATTACACAAATTATGTAATTTTAATTTATTTTATGTAAAAATCACAAATTTGTTTAACTTTACAGTAAAAGTCCATGAAATTTTCTGTGTAAAAATAAATAATAATGTAAAATCACTTAGAAAATCGAGCGAATTCTACCTTAACTTTCAAAGTATTTTTACATCCATTTTTTACAGTGTACTCACACAAAAAGTAAATGATTGATCTACATAGACAAAGGTCGCTTTTAAAACTAAATTTTGATTACAATGCGTAGAAAAACGCTGTTTTGAAGTGAAATATGTACAAAAAAACTTTGTTAAATAGGTACATGTATACAGATTAAAAAAAAGTGTGTGTGTCAGCTCCGACGCACGACTGGAGTTTACTCCTTAATTACGATTGTGACTGTGCAGTAGGCAAACATCCATACTTACATGCGTCAGCTGTCGCGCAACATACCTTGTACAGGTGCGCAAGGTACGTTGCGCAGAAAAACGTAACGCTTTTTAGTTAACGCTTGTATAAATTTTACTCCTCATAAAATTTCCATACCGGGGCCCTTATATGAAAATCGATACTTAAGAAATAAACAAACAAATCAACAAACAACCATCCAACCAACCAACCAATCAAGCAAGCAAGCAAACAAAGAAACAAAGAAACAAAGAAACAAAGAAACAAAGAAACAAAGAAACAAAGAACCAACCAACCAACAAACCAACGAACCAACAAACCAACGAATCAATGAACCAACAAATCAACGAATCAACGAACCAACGAATCAACGAACTAACAAACCAACGAATCAACGAACCAACAAACCAACGAATCAACGAACCAACAAACCAACGAATTAACGAACCAACGAATCAATGAACCAACAAACCAACGAATCAACTAACCAAAAATATCGTTTCAATCGATCAATCATTTTTCGAGCAGTATCGATTTAAAATTCTATACAATCTAAGGTCATTGTCAAATCAGATTTTCTGACAATGCGTTCTGCAACCCAGGTTACAAATACAACAACGAAAATGGAACATCCTGTAGATATACTAATATTACAATAACATTAATGCTGTTACATTTATTGTAATAGGATGAAGGTATATAATATAATGCAGCATTGGAGAGGTTATGTTAACAATTTAATTGGCAATTTGTTACTGACTGCAGTCAAAAGGCCGCCGCCGTCAGCGCTACATTTAGACTAATGATACTATTTAATATCCGCGCACAGTTATTGTATTTTGCGTTTTCTTATTAAGGACGAACCGTACCACAAAACATCATAACAAAACGTCGACTGCTAGATATCAAGGGTTTTGGTACCTCAAGAGATAACAATAAGTATATTACGCTTGATTTGACTAATTTGACATTTTACTCCACACTGATGTTAAAATCATAGAGATATTATACAGGGTGTCCCAAAATTGCTGGGACACAGAGCTACCACGTGTAGTAGAGGTCAAAATAAGTCGATTGGACCCAATTTATTTATATACCAAAATGTACCGTTTGCCCGTGAGAAGAGTTCAAAGTTTACATAAAAAAACACATTTTTGTACGCTGTTCAGAAATGAGTGAAACAAATTGAATGAAATTTGACAAAAGTGCATTTTAGAGGATTACTCTCCTTTCGGTAAGCAAAGAAACCCAAAAGAAATTGTAGAAGGGTTAAAACCACCCTCACCCCCGGACATTTTTTTCAGAACTTTCTTAGGGGTGGTAACACGGTTCTCAATTTTTTTTAGCGAGAAGACTGATTAATTATCTTAATTTTGTTACTCTTGTAAAAATTTTGTATTCCGCATAGTTCCGAAGGAAAAAAATGTTTTCTTAAATAATGCTAACAGATATTCCTAGTACAAGACACAAGTTTAATAAAATTGTAATACAAAATTTTATGTAAACTTTGAACTCTTCTCACGGGCAAACGGTACATTTTGGTATATAAATAAATTGGGTCCAATCGACTTATTTTCACCTCTACTACATGTGGTAGCTCTGTGTCCCAACAATTTTGGGACATCCTGTATATAAAATTATTTATAATACCTACACCATAACTGACGCTGTGTATGGATCTTATTGCAGATAAAGACATATATAAACAGGAGCTTTTCTCACAGAGCTTTTGAACTTGTTTACTTGCCTGTTTCAACGTTTTAATTAAAATTTTAAACTTGACTGTCGTGGCTGAGTTTCTTGTTTTGAATACATAATTAGTTGTCTTGAGAGTTCGCGAATATATAATGAAAGGCGAAACCGCACAATGAATGATATACAACCATTAAGTTATTAAAGCTTTCAGTTTACACATAAATGACCTTTGATCTTTACACATTCTTCGTTTGTAGTTTGTTATTATATAAAGCTACGGTTTAAATAATAAATAAAATTGTGTAGACTTTCACGGCCGGTTTCTATTGTAAAACAAGGTGAAAAATTCTTTCGGGCTGATGAGCCGTGGTCAACTGGAGTTTTTCCAAACGTTTCGTCTGTAACTGTGAGAGACATCTGAAGATGTCTCTCACAGTTACAGACGAAACGTTTGGATTCAGATGTCTCTCACAGTTACAGACGAAACGTTTGGAAAAACTCCAGTTGACCACGGCTCATCAGCCCGAAAGAATTTTTCACCTTGTGAGAGACATCTGAAGATGTCTCTCAGAGTTACAGACGAAACGTTTGGATTCAGATGTCTCTCACAGTTACAGACGAAACGTTTGGAAAAACTCCAGTTGACCACGGCTCATCAGCCCGAAAGAATTTTTCACCTTGTGAGAGACATCTGAAGATGTCTCTCACAGTTACAGACGAAACGTTTGGATTCAGATGTCTCTCACAGTTACAGACGAAACGTTTGGAAAAACTCCAGTTGACCACGGCTCATCAGCCCGAAAGAATTTTTCACCTTGTGAGAGACATCTGAAGATGTCTCTCAGAGTTACAGACGAAACGTTTGGATTCAGATGTCTCTCACAGTTACAGACGAAACGTTTGGAAAAACTCCAGTTGACCACGGCTCATCAGCCCGAAAGAATTTTTCACCTTGTGAGAGACATCTGAAGATGTCTCTCACAGTTACAGACGAAACGTTTGGATTCAGATGTCTCTCACAGTTACAGACGAAACGTTTGGAAAAACTCCAGTTGACCACGGCTCATCAGCCCGAAAGAATTTTTCACCTTGTGAGAGACATCTGAAGATGTCTCTCAGAGTTACAGACGAAACGTTTGGATTCAGATGTCTCTCACAGTTACAGACGAAACGTTTGGAAAAACTCCAGTTGACCACGGCTCATCAGCCCGAAAGAATTTTTCACCTTGTGAGAGACATCTGAAGATGTCTCTCAGAGTTACAGACGAAACGTTTGGATTCAGATGTCTCTCACAGTTACAGACGAAACGTTTGGAAAAACTCCAGTTGACCACGGCTCATCAGCCCGAAAGAATTTTTCACCTTGTGAGAGACATCTGAAGATGTCTCTCACAGTTACAGACGAAACGTTTGGATTCAGATGTCTCTCACAGTTACAGACGAAACGTTTGGAAAAACTCCAGTTGACCACGGCTCATCAGCCCGAAAGAATTTTTCACCTTGTGAGAGACATCTGAAGATGTCTCTCACAGTTACAGACGAAACGTTTGGATTCAGATGTCTCTCACAGTTACAGACGAAACGTTTGGAAAAACTCCAGTTGACCACGGCTCATCAGCCCGAAAGAATTTTTCACCTTGTGAGAGACATCTGAAGATGTCTCTCACAGTTACAGACGAAACGTTTGGATTCAGATGTCTCTCACAGTTACAGACGAAACGTTTGGAAAAACTCCAGTTGACCACGGCTCATCAGCCCGAAAGAATTTTTCACCTTGTTTAAATAATAAAGTTTCCATCCCCATCTTGGTTCAGTTGCTTTATAATTTCCGAGATAATTTCATAATTTGGGTAAGCATAGATTATTTTTGGATTTAGTAGGGGGGTCGGTAGTGCGTTTGAAACTGAGTTTTCGGGTCCGGGGTTTGCTCCCTTTGGCCGCCTTCTTGAAAAGAAGGGTGCGACAGTTTTGTGCTGTATCTCCATAAGTGTAGGTCTCACAATTTTCTAGATAATAAAATTATCTACAACTTTTACTAAAAATTTTTTTAACAACTAAAAAGTTTAAATGAAAGTTGTATTTTATTACTAAAAATATCATGTTATACCACAGTTAGCAATTATACTGTTACGGATCATCCTAGGTATATAACCGGCAGGCAAGAGTTCTAAGAAACGGAGGTCCGCTTATTGTAACAACTGGTACCTGCACGAAAGTTCTAGAGAAAGCGAGAAGGCACTAGGCTTACGGCACGCAGCATATATAAACAGCGATACGAGTGAGTGAGGGCAGTCAGTCAATGGAGAATACTGAGCGACAAATAGTGCGTCTGATATAAATACAGTGAATATAAATATTTGAAACATAAATAACTAGAAATAAATAGTCCTGGTATATATAGTTAATAATTACGAATTATTGTATATGGTTGTTTTGTTTTGCTTTGTAATTACTGTTTAGTTATTGTTGATTGTTAGAATTGACTTTTCGTTGTTGCGTTCATTATCATTGTGTTTTTAATTATTGTAAATAAATATTTATTCCGCCAACTCAGAAAACAGTTTTGTAACAATATTTTATTATCCAAGTGTGCAAGCTTTCACGGCCGGCATTGTTCCAAGTCTTCATGGTTTCCGGGCTTGTAGGCCGTGGTCCGGTGGTATTTCTACCTGGCGTTTCGTCTACAACTGCGGTAGACATTCTCAAAGGCGATGTGGCAGCAGTCGAAGTATCCTCCTTGGCGGCTCACAGGTCAGAGTGTCGGTGACTGGTGACCAATCGTACAAGGACGGGATACGACCGAGTAGAGAACTCACCATCACTACACACTGCGCAGTTGACCAATGGCAGAGAGACGGACTACGACCGAACAGAGAACACACTGGCACTAGGTATAAAAGAAGGGAGAACACCAGTCACCGACACACTGACCTGTGAGCCGCCAAGGAGGACACTTCGACCGCTGCCACATCGCCTTTGAGAATGTCTACCGCAGTTGTAGACGAAACGTCAGGTAGAAATACCACCGGACCACGGCCTACAAGCCCGGAAACCATGAAGACTTGGAATATTTTATTATAATCGCTGCCTATACTCAAAATGCACGCTTGGCCTTTTTTTCGCACCTTTTACTGCACTATACGGAGTATGACGGGCAAAATTTATTATTGCAATAACAAATAACGCACGATAATGATTGTCCAAATAAAACTAAATACTATCTGAGGTTGCTTTGTTAGCTTGCATTCAATAGGAATGATTAATTTCAAATATTTCAATTAAAAATCTAATATAAATCACTTCGAGTGTTTAATAAAAGTATTTTATTAGAGTCACTATATAAGCTGTTGTTCATGAGGGTTGACTGGACGGACAGAGACGGAAATACCTACAATTGAAAAGCGCGAGGGAGAAAGAATCGGTTTAAATACACGGGGTGCATTTGCTGACAAAGGAGAGCGTGCACGTGTTTGATCGAATTAGCTGCGGATTTCTCATATTTATTAAACTGAACGGTGCGCATCAAATAGTCAAATGATATTATTTGTAATAAGCGCACTTGATCTACATTTTTGTATTCATTTATTTATTCATTCGTTTATTCATTTCGGAGATAAATACACATGTTCCAGGTCCCGTCCTAGTTTATATCGTTTACTGAATACTCTGATGCTCGGATTCTGATAGGACTTTCAGCTTTAAATGTAGATTTAATGCTGAATGTCCACAAAATTACCACAAAACACCAAACCATAATAAAAACTCTCGACGTACGTTTCGCCAACCAAGTTGGCATCATCAGGAGATGTTTAAAATCATTTCCTGATGATGCCAACTTGGTTGGCGAAACGTACGTCGAGAGTTTTTATTATGTTTTGGTGTTTTGTGGTAATTTTGTGGAATGTCCTATCCATTTCCATTTTCTTGATTTTATTGTTCTTCCTACTGGTATTTGTGCTGATCTAGCTAGTAACTCAGCATTTGAAACTCGAATATCCGTCTCAGACAATTATTTACAAAGACTTGACAAGCGTTCGTGTTCTTTTCAGAGGATTTCCATGTTTCGCATGCGTATAATAATACCGACTTGACATTTGTATCAAAAAGACGAAGTTTATTTTTCGCAGACAATTTTGGGCTATTCCATATATTTTTTAACATTCCAAAAGCCTGCCGTGCTTTACAATAACATTAAAAGGTGTCGATTTTGCACTTTTTTCACAAGCTTTAGCAAATTTCGGACACGGACTAGCGTAACCCTCATGTTCCGTGGACCCTATGGTTGGGAACCACTGATTATACTAGAAAAAGGCTGTGAAATATAAAATGAAAAGAATTCAGTTTTGATTTTCTTTTTTAAAATTTAGTCAATATTATACCGCATTTTGTTGTATGCACATTATTTTCGATAAAAACACACGTAGGTACTATACAGGTAAATAAATCTATATATTATATACGTAAATGTTTTCCATGATACAAATTAATGAAATTTCTGAACGCATTTTCACATGTTTGATATAAATTTATACAAATAATTCACAACGGCAGTCGCGGTATGTGTATAAAAATATTTAACGCATGTTTGTCAAAATTCTTGACTTGCATGTTTGAGCGGTATTTGAAGGCGATTTATTATAATTATTATTATAATTTATTTTACATTTTACTGAAAGCACATCAAATAAACAACCCATCAGGTAAACATAAGTTTCAAAAGATTACAAAAAGTCCAATTTGTCAGACAAATAAAATATAGACAGAATCAATACAAATTATTACATTAACGGCCGTATTCATAGTTAACCCTTAAGTAGTAAGGGATACTTACTCATATACCCTATGCGTTTCATAGTCAAAATTGACGTCTGGAGTTTTACTATAATTCTTCCCTCACTCAAGGAAATGACTATGAAATATTCCTTTGAATAAGGTGTCCTCAGCACTCAAGCGACTCTCAGCGAAGGGACCCTTATCACTTACATTAAGGGTTAACTATGAATACGGACAGAAGTCAATGACTATGAAATGCTCCTTTGAATAAGGTGCCCTCAGCATTCAAGCGACCCTCAGCGAAGGGACCCTTATCAGTTACCTTAAGGGTTAACTATGAACACGGACATAAGTCATCAACAATATATCAACATTGTATAATCATTGATTTCCAAAGTTTCTTTTGAAATTTATTAAAAGACAAATCTTTTTAGGCAAATCATAGTCTAGTTTCACAACAGCTCACACGAGAATTCAGTTTGAGAATTATTCTTATTGCTCATTCAGTCATTTTATAATTCGAGGACTAATAAAAGTCAGTTCTCGAATTTAAAACCTGGGAACATGGGGGCTTGTAATAGAGGAACCATTGAAATGGCAATGCTACACGCTCGGCTATTCTCGAGCCCTTGCCAAGTCAAACCGACAATTCAATTTCAACTGATAGTTTTAAAATGGCTGAAGTGTTGACGTTTGGCGCATTAATTTAAACTTAAATAGAGCACTTAATTTTACAAACCGATGGACTAACAGCAAAGTGCATTTTATAAATTGTAGCCTAAATAATTTCAAATCTCGAACAAATGTTTGCAAAGCTTTCAAAATAATATACATTTTTATACGAGGTTTCTTCAAATAATTAACAAATATAACTGAGAATTACTATTTGCTTAAGCTAGTGGTCTTTTTCCAACAAATTCCTTGATTTAGAAAGGTCACTAAAATATTAACTACATAATTAAGTCTATACTCTTTAATTTTTTTTATAAAACTAGAGACGTATTTGTAAATCAAATCAGTAGTTAAAAGATAATTTGGCCTACGTATCTTATAAACTGTATAGATAAGAATATATTATGATGCAAGTCGAAATTTCGTTAAAAATTTACAATTTTATTAATTTATTTCGTTTGATATTTCTTCCATGGCATTTCTACTACGAATCCTCAGATTTCCCAGGCTCAAATCTGAAGAAGAAGAAGAATTGTAAATTATAGACGCTCGACAACTGAGACCATTAGCGTCTTAGGCTCAAATTTATGAACTGGTAAAAAATATCAATAATTGGATTTTTTGCAATGTATTATTAGAAATAATAAATTAAAAACATGAATTGACGCTAAGTCCAAATAACACTGGCTGTTGAGTGTTGATGGATCTTCAAAACAGAATACGTAAATTCGAGAACTCGTAAAGATGCGTGCAGTACGCAGCTGGGATGTATGGTATGATGGTGGCTGAAATTATAAGCGCTTATATAGGTTTGCACAACGAAGCGTTGATACTAGCATTGATACAACATTAAATCGCGTTTGAAATGTCAGATAGCAGCGAAGACGAATATTTGTGTTCTTCTGCTACAAAGTGGTATATTTTAAATACAAATTTGGATAGGAGCTATCATGTCCACCCTATTAATAGAAAACGATCTAAACATGGCGAATTTCATCATTTATATCAAGAATTAAAATTTTACCCAAACCGGTTTTTGAATATTTACGTATGGAACCTAATACTTTTAAATACGTCTTAGAAAAAACCCAAAACAAATTAAATAAAAACTGGCAAAATTTCACTTATTAAACTAGTCACATCCATTACGAAACTTGTAACGGCCATTAGACAGTTGGCACACGTTGATTGTAGTAGTCAGCGCGCTGAAAGAATGGTGAGATACATTCTTGAATCTATCAGCTCTTGTAACAGCGCTTATACCTGCTACACTCACTGCTTCGTTGTGTACGCTCGCATATATAACAATGCATTAATTCAAGCAAGCCCTGCTATGATCTACGTTACCATCTAGAATCCCAGCTCCATACTGCACGTACCTTAAAGCGGTAAATGCCTGTGTCGGTCTATCAGTCCGTGAACTAACCGGCCTTAGTATCAGTATTTAGACATATGTATTGCATGTACAACAATTTAACAATAGAGACTGCCGCGCAATCCGAGAAACTTTAAACGACGTACACAAAGACAAATGCAACTATTTGGCAGACAGCCAATATCAGCCGTCTTTAATGTGTAGCATGCATTTAAACTGAACTAACAGAGTTGCAGTTCGCGTCGATATACAGACTGATCAATTATCCACGGTCCATCGGGTAATCACAGCGTTTCGAATTTAATTTAATTTTTTTTACTTCCCCCATCACTTGCTGGAATAAGATAGATTGTAGATTATAGACGCTTAACAGCTAGCAGCTGGAGTTATTTAGACCTAGCACAAATTAATTTTTTCAATTTATAATTTTTAATGATAAATAAATTCAATTTATTATTTTTTAATCATAAATTGCAAATTCAATTGATATTTTTACTACACTGTAAGAAATGAAAAGGCCGATTACATAGATTATCGATGGTCCATTTGTAGCCAGCGATTAATCTGGTAATAGACACACAAGGAGACAATGGCGTCGCAAACAGGTATCGCCTGCACATCGCGTAGGTTCCATAAAAACACATTGCGTATTCGTGGTTACTAATTTTACATTAATTTGTTTTGTATTCATCCATTTTATATATGTAAGTATACATTTTATTTTGTAATTTTTACACACTTTATTGGAATATTACAAATTCGCTATTTTCGTGAAACTTTGCGCCCTGTACTTCCGAAACCGTGCGTCGGCGGACGAGTGTTCTTGCACAAGAGTTAATATTCTTTTCTACCGTCTCACGGTGTACCTAATTATCAAACACCCAGTATATACATACATTTTATGATACAGTCGAATGGTTCATCAATCGTAGTGAATGCAGTGCAATGTGCATAATTATGTATCTGGCAGATAATTCTGGCGCGTTTGTTTTGACATTTCAAATTGTAAATGCGTGATTCCCCTCAATGAAATTACGTTGGTTTGTGAACAGCGAAGACGTATTATTATGTCTAAATAGTTACTCGTAATTCTTATACTGTACACAGGTGCAATTCGAAAACTTATACACATGCATGATGAATAATACAAAAAAAATGGGTGTGTGCTTATGACCACACGACAGAAGTGAAAACTTCAGATTTTCTAATTTTTGGTGTCATCTATTACAGCGCATTTATGAACTAAAAATAATTTAATACTAAAATACTAAAGTTGTATTTTTAATTTTCCACCTTGGTTTCAAAAAAAATATAATTATTGTATGTGTGTGTTTTAAAGACCACCAACAGCTAAGGTTATTTGGGCCTAGCACCAATTCATATTTTCAATTTATTTTTTAATAATAATTTGAAAATCCAATTGTCACTTTTACCAGCTTTCGGGCTAGAACCTGGGAACTGGGGACTTGTAATAGAGCAACTATAGCAACGCTATGTAAACAACAGCATTGCTAAACGCTCGGCTATTCTCAAGCTCTATAATTATTGTCAAAGAAAGAATATAACAAAAATAAGAATATATATAAATAAATATCATGTAGAATTTAGAAAAAAAAACGCCAAAAATTCTACGCTGCCATCAGGTCTCGAACCCAGGTTTCTGTGCATAGAACGCAAAGACGTAACCATGCGCTATGAGTCGAATTGATGTAGACGGCCGTTTTTATGATATAAGTATGTTGCGAATTCTTACGGAAGTAGTTGCGAACGCTTCACATTTTTTCAGTACTCAGGCAAAGAGTGCCTATCGCGCCTAAGGAAGTTTTCACTTCAAAAAAACCGTCAGGCAGCCCGCAGCACAGATCTTTTTATGAAACCATGCGGTATTCTGAACCGATATTATATCATTGTGACATTTTTCTGAATAAAGTTATTATTATCATTATAGACGCTCTAAGATTATCTCTCGACATATACCCTTTTACCTCCAATCCGCAGATATGTTAAGTTAAAACAGTGCATATAACGTCGCGACATTCTTCCTGCTGCAGCGTCGTTTTCTGCTGCCGCTGAAGGAGCGACGCGACTTTTCCTGCTGCAGCAGCAGGAGTGCGGCGGCGGCGTAGTGTGCAGGGCGTTGCCTTGGTAACGCCGTGTCCGCCAATAGCCGGTCGAGCGCGTGTGCGGGGGACGCGAAACCTGCTACCGCAGCGCGAGCAGGAAACATATCCGCTCTCTTTAACTTGCACCATAAACATCGAATCTACTTTATGACGTCACGTCTTGTCTTACTGCTCTATCGGCCATTGTGTAAAACTCTTATACTACCGAACTTGCAGACATATAAAGGGTAAGTTCGGTTTTACGCTCAGATTGATCGGAGTGCTCTAATACGTTCGAATTTAACATTTAGGTATATGCTCTGAAAGATCTCTATCCTGCGTTCGGTTTTAAGATCTGGAGCAGATCGAGCGCGCTCGATTTGCTCCGAGGAAAGCGAGCGAGCAAGCAGATTTAACCATCTTCAGAGCATTAATTTTAAAAATGAGCGGAAACACTTGTTGTGAGAATGGATAAATTTCGAAGTTTATTTATATGAGGTAATTTTTCAATAAGTAAAAATACACGAATAATATTTATTCAAAGAATAGTAATAACCAATAAGTCTATATCGCACAGAATGATTAAATAAAATATTTATTATATCTATGGGTCGAAAAAATCAACAACCGGTAGTACTATTAATTTTAAAATAAAGAAATAAAAACGAAAAAAATTGTGAATCATGATTTATTATTATAACAATGTTGAATAAAATTAAAATGAGGAGCAATAAAGAATGTATTTTGGCTTTAGTAATAAGAATTTAACTTGCTGGGGCCATTTTATTCTGACGTTTGGAAAAATCTGCTAGATTACGTTCGGAATTGTTTAGATGGCTCGATTTGCTCGCTTGTCACGTGACCAAAAATCTGTTCGCTCGGCTCGATCAATCGAGCGTAAAACCGAACTTACCCAAAAATGAACTATACTCACTGTGCCACCCGTCCTCCCTCTGGAGTAGTTCTTAAACATTGTTTAGATTGAGAATTTATACAGAAATTGTCATGCGGCTTAACAGGGTTTTGTTTTACTGTAAATTCTAGAAAATAGAGAAATACACGAAGCCATAACAAGTGGAATATTATCATTAAACATCAAACGGTTATTAAAGGCACATTAAAACAGAAACACCGGCGCATAAATAGCTGTACGCAGGCAGATTATTAGATATATGTTATGGTCAATACTCGAATTCAGACAATATCCGAAATAATTGCACAAAACTAGTTTTTTATAACTTCTGCTTCTAAAATTCAAATATTCGAGCACTGTGAGGCGGGCGTAAAGAGGCGTATTTTAGTCACCGTGCGTGAAAGTCCAAAGCGTGCGTAAAAGTACAATCTCTTCATCTTATAAATTCGAAATTTCCGCACTTTGTACAATACAAACACTTACTGGCTATCGATCGATGTGTTCCTATATATAGTATCGCGCATACAAAGTCCACATCATGAGAGAGTCGTGTTTTTAATGATTTATACAGAAGTTAATAATTTTAATAAAAATAAACTAAATCGTAACTTAGTCTGTAATTATAAAGTTCTAAAGACTAGAAGAGCGAATTTTCCGTTTTCATAATTTTTTTCTCTCTCTATTAAACTTTAGAAGCAGTCGTTATAAAAAATTATGTTCGATACGTCTAAAGTGAGATATCTAGTAAAAGGCAAATTTTTTGAAAGCTGAATCAATCTCTGTCTGTTAAACATTACCGAGGAATAAATAATAAGTACAAGTGGTGTGGAAAAGTTTATTAAAAAACGCAAAGAAGATTCCGATGCCATACTGTATTGATATCTATCTAAGAATAAAGTTTTATTTTTAGTGTATTTGCCATATGGCACATACACTATTGGCGTCGGTCGGATGGCGGGACCTAGGGGTCGGACCAAAATTTCTCGCCGTTTCATAGCCTCCTGAACACTTTGGCACCATTTTTGGAAATGTTTATATATATATGTATATATATATGTATATATATGTATATATATATATTTATATATATATATGTGTTAGCACGATAACTCTCGAAAGACTCAATCGATTCTAACGAAATTTGGTACACACGTTGGAATCCATCACCGCACGGAACCTATTTAAAATGGGCTCAATCGAACCATTTTAAGGGTGGGTTTTAGGGGTTGAAAAATGTTTTTGGGCCCAAAAATACCGAAAAAATTCTCAGAATTGTTTCAAAATTGAAATTTAACTTTTTAGTAAAGATCAAAATGTGCTGCTAAAATTTTAATTAAATCGGCCCGACAGGACCGGACTTACAAATTTTATGAAAACACTGGTTTGCGGATAGTGATTTACTTACTGAAGGGTGTATTTAATTTGGTACAGAGGTTGCATTGATAATAATATTGAAATGAAGAAAAAAAATATTATTTTAAGGGATGTATTAAGGGGTTAAATTTTTTATTTTCTCCAAAAACAAACTAAGTTTACGTATTAAAGCCACAAAGCCTGTATTAGCAAATACACTATATTGTCGGCAGAGTTTTGGCACTGCGACCCGAGTTTTTTTTTATATACTTATCGAAATAAAATATAGGTAATTAAATAATGCTTCCAGCTCTGTCTTGTAGGTATCTAATTTAAAATTTGGTTGGGAGGTACCTATATCGCACCCCATAAATCTCACTAAACTAGCTCTGAACATTAAATACGAATAAAAAAATGTACAAAACTAGTTTTGTGCAATTAAAAATGCGCAAAACTAGTTCTGCCCATTTTGTAACACTCAATACCCGATTAAATGTAAGATTTCGGATTTGGAAAAAATTCATTGCTCAAAACAAGTTTTGCCCATTTATTTCGGGCATTGTCCGAATTCGAGTATTGAGCGTAACATATATATTTATCGTATAACTGCGCGGTCGAACGAGTGTATGTGTGTGCATGTTTATCTAGCGACATCTAGCGCCGTCGGAGGGCCTCCCCGAGCCCCAGGAGGTCGTCGATATGTCTTTATGCTTTTTATGGTTAGATGCCTATCGCAATGTCTGGGCTACGATAATTGATGTCTTCATTTATCGATTTGATTTCAAAAACAGAAGTGGATATACGCGCTGCGAAAGATTATAGTCCAAGTTCTCACTGTACAAAAGTCTACCGGACAACACTATACTAAAATTCTATTACTGAATATTTAACGAACAATGTAATGGAAAACATCAGAAATATTTAAACAAATAGTATATTGTGCGTCTAGTGGGAGAAAGAGGAGATTCCTCGAGTGTGGATTTTGCCGCACGAGCGTAGCGAGTGCGGTAAAACACGCGAGTGGAATCTCCTCTTTCGACCAATATAGTCGCACACAACATTTTGTTCAACTACCGCAAGAAATATGTCATTTCGTGGCTCTGCTGAGCGTGGGCGAAATAATGGGTGACCTGATTGATTGCGTAATCGTTCCCCGTAATGAGCGTGGGCGAAATGGGATTTCGCCCACTCTGCCTTGATTGATTGCGTAAACGTTCCCCGTAATGAGCGTGGGCGAAATGGGATTTCGCCCACTCTGCCTTGATTGATTGCGTAAACGTTCCCCGTAATGAGCGTGGCGAAATGCTATTTCGCCCACTCTGTATGATCAACAGTCAGGGAATTCATTATTTCGCCCACTCTCAGTAGAGCCACGAAATTACATATTTCTTGCGGGTGTTGAACAAAATTATTAAATACTGATATTGCGTTCGCTCTTCAAAATCACAGATATGTAAAACAAGGATAGGACGATACGAGCTACATGATTCAACACGACTCCAAACAAGTCAATGTTGTTTCTGTAGTTCATAAGACCGACGGAGGAGTTCCAAAACCTACTTGAAAATTACGACGCGAATGCGAAAGGCAGATCCCGATTTGGAGAACTTTCATTCCAAAACTGCGTCCACACCTCAAAAACGTTATTTTTTCAAGATGTTTCCTCTTGAAAGAAGTGTAGTCTCGCTTTTTTTTTGTTTTGAAAGTTCGATAAAAATTTTACAATCAGATCCTCACTAACGGTCAGTTTTATTATTTTGATTTCAGGAGCTGAAAATTTCGCTGAAGTGTATCAGTGAGAATCTCTGCTGTCGCATGAGCTTAAACAAAGTTGGATTTCCAAAACCCCTAACCCAGGGGTCGGCAACCTGCGGCTCGCGAGCCGCATGCGGCTCTTATGATGTCTAGATGAGGCTCTCCAGTTCCATGCGCAAATATTAATAATTATATTATTTTATTTTCAAAACTCATAAAAAATATTACACTGCAAAAAAACTTTAAACAGGATAAAAACACTCAACAGAGAACAGTGAGAATAGGTGAAGTAGAGAGTATACGGACAGCTGACATTTTTTAAATGTGGCAACGCTGTTCTATTTGTTTAGTTATAATCCTAATCAAATACCATAATATTGAAATAAAAATGTTAGTGGTTCTTTAAAAACTGGGAAATTTTGTAAATTGTAACTTTTGGCTCTTCAGTCTCAAAAGGTTGCCGACTCCTGCCCTAACCGAATCAACTCTATAGAAGTTTCAATTATTCAGGAATTGTGCAGAATCCCACACTGTGGGACTCTGGGATCGTGAAACACGGTGGACATACACATAACCAACGGCACAGCTGGTCAGCCGTGCGGACTTGTCGACTCGAGCTCATAGCGACAGGAAGAAAAAGAAAACAATTAAACACTTACCAATATCGATTATACAGCATCTGTAACAAACATAAAAATTTATTAGGATTAAAATAAATATTACCATAAAGAATATTTTGGTAAAATTATACAAAATGTACGCATATACGATATTCTAATTTCCCCCTGCGAACGTTTTTTGGGGAAGTTCTTCCTGCACCACATTCTTTTATCCCCCCAAAAAACGCCATTGCTCCAACACCTACTCCCGCGAGAAACTCTGCACCACGCGAGAGCTCGTCTAAAAAATCACCAAACATCGTGTGTTCATTCTGTAAAATTTTACCATTTTTTTTTGCAAGGACACCAACAAAGGTCATTTGGGCCTAGTACCAATTCATATTTTAAATGTCTTCAATATATAGTAGTGTTAACCCAATGAATGTTAATAATTGAAGGAAGGTTTGGTTGTGGGTCAAATTAATAATGAAGCTTTACCAAAATATCGGGTCTTGAGAATAGCCGAGCGTGTAGCAGTGCTGTTGTTTACATAGGGTTGCTATGGTTCCTCTGTATTACAAGTCCCCAGTTCCCGGGTTTTAGCCCGAGAGCTGGCAAAAAGTGTCAATTGGATTTTCAATTTATTATAAAAAAAATAATGAATTGAAAATACGAATTGGTGCTAGGCCCAAATAACCTTAGCTGTTGGTGGTCTTTAAAACACACACACACACACACCAAAATATCGCTTCTAGCCAACGTTTCGAAATATTTAATTTCATCTTCAGGGCCAATAAACATATTTTAAATGTATTATTTTTTAATAATAAATTGAAAATCCAATTGGAACTTTTACTAGTTCTCGGGTTAGAACCTGAAAACTGGGGGCTTGTAATAGAGGAGCCATGACAACACCATAAAAACAATGTGGCAATTAAAATGTGTAAATAAACATCTTTCCTGAATGAGATCCCGAAGTATGACAAATCGTGGATTACTACTCAGATTTTTTCAAAATTAAAAATTATTATTACCTCTGTTGTGTCATGAAGATGTGCCATGAAGATGCCTTTTGGATTGCCCCTCGGAGCCTGAAAACGAGAAGTTAAAACCGCGCACAACTTTTAGGAAAAATGTGTTTAAACTGTTCAGTCTTTGTATTTTAAATTTAAATTTTGAAACTCGCGTTATAAATTCGCAAACTACTATTTAGACACTTTGTTTTAATTAAACATTGGACTCAATACTTCAGTAGTCGGACGCCATCTTTAAAGAACCAGGACGTGATTTGCTTAGAGAACAGCTTGCTCGTATCCGAATTGTCTGCAAACCTGCAATTGAAATTTATTAGTAAAATGAATTAGGTAATGAGATATTTAATAAAATAATATAAATTATAAAAAAAAATTAATCAAGAGCGGCCTCTATAACATAGGTACCCATTTCAACACAGCTGGAAACATGCAAAAATGTTAGTTTAGATCTTCCCAAGGAAGGAATGACCAGTATGGCTAAAGGACGTTGGTGGGGTTGAGCAGTGAGTACCCTTGAATCTTTAAAAAGGGGATAAACATGGAAAATTTTATTCATTTCAACAAAGCTGAAATTTGCAGCGGTTAATTAATTAGTTGTAGATTATAGACGCGTCGACAGTTCAGGTCATTAACGTCTTCAACACAACAAATAATCAATTTGTGTATTAAAATCCGCCAACCGGCATACACAAACCGACTGGTACGAACTTGGGTCCCTGGGAGCGCTAATTCCCAAAGAACATTGGAATGCAATTTGCGATAGCAACCATATTCCAATGTCCCCCTGGGGGAAATTTGCAGTGGTGATAGCTAATACTATCCTAATGTTGAAACAAAAATTGTCATACCGTTTGGTTGGTGAAAATTACCTGCCGTACCAGGTCAAAGGTTGCCGTTTAGAGGTGAAATTTACTTATTACTAAACTTGTATAAAAAATATCAAATTAATGTTATGTGAGCATTTTTAACAGATTTATAAAAAATAGGTTATTACATACCGTAAACGACCCAATGAAATGTTAATCCCACTTTACAAAACACATCCTGGATGAAAAGTGCACCACATCGACATCCAAGTCATATTCAATTGAAATTTGAAAATATTTAATATTTAAAACAAATTAAAAAATACATTGAATAGCCCAGTAAATCTGTACATGTTTATTGGGCTAGAAAAGAAATTTACTTGCAATCAACACCAACATATAAGTAGGTACCTACATACGACCTATTACGTTCGTCGTTCAGTTCTAAATGAAATGCATATAATTTGTTATTATGTAACTGTCTTTTTAACCGACTTAAGCGTTACATAATGATCACAAGTCAATAAACGGTCATTTATAAGGTCCGCAAAACAGATACGAAAAAACACTAAAAGCGTGCATGTGTTGAATAAAAATATTAATTAATTGTGTTTTAAAGACCACCAACAGCTAAGGTTATTTAGGCCTAGCACCAATTCATATTTTCAATTCATTATTTTTTTTTAATAATAAATTGAAAATCCAATTGACACTTTTACCAGCTCTCGGGCTAGAACCCGGGAACTGGGGACTTGTGAATAAAAATATTAATTAGGAATCTCCAGGTTATATTGTAAACGCCAACTGTCAAACATAACTAGACATAACGATCTTCATTTGTTTTTAAAACTTTCAAGCGTTAAAGGGTTAATTTTGAAAAGATTCCGAGAATTTTTTCGGTATTTTGGGCAGGATGTTTCTAAACAGTTTACTTATATTATGGTTCAATAGTATTTCAGGCACGGCTAAACTTCGATTTATATTATCCGGTCAGACACGGCGCGGGAACGTAGCGTTTCCGGCAAGACAAACATTTTTACATGCATTTCAAATACGAATATTTATACTTAGCGTCTACCGTCCGTTTAGACACGTATCAATACTCGTATTTGAAATGCACGTAAAAATTTTTGTCTTGCCGGAAACGCTACGTTCCCGCGCCGTGTCTGACCGGATACTATAAATCGACATTTACTCGGTTCAATTTAAGCTCGATTTATATTATCCGGTCAGACACGGCGCGGGAACGTAGCATTTCCGGCAAGACAAACATTTTTACATGCATTTCAAATACGAGTATATTGATACACGTGTCTGAACGGACGGGATCCGCTAAGTATAAATATTCGTATTTGAAATGCATGATGTAAAAATGTTTGTCTTGCCGGAAACGCTACGTTCCCGCGCCGTGTCTGACCGAATAATATAAATCGACCTTTATAGAACTGTCGGTCCGAGCCTGTACAATCAAGGGATGTGCACGTACATAATATATTGCACATATTACATGCGTACATACATTATAATAGGTGCGACGTCTAAGCTATTTGCCAAACATATTAAATTTGACCCTTGGCGCGTTGCGAGGGTGTATCTAATATCATACGAGTTAGTCGTCTGATAATATGCATGCGTATAATATGACCCTTCACCATTACATAACATTGTATGTGTGTAACTGCGGAAGGTCTTTTGTGTCCGCGCAGGCCCACAACACCCTGTACACGCTCTGTAATGAAAATACAAACAACCAAACTGAACCGTCTCTTTCAGAAGGCTACAGTTCGTTCAAAAAAAGATATAACCTACAAGAATAATTTAAGATCCTCTTCGACCCGAGCCATAGACAGAACGTTAAGTTATTACCCACGAATATACAGAGAGGCCATAGAAATACAAAAACACACACAGAATTTCAACCGAAAAGATAAATCTCAGTAAAAACTGGACACCAGCACTCCGACGTACAAAACCAATGACCAATCGTACAAGGACGGAATACGACCGAGTAGAGAACTCATCCCCACCACTACACACTGCGCAGTTGACCAATTACAGAGAGACGGACTACGACCGAACAGAGAACACACTGGTACTACTAGGCATAAAAGAAGGGAGGACACCAGTCACTGACACACTGATCTGTGAGCCGCCAAGGAGGACACTTCGACCGCTACCACATCGCTTTTGAGAATGTCTACCGCAGTTGTAGACGAAACGTCAGGTAGAAATACCACCGTACCACGGCCTACAAAGCCCGGAAACCATGAAGACTTATAAAAATTTACTATAGATTTTTGTAAGTTTTGTAAATTTTCTATTAACTGCGGGTATTTAACACATCAATATTTTTCTCACACTTACAGCCAAAATACCGCCCCCAAATTTTGGCGCCTCGGACAAATGTCCGGGTTGCCCGCCCTTAGAGCGAGCGCTGAGGTCTTCCTTGCTTCCTTTTCCCTTCGGGTTTGGTGTTAAAAATCTTTTTTGCCGGTCTGTCATCGCACAATTGCAAGCATTTATTTGTATTTATTAATATTTAATAGTTGCGATATTTCTTTAAATCGTGTTAATTAACAATGTATACTAATTATAAATACAACAATGAGTAATTAAGTGTTTTATGGTTATAATATAATAATTATTAAATAGACAGTTGCCATTCCACAAGCAAATACTTTTCTTAACGTAATCAGTCGGCAACCTGCCATCGTGATGTTAAACGCCAAACAATTAAGATATACAAGGAAAAAATCAGAAGCCACTGTCAGGACTTGAACCCGAAATTCCCAGTTTCCGGCTGGTTGAGTTACCAACTCAACCAGCCGGAAACTGGGAATTAAGATATACAAGAAAAAAATCAGAAGCCACTGTCAGGACTTGAACCCGAAATTCCCAGTTTCCGGCTGATTGAGTTACCAACTCAACCAGCCGGAAACTGGGAATTAAGATATACAAGGAAAAAATCAGAAGCCACTGTCAGGACTTGAACCCGAAATTCCCAGTTTCAGGCTGGTTGAGTTGGTAACTCAACCAGCCGGAAACTGGGAATTTCGGGTTCAAGTCCTGACAGTGGCTTCTGATTTTTTCCTTGTATATCTTCATTGTTTGACGTTTAACATCACGATGGCAGGTTGCCGACTGATTACGTTAAGAAAAGTATTTGCTTGTGGAATGGCTACTGTCTATTTAATAATTATTATTCTAATTATGTTGAATCGTCTCTTACTAAGCGTGGTCGCGCTGTAGCCACGGCTAGCGTACTTCAAGCAAGGCATGATACGTTTTGTGTCGAGGGTTTATTTATTAGTGTGTTCAAGTGCCCTTTACTGTCATCTATACCAATAATCTGGTGCGTAATCCGTGAACGATCAACCCTCCAGTCGCGTCCTTCCCTTCCTTATATAATATCAGGTAGTGTAACGCGGTGGTATTCGCCGCTTTTTTAAATAAAAAGTCTCAACAAAATTGAGTATTGTTTTTTTCTAATCTTATTTTTAAAGAAGAATATATCTACGGCCAAAAGATACAATCGCTTATGTTGAATTTTTTGTTCATGTATGCATTTAGGGGCCCCGGGGCAAGGACGTAAATTGGACCCTCTTTTTAAATATTGAAATATATTTTTCTGGAGCCTCCCCTCTCACGCGTAATAAATTCCCAATAAAACATTAAGATATTCGATTTATGCATTCTATTCACTATGAACAAAAATTACCTACCATCCAAAGAAGATATTTTACATGACATGCTGGCATCTGATGGCAAACTAATGTACTATAAACAAACCTTGCGGAATGCATCAGAAAATACAGTACGAAAACAAAAGAGCGAAACATCACTATTACGAATCCGGATGAAATATTACGACCTCATTTTTTATCCCCTGCACCAAAAAACATCAATGTGCGAGATGGGATTCGAACCAACGACAGTCTGATCCATTGCACTAGGCTATCCCCTTCAAGCTAGAAGGGTTATTTGATCTGTATAACGACTAGACTTGGCAGGCCTACTTAGGCGTACTTCTATTTAAAAATCCAGATATCATATGTATTATATTCTAGTAATATTATGCATATTATTATTAATGATTGCGCGCTTCCTTCGATGTATAATCAAGACGCTAATGACCTAAGTTGTCGACGCGTCTATAATTTACAATAAATAAATAAAAATTGCGCGCTTCCCTCGATGCAGCCTTGTATAGGGGTGCAGGCACTCCGGTGCATCCATCGGAGCTCCCGTTGTATTACCTATTTGCAAAATTCTAACATTTCCTTGAAAAACCCGCCATTTAGAGATTTGGAGAAAGTAATGAGTTTAATAATAAGTCTGTAATTAAATAATACTTACTCATTTAAATTAATAAAACGGTCAGTTAAAAAAACGAACGAATTTATATATCAGAAGTATTCGGTTGGAATTTCTGAAAAACGCAGGTGTAGCATTCCAAAATGTGTTAGAGTCGATTCCATCATTCCGCATTGTTTTAAATATAAAACAAATGTATAACAATACGGCTGCTATTTCGGGATTGAAACCTAGGACAGATGCAGCCGGCATTGGCGTAACTAGGTATTTTTTCCAGGGGGGCCATGGCCCTTTCAATCTGAGAACTGAAAATTATTATTATAAGCTCTTTTATTGTCGGTAATTTAATAGTCATTAAATGCCATATTAAAAAAAAAACAGTAAAAGTTGCTTGTCTTGTGAAGTTTTCATTTTGAGTGGCTATTTTTTAAGTATATTAGATGAAAATACAAAATTACAAAATATGGCGCTTGGATCAAGTTTTGGTACCCCCAAACGCCCGAACAGTCAGCACCCCGGGCGTCCGCCCGGCCCTCCCTATAATTATATAATTTTATGTTTTTTATTCTTATTACTTTCAATAGAAATTTGTAATAATTTTAAGTCGACTTTCTTTATTTTTACGTCAGCACTCTGAGCTACGTGCCGTAATTATTCTAGGGGGGGCCGTTAGCTTCCAGGGGGGCCTGGTCCCCTAGTTACGCCAATGGCAGCCAGTGTGGCTTCACTAATTATATTGAATTCTGATCAAGAAAAATATGCACCTAGATACTAAAAAGAATAATGATAATTTTATCACTTTCTGTGCGCCCGCTCTTGAGGTAAGTGAGGGCAGTATAGCTTAGTGGTTAGTGTGCTTAGTGCCGCAACCTCTGGACTGGACTGCCGTGGGTTCGAATCCCACCTGCGCTCATGGATGTTTTGTGATGCTATTTAGTTTTAAGATAGTTATTTAGTGTAGTTGAAAGATGCTAATGACCTGAGATGTCGACGCGTCTATAATCTACAATAAATAAAAATAAATCTTGAGGTAAGTATATACCTAGACGCTGATAACCTCAGCTGTTGAGCGTCCATAATCTACAGTCTAGAAGTGACCGCGTTTTTAGGGTTCCGTACCAGAAAAGAACCCTATTGTTATGCCAACGATGTCTGTCTGTTACAGGCCTCTAAATTCTAAACGAAATGAGATAAGGACTTGAAAATTCACACATGTATTTATTTATTTAAGGGGTGCGCCCATGTACATGCAAACGAGGGGCAAAATAAAAATTTTATTGTATCTGTTCTCAGGGCCGGCACGTGCGCCTGGTCGGACAGGCGATCGCCTTACGGCGCCATATTTTTAGGGCGGCATATTTTTGTAACAGCGAATTTTTCGGGCGGTATTCTACTTTTTAAAAATGATTATATTTTTTTCAAAGTGTCTATACCTATAAAATTATTTTTTTAAAATATTGTTATTAGAATTACATTTGTTTATTATATGTTAATTAAATAAAATATATCATCGGTTTATTAATTTTTTTAATATGTGGGGGGCGGCAAAAGTTGTATTCGCCTTAGGCGGCATATTTTGACGCGCCGGCCCTGTCTGTTCTTGTGAGGTATCGTTGAAAAGAGCCTTTTGAGTAGATTATGAATGTGTTTTTCTTTTTATTTATTTTATCAAAATGGCATAACTTACATAGTAGGTACTCTTTGCGTGGCTCGACACGCCCTTGGCCGTTTATTCTTAATTGACCTTTCTTTTAATAAAAGCTATGAGGAGATATTGATTTAGATTCTCTTTGTGTCGATGTCATTAAAATTTTTCTTCGTGTATTACTAAGTTGCCTTATATCTTGCAGCTCTTCTCGAGTTAATGTCAGTTTTTTGGCTATACTGGTCAGTTCAACCTCATTTGATAGAATCTTAAAGATATATAGCCTATATCCTATTCCCTGGTGAACAAACGCTACAGTAAAAGTCCGATAAGAATCGGTTCAGTAGTTTTTGAAACAACTAATGACAAAATAATTGTTTGTGTCCTAATATTTTCCATTGTTATTTCCCAGAGCTCTAGAGATAGGAGAATCCCACCTGCGCTCATGGATGTTTTGTGATGTTTTTTAGTTTTAAGTTAGTTGTTATTTAATGTAGTTGAAAGACTCTATAATGACCTTAGATGTCGACGCGTCTATAATCTACAATAAATAAAAAATAAATAGAGATAGGAGAAAGCAATAAATGCAAAATTGAAACATCCTAGTATCGATGTGTTTTCTTGATTCTTAAGCCAAAAAGGTTTCCTCTTCGAAGTTTCACATCTGAATTATGTACTTTAATCATTTGAAAAAGTAACCAACATATTTTCAGTCAGTATGCCTACATTTATAAACACGCTAAATTAAATTTTTTGAGAAGTTTGTGGAGGCTCTCAGGTAGTAGCTGCTGTAGTCCTTTCTCAAATGCGGTCCTGCCGCGTCAAAAGGAAGGATCAGTAGTTGATTCCGTCGGATCAAACTAAACATCACCTAATTAGTTAGTATTTATATAACTATAAGTGATCTGGTTGATCGGTGCCACCCAAGTAGAATTCGAAGATCGGTCCAACTTTAAACACTCCAATAAAATGTGTTTATATGCATACCTGTATCTATTAAGTATAGTAGTTAAGTTGGTAATAGGAATCTGTTTATCTTAATTGTCCCTTTACTTTTAAATGGTTCTTATTGATAAAGAGACGGAACCGACAATTATTGTAAGCAGTTGTTTTGTAGAACGGTTGTTGATGCAGTAGCAACTCGTTTCAAATGGGGCATTATATCGACACCATAAATAGAGAATTCTTAGGATCTAAACACGCTGACTTATTGTCGTTGTCATTAAAAAAATATTCAGCGTTATTTTTTCTATAAATAGACTTAACATCAAACGAATCGGGTCGAATTTATTTTTCAAAAATTTCGCAAATTTGTACAAAGAGGGGGATCTTCTTACTTTTGGCATTTTTAAGAAAACTTAAAAATCCATCAGATGCTGTTTATATCTTTGAAACTAAAAGTGCGGGGTGTTGGAGTCGATTCAGCGTTATTTTTTCTGTAAATAGACTTAATATCAAACGAATCGGGTCGATTTTATTTTTCAAAATTTTCGCAAATTTGTACAAAGAGGGGGGTCTTCTTACTTTTGGCATTTTTAAGAAAACTCAAAAATCACTCAGATGCTTTTTATATCTTTGAGACTAAAAGTGCGGGTGGTTGGAGTCGATTCAGCGTTATTTTATCTATAAATAGACTTAATATCAAACGAATCGGGTCGAATTTATTTTTCAAAAATTTCGCAAATTTGTACAAAGAGGGGGGTCTTCTTACTTTTGGCATTTTTAAGAAAACTCAAATATCTCTCAGATGCTGTTTATATCTTTGAAACTAAAAGTGCGGGTGGTTGGAGACGATTCAGCGTTATTTTTTCTATAAATAGACTTAATATCAAACGAATCGGGTCGAATTTATTTTTCAAAAATTTCGCAAATTTGTACAAAGAGGGGGGTCTTTTTACTTTTGGCATTTTTGAGAAAACTCAAAAATCACTCAGACGCTGTTTATATCTCTGAAACTAAAAGTGTGGGTTGTTGGAATCGATTCAGCTTTATTTTTTCTATAAATAAACTTAATATCAAACGAATCGGGTCGAATTTATTTTCCAAAAATTTCGCAAATTTGTACAAAGAGGGGGGTCTTCTTACTTTTGGCATTTTTAAGAAAACTCAAAAATCTCTCAGATGCTGTTTATATCTTCCAAAACTACAAATGCGGGTTGTTGGAGTCGATTCGGCGTTATTTTTTCTATAAATAGACTTAATATCAAACGAATCAGGTAGCTTCAGTGCCTCTACCGCCGGGGTAGGAATCCTTATTTTCCTCAATTTTTAGACAACGGCAACGGTGAAAGGCATTGATATTAGTCTCCTTTCTCTCTATCCTCCATGCTTCAGAGCTTAGCGAAAATAATAAACAACAATTAATTACAATGACGTTGCGAGGTGTTGACAAAACTTCAGTTATGTCGAACCGAGCACAATCCTCTGTGTGATCCGGTGTATGTAGGAAATGCTGTGCCACAAAATATCTGGCATTCCACAAATAATTCTTTAGTTTATATAGAGATGGAGACAGTTTCTACACACGTACAGTATTATCAAAAAATTATACTGACACAGGAAGTACAATGATCCATTAGCACCAGTGCCGAATTTAAAGCCTAATGGTGGGGGGCCTCGGGGCAATGAGGAACTGAAGGCCCCTAAAAAATAATTTTTATTACGCACATTAAAGGAGCAAATTAGTGTGAAATAAACAGACCTGCTGCTTATCACTTGCAAGTTACATCGATGATTTTTAATCTTATTTTTTGACCAGTGGCGGTGCCAGAGGGTGGGCCATGCCCTACCCCTTGCGGCCACCTTGGCATATTCCCCAATATCTAGATTATCTTTTAAATACGATTTTAACCCTCGAAATGTCAACAATTTTTATTGAAAATTCTATGGCAAGTAACCTGGGTTAAAATTTTATCGAGCACTGAAATTTTGGGAAAAAATGTTATTGACCCACCTTCAGATCACCATGTCCAACACTGGCCTACCCTAGAAAAAATCCTAGCGCCGCTACTGTTTTCTTCGCAGGTGGAGAATTTCTCGCGGAAGAGGGGTAATAAATCATAAATTCTTATCTCTGGAACTATTGAACCGATTTTAAAAATGAAAATGTTTCACATCTGCCAGGCGTCCCATGACGGCTCACATTTTTTTACTTCCCACCTCTACTATGGTAGGGAAGTAATGGATTTAGTCCGAAAAAAATATTTCGAGATTTTAACAGAACTTCACGTTTTGAGACCATAGCCAATCGTTTAAGATCATTTTCTGACTGATGTCTGTATGCGTGTGTGTATGTGGTCAATTTTTCGCCTTCGATATCGTAAAAACGGAACAACATACGGCCATGCCGATTGTTCTATTGTGTTTATCAGCCTTTAACTTAGATCTGATTAGATTTTGAGTCAAATCAGTTCAGTGGATCCTGAAATATTAAAAAAAACGTTCTCAATGTCACGTAAAAAAATATAAATGAATTCTAGAAGTTATAATATGAAAAAAATGTAAATATTTTTTTTCTCTAAAATGTATAGTTTTCGAGAAAAAAAATATTTTACTAAAAAAAGAAAATTGTACGAAAATCAAGGTAACCATGATTTTTGCTATATTACTAGCCATCAGTAGATCACCAAACAAAAAAGAGGGCCATGCTTTTTTTCAAAGAATAAAAAAAGAGTGTTTATTTTTTGCAAATATTTACTAGGTGGGAAGTATAGGACTGGTCATCAGTCGAATTTTTTAATTTTAGTATGATTAGGTAGGTAAGTACATAATAAGTAATAGCTTTTTTGATCATGTAAAGTTTAAGATACAGTAAAAATTAAATAGTTAGCCAAAGCCAACCAATTTTCTAGAACAAATTGGTTGGCTAAAAAATACCCACCCTACAATTTTCAAAGATAGTTAGCCATCTAGCATTTGCCAAGTTATTTTATAACCATGGCTAAAATTTACAGGAAGTGAATTTAATTTTTTTTAAGGCATGTGTTAGCTATCTAGTTACAACTTTCTGTAACACAAGATATTTTTTGCTATAATTCTACTAGCCGTGCTATCTATGATGTACCTTAATACAATAATAATTTTAATCTTTAATTTATCTACATGACACTGCTCTCTACCAAAATTATTCTGAACTATAAAACGACATTCACTTTATTACAGACCAATGGTTAGTTATAGTTAACACCGATTATCACAGATGGCAGCATAATCGCTGTAATCACGTGCGTAGTTTATTCTCTATGCTTTGAACACTGGCGGTCGGTGAGTGCACTATTTCAGTCAAATAAATTACGTTTGAAAATATCTATAACAGGAAGATCAGAAACATTTTGACAATATTTACGAGAAGATTTAAAATGGTAGAAAAAAAGAATACTGACTATGGGTCTCGGACTTACGAACCCGTTCCAATTTTCGATTCGTTTCTGCCAATTAAAATTTTAATAAATTCGATCATTTAAGACCATCATTTGACTTTTTCTGATGGTTTATGGCCTAAACTATCCGAACCTGTATACCTTCCCAAAACAGAAAAACGAACAATAGTAAACCAAACCCAAACAGCAGCGTCATAGCTAGGATCATCGGCGCTCCTGGCAAGATTCTGATTTCGCGCTCTTTGCTTGAAAATAATTACATTCGTATCGCTGATTGCGCCCTTTCCGGGGTCAGCGCCCCTGGCGAGGGCCCCGGTTACCAGGCACTAGCTACGACGCTGCCAGACACACACAAAGAAGTACCCACAAGTCCTCTACTTTCCTTGAAATACATACGATTGATGATTTTTGTAATTTTTATTTTTGAAAAGCGTCGGTTTTTGAGGCCCTTTAAAAAATTAATGTTTCCTTTCGTGATTTTATCAATAGAAAAATTTCGTTTTCTTTTTGGTTTTTTGAAGCTTAACAATGTGATCAGGCGCGGATCCAGCCCTCAAAAAAGGTTGTGGTCACGGCTTTCCGAAAATCGGCCAAGTGCGAGTCGGACTACTGACTCGCTCACAATCTATACATTGCATTCCTACAAAGGAGAAGTTAATGTATGACGCCCCGGCCAAGACATTGTACAGTGTATAGGTCCACGCGGGCAAAGCCGCGGGGCGAACACTAGTAAATTAATAAACCTGTAAAATGTTAGTTTGTTTGCTCACGAAAATTACAAAAGTAAATGTGTGTTTGTTTGCACATCACAATATCACATCTAGACTAAACTACTGAATCGATTTTGATGAAACTTTTACAGTTTGAAAGCATATCAGATTTTAGATTTTTATAACATCAGCCTATCGACCTCAATCAGGGTTGTGGGCATGCCCACTGTGCCCACAACGGTGGATCCGCGCTTGAATGTGGTCTGCCATTGGGTCTTGGAATTTACAAAATTCTAGGGCCGCCCGATTAAAAAATACGCTTGATAAAGTATTAATTTATTGAATCGCGTCTTTATTAACATTCTTATATAAAAGGAATGTGATCGGGAGTGGGATAAAAACAAGTTAATTTTTTTTTTTTATTAAAATCACCAACTAAAGTAACTAATTATTATAAAAATTAAATAAATCAATTCTTTAACAAATTGGACGTAACAATTCCAGCCACCAAAAAGTAGTTTCTATTTATTTGTAATACCTTTTGGATTCTTCAATGTCTCTTCATCTTTTTCATCCAGGAATTTTTCCCAATTGTCAATTCTCTTTTCAATCTCTGAATCAGTTTCGTGTATTCTGCAAAAAAAAAAAAAAATTAGTACGCTCATAATACGAAAGAAAGATAGTAGTAGAATGAATTTATTACTTGTATTTTGTTTTTCCGTCCCACGTTTCAGCTGTTATTTGTCGCTTATTGAACCATCTTTTGTTTAACAATTGTATAACGAGATCAGCTTCTTCAGGGTCCGCCATTGTGACTTGGGCTACTCCCTCTGGATGTCTCTGCAATCACACAATACGTTTATAAAATCAGCCAAAAAATAAGGTTGCCTCACTCCGCAAGACAATTCATACAGACCCAAGGACCACTGTCCTTCGTACATTTATTTTTTACTTTTGACAATAAATTACTTATCTATACTAATATTATAAAGAGAAAAGTCTGTTTGTTTTTTGCGTTTGTGAGTTTGTATGTAAGGGGTAATCTCTGGAACTACTAAACCGATTTTAAAATGTTGGATTAATGGATGTATCAATCTGTCAAACGTCGGATTGTCGTGCTGTAAGTCACTCAATGAAGATTCTATCAATCTATTATCTACAGTTTCAATAAGTGAAAGGACTTCTGCGCAAGACCTTGAGGCAGCAGTCCCATGTACACGGAAAACGCACGGAAGACGGAACTCGGAAATGCAAATGGCGGAAGTTGACCAATCAGATTCTTTACGTAAAGTTTGAATATATTACGGAAAGAATCTGATTGGTCAACCTCCGCCATTTGCATTTCCGAGTTCCGTCTTCCGTGCGTTTTTCGTGTACTTGGGACTGCTGGTTAAGTATATACTTACGTCATAAACAACGACTCTGCGAACATCACCGCATTTGGAACATTCTTCTCGTAGGTCCTGTTGAAACTCAAGGACTAATCCGGCCTCCTGATCGAACACAGACGGTTCAAAAAGATTTTTTATTATCACAACCCTTTCGTGTTTTGATCTTTCTCCGCGCAGTTTATCCGGCTGCCACGAGAACAATTTTTCTTGCATTTTTTTAATCTTTTCAATCTCTTTCTTTTTCTTCTTTTTAGGTTTTAGTTTCGGGTCGTACATGTCTCCTTTCATTTGAAATTTGGCGCGTTCGACTTTGATCTTCTTGTTGCGAATGTCGTATCCGTCTAACACTTTCAAGGCCAGCTCAACTGACTCGACCTGCAACAGAAATTACAAATTATTATCAATAAACTATACGGACATAATATAAAGAGGTACAGTTTGTTTCTCAGAAACTACTGTAACAAAACTGTTTTTAATTTGGCGGAATTAAATATTTATTTACTAAGATTTATGTACAATGTCTATTTACAATAATTAATTATAATAATTATAAACCCAATAATAACAATAACGAAAATGTCAATTTTAAACAATGAAACACTTAAACGGTAATTATAACACTTAACAATACAAGGATATTTATTTTAACAGGTATGTTCACAGAATACTGTTTTATTTTTTATTTCCCATTTATTTTCACAAATCAGCGATTGACTGACTCAACACGACGCTGAATGACTGATCCCCACTCAGTCGCGCGCACCGTCTTATATACACGCATTGCCTGTGTTCTCGTTGTCTATAGAAACGTCCGGAATCTTCGATACTATTCCACTACTGTGCTATAACAAACAGACAATCGCTTCAGTCTGGAATGTTCTGTTGGAAACAGTGGCGTAGCTCTGGAGTTTTGTTACACTACTAAATTGTTTTGAACCTCCTCTCACCCCACCTGCGGTTGCGCACTCGGTTTGAAGGCCTATTCTGGTACGGACATTCTTTATCTACTCGACGCTACCTATATTTATTGTTTGGATGTTGTTTTTAGTTTTAGAATTGTTTATAAGACAAAACAGCACCCATTTTCATAACGCTCGATGGGAGCTTAAGATCTTGGAAACGGCTGAACCGATTTCAATCAAACATGACTAAGAACCATCTCGCAAATAGCAGCTTTCGAACAAACAAAACCGCATTGAAATCGGTCCATCCGTTTGGGAACTACAACGCCACAGACAGATACACACACACATACACAAGGAGAGACAAATACTTCAATAACACGCCTCGGGGGTTAAAAACAGAATTTATTATTGCAACTGCCCTTTATAAGTTTACGCATCATTATGCGCGTTTTGATCTGTTGTCATCGAAGCAAAGTCACTAATTTTCATTGGATTAGTAAGCGATTATTATAAATCTAAAAAAAGTAATTAAAAATATTTATGCCGGATCAAAACAGGTCAAAATAGTAAATAAAATAAAGCGTTTAAAATGATAGTAAAATATGTGAGTAATAACGTGTGAAATTTTATATGTATTTTGGCAAAATTACAAAAAAAAAACTTAGATAAACACGTATAGCAGTTAGAGAGAAAATGAGAGTTGTTGTGGATTAATGATGACATTACAAACGGTAGCTAATATAAACTTGTCAGCGAAATGATCACCAGGAGGCCGTAGAAGTTAATGTACTTACATCGGTGTTTACCCTCGCGAAGGCCGGACATTCGTTCAATTCAAAACAACATTTTTGACGAAATCTTTCGAAGTTTTAGCTGATAGCCCACAACATTTATATTCCAAATGTAGACTCCACGCAGTCGTAGCAATGGGTCAGCAAATAGATTCAACTTTAGAAGTTTCACTTTTTGGGATATTTTATATGATGCTCATAGGCCCGTATTCACCAAACACAGTTAAAGATAGAAGTTACTAATCTTAGAATAAATTTATTCCTTGGAATAAAATTAACTTTCAATTCACCAAACTATTTATTCCACAGAATAGTAACTTCAAGTACAAATTTACTTCATACCATACACCTTGGACATTTTGTCAAATATTTTGAATCTACAGCACGTTTACCAAAGATGCGACCGATGGCGCATCGATCGAAAATGTAAATTTAATTCATTTTACTACAAACGCCTTTACCTTAAAGATATGGAATTAATATTTACCTGAAAAGATCGCCAGGTCAAAAAGTAATTTGTGCATTTCGTGTCCATCCTATTTTACTAGGCGAATAAATATTTATACCCTTGAAATTAGACAGAATAGTTATTCTTACGATTTATACCTGCAGTAAACTTAACTACGTTTAGTGAATTGAATTATCGCTATTTATTGCGAGTAATAGTTACAAGGGGAATAAATCAACGGAATAAATAACTAGGCTCGGTGAATACGGGCCTTAAACGGGCAAACGCGTCTTCAGAATTTTCCCCCGTCTGTACGAGAATCATTTAAAAACAATTACTATACTATCCGTTAGTTTACAAATTTAACGGTTGCGCTCCGACATTTTAAGAGGGCAGTGTAGCCTAATGGATAGCGTATTTTTGGTACATCAGCCTTTGGACTAGACTGTCGTGGGTTCGAATCCCACCTGCGCTCATGGATGTTTTGTGATGTTATTTAGTTTTAAGTTAGTATTTAATGTAATTTAAGACGCTAATGACCTAAGTTGTCGACGCGTCTATAATTTACAAGAAATAAATTAAATCCGACATTTTAAAGCGAGCAAAACAGCGGGCAAGATTGGCGTTCACAAGAACAAAATTTTCCGTGTTATGCGAAATCAATTTGAAAATGTTCTGTTTGAACAGTTTGAAAGGCGCTGATTACATCGCGATAGAAGTAGATACAATTACATCATGTATGTCGGTACTCGCAGTTATTTTATTTGAGTATTTTTAACGTTTATTTTTGAAAGTGAGCTTAGAACAAGCACATAAAGTAATAAAAATAACCGACGGACTGCATGACTTAGTGCAAGTATAAATAGGCTTCAAGGATAAACACAGGGCTGGACCTCGCCGTTATATTTGTCATTGTCCACCCCTACTTTGTTCTTCGCTTTCGCATTGTCAGCCTTCTTTGAGAACTGCAACTTATTAATACTATTACAACAAAATAAATTGTGAAGTAAAATTTTTTGGCGTTTTCATGGCTCCTCTATTACAAGTCCCCAATTGCCAGGTATATATTTTCCGCCACCTGATGGCGCCACTAGCAAGTGAAGTCTCCGTCATTCATTCATTTAACGGCTAAATCGCAGTTTTTCATTCAATTAATTATTGTGTGTTTTAAAGACCACCAACAGCTAAGGTTATTTGGGACCAATTCATATTTTCAATTCATTATTTTTTTTAATAATAAATCGAAAATCCAATTGACACTTTTACCAGCTCTCGCTAGAACTCGGGAACTGGGGACTTGTAATAGAGGAACCATAGCAACGCCATATAAACAACAGCATTGCTACACTCTCGGCTATTCTCAAGCCCTCAATTAATTATTCTTTCCTTATAAGAACGGATACACGAAGAATTACTAAACGCAAACTGTTAATCTCTAAACGTTTGACACATACCTTACTCGCAACTTGCGCCACCTGACGAACAAAAAATGTAAACGTTTGACGTATACCTTACTTTTCACTAGCGCTAACTGACGAATAAAAAAATGATAGCCCTCGTTATAATTCAAATTCAAATTGCTTATTACTCCTGCAGCGGCAAAAGAAAAATTGCATAGGAGAAGTCAGATATATATTCTAACATCTTTATTAGTTTAACGTGTAGGTAACCTTTCCACTGAAACCCGCCATCAGTTAATAGACGTATTATTGTTTTGACAAATGGGAGAGATACGGCTCATATACCGGCTCCGCATTAAGCTTAACGGGGCATCGTCAATCATTCATTTATACGTTGCGTGGGCACAAATGGGCTAGCCTCTAGCTAGACGGTTAGACCGTTAGACTGTTCATTTATACAGTCTGTGGTGTGTCGAAGATTCAGTAACTGATAGATCAATTAGTTTATTATAGAGTTCAACGGATGGAGGCCAAGCGGCGCTTAAAACATTGTAGCATGTTGTGAATACAGTATTTAAAATATGTGAAAATGTTATTGCGAATCCGACCACCACCAATCCATTTAAATCAATCAGAACTTCAACAAACAACTCCACACATTAATTATACAGTAGAACCTCAAATTAACCGTCACCTACTATTTGGCGCAATTAATATACAAGGTGATTCTGTAATGAGTACCATAAATGCTACAGGATGTACCTACTGTCAAAATAATACGAAAACCAAGAATAACTTTTTTTCCAAAAGTGTTTCCCTAACAAGCTACAGGGTGTTAAAGGGTCGATTTGGAGAACACTTATTTGATCGTATCTTTTAACTGGGTTGAACAATTTAATTCATTTTTGGTAGACATCTACTACATAATAAGGACCGTAAACGGACAAAATTTTGTTGCATTTGAACAACCCAGTGGCGTAGAATTGGGGGTCATGTGACACTTTTTCCCCCCAAAAAAAGTTGCTGTTGGGTTTTTTCCATTTTTCTTTGTTTTTTTAGTATTATTGGTTCAAATACAACAAAAAAAGGTACACTTGTTTCATTTGCCCAGAAGCGTCCGTTTCCGAGATATTCTGACTTGCGTGTCACTATGTGAAATACCAGGCTGCAAAGTTATCACAGAAAAAGTTTTATTAACAAACAAATAAAATACTTAAAGTCGAATACATCTAGATAATAAAGTTTAATTAACAAAAAAATAAAAATTAGTAAAAATAAAATTAAAGTAAGTTTTCAAAGTGTCCTCCATTGGAACATGACCCCCAATTCTACGCCACTGGGTTGTTCAAATGCAACAGAATTTTGTCCGTTTACGGTCCTTATTATGTAGTAGATGTCTACCAAAAATGAATTAAATTGTTCAGCCCAGTTAAAAGATACGATCAAATAAGTGTTCTCCAAATCGACCCTTAAACACCCTGTATCTTGTTAGGGAAGCACTTTTGGAAAAAAAGTTATTCTTGGTTTTCGTATTATTTTGACAGTAGGTACATCCTGTATCATTTATGGTACTCATTACAGAATCACCTTGTATAGGTAAGATTGAGAATACTATCAAGAGTCTGACCCTTTGGCTCAATCTCTTTGATGTCGGGGACCTCTGACATTTTTTTTGCGCGGAACACTTATAGTCCAGCAGTCAGGTACTTTTTACCTGGAAAGTATTTCGAAGTTAATGATATTTTGGTATGTTGTTTGTGGGTACTCTGTGGAGTAGAATCTGAGTTTTCGACCTCGAGGACCCTGTGCTAACGTGGGGGGAGCCGACTTTTAAAGGGAAAAAGTCGGTCGTTTGAAAATATGCCACTGTGTGAGTAATTGTCAACTCAGTCCGCCGCGATAGTGGAAAGTTTAGGGTTAGAATCTCTACGGTGACATAGGTTTGAATTAATGAATTTTTCCTGATTACAGCATTGTGTTACGTCATTGTTCTTACAATAGGTGTTTCATATACTGTTTGCAGTCATTATGCATTAATTTAATTGTACTTACAATTTATAGTTATGAACATAAATTAAATATTATATTATTTTTTTTATACATGGGACGACCATGTTATTCTCTTTACGTAATGACGTCGCGCGCTGAAATAAGAGAAGCAGTCCTGTTGCGGCGCCACTGAACAACTGGATGACTTCATCATTCATACTTATATGGGTTACGCGTTAATGTAACTCGTACATCATATTAAATAATAATGTATGCACAATTTTTAAACGTAAGCCTTAATCCGGTTTATCGTAGTGCAATGTGTCTGCCCATGAGTGGGGCGGAGGACTGAAACGAGAGGACCTTAAATGGCGTTCCAAATGACGTTTGCATACAACAATGCGATCCACAACAAACAAACAACATAATAGACTGTCTGCAGTGTGGCTCGCGTCTATGACAATGATTAAAGGTCGCCCCACACGTTCTTCTATATATTATGTTTTATTTATTTATTTATTGTGGATTATAGACGCGTCGACAACTTAGGTCATTAGCGTCGGTATATATATTATGTTACCGTTTAACCAAAGGTATACAGATTGTATCAAATTAAAGCTGTGCATAGGGCGTTCTGTGTGTAAGATAGAGATCGATATAAAGCAATAAGTAAGAACGAGACAAATGATCGCTAATAGGAAGTTTCTCTAGGTCCTGACTACTGAAATAAGAAATTATTGATAAAATCACAAAACAAAGATGACGCTATCAGGTTGTATGGGTTAGTATGGATATTATTTATTTACAGTAACTACAGAAACTTCCTATTAGCGATCATTTATCTCGTTCTTATTTACTGCTTTATATATCGATCTCTGTCTTACACACAGAACGCCCTATGCACAGCTTTAATTTGATACAATATGTATACAGATTGTATCAAATTAAACCTGTGCATACGGCATTCTGTGTGTAAGACAGAGATTGATACATAAAGCAATAAGTAAGAATGAGATAAATGATCGCTAATATGATGTTACGTGGTTACTGTAAATTAAACTGATAAAAGATTTACATCTTTACAGCATAGAAGGACCGAAAAAACAAAGATGACGCTATTAGGTTGTATAAATATTATTTATTTACAGTAACCACGTAACATTCTATTATCATTTATCTCATTCTTACTTATTGCTTTATGTATCGATCTCTGTCTTACACACAGAACGCCCTATGCACAGCTTTAATTTGATACAATCTGTATATAAGACGTATGATCCTCGAACGACGAAGGTGATTTCTGACAGAGACAGACGGTTCAACTTAATTAAAAAACGCATTCGTGGAATCACATTCGGACCGGTATATAATTCGAGAGATATTTTCGTTCGACAAGACTTATGTTGTGACCATTCAACTTAAGTGTGCTTTCTATTCAAAGTTCAAAGGTCACTGAAACTCAACGCTGAACATCAAAGGAACGTCTCCTACAAAACTTAATCTTTAATTTTAAGCCTCAAACACCACATTCAACTAACACTATACGTTGGGGTCTAGCAGGCCTCACAGTTACTATTTTTCCTTCAATTTTTTTTCAACCGATGATGTTTGTTTAACAGGGTTCTTTGAAGTCTTAAGATGGTGTAAATTGATTTTTTTGTAAATTTATTTGAGTACCTACCTATAATTAGGGAACGCAATCTAGATCTCGCGAGATCTCCAACTATTTTTCAAGATTTAATCTCGTGGGCAAGCATTCTCGTTTTTGAAAACTCGTTCGAGATCTCGACCATAGGGGTCGCCAAATTCTTGAAAATTTCAAGATCTTGTCTTGATTTCAAGACAAGATCAAGACAAGAAGTAATTTTAGATTTCAAGACAAGACAAGAAATGTTATGTCAATACCAAGATTTCTTGTCAAGAAAACAAGAAATCTTGAAATATCTTGACTAACAATGAAAACGCTAAAACGTATATTTACTTGTGAAAAAGATAACATATTTTAACATAACATAACGTATTATTTTAATTTATTGAACACATTTTTTGCTAGACCGATTCACAAAAATGTAAATTAAAAACAATAAATGAAAAAACTTGGGTCGCAGTGCCAAACCCTGCCGACAATAATATAGTGTATTTGCTAATAAGGTCTTGTGGCTTTATTAGGTGAACTTAAGTTTGTTTTTGGACAAAAACAAAAAATTTAACCCCTTAATACATCCCTTAAAATAATATTATTTTTCTTAATTTCAATATTATTATCAATGCAACCTTTGTACCAAATTAAATACACCCGTCAGCAAATAAATCACTATCCGCGAACTAGTGTTTTCATAAAATTTGTAAGTCCGGTCCTGTTGTGCCGATTTTGTTAAAATTTTAGCAACACTTTTTAATCTCTACCAAAGGGTTAAATTCCAATTTTGAAACAATTCTGAAATTTTTTTCGGTATTTTTGGGCCCAAAAACTTTTTTCAACTCCTAAAAACTACCCTTGATATGGCCCGATCGGGCCCATTTTAAATAGGCTTCGTGCGGTGATGGGTTCCAATGTGTGTACCAAATTTCGTTTAAATCGATTAAATCTGTCGAGAGTTATCGTGTACACACACACACATATATATAAGCCATGAATTAAGGCACATAAGACTTCTTATAGAGTCAACGCCTAGCCGATTTCTTGGCTTTGTTATTGTTAAAGCTGGTCTTGAAAATAGCCTTTCCGCAGGTATCTACAGATGTAAGATGTTGCTGGCGTTCCAAGAAAATCCTTGGCCATTTTCGATAACGACGGGTAGACATTTTCGTGTCTTTTCCACCGATCAAGTATATTCTCAGAATTTTCTGTCCTAGGCTCATTAAAGTATTTTTCAATTTCATACTTCCAAGATTCTGAGTTATTTGCGTTCGTCAGAAAACAAATAAAGATCGGGGAACCACCAGATTGCCGTGTTAGCACGCAACGCAATAAAAAGTTCGCCGGCGAGGAATCACCATGTACGGTGTCACCGGTTAATCAAGAAATTTCAAGATCTTGAAATTTCTTGAGTCAAGACAAGACATAGGATGTCAAGAAAACGTCAAGACAAGATTTTTTAAGATTTCTTGATTTTTTTTCAAGACAAGACAAGAAGTTATTGTCAAGACAAGAATTCTTGTCTTGTCGACCCCTACTCGACCATATCGGGTCGAGATCTCGAATGAGATTTCAAGAACGAACGCGCTTGAAAAAAAACTTTAAGGTAATTGGTTCTGTTTGTTTCTCTGCATATATTGTTTTAATTATTGTTTTCTTGGGTAAAATGGACAGTTATTTAACTTATAACAAGCATTAGATGGCTAACAAATTTCAAAGTTAAGTGAATACTGAATATGTCTAAGAACAATTCAAACCAAATGTTCGTGAACGTTACTAATAGTAACTTACCCTATGCTTCATAACTCCTAAGAAGTTATTTCCAAAATAATTAATTGACATATAGTGTGCTGAGTGAGTTGGGGTATTGCTGTTATATTTTGAAAATAAAGCAAAACTTTTATTGAATCTTGGAACAAAAAAATCAACGTTTATTTAAGGAAAGTATAATGAATAATAATCATCTGCACAGTGCACTACGCAATAAATAACACACGTACACAGTGACACAGTCACACTGTCCCAACTAAGTAGTTTTCATTAAGTTACTTCGATTTTTTGTAAATAATTCAAATTGATTTGTATGACATTGCAATTTTTTTGGGATAGATACAGGACTTTTAGAGACCGAAAAGGCTGCAGTGATTTAATGCCAAAGGTTATGTTTATTTTAACAAATGAAAATGTGCGTTTTTTAAAGAAACTGGTTTTTTAAAATACGTAAAATATTATTGAATTTTCCAGCTTTTAATTCTACGTTTCAAATCCGTTTTAGCAATAGTGCTATTAAAGATGGAATTTTAATAGCGATTCTGTATTTACTAATCAAAAGTGGCAAACTGCTGATACAGCTCATCCCTTAAAACTCCAAAAAATCAAATGACTGGTCAAAGAAGTGCTTTCAAATTTAAACCTTCAGTTTGAGTCAGGTTCAATGATCCGACCAAACAAAAATTAAAAACAAAATAATAAAAAAAAAAATAACAAATTTAAGACAACAGTAACGCCAGCTCGTCGGACCGTGGGGTCATAAAAAAACAATTTATATGAATATGAATAATATTATGCTAATTAAGATTATTTTCTCATTTAACTTAAGACTATAATAATATGCTAAAGGCAAATAATATTATCTAGTATAATAAAAACTTTGTTAAAAATATTAATTATTTGAATAGCAAGAGAATGATGTCAGCTTCTTTCGGTGAAACGAAACAGTTGAGTGTTTAAAATTATCGGAGTTGGCTTTGATCGATTTATGTTCCCGGATTGGCACCAAAAACAAGCACACGGGGGATTGCAAATATTATAAGAGCTTACGTCACAATAGCTTATCTTTACTAATAGATCATAACATTTAAACATATAGCAGCTGTTTTGTAATTAAAAACGTTCATTGAGTATACGGTATATCCCCCTCTAGGGGGGACTTTGGAATGTGGTCGCTATCGCAAATTGCATTCCAATGTTCTTTGGGAATTAGCGCTCCCAGGGACCCGAGCTCGTACCAGTCGGTTTGCGTATGCCGGCTGGCGGATTCTAATACACAAATTGTGGTTGCTATCGCAAATTGTATTCCAATGTTCTTTGGGAATTAGTGCTCCCAGAGCTCGAGCTCGTACCAGTCGGTTTGTGTATGCCGGCTGGCGGATTCTAATACACAAATGGATTATTTGTTGTGTTGAAGGCGCTAACGACCTGAGATGTCGACGCGTCTATAATCTACATTATTAATTAATTAATTATACGGTATCCGGTATATCAAACCTCGGGCGTGGCTTTTATTGGCTGGAAGATGTTAAATTTAATCGTCTATAAAAAAATTAAGGGGTAACTGGCAGTCCATAAATCTAAGTATAGTCAAAGGACGCAACAAGAGCGTGGAATTATTTTCGCGTATTATAAAATACATCTTGATAAACACTGAAACCTCAATTTTAAATTAAATATCGATAACCCGCAGAGCTTCCCTAACTGTGGGGCGTTGCGACGCTATCCTAGCCGTAGTGTTGCCGTCTAGATCTAGACTTTCTGGACTCGTCTTGTCTAGAAATTTTCATGACAAGACAAGACTTGCTTTATCTAGATCAAGACTCTTGCCAAAACTCTAGACAATTTTCAAGAGTCTATATAAACTAAGTAGTAGTTATAGGTAAAGTAAACCACTCGGTTAATCTAGACTCTTGAAAATAATCTAGAGTCTTTGATATTAGACAAGACAAGAGTTTTTTAATCTAGACTAACTTAGTGAAGTCTTGATATTTCAAGACAAGACTTAAGTGAAGTCTTGTCTTAATATTTCAACGAAATGTTATAATTACCACAAAACACCAAACCATAACAAACACTCTCGACGTACGTTTCGCCAACCAAGTTGGCATCATCAGGAGATGATTAAAAAGTTTTAATCATCTCCTGATGATGCCAACTTGGTTGGCGAAACGTACGTCGAGAGTGTTTGTTATGGTTTGGTGTTTTGTGGTAATTATAACATTTCGTATCTTTACACCAAAGGTTCCACCACTTTTTATTGTTAATATTTCAAGACAAGTCAAGACTTTGAAAGTCTTGTCTAGACGGCAACACTAATCCTAGGGAGTCGCAATTTCAGAACTTCAGTCCCGATTTCAGAATTTATGCTCAGAAAAACAAACTTATCATGCTCATTAATTGAATTGTTTATAGTTTTTTATGTTTTCTAATTATTAGAAATAGAGTCTAATAAATAATAATTAAGATTCTATATTCTTTGAAGTTTTCTTTGAATAATAAATAATGTTATTGTCTGCTAGAGCTTCACACAGGTATCTTCTTTTAGAAGGGCGTCGCAAAAAAATTGCAACCTGTAAAAAGAGTTACAGTAAAGAAAAGATTGGGAGCCCCTGGGTTAACCGGTTGTTGGAGAACCCCGTCCATTTTACCTTCAAACAATTAATTGTTAAAGAACAATTTTCGAATTAATTAGATGGTACACTTTTAATAATTACTTATTTCTTGATTGGAACCGACAAAAAAACGCACATCATAAATTGATTTTGAAAAGATTAACCAGTTATCTGACAGCTTATTAAAAACGACGCTATATGAACAGGGTATACGTAAAAAAATTAATAGCGTTGCGAAATGTAAACGTTTTGATTATCGGTTTATAACTGAATTAACATAATTATAGTTTTGGTTTAATGTAATAAAATCACAACGTGTTATTATCCGCGTACCTGGCGATCACAGAGATCGAAGCACCTGTGAGAAATAGATTCGAAACTGCAGCGCTCTGATATCGGGGCCATGTTTGAACATTGTCGATCTGATTGTCCCAGTCAAATGATATCAAATTTCGTAATTTTGTATACCATAGTCACAAGATAAAGTGGCGTTGGTAATATTTTTGAAGTGAAAACTTCCTTAGGCGCGTTAGGCACTCTTTGCCTGGGTACTGAAAAAATGTGAAGCGTTCGCAACTACTTCCGTAAGAATTCTCAACATACTTATATCATAAAAACGGCCGTCTACACACTTCCACCCATAGCGCAGTTGGTTACGTCTTTGCGTTCTATGCATAGGAACCTGAGTTCGAGACCTGATGGCAGCGTAGAATTTTTGGCGTTTTTTTTCTAAATTCTACATGATATTTATTTATATATTTTTTAATTTTTGTTATATATTCTTTCTTTGACAATAATTATATTTTTTTTGAAACTAAGGTGGAATTAATTAAAAATACAATTTTAGTATTTTAGTAATAAATTATTTTTAGTTCATAAATACGCTATAATAAATGACACCAAAAATTAGAAAATCTGAAGTTTTCACTTCTGTCGTGTGGTCATAAGCACACACCCATTTTTAATAATATTTTTGGTAGTCTAAAGACTTGCTCGTGGCTCCGCTCAATTTGTGATTTATTAAAACATTACTCATTTGTCAAATTATCGGTCATTCAAAAAAAAAAAAAAAAATATTTTTGAGTTTAATTTTTAAAAATGGAAAAACTCCATGTATATTGGACAGCTAAAACTTAATTTACCTTATTGGGATCCGTCAAATGAGTATATGACAACTGGTGGCAGAAAATTGTACTAAAACGAGGGAAAATTTTACATGCTAACAGTGCAAATTTATCGTGAAATTGTTTATTACAAATATAAAACAAGTAAAATAAACAAAAAGTTTATCGAAAATGGAATTCGCGACGTTTTCTAATATCATGGCATTAAACACTGTCAGTTATTGCCTTGTAAAACTTACTTTACAGAGAATTATTTTCTAATGAAATGTGGAAAAACTGTATTTATGAATTAAAAAAATATTTTATATTAATAATAAGATGTACTTATTATCATACTGCACAACAATAGTTGAATCTCTGATGATTGGCAAATTTATAGGATTTATTTTGTATACAAATATTTTGAGGTTAGTAACTTACCCACTTATTACAATATAACTTATTATGTTGCAGTTATGTGTTTACATTATTCACCTAACCCAACCTTAAAGGCGCATTGAACGTGGATGATTAATTTCGTGGAGATTTTCTTTTAATTTTGATGTTTTTAAGCAATATGTCGTAAAGATTACTGCTTTTGATAGTTCATTGTGCATGCATTTTTCTCGTTATATTTCCGACATTTGATAATATGCCCGGCTTTGAGAATCCGTTCTCCTTCAACAAAATTCCTTTGTTTAGGATTCGTACCGGCCCAATCACAAATTGCACTTATATTTATCATTTCTTATCACTTTGAAAATCATAAAATTACACGCAAAAGTATACCCCGTATATGAAATTTCCCTCCCTCTGCGCCATGTTTTTTAATCTCCACCTATCTGACGGATCCTAATATTTTACCAAATATAATATTATATCAACTATTTTGCCTCGTGACCACAGAATTAATCACTCAATCGAGAACGGCGGCCGGGGGATGTCAAACCGCAAGTTTGAACGGAGCATCAGATATCAGTACGGAATTCATTAAATCGAAATAAATTATAATATTAAGTAGTAGGTATTTATATTATGCACTAGTTATTTACATATAATAATGTATCGATAGTTCAATCAATACTGTTATACATGCAAGAATGTAGCATACAAGGTGTTGAATTTTTATTAACCGACTTCAAAAAAAGGAGGAGGTTCTCAGTTCGACATGTATTTTAAAAATTTTAACAATCTATTAAATACTTACAGGGATATGAAAGACCCAAAAAAAGCAGTAAAACAACTTGTAATAAAAGAATTGTTTTTACAGTACCAATGAGTTTATCGGTCTTATGTTTGTGATTTCGATAACTTTTGCTCCGGTAAATTTCGTCGAATTTTATTTTTGGAACCTCATAATTAGCAAACTTGCATTAATTTATCTGACAATGTTATGCACACAATTAGTAGATATTAAAAAAACAGCTAACAAAAATCAAAAATCTTTAAATACATTTTGACACAATAAGACAGGATGTGTTGGCATATTTGAATATAACCCCATCTTAAAATGTTAAAAGCAGATAAAATATCAAATTGTGTACCATTACAGCGGTGTTTTTACTTCCCAACTTTACTATGGTAGGGTAGTATTGGAAAAATGAGGAATATAAGAAATGTGCGTCGTCGTGGGACGCCTGGCAGAAGTGAAACATTTTCATAGCTCTCCCCCTGCGAAGACAATTAATGAAAGGATTTTTAGAATCAGTTCTGTAGTTCCAGAGACAATAATTTATTATTACCCCCCCCCCCCGTTCCGCGAGAAACTCTCACCCTGTGAAAGTATTGAAACACCAATACACATATATGTACACACACACATCTAACATAGCGACTGTGTAACAGTATAGCGCGGGAAGACGCGACGTTACGACTTGCGTTCTGAACGACGTTCCATTCAAACGATTTAACACTCGTGCCTAAAGATGTTTCACATCATAAAGAGAATAATTGTTTTCTTAGAAAATTTTCAGTTTTATACCTAAGAGTTACGAGCGATTACTAGGTGGGACGTATAGGACTAGCTCCCTACTCCCAGTCGAGTTTTTCAATAAAATACCAACACCTTGTATATGTATGGAGACATGATAATGAATGGAATGTCTATGATGATATTGCTACATTTATATAAACTTTGTGAGACGATGTGGGGGGGAACGAATAACTACCCAGTTAAAATCTACAAGAGTATCATTTAATAACAGAAATAATTAATCGAATAAAACCAATGCCCAGTCAAAAATTTCCAAGACTGTATAATTTAACATAACCTTTTCTATGATAGTCTACTCAAGTATGCATTATTTAGACAGATGTTTAGGTTTTTTTTGGTAACCCAAATATTATACAATAGACGCCATAATGTAACGTGCACCAAATAAAACAAGACTTGTTTAATTTGCCGGAATTGTGTCCGCTTACCATTTACGGAAAGTTAAATACCATATAAAACTAATTTATACTTAGTGAAAAAACACATAAAATTAATAGTTCTATTTCATGCACACATTGTTGGGTCTTTTTGAGTCAACATTAATACTCTACATTGTCGTCCACAACATTGTATTGCTTACATTAAATCATTTTAATAATAATAAGAGACAGGCTCGGATTTCTGCCTAGGCCAACAAGGCACCGGCCTAGGGGCCCAGCCGCCGAGGTGGCCCCGGTCAGGGCGGAGATGGAAATTAAAGAAAAAAAATTCTAAAAATTTTGTAAGATAACCCAATTGGCGACTTTTTTTTTGCTAAATTTCCATCCAATTCCATTTTTTCATTTCCCCCCCTTTTTTTTAGGTTGGGGGGCCAAACTGTCAAGTGCGTAGGGGCCCTGGGTCTTTAAGAGATTTATTGTCATGAGGTAAATAATAATTGTAGGTACATCAATTTGAACTAGTGATGTGCAAGTATTCACTTCACTGCTACTTTTTCACAGATATCAATTTTTCACAGCGACCTTAAAAGATATCACTTAAAAGTAGCTGCTACCAATTTCACTCTTAACGTTTGCACATCCAACTAGTATGGTCTGCACACTGCTACCTGCATACTGTGAAATGTGAATAGTTCACAGTTCGCTATCATTTCACAGTTCACAGTTTACAATTACGTTCACAGATGTGTACCTGCTACCTACCTATTGTACCCAACAGTGAAAAATTTAAAATAAGGTTTATCAGGTAGGTAGGTAGCTATCGTATTTACGTATATAATTATCTATTGGCACAAGATATTGATTTGTTTTAATAACTTGTACAGTGTACGTTATTTAAGTGTAAAAAATTAGGAAGTATAAGAAAAATAAATGTGAAATAAAAGCAAAAAAATATATTTGCTTTGTTAATGTTTCTTGACGCGGATTGTCCAAAAGTCTTTCGAATAATTTTTTCTATTAATTCAAATTTAGATAAGTTAATTAACGTATCAAAAAATACATGGACAAAAAAAATATAGGTACCCATTTTTCACAGTGACCTTCATGCAAAATACAAATCTGCTTTACGTTACATCCGGTCAAATCTTTTGTTATGCCTAATAGGTAATAATAGTGACTGTGAAACGCATTTTTTCATAATTAATTTCACCGCTGCTATATTATATCCTAACAACTAACCCAGTTCGCTGCACAGTGCACAATGCATATGCCACACTGCGCATTGAAAGGATTTTACCAGTTTACCTGAGATATTTTAACTGTGAAATTTTTCACTGCTAAAAGTAGCAGTGAATAAAAAGTAGCATTCACAGTTTTCACTGCTACTGAAAATTCACTGATATGCCCATCTCTAATTTCAACATAGTGTTCCGTTGACGTACTACAATGGTTTATTATGTATTTTGTCCTTGAATTTCTTTTTGAATTGTGTTGGATTTATGGGAAAAATCTGCCAAAAAAACTAGACGTTGTTATTAATTCATTGAAATTATGGCGAATAAGTAGATTTCGAAATTGGCTATTTCGAAACGATAAAACCAATATTTAAATATTACGCGATATTTTTCCAAATCTATAAATAACAATCGTGTCAGTTTACAGAGGAAGAAGTAAATGGAGCGAGCAAACGGTCATTAAATGACGGCAGGTCCGTTTAACTAAATAAACACGCATTTCACATAAAAACGGAGTTGCCGGTATTTACATAACATTATGTCAGAACGAATTGAAGTTACACGGCGGTCAACCGGATAATAAAATAATGTAACCAAAAACTGATTCACTAACTTTTAAAAACAAATTATTACTCGGATGAATTAAATACACGATACATTGTTTAAAACAAGCGTGGGTACAATAAATTAACAGAAGAGAGTTGTTCTTGGCCAACTGCCTTGAAGTTAAAGGCGATTTATAAAGATGAAGATCGGGCTGTCAAACATCCTACGCCACGTTACCCAACACGGAAGCATGAAATAACTAGGTTACGTACGCACATGTACGGTACATACGAGTTGTTTATTTTGAGGAACTTGCATTTTGTGTTAAAAATCAGACTGCTAGAGTTTATCGTATCGGTTTCCAATCGCAATATTCTAGGAAAAACTTTTACAGATCGATCCAAAACTAAGAACGAAATGATCGCATTCTGGAGGAAAATTCGCATGGGCGCCCAGTTGGAGTTAACTCTTTTGGCGCTCCAGCTTGGTTCTTTTTAACACGCTTATATTAGCTTCACCTGTATGTTTGCTTGCTTGCTTGTTTGTCAGTTTGTAACCGACTTCTTTGAACTTGATTTTGACCAACTTTGAACGGTCAGATTTAGTTTAAACTTTGCACACTTATCAAGGACCGACGACAATACAATAATTCAATAAGTTTGTCCCATTATCCTGACCAGGATCTCCAGGACTAAAAAAAAAAGCAAAAAACTTCAGATTGAACTGAAACTTTGCACACTTATCAAGGACCGATGACAATACAATAATTCCATAAGTTTGTCCCATTATCCTGACCAGGATCTCCAGGACTAAAAAGCAAAAATAAATTATAATTTAAAAAAACTAAAAAACGCTTTTATGAACTAAAAAGTAAAAAATAATTAATTTTATTGTAAAAAAGCGTGGGGTAGTATGAAAATATGATACAAAGCACCCCACTCTTTTTTACAATAAAATTAATTATTTTTTACTTTTTAGTTCATTAAAGCGTGTTTTTAACTTCCCATTGGAAGTTATTGTATTGGGTCCGAAAATCGAAATCAAAAAGGAAAAAAATTTTTATGTTTCAAGGTCACTACACTATTTTTACACTACTTTTAGAAAGATGTCTGTGTGTGTGTGTGTGTGTGTATGTACGTACGTACGTATGTATGTGTCGATTTCTTTCTAAGACGAAATCTCGAGAATGAAAAATGATATCGACTACGTTGGGGTGCCAATCGACGAGTATTAACGTAAATATGATCTGAAAGAAATTTTTTCAAAATCGGTTCAGCCGTTCTTTTTTCTTAACCAAATAACCTCCAAAAAAGTAGATTTTCTACAATATCTGGCGAATAAAAAATTATATCGACTTCGTAAGGGTGTCAATCGAGGCGTGTTAACGTCATTTTGATCCGACATAAATTTTATAAAAATCGGTTCAGCTGTTTTTTTTTTTTTTAATTATTGTTAAAAATAAATAATAATTATGTTTTAATGATTAAAATGATTACTTTTCTGTGTAATATCTAATTTAATTATTATTATTAAATATTTATCAAACTGGGAAGTTCGTCGTGTGGACCTCAAGGGTCGCACTTTAGTCGTAATAAACGACCCACCTCACGGCTTGTTTAGTTTTTTTAAATTATAATTTATTGTTTTTAGACGTTTACCAAGGCAAAATGATCCTAATGATTCCAAAATTGTGTTTTAAAGACCACCAACAGCTAAGGTTATTTGGGCCTAGCAGCAATTCATATTTTCAATTCATTATTTTTTTTAATAATAAATTGAAAATCCAATTGACACTTTTACCAGCTCTCGGGCTAGAACCCGGAAACTATGGACTTGTAATAGAGGAACCATAGCAACGCCATGTAAACAACAGCATTGCTACACTCTCGGCTATTCTCAAGCCCTCCTAATGATTCCAATTAATTATTATAGTCACTATACAAATATAAGTTACGATGTCACTGAACTTTTACAATAACCAAGAGAATTGAAGAGGACAGTGTGGTGTAACGGTTAGCGTAGCGGCCTTTGGATAACACTGTCGTGGGTTCGAGTCCCACCTCCGCTCATTGATGTTTTATGATGTCATTTAGTTTTGAGTGAGTTGTTATTTAATGTAATTAAGACGCTAATGACCTAAGTTGTCGACGCGTCTATAATCTACAATAAAAGAGAATTGAAAGAAAATTACAAGTGTTATAGAACTTATAGTTCTATATTTTTTCTAAGTATTTAAAAATTCGAATATCAGCGCCGTTTTTTCAATGAGCCATTTTCCTGAGAGTACTTCTTTCAATTATCCACGAGGGGCAGCACTTGTGGTAGGTACAAACATTATTTATTCCCCATTAGTGCCGTGTCATTCTAGTGGTATAACTTAATTATTTAATTAATTTAGGCCCGTATTCACCAAACACTGTTAAAAATAGAAGTTACTAACCTTAGAATAAATTTATTCCTTGGAATAAAATAAACTTTTTATTCACCAAGCAATTTATTCGATAGAATAGTAACCTCAGGTAAAAATTTACTATATACCATACGCCTTGGAGATTTTGTCAAATATTTTTATTCTAAAGCACGTTTACCAAAGATCCGACCGATGGCGCATCGTTCGAAAATGTAAAATTGTGAATATGTATTGACATATTTTGCTGACAAAAGCCTTTACCTGAAAGATATAAAATTAATATTTACCTGAAAAGGTCGCCAGGCCATAAAGTAATTTATGCATTTCGTGCACACCCTATTTAACTAGGCGAATAAATATTTATACCCTTGAAATTGGACAGAATAACTATTCTTACGATTTATACCTGCAGTAAACTTAACTATGTTTGGTGATTTGAGTTATCACTATTTATTCTGAGTGATAGTTACCAGAGGAATAAATCAACGGAATAAATAACTAACTAGGCTCGGTGAATACGGGCCTTAATGATAATATTAATTTAATAATTAAGTTATAAGTACCGGTAAAATGACACGACACTAATGGAGAATAAATAGTGTTTGTACCTACCACAAGTGCTGCCTCTCGTGGATAATTGAAAGAAATACTCTCAGGAACATGGCTCATTCAACGCACAGACGAGTCAGTTTGGAGATTTTATAGAAATGATTGAACTGTGCAGGGTTTTCTAGAATATACCAGCGGCACTCTCGATATTCACGGTCCATTAGACGTTTCTTCTATACGGTCTGGCGAACACAAAGGACTGAGAATATAGCGCTTTCAACTAGTTCAATAGGTCATCGCCAACTAATCAATCCAACCAGCCAGCCATTCCGCGGAGCCAAAGTTAAGATTAAGATCTGCAGCAGTGATTGCAGAATAATAATTAAATAAATAAATAGCGCAAGTCATCGACCAATGCGAAATGTGAATTAAGTAACTGACAGGTGACGATCGACTGACTATGTTATTATTAATATTTACTAGAGTCGGGTTAAGGTACAAAAAAACACACAACGGTTTTATAGACGAGCGATTCAATATTAATAATAGTTGGATTTAAAAAAAAAATATCTTTCATTAGGGAATAAAATTCAAAATTTGAGTTGGGATTTTATGTCTTAGTTCGCTATCCCAACAAGAGACTTTGTAGTGATGATATCTAAATGTGAATCACTTTAAATGATTATACGATTGCTTGTCGAGCGTCTATAATTCACAATTCCTTCCTTCCTATACGATTGCTCATTCATCAGCAACACTTCAGATAATCTAGCAATCTATCTATCTAGAGTATCCAGCAATACTTCACGTCGAAGCTATGAAGATGCCACGAATTTTCAAGGTTTCTACACATTGTTTTAAGAAGAACTTTTCTCACTAGAAATAATGACTCAACTTCGTTGTTGTCTGACTGCTAACAACTCGCTCACTTCGATATCGTTCGTATTGGTGGGTGAACGACTTACTAGTTTTTCGTCGGCCTTGAGTTTCGGTATCTTTGATGGGAGAAGTTGTTTCGAAAGTACGTCGCGTCGCGGTAGCATCGTAGTCGCATGTTACCGACGAGAGAAAAGCCTCGACGAATTTTTGTCGAAGTTAATAATAAACAGTTTTTAAAATTCTGAATCTCCCTACAGGCACAATCTTAAATTCTATACCTAATAATAATTTCAAAAACATGGCATAGACGCTTAAAAGGATTACGGATATCTACCGCTATCCAGAATGCAAATTAGGATAAGGTAGGCAATTTTGGGGGAATAGGAGTTTGACAGGTAATCGGCCATGGTCTTGAATAAGGGAACATCTCGATATTCATCTGGAATTATTGAAGGAAACCATCGAAAACTTCAACAAGTTGGCCGGTACAGGAATTACCGTTTCTCGGCGTGAGGCAGTAGGAAAAAGTCCTAGTTACGTCTGTCCCCGCCGAAATTCGAACCCAGTACCTTCCGAAGGCGAGTCTAGTGCTCTAACACTAAGCTACATCGCTCGGCCTGGAATTTATGCTATGGTGGCGTTTATAAACGGAAGGAAGTTTGAACGTGTCTAGTCGGAAGTTTAAAAGTAAACTGGAACAAAAAACGTTTGTGTAATATATCTGCTAACGATATGACCTTTTCAGCAAAAGAATATCTCAATGAATATATTACGCATGTGTTCAAATACCATATTACAATATCTATAAAATAGGACAGATGAGTAAGTGCATTCAAATAAACACATAACATGAATGTATTTGTATTATGTTGTGTAAAAAATTCATTCATTATTGTTGTGCAAATAAACCAATTACCAGACAGATAACGTATCGCAGAAGACCTTGAGAGAGCACTTTTGAATTAAAATTATTTCTTGAACTATATTAAAACCTGCCGCTGCAGCATCTGTTTTATATCTACGTGAATTAAGCCGCAATTTATGCGGCGAATATATTAGTTGATGACATTTCAACTAATTCCAGTTATGCTAAATATTTCACCAATAGACACTGCGAAGAATCTGATTGATAAAATGTCGATTTATTTTAAGGAATGATCTCAAATCCATTAACAAATAGACAGCGTTGTTTTTGATATTTGGCGATCATTTGAAGGCGTGGCGATGTAAATTTCGAGCCCCGATACACAGATTAATTATATAAATAAAAGGTTCAGGTTAGAACCCTGACTGTGACTATGGTTGGTAAAATGATTTTTTCCGATATGTTTGGAATCAATTATATAATTGGTTGCTTCCAACAAAATTTTCAATTGCAATTCAGCCTAGTGATCAGCAAAGCAAGACCAAGACTTGCTCAAATATTGTCTGGTCTTGGTCTCGGTCTTGCTTATTTAATCTTGGTCTTGCGTATCAAGTCTTGGTCTTGCTCATTTTATCTGTCTTTTCTTTAGTTTTTTACTTCTGAAGATCATCCATAGTAATAAATTAAAAATAATTCACAGTCTTGTGTATTTGGTCTTGGCCGTATAAAAAATCTATTAATTAATAAATACGGTGAAAAATTCTTTCGGGCTGATGAGCCGTGGTCAAATGGAGTTAATCCAGACGTTTCGTCTCTAACTGTGAGAGACATCTTCAATGGCACAGTTGCGGCGACGTGAGCTTCGACGTTGACACAGTGACGTATCAGGTACAACTGACAATGGTTGTGTCGACCCACCCATATTTAAAGTCTCGTCCATTTGACCACGGCTCATCAGCCCGAAAGAATTTTTCACCGTGTTTGACAATAGAAACCGGCCGTGAAAGTCTACACAATTTAATTAATAAATAATTATAAATATATTGAGGGGTATGTCCCTTGGATCTATCTTCTCGAAATAAGAGCGAGATATCTTTATTGCTTGTTCTGCAAGAAAACAAGAGAAAAAATATGATTGCTCACGCATACCGTGTCCTGCCACCTAGTCAGTTGCAGTCAGTGACTACCGATGACTATTGCCCGATCGAGACGAATCATTTGACCACCCCTTGTTAGAAAACATAGATCCGTTCGACTTGAAACTCGTTTGTGCGCTGAAATGACGCTACTATCTTCTCTAATCGATACTACTCTAATAATAGTTGTAACTATATAGACAACCATTTCAAGTTTTTTTTTCACATTCATCATTTGGAAGTTTAAGGTTGGATTTTAACGTCTATACATCTAATACTTGAAATTTACTTAATATAATAAATTGACACAAGCTATATCTTAAGTGACTGTGGTAATTAATTGTTATGACTTTAAGGTTAAGTTAAAAAAAAAGAAATACGATTTAAAACAAAACGCGTGCATGATGCTCATCTGTTATTGCTTTATTAGTTGAATGCATGACTGAGTATTTAATTAATTATGATATATAGGCAGTCCCCTACTCTTCTTGTACACAGCTCGTTACTCGTACATGAAATATATTTCCAATAAAAAATGGTGGAACCTTTGGTGTAAAGATACGAAATGTTACAATTACCACAAAACACCAAACCATAACAAACACTCTCGACGTACGTTTCGCCAACCATCATCAGGAGATGATTAAAAAATCATCTCCTGATGATGCCAACTTGGTTGGCGAAACGTACGTTGAGAGTGTTTGTTATGGTTTGGTTTTTTGTGGTAATTGTAACATTTCGTATGAAATATATTATTATTTATATAGACAAAGTGTTCAGATCTTTGTTAAAAAAATATATTTATTGGTATTTGGTATAACAAGTAGTTCTATCAGTAAAAAATATCAAAATATTTAGACGCACGATGGTAAAAAAAAACTTGGCGTATTTTTATGAATAAAGTCACGTTATGTGCCACGTAAACAAATAAACAAATGAAATGTGATTCGTAATTCGTATAGTTCTTAAGTTCTCAAACTCTTAGGTTCATGATTCTTATACTAGATAGGTATGTTCTTATTGAGAACCTGAACAGCGCTACAATTGTGGCATCAAACTACGAAAATCACCGATTTTTTTGCAGCACGCAATGCTTTACAGACCATACGGAGCTACGTCTCCTTAACCTCTACAGGGTGTCGCAAAAAGAATGGGACATAAAGTAACAGCTGATTCCTTACAAAAAAATATTGCGATAGACCCCAACATGTCTATTCCGAAAGTAGATATTAAAAGAGATACAGGGTGTCAAAGTTTAATTTTTATTTTGATCATTATGACCCGGCATTTTAATAAGAAACATTAAATTTTTAAATAAAACTGTCAAAATTACCATGATAACGCCGCGCCGGCGTTTTCAAAGCCACCTATGTTCATTTTCAAAATTTGCCATTTAAAACCACATTGCATCGATTACTTTAAGTGCAAATATCTTGAAAAAGGTTACTCCTAGCCACTTTTACAAAGTATACCTTTTTTACGTAAAAATGACGGAAAAATCAATTTTATAATTCAAAAAAATAGTACGAGTGCGTACAAAAAAGTTATGACTATTTGAATGAGTGAAAAGGTGTGTAAGTGGCGCCTCCTACAAGAGCCATACCAAGGTCAGATTTGAATTTTTCATGTCAAAAAATCCCCATATACCAAATTTCATAAAAATGCCTAAATTATTTTAAAAGTTATTTAAGAAAATTAAAAATCAAAATTAAACTTTGACGCCCTGTATCTCTTTTAATATCAACTTTCGGAATAGACAAGTTGGCGTTTATCGCAATATTTTTTTTGTAAGGAATCAGTTGTTACTTTATGTCCCATTCTTTTTGGGACACCCTGTATACTCAATGCAATTTTCTTTGAAGTCGGTTAGTTTACAATCTCTGTCAACGTTTCTATGCAGAAGACGTGAAAATATTCTAAATTTAAAGCATCAAACACAAACTAGAAAGACTGCGTTCGATGCATTTTATAGTCGATTTATTATCGGCCTTCCATTTAATATAACGTTGCATATAAAAATGCTATTAAAACGATTGCACTTCCAATTCTATTCTGTGTACCTAACTGTGCAAGTCGGCTATATATAAAGGCACGTTGACATCATGTTAATTGACTGGCGAACGGCGCCAATATTTAACTCATAAAATGTTTACATTGTTGGTAAATGGTAAGTAGTAGTTCAATATACAGGACTAACTATTACCATTTTTGTTGTCAAATGTTTATTTATATGCATTCGTGAAGCGAGACGATCGTTTGCAACAAACTAAGTGTGGTTAGAATGGCTAGCAGTGCGATCGATAGTGTTGCCGTCTAGATCTAGACTTTCTAGACTCTTGCCTTGTCTAGATTTTCAAGACAAGACTTGCCAAAGTCTTGTCTAGAAATTTTCAAGACAAGACTTGCTTTATCTAGATTTCTAGATCAAGACTCTTGCCAAAACTCTAGACAATTTTTAAAAGTCTAGATAAACTAAGTAGTAGTAGGTAAAGTAAACCACTCGGTTAATCTACTCTTAAAAATAATCTAGAGTCTTGATGTTAGACAAGACAAGAGTTTTTTAATCTAGATTTAAACTTAGCGAAGTCTTGATATTTCAAGACAAGACAAGACAAGACTTTGAAAGTCTTGTCTTGTCTAGACGGCAACACTAGCGATCGAACGTTTTCCATTGGCTGTCGTTAAAAATATCAAAAGAAAATGTGAGCCACGATTGTCTGAAAAGGTTGCTATATGTGGAAGTGTTGACAATAATTTGCAGTAGTTCGCTACCGTTTATTAAGAAAGGTGACATTACTGTGTAACTATCTTTATTTTGATGTATAGTGTTTGCTGAAGATGAAAGCATAGCTTTCGAAATGTACATCCATCAATAAAACTGTTGTGGTAAGAAGTAACTATATCTTTATTTTTGTTTTTATTCCAACCACAGTGCGCATATATTTTTATTACTGGAAATGTAAATATTGCAAGTCATTCGTTCAGATGTGTTGTTACCCAGAAACGTTTCCAGGAATCTCGCGTACAAGCAGTAATGATAGCAACGCAAAACAAATGCGAACGAATGGCAACGTTTGTCGCAGTTGTATTCCCGGTTTAATGCATGGTTTGGACATGATATTTTGTTCCTATTAATGTCTATAAAACAAAACGCATTCTGCACAGACGGGGAATGCGTCGTCCAGCTGTCTGAGATCAGAAATTCAAGACTTGCAATTGCACCTGTGTACCAACTACCATCGTCAGAGACGGAGACCGTACATAGTTAGCGCGCCATAAGTTGTCGCAATTCATCTCGTTGAGTTTACGTATCTTCTATCTAGAGTCTAGACCCATTACTTCCACCGCATACGATAACTTTATAGTTTATATGTCAGCGAGTGCGTTGATCATTCTGTACTACATTTATTGTTGCAATGAGCCATTTTCCTGAGAGTAGTTCCTTCAATTATCCCCGAGAGGCAGCACTCGTGGTAGGTACAAACATTATTTATTCCTCAGTAGTGTCGTGTCATTTTAGTGGTATAACTTAATTATTTAATTAATTTAATAATTAAGTCATACCACAAAAATAACACGACACTAATGGGGAATAAATAATGTTTGTACCTACCACAAGTGCTGCCTCTCGTGGATAATTGAAGGAACTACTCTCAGGAAAATGGCTCATTCGATTGAACAAAGAATCTTCCAAATTTCGTAAAAATCGGTTCACGAACGTGGCCTTAATCGTCGAACAAGACAAACCATGAAGTATAGCCATATCGTTGGCAAACGGCAAAGAGAGACTCGCACCGCTGCGCCGATTTCTTTTCACTCTATGTAGAATATAGACAAGACTTTGAAAGTCTTGTCTTGTCTATAGACGGCAACACTAGATGATCCACACGCCCATTGAAGGGTTAACGGGATGCGCGCGACAAATTGAAGACAGACGCGCACAGTGAGACGCGCGGTCGACCGCGCCGCGCTTTATGTATGGTGTGTGTGTCGATGCCGTTTTGTTTTGAGGTCAAAGACTTCGCCAACTGGATGCCGCGCGGTCGCAATTATTGAATTACGTCGCGCGCATTGCGGATTGTGAAATCTGCGAGATACAGAGAGATATAATCGGCTGCTTTAATAATAATTATAATTGAGGCAATTATCTTAAATTTTATTATTAATAATTAACAGCTGATTTGTAACTTACGACAAAAATTGTACCCACTGCTGTGATTATCTACACATAATACTGAATACACTGTAAACAAGCCGTGAGGTGGGTCGTTTATTAGGACTAAAGTGCGACCCTTGAGGTCCACACGACGAACTTCCCAGTTTGATAAATATTTAATAATAATAATAATTAGGTAAATTAGATATTACACAGAAAAGTAATCATTTCAATCATTAAAACATCAATAATTTAAAAAAAAAAAAACGGCTGAACCGATTTTTATAAAATTTATGTCGGATCAAAATGACGTTAACACGCCTCGATTGACACCCTTACGAAGTCGATATAATTTTTTATTCGCGAGATATTCTGTAAAATCTACTTTTTTGGAGGTTATTTGGTTAAGAAAAAAGAACGGCTGAACCGATTTTGAAAAAATTTCTTTCAGATCATATTTACGTTAATACGCGTCGATTGGCACCCTAACGTAGTCGATATCATTTTTCGTTATCGAGATTTCGTCTTTGAAAGAAATGTACACATACGTACGTACGTACGTACACACACACACACACACACACACACAGAGACATCTTTCTAAAAGTAGTGTAAAAATAGTGTAGTGACCTTGAAACATAAAAATTTTTTTTCCTTTTTGATTTCGATTTTCGGACCCATTACAATAACTTCCAGTGGGAAGTTAAAAATGGATGGTAAAAATACTTTGAAAGTAAAGGTAGAATTCGCTCGATTTTCTAAGTGATTTTACATTATTATTAATTTTTACACAGAAAACTTCATAAAAACTTGTACTTTTACTGTAAAGTTAAACAAATTTGTGATTTTTATATAAAGTAAATTAAAATTACATAATTTGTATAATATTCCAATAAAGTGTGTAAAAATTGCAAAATAAAATGTATAGTTACATATATAAAATGGATGAATACAAAACAAATTAATGTAAAATTAGTAACCACGTATGCGCAATGTGTTTTTATGGAATCTACGCGATGTGGCGATACCTGTTTGCGACGCCGCATTGTCTCTTTGTGTGCCTATTACCAGATTAATCGCTAGCTACAAATGGACCATCGATAATCTATGTAATCGGCCTTCTCATTTCTTACAGTGTATATAGTAATAAATAAAAAATCGGTTACAAAATTACTGAACCGATATAAATGTTGAAATATTTTATAAACGCAAGAATCTTGGGTATAGCTTATCCGATTAGATGAAAACCGCATCGAAATATAATCAAGCGGTTCTCGATATAATCGTAGTTCGTGGACAGTTACAGACATACCTACATAAGTACAGGTCAAACTGAGAATCTCTTTTTTTTGAAGCCGGTTAAAAGGTCTGTTGACCTTAAATTTTACTTACATAATCTATAAAAAAATTATTAAATCCGAATGGTCTGATCCTAGCCTAAAGTCGATTTATATTATCCGGTCAGACACGGGGCGGGAACGTAGCGTTTCCGACAAGACAAATATTTTTACATGCATTTCAAATACGAATATTTATACTTATCGTGGGCTTGAGAATAGCCGAGAGTGTAGCAATCCTGTTGTTTACATGGCGTTGCTATGGTTCCTCTATTACTTCCCGGGTTCTAGCCCGAGAGCTGGTAAAAGTGTCAATTGGATTTTCAATTTATTATTAAAAAAAAAAAATAATGAATTGAAAATATGAATTGGTGCTAGGCCCGAATAACCTTAGCTGTTGGTGGTCTTTAAAACACAATTTCTTATACTTATCGTATCCTATAAGTATAAATATTCGTAATTGAAATGCATGTAAAAATGTTTGTCTTGTCGGAAACGCTACGTTCCCGCTCCGTGTCTGACCGGATAATATAAATCGACCTCACAGAGACGATATTAATAATTTGTGATATTTCACAGCTCATCTTAATTTGATGCAGAGGTTCACAATAGGCGGTCGTACAGGTGGACAAGGTAAAACAACAGTCTGAAGAGGCGTTATCTGTTGTGTGGAACTGGTTTGACATTTTCGTGGGCGCGAGTCATAATACAACTTCCATCGACACCTTCGCGTCTGGCATTAAAACTGATTGCATCAGCGCGCGAACAGTCATTGAAAAAAAATATATGCAATAATATAAAAACAAGAGAAAAAAGGAAGCAATAAAACGATGTGCTGTGTCTGAAATCAGCACGGCATGAAATGTGTGTTCTATTTATACAGAGGTGAATCAGAAACAAAAGGTATGATGTTTTTATTAGTTATTACCGGGTTACGCAAGTCGGCTACGATCAAGTGAACGACTTAAAAGAATCAACAATTTATGACAAAACAACGTATAGATAATATTATGATGCCGATGATGTAATGTATCACATATGTACGCACATGGGTGTGCTGCCAGCGGCGTACAAAAGAGGTGGTTTAAGATTACGGTCCCTGAGGTATACACGCACTGCCCGCTACTGATACAGTCCAGACAGACAGACAGACATCGTAGGCTCAGTATTAGGGTTCCGTTCTGATGTACCTTAAGGTACGTGCAGTATGGAGCTGGGATTCTAGATGGTAGCGTAGATCATAGTAGGGTTTGCTTAAATTAATGCATTGTTATATTATATGCGAGCGTACACAACGAAGCAGTAAGTGTAGCAGGTATAAGTGCTGTTACAAGAGCTGGTACATTCAAGAATGTATCTCACCATTCTTTCAGCGCACTGCCTACTACAATCAACGTGTGACAACTGTCAAATGACCGTTACAAGTTTTGGAATGGATGTGACTAGTTTAATAAGTGAAATTTTGCCAGTTTTTATTTAATTTGTTTTGAGTTTTTCTGAGACGTATTTAAAAGTGTTAGGTTCCATATGTAAATATTCAAAAAACAGGTTTGGGTAAAATTTTAATTCTTGGTATAAATGATGAAATTCGCCATGTTTAGATCGTTTTCTATTAATAGGGTGGACATGATAGCTCCTACCCAAATTTGTATTTAAAATATACCACTTTTTACCAGAAGAACACAAATATTCGTCTTCGCTATCTGACATTTCAAACGTGACTTAAGCTTGTATCAATGCTAGTATCAAAGCTTCGTTGTGCAAACCTATAAGCGCTTATAATTTCAACCACCATCTACCATACATGCTACCATCTAGAATCTCAGCTGCGTACTGCACGTACCTTTATTAATACTCAATGTTCAGAACATTTCGTTACCGCGGCTGGTATATCAAAAAGAAGTACATTAATTACAAACACATTTCGTAATAATTAAAATAAATCAACAAGTCTAAAGCAACATTCTCCTACATAATACATATATTATTATGTCTTGCCGACTTCCCCCGAGTTCTCCAGGTCACCGCAGCACGATGACGTCACCATATACGAATATATAAATGAATGACAAGTCAGAGTAGCTGTTTACTTAAAACTGGTTAAAACACTGTTCGCTTGTTGAATACTAAATAAACGATACAATAGATAGCACACGTTCAACCAATAATACCTCAACACACAAAAACAAATTGAAACAGTGTTTTGTTTTTAACCCTTTACCAGGTGCGCGTACATCATCAGTGTTTAGTGAATTTTTAGACAGAAGCAGTCCACCAATTTTATATCGAATTTTATACCGAATATTAAAAAATAAACATTAGCCCTTTTTTCGGCGAACGTTTTTCTAACCATTTTATGCTAGCAACAGAGGACAGAGTGGTCCAGTGGTTAGCGTCGCGACCTCTGGATCAGTTGGTTCGAATCCCGCGTCCGCTCATGGATGTTTTGTGATATCATTTAGTTTTAAGTGAATTCTTATTTAATGTAATCAAGACGCTATTGACCTAAGTTGTCGACACGTCTATAATTTACAATAAATAAAATATGTTAGCAACATTAGGAGATGATTAAAACTGTTTTAATCATCTACTGACGATGCTATAATTGTTAGCAAAACAAGTGTTGTGGTTATTTTTTGATATTCAATATGTTCACACCAAAGATTCCAATTGCATAAAATGGTGAACGGACAGACGGACGTACAGGACAAAATTTTAAGTGTTCCGAGGGCAGTATAGCCTAGTGGTTAGCGTGCTTAGTGCCGCAACCTCTGGACTGGACTGCCGTGGGTTCGAATCCCACCTGCGCTCATGGATGTTTTGTGATGTTATTTAGTTTTAAGAGAGTTGTTATTTAGTGTAGGTAGTTGAAAGACGCTAATGACCTGAGATGTCGCCGCGTCTATAATCTACAATAAATAAATAAATAAATATAAGTGTTCCGATTTCCGTTTTTGCCATTTGGCTACGGAATCCTAAAAATAAGATATTTAAAAAACTACGGTTAGTAGAAATAGAAAATTTTTATTGGAAGGGCAGTCAATTACATAATTGATTCCTGTAATAATCGGAAAAAATCATTTTGACAACCATAGTCACAGTCAGAACTCTAACCTGAACCTTTCAACTATCGCGGCGGAATGAGTTTACAATTACTCAACCGTGACATGATTACCAATCTAACATTCTCCATATATGCAAAGGAATCAATAGATTTCCACTACATGCGAGTGTTTTATATCTAAGTTGTAGATTATGTAAATTATGTAATTGGCTGCGTTTCCAATAAAAAATTTCAATTGCAAAACAGCCGTATAAATCTATTTAATATATCATGGAAATAGACCTTATTGCAATATCCTGAAATGAGCCATTTTGTACGTCTCAAAATAATGTGATCAATTTCAATCCTTTTTCGATCCACTGATCTATCGAAGGGTTAAATTATCGACAATTGTTGAATCAGTCGATGATTGAGTATCGATGACGTAACATTGAGATGCGGGTAGTCTTGGCGGTGATTATACAGCTACTGATCTGATCTCTAATTAACACATAACACGCTCAAGGCGCCACCAGATGACATAATTGTTGATGAGATTGTAATTGTTGTTTATTGTTATCAACGTGGGACGAAATCAAAGTCTGGAATGTTGTGAAGACGTTGGAAGTGTCCAACATTGGACTGTTCAACAAACACTAGCTTCGCTCGCGGAAATGTAGGTTCTGAGAGTAGCCGATCAAAAAGGGACTTGCAGGTAAGTACTGTATAAATCACTATGGTGACAGCTTTGTTTCAGTCTGTTAGAGGTTTGCCAGCAAACCAACTTAAGAGAATAGTTAACTTCTGAATGTATTGTAGCAAAACCCCAGATGTTACGCCGCTGGCGACAATAGAATCATCGAGAACAAGTAATAATGGTGAGGCGTGGCATGATATCGAAGACACAGGTAACCACCAGAATGTTCTTGAAAGCGCGCGAGCGTGGGGGGGGTCAAGCTGCTAGCTCTATATAAGCAGGAGCGCAGTCACCGGAGAGGGAACAACGAGAGTCGTGTGACAGTGTCGATTTGAAATAAATACAGCATATAAATTGTTCAGTGTTATTAAAGCGCTTCAGTTAGTTTAAGAATTTACTGTTCGTGTTATTATTATATAAACAGTGTTGACTATTAGAATTGAGATATAATTGTTACATTTTATTGTTATCTATTGTTGTTACATTTTTAATTATTGTAAATAAATAATTTATTCCACGCACGTAAGAAAACAGTTTTGTTACAGTATGTAATGTAATTGACTTGTGTAAGCTGTAGGTGTAAACACTAATCACCCATCTCTATATTCCATTTAATCATTAGAATATAATAGATTAATTAATTAATTGTAGATTATAGACGCATCGACAACGCAGGTTATTAACGTCTTCAACACAACAAATAATCAATTTGTGTATTAGAATCCGCCAGCCGGCATACACAAACCGACTGGTACGAGCTCGGGTCCCTGGGAGCGCTAATTCCCAAAGAACATTGGATTGCAATTTGCGATAGCAACCACATTCCAATGTCCCCCCTGGGGGGTAGAATATAATAGAGTAATGCCTAGCTACGCTAGTGATCAACCGTAGAAGTATAACTGCTCTGCGACATCAACGAATTAATAACGTATATACTATTTAATTGATTAATTGGAAGTAATTAAGTAAAGTGAGCTTTCTTATAAAAAACTAGTTTGAAAGCAGTCCAGTGATTTTATTTTATTTTTTTAACAACGTTCGCGACATTCATGTTGACCACTCCTGGCGTACAGGCATTGATTAATGTTCTTGATTTTCCGACATATCCAAAAATGTTTACCAGAAACCAGTTACTTTCGTATGCAAGAAATGTTAATAGACTGTGATTTTTTATAAAAACACAAATGCGATATTTATGCATAATGAAATATTAACAGGTGCCCTTCTGTTACGCGACTGATTTTTTTCGATTAATTGAACACATTTCGATTTTATTGTAGAGTGCTGCGGACTGCCGCGCAAGCTGTTCTTGTATATCGTTTTTCTCGATCGAACTTTAGTTAGGATTGCATTGCACACTAAACATCTACTAATTGACTAGTTCACAAACAAAACGCTCGTACCTACATAATATTGTAGCAAACACCAAGATGTTACGCCGCTGGCCACAATAGACAGAAAACCCCAAGATGTTACGCCGCTGGCGACAACAGAAGCATCGAGAATAAGTCACAGTGGCGAGACGTGGAATGGTGTCGAAGATACGCGTAGATACACGTAGCTCTATATAAGCAGGGGCAGTCACCGTAGTGAGTCAGTCGTGAGACAGTGTCGATTTGAACATAAATACACCATATAAATAGTTATTGTTCAGTGTTATTAATGTGCTTCACTTTGTTAAAGAATTACTGTTCGTTATTATTATCGTATGATTGTTTAGCACTGACATACAGTTATTGTATTTTAATTGTTGTTACATTTTTTTAATTATTGTAAATAAATAGTTATTCCGCCCACGTAAAAACAGTTTTGTTACAATATGTACAGCGATTATTTATCTCTTTCTTATTTACTCCTTTATATATCGATCTCTATCTTACACACAGAACGCCCTATGCACAGCTTTAATTTGATACATTCTGTATAATTATACTATAATTAATTTGCAGTTTTTCGAAGCTTTTATTTAACTTCACCTGTATGTATGTTTAGGTCAAATCTCGCAGTCTATTCTGAACGACATCCACATATTAAATAATTTTATATCCATAATAATGTATGAATCAATCGTTTTATTAGAATTAAATTGTCAATTAATGTTTATAAATGATCTTACATAAATTTTATTTAAATTGGTTCAGTAGTTCGACTGGTTTTAATAAAAAATGAGTAACGGAGTGCAACACCGTTAAGGTAAATGTCAGTTTTGACACGGCGAAGTCGGCTAATAACGTGCAAACTATGTATTGTAAAGGCAATAAAAAGTAAAAATTAAAAACAAATAAAAAAAAATAGAACCTCCTTCAAAAAAGCCACTAAAAAAGAGGAAAATAATAAAATTTTGAGGTCGGTGCCAATTTAATAAAATGTGAAGTCGGTTAAAAAGTAGATATTAATTAAATTGGCACTTTTTAACCGACTTCAAAAAAGAAGGTGGTTCTCAATTCGGTTGTATTTTTTTTTTTTATGTTTGTTACCTCAGAACTCCGTCATTTATAAACCGATTTGGAAACATTTTTTTTTATTTGAAAGGATATACTTTCAGATTGGTCCCATAGAAATTTCAACAAAATCGGTTCAGTAATTCGGCTGATTTTAATAAAAGTTAGTAACGGCGTGTGATTCCTTAAGGTAAATGTCACTTTTTGACACATTAGACAGCGTAAGAAAATCGGTTTAATAAAAGTGAGTAACGGCGTGTGATTCATTTAAGGTAAATGTAACTTTTTGATACTAAAATGTAAAAAATAAAAAACTTTTTAACAAAAAAAAAAACCTCCTTCAAAAAGCCACTAAAAAGAGGAAAGTAATGAAATTTTGAGGTCTGTGTCAATTTAATAAAATATGAAGTTGGTTAAAAAGAAGATATTAATCACTAAGTATAGGTACTGTACTTTTTAACCGACTTCATATTTTATTAAATTGGGGCAGACCTCAAAATTTCATTATTTTCCTCTTTTTAGTGGCTTTTTGAAAGAGATTTTTTTTTGTTAAAAAGTTTTTTATATTAAATTGGCACCGTCCTCAAACTTTTATTGTTTTCCTCTTTTCAGTGGCTTTTTTGAAGGAGGTTCTATTTTTTTAAATTTATTTCTATGTCTTGCTTTTTGTTTTATTGGGTCCAAATAAGCTCCCCATCCCTGATTATCGCCGATAGCGCCCATACGGCACAATAATGCCAAGCAAGCGAAGAGAACTGCAGGTTTCCATCTCTTTCAATATAAACCAGCAGACTCTGTCTCTCACCTAACTCAATGCATCTGTCTCTGTCACTCCTTCACCGGGGCGGCCCGGCCTGGTGATGTCCACAGGTCTTGTGAATCAGTCAAGTACTGAGTGTATGACATCGCGGCACCCAGCATCACCATCTGTACACCGCGGCGCTACGCCCTCGTATCGAATTTATAAAGTGTCCAGTTCGCGCGAACGTTTTTCTAAACATATTCTAAACCCGGTGTAATTGTGTGAGTGGTCAGTGATATAATAAATACAGGTGATTATACACATAAATATTCAACCTTCTAAATTATTCTACAAAAAAACCGGTAAATTAAAATTTACAGTTGCCGCAGAATCGTAAGTGTAAAAAAGTATGAACAAATTGGGATTATTTTATTTTTTTCTTATTAATTTTAGGGTCACCAACTGTCAGGTTATCTGGGTCTAGTATCACTATAAGTCTCCAGTTCCTATTTACTAACCCGACAGGTGGGTAAAAGTGTCAACTGATTTTTTTTCAATGTGTTATAAGAAAATAATAAATTGAAAATATGAATTAGTGCTGGACCCAAATGACCTTAGCTGTTTGTGGCCTTAAAAAACTATTAAAAAAATCATAAATTGGTACTAGGCCTAAATAATCCTGACAGTTGGTGGTCGCAAATAAGTAAAAGTATCACGTGGTTTTATTGAAGCCACGTGTTTAAACGCGAGTTGCATTTAACTTGGAACAAGAAACTGCACTGGCCTGATTTATAACAAGACAGTGGGCGCTCGATTCATGCGGCAGTAATTTTTTACTGCATTGAAAAGCGACAGCACTGGGGGTCACATTGCTTCGGGGTACCTTTCCATTACACGAGTGATGCGAACGACGCGTCGAACGATTTTTATCGATCGCCGCGAGTTTCACATCTAATGGCGCTATTCTCTAGAGTCAATGTTAAAAATTACAGTGCGCTGTACAAATTCTAAAGAATAGCACCCTAAATTAGCTCGCCACGTGATGATACGTTTTTGAGTTAGTTGTATAGGGTAAAATGGATAATTGGATCATTTATAATTAATAGTGTGCGTCCCTGAAGAATTAAAAAACTAACCAATTATGATTTCTTTACATAGTTTGAGATGTAGATATTTCTCTTTTTTATTAATGAACTAACATTATTCCACTGTTATATACAGTGAAACAGAAGTAATGAAAAATGTACAGAGTGAGTTCACATAAAAAAATGCTTTGCAGAAATTTTCATTTTTTTTTATAAACATAGGTGGGTGTGTGTGTTTTTAAAGACCACCAACAGCTAAGGTTATTTGGGCCTAGCACCAATTCATATTTTCAATTCATTATTTTTTTTTAATAATAAATTGAAAATCCCATTGATACTTTTACCAGCTCTCGGGCTAGAACCCGAGAACTGGAGACTTGTAATAGAGGAACCATAGCAACATAGGTAGGTACCTACCTATAGATAATACAGGATATTCCATAAATATACCGACAAACTTTTAGGGGTTGTAGGGGACATCAAAACAAACATTTTTTGCTTTATAAACGCTTTGTATTTGAGATGAAGGGTAGTACAATTTCTAGAAAAAATCGTTTTTATTAATCTTTATTAAGTTTAATACATCCAAAAGATGCCTCATAAAGTTATACCAACAAACTGTGAAAATTTCATTAAAATCGGCTGAAGCGTTTTTTAGGTATTAATAAAAAAAACGTTTTTTCCTACAAATTTTAACACCCTGTATCTCGAAAAAGAAGCGTTTTCCGACATAGGTTAATGAAGCAAAAAATTTTTGTTTTGATGTCCCCTACCACCCCTAAAAGTTTGTCGTTACATTTATGGAACATCCTGTATACAATTTGTAATCCCTATAAACGTATCTTCAGTATTCTGTTGCACCCTGTATAAATCTAATCAAAGTTGTTATTATTATAACTGATGCACTTCAATGCTTTACAATCAAATCGTTGTGCACAATCAAACATAACAAATTATGTAAAAAATAAAGTATAAAGGTACGTGCAGTACGCAGCTGGGATTCTAGATGGTAGCATGTATGGTAGATGGTGGCTGAAATTATAAACGCTTATAGGTTTGCACAACGAAGCTTTGATACATTGATATAAGCTTAAATCGCGTTTGAAATGCTACAAAGTGGTTTATATTTTAAATACAAATTTGGGTAGGAGCTATCATGTCCACCCTATTAATAGAAAGCGATCTAAACAAGGCGAATTTCATCATTTATACCAAGAACTAAAATTTTACCCAAACCGGTTTTTTGAATATTTACGTATGGAACCTAACACTTTTAAATACGTCTTAGAAAAAACTCAAAACGAATTAAATAAAAATTGGCAAAATTTCACTTATTAAACTAGTCACATCCATTGCGAAACTTGTAACGGCCATTTGACAGTTGTCACACGTTGATTGTAGTAGTCAGCGCGCTGACAGAATGGTGAGATACATTCTTGAATCTACCAGCTCTTGTAACAGCGCTTATACCTGCTACACTCACTGCTCCGTTGTGTACGCTCGCATATATAACAATGCATTAATTTAAGCAAGCCCTGCTATGATCTACGCTACCATCTAGAATCCCAGCTCCTGCATACTGCACGTACCTTTGACGTAAGATAGGAGGATAATAGATTTCAATGAATGGTAAGAACAGGAAACTCAGGACTATATTTTTGTAATATAATTTTATTGTAGAATGTAGACCGATGTAGAGTGTAGGTGCCGAGTTGTAGATAGTAGATTATTAAACCACCATCTTAATTTATGCCCGCATTTAAAAAAATGTTAATTGGCAACTTAATGTAAAAGAGACCTTCAAGTGTCCGAATTATCATTGTTTGATAAAATTTTATCAAGTGCATAGGTGTTTTTCTCTCTTTTTTTAAGAGAAGGGGAATACAATTTCTATTTATATGCTTATCTGCTTCCAACTTGATGAACAAATGAGATAAAAACGTTATTTCGTAAAAAAAAAAGATTTTATGGACATAAGGTTCCTTTGACACAAGCGTGACGTAATACTGTCAAAAGTCAGAGTTGTAGTAAGGAAATTTTGCGCTCGGGTCCGTAATTATATATTTTTTGTTTCTATTATAATGAATTTACAACTATTTATATAATGTTGCCGTCTAGATCTAGACTTTGTAGACTCTTGTCTTGTCTAGATTTTCAAGACAAAACTTGCAAAAGTCTTGTCTAGAAATTTTCAAGACAAGACAAGACTTGCTTTATCCAGATCAAGACTCTTGCCAAAACTGTAGACAATTTTCAAGAGTCTAGATAAACTAAGTAGTAGTAGGTAAAGTAAACCACTCGGTTAATCTAGACTCTTGAAAAGAATCTAGAGTCTTGATATTAGACAAGACAAGAGTTTTTTAATCTTATAGACTTAGACTTAGTGAAGTCTTGATATTTCAAGACAAGACTTAAGTGAAGTCTTGTCTTGATATTTTAAGACAAGACAAGACTTTGAAAGGGGTGTTTTGTCTTGTCTAGACGGCAACACTATTTATAGGGATGAGACCTAGCTAAATCGATTTTTTGCCCCCCGAAACCTCTTTTCGGTAAATTTGATCAGAATCGTTAGAGCCGTTTTCGAGAAAATATTTATATAGGTACATAATATATACAAGATTTGCTCGTTTAATAATATAGGGATAAAAATGTGCTTTCTACGCCCCCGTTTTTCTGCAGCCCAGCACGTGTAGTTATCCATTGTGTGGTAATAAAATAACGGTCTCACAGCATACTTGTTGCAAGACGTGAGTAAGCTTATCATTCTTATAATATAGGCGGAAGGTCAACCGCGTACACAGTTTCTTCCTCTTTATTATATTTAACTGCAGTACATTTCTTATAGTGATTAGCGCAGATCACCTGCAATGCGCAGACATACTGTTTAACTGTTTTGTTTCAGTCGATGTCAAGTGCATATCCCGGATCTATTTTTACTGACACCACTTCAGCTGACTGTGTTTTGTCTGCATGTCTGTCTGTCTTATGATGACAATGTTACCCGAATGTCAAATTATAGTCCAAGCTCTGATCGTACAAATAGTCTACTGAACAACACTACTAAAATTTTATTACTGATTGAATTTAACAGATAATACGATGAAAAAAATCAAATCATCGTCTGCATTGCAATTTTCTTGTACATACTCGACGGCCGACAGTATTTATTGTAAATTATAGACGCGTCAACAACTTAGGTCATTAGCGTCTTGATTATATTAAATAACAACTCACTTAAAATTAAATGACATCACAAGACATCCAGAGGCCGCGACACTAACCACTGGACCACACTGTCCTCGACGGCCGACAGATCTAATATTGAACATTTATCCATTTGGATTCATTTATTGTAGATTATAGATGCGTCGACAACTTAGGTCATTAGCGTCATTATCCATTTGGAGAGAGAGGTCTGCCAGGTATTAAAAAAAAGGGTGTGGGTCTCGGGACCCCCAACAGATGTGAAACATCAAAGAAAACGTTATTGGACTCGGTGGTATTCCGTATGTAGTATAGTATATATTTTTTCAAAAGCAGCAACTAACTGTAATGCTGACAATAAAAAATGGTGGAACCTTTGGTGTAAAGATACGAAATGTTACAATTACCACAAAACACCAAACCATAACAAACACTCTCGACGTACGTTTCGCCAACCAAGTTGGCATCATCAGGAGATGATTAAAACTAAAGACTAAACAAAAATTACTGCCTATTTATAGGCTACCTAATTTTAATTACCTGAAAACTAAACTAATTTACTAAATCAAAAAGCAGGCTACCTGGAATTGGGCCTTTGTCACTGTTCATAATATTATGTTTACACTTATGAATCTCTAGACTCTCTACGGCGTCTAGTTGTCTAATATTAATGACGTTTCTAATTAATTTTAAATTACTATTGTCTATTTTATGGTCATTTTCAAATGCATGTTGGGCAACACTAGATTTATCAAACCTGCCATATTTTAGATGAGCCATATGCTCTTTAAATCTTACTGAAATAGATCTTCTCGTTTGGCCAACATACTTTTTATTACAATTTTGACAACTAATTTCATAAATCCCGGACTTTTCTTTTTTTTTTTTTTTTTTTTTTTTTTTTTTTTTTTTTTTTTTTTTTTAGTAGAAGAAAAAGAAAAGTCCGGGATTTATGAAATTAGTTGTCAAAATTGTAATAAAAAGTATGTTGGCCAAACGAGAAGATCTATTTCAGTAAGATTTAAAGAGCATATGGCTCATCTAAAATATGGCAGGTTTGATAAATCTAGTGTTGCCCAACATGCATTTGAAAATGACCATAAAATAGACAATAGTAATTTAAAATTAATTAGAAACGTCATTAATATTAGACAACTAGACGCCGTAGAGAGTCTAGAGATTCATAAGTGTAAACATAATATTATGAACAGTGACAAAGGCCCAATTCCAGGTAGCCTGCTTTTTGATTTAGTAAATTAGTTTAGTTTTCAGGTAATTAAAATTAGGTAGCCTATAAATAGGCAGTAATTTTTGTTTAGTCTTTAGTTTTAATCATCTCCTGATGATGCCAACTTGGTTGGCGAAACGTACGTCGAGAGTGTTTGTTATGGTTTGGTGTTTTGTGGTAATTGTAACATTTCGTGTAATGCTGACGTAATCCTATATACTGCCCTGTAACACACGCGGTTGCGGCGTTTGAGCACGCCTGAGCCAGAAACGCAACTGAATACACAGCGAAGTATCTATATTACATATACCTACACGTGTATACATATACTTTTGCTTTACACTACGTTCGTATGTATACTCTCTCTCTCTCTTCCCGTGCCCGAGCGCGAGGAAGCCGAGAGAGAGAGAGAGAGAGAGAGAGAGCCGCAGTGGTGGGTAGAACAGCAGCGAAGGAGCGTACCATAAATTTCGTTGCATATTTCCCCTCACGCGGCTGTTCACAGCCCGACATAAGATGTTTCACATCAAAAATTGCAATAGGGACGATGATTTGTTGAAAATAAAATACAGCGATACTTTAGAATGCGCCCCTGCAAAAATCTCGTAATTATATTACATACTTATAATACAACTCTACAGGTTTTCGCATTTTTAATCAGGTGCGAGCTACAAATATTTGTAGCTATGAATAACTTAAAGAAATGCAATTAATAAACAAACAGAACTATAAATACGAGAATAATTTATTAACTCCGTTATCAAAAAACAAAAAAAAAACTAGTTATACTGCCTTCTAATTTTGTCTTGGCCAAATAACATGCCAACACGAAAAATGTTAATTTGCAACATCATAAAAGACGGACAGCTTTTTTGAAATAGGTACCTACCTACTTCTTTAGCGAGGGTATAGTGATTGGAATGACCTCGACTCAAAAATTAATGTAACGCTGACAGGGATAAAACGGCTCTAATGATTTCAGATTTGGATGAAAATTAGTGAAAAAAGGTTTTATGGGGCAAAAAAATCGATCTAGCTAGGTCTCATGCCAGGAAAAATTAGTTTTCTTATATATCAATTTTTGACGTTTCAAAATAGTGTAATATATTATAAATGTATGAAGTATAACTTTGACTGTGAGCTTATGTGGGCGAGGCACATACCCTTTTTTAAAATTTAATTTCGACACTTGTTCAATATATTGAACGTGTTGTTGGTTTCTTCTTTTTGAAGATTTCCATCAAAATGGTCAGAGCCGCACGTGCACAGTCTAAAAATAGACTGTGCGCATGCGGTTCCCATCATTTTAATGGAAATCTTCAAAAAGAAGGAACCGACGAACCATCGTGTCTGGTTTGAAAAAAGTGAAGTTATTTTTTAGTTAGACCTGCATGATAATAAATAATTGTATCGAAAAAATGCATGATGAATTATACTGCACCCGTTAAAGACATCAATTATGTATGGAGTTATCATTGCTCTTATTAAATGTCTATACATGCATAATTATTTTCAATTTACAAGATTACATAATATAAACATTGGCATTCCTTGCTTCGGCAGTTGAGATCCAGCGTAAAATAATACGCTATAAAACACATATTTGTCTTATAGGCTAGCGTGTTATTGCAAATGCAAGAAAACACATTTCCATATAATGATGTAATTACTCGTAGGCCGTAGCATTGCCAATACAAGAAAATGTAAATTTCCATACAATTAACAGTGATTGCCAATATAAGAAAACATATTTTAATACAATCAGCATTTTGATTCCATCACACGTTTGGCACAGTGTTTCTTGAAGTGGGCGGGACAGTGCGAGAGTTTTATTTTAAAATTTTTTGTATTCAGGGATCCCAAAACGAAAAATACTGTAAAATTTTGACCTAAATTAATACCATTCCCCACTTGTTGAGTTGGAATGGTAAAATTATATAAGTATAGAAGTTTGTTAAATCAATAATAATCGTAACTTTGTCAGAATTTGTACAGTTTGTATGATGCGAAAAAAGGGCATGTGTCGCAGCACACACGAGCAAAGTGAATCTTCTTATGTAAGAATAATATAAAAATCAATTAGAGCTAGTTGCGTGGTTTAGAAGAAGTAAGCGGAGAAACAGACAGAGGCAGACAGTGACTATGTTTTATACTATTTAGATTAGAAGAAGATAGATAGATAGATTAGATTAGATTAGAAGATTAGAGATATATTTAATTAAAAAAAAATTATTAAAAAAACAAAAAACCCGACTGCGTAAAAATCGAACATAAAAGATGGATACAAGATCAAATGATAACATGCAGTCGGAGGCATAGTAGTAACAAATTGAACAGAAATACCTCCGACTGCATGTTATCACTTGATCTTGTTTCCATCTTTTATGTTCGATTTTTACGCAGTCGGGTTTTCTGATTTTTTAATAAATTTTTTATTTCCTTCCTTTTAGTTGAATCTACTCATCAAGCCTTTTCGTTTATACCCCACACATATATTGAATTTTCCGTGACGTCATGTACTCTATTTGAAATGTCAACGAAACCTCTCTTTTGTTTTGATTTTGGTACCTATATCAATGTATTTAGAAGGAAAATTACTTTTGCATTCTGACAAAATGGCGTCTAGCGTCCGCCATATTGAATTTTCCGTGACGTCATATACCCTATGTCACTCTGGGGATTCAGACGAATCTAATGACACCTCATTTTTCAAAATTCGTCAAGCCGTTTAGGCTACAGAGCGTGATAAAGAAATATACATACATAGATACATACATACACTCGAAAAACATTACCCTCCTTCTGGTGCAGTCGGGTAAAAATAGACAAATGTTTTTTATTACTTTTATTTACTGCTGATCTGCTTCCATAGGTAGACGACACTATCTTGTCTACCTTGGTGAATGAAACAAGATCGTCTTTATTGGTTCTTTGTTACAATCTAAATCAACTATCGTATTACATTCATAACAATTAAAAACAAATGACACATCATGTTTGCAACGCCATTTAACATTTTGATCCCGCGTTCCATTGTCAACTATTCTAGACAAATCTAGCTGGCTTTTCAAATCCATGGCTGTATAATTTCTGTTTCGATATAAATATTAAGAAGTAACGAAGAGTTAACTAACGGGTGCAAGTTCATTGTCAAGTTATAACGCATAGCACGCGCTGACCCGAAATTTTAATTCATGCAGCCAATAAATCAACATAAATGAGCAGAAAGCATTCGTCATATTCGTTTTTGTAAACAATTAATAAAAAAGTCTTTATATTAGTTAATGTCCTTAGACGTAAACTAAATTACTGAATTATTATGTAACACAATTTTTGATCTTTTTATCATCTCGTAGGATGACGCCACTTTCGCTTACTTGCGATGCTATATGTTTTGATGAGTGAGTCAGTATCAAAACATGTTATTTTTAAAAGGTCGTCTCTTTTTATTGCATCGAGAAAAAGGGTCTTGGCGGACAGATAGACAAACAGACGGACAACAAAAAGATCCTATAGACGTTTTTGGATTCATCCTTATTATCTTCGTTGTGCAAGTGTTTGCAATTTTCAAGTATCTAAAGAATAATTAAATGACGAAGAAAATCGTTTTTACAAAAAAAAAATATACATATACAAGGTGTCTCAAAATTGCTGGGACACAGAGCTACCACGTGTAGTAGAGGTCAAAATAAGTCGATTGGACCCAATTTATTTATATACCAAAATGTACCCGTTTGCCCGTGAAAAGAGTTCAAAGTTTACATAAAAAAACACATTTTTGTACGCTGTTCAGAAATGAGAGTGAAACAAATTGAATGAAATTTGACAAAAGTGCATTCTAGAGGATTACTCTCCTTTCGGTAATCAAAGAAACCCAAAAGAACTTGTAGAAGGGTTAAAACCGCCCTCACCCCCTGACATTTTTTTTAAGAACTTTCTTAGGGGTGGTAATACGGTTCTCAAATTTTTTTAGCGAGAAGGCTGATTAATTATCTTCATTTTGTTACGCTTGTAAAAATTTCGTATTCCGCATAGTTCCGAAGGAAAAAAAATGTTTTCTTAAATAATGCTAACAGATATTCCTAGTACAAGTTTAATAAAATTGTAATACATAATTTTATACACAAAATTTTATGTAAACTTTGAACTCTTCTCACGGGCAAACGGTACATTTTGGTATATAAATAAATTTGGTCCAATCGACTTATTTTGACCTCTACTACACGTGGTAGCTCTGCGTCTCAGCAATTTTGGGACAGCCTGTATAAAGGGGTGGCGTTATTTTAACACTCTACAGTCAAAATAGATGCACCTCTGAACTTGAGACCACTATCGAGTACTTTTTGATTAATTCATTTATTATTAATTACAGATCAATTCACCGCATCATCAAACAACTTTGATAAACGACATGTAAATAATTTATTGTTCCGGGAAAAGTGCCGTTTGAGAAAAGTTTAAATTAGCAACAATGTAATAAAACAAAAAAAAACTGTCGCGCAAATTGATCCGACAAAATAACTACGAACATAAATCAAGTGATTAGTGAATGAAGGCGTGAAATTAAAAAAAAAGTCATGTCAAATTAAAAAAAGCGAATTAACTACGTAATTAATATTGTCATTAATAAAAATGAGTTTATCGCTTGTGTAATTAAATACAATACAGACAAATCACAATGGCGGTCATATTGAGGAATTTCATTGGCGGAACGATCAAATCGAAGTCGTCCGAAGTTGTGTTCGCAGTTTTCGTGATGCTGATGTTATTTGGTGAGTCGACAGTTCAATTTTTTTTTAAATTTTTAAGGTTACCAAGGAACGAGGATACTAGATCCGGTGATTTTTTATTTATTGTAAATTATAGACGCGTCGACAATTTAGGTCATTAGCGTCTTGATTGCATTAAATAACAATTAACTTAAAACTAAATGACATCACAAAACATCCATGAGCGGAGGCGGGATTCGAATCCACGACAGTCTGATCCAGAGGCCGCGACGCTAACCACTGGACCACACTGTCCTCACCAGTTATTGTCAAAAAAAAAAAACAAGCCGTGAGGTGGGTCGTTTATTAGGACTAAAGTGCGACCCTTGAGGTCCACACGACGCACTTCCCAGTTTGATAAATATTTAATAATAATAATTAAATTAGATATTACACAGAAAAGTAATCATTTTAAACATAATTATTATTTATTTTTAACAATAATTAAAATAAAAACGGCTGAACCGATTTTTATAAAATTTATGTCGGATCAAAATGACGTTAACACGCCTCGATTGACACCCTTACGAAGTCGATATAATTTTTTATTCGCGAGATATTGTGAAAAATCTACTTTTTTGGAGTCTATTTGGTTAAGAAAAAAGAACGGCTGAACTGATTTTGAAAAAATTTCTTTCAGATCATATTTACGTTAATACGCGTCGATTGGCACCCTAACGTAGTCGATATCATTTTTCATTCTCGAGATTTCGTCTTAGAAAGAAATGGACACATACGTACGTACCTATTCTCCAAAAAAAAAAATTCTCCTGAAAAAAATTCTCCCAAAAAAAGTATACGTACATACGTACACACACATACACACACACACACACACACAGACATCTTTCTAAAAATAGTGTAAAAATAGTGTAGTGACCTTGAAACATAAAAATTTGTTATACATTTTGATTTCGATTTTCGGACCCATTACAATAACTTCCAATGGGAAGTTAAAAAGAGAAGAGCGCGGGTTAAAGTTTTGGCAACGTTTGTCAGATGTATTCCCGGCTTTATATACTGTACATAGAAAAGAGAGGACGTTTTCAAGGGTTTGCACTCTGCATAAACATCGTCAATAAACCGCTTAACGTATTGTTTGTCAAACACAAACTTGTCAATATTTTCACAATAAACAAACTCGTAATACAACACATGCTGTGCACACAGACAACACATATAGTTGCAGGTCAAGAACAACATTGTTTGTTAGAATTAATAAACCCATCAACACTTGTAGTACGGCCCTGGACAACGACCGCTGCGGTAATTTGATACCGATCTAAACGCTGCTTTATAATAGGAATTGAGGTTTAAATCCCTATATAAATATTTTCTCGAAAACGGCTCTAACGATTTTGATTAAATTTACCGAAAAGGGGTTTCGAGGGGCAAAAAATCGATCTAGCTAGGTCTCATCCCTGGAAAAATTCGTTTTCTTATCGATTTTATCATTTTAAAAAACAGTTTTTTTTACGTTATAAAACAGTGTCGTATGGTGAGTAGGCTTTGGAAAAAACAAACTATTTTCATTATTTATTTCAAACTAGCCGTTACCCGTGGCTTCGCCCACGTATTTTACGATTTATAATTTATTATCTTCCCCGCGAGAAATTCTTCTCTTGCGAAGCGAAGCCGGGCTGGTAGTGTTTATTCGCTCGAATTTTATAATAAATAACTCACTCGCTTCGCTCATTTGCTCGGATTTTATTAATACATTACCCACTCGCTTCGCTTGTTCGCTTGATTATTATTAATATATTACTTACTCGCCTCGCTTGTTCGCTTGAATATTATTAATACATTACTCACTCCGCTCACTCGCTTCGCTCGTTCGCTCGAATTTTGTTTATACATTATTGCTCACCTACGATACCTATATAAAGAACTCCTGTGCAAAATTTGTTATCCCCCCTGCGAGAATCTCCCCCCTAATTTGTTATCCCCCCGCGAGAATCTCCCCGCCCAATTTGTTATCCCCCGCGAGAATCTCCCCCCCCTAATTTGTTATCCCCCCGCGAGAAGCTTCCCCACTAATTTGTTAACCCACCGCGAGAATCTCCCCCCTTAATTTGTTATCCCACCGAGAGAATCTCCCCCCCTAATTTGTTATCCCACCGCGAGAATATCCCCCCTAATTTGTTATCCCACCGCGAGAATCTCCCCCCCTAATTTGTTATCTCCCGCGAGAATCTTCCCCTCTAATTTGTTATCCCCCCGCGAGAATCTTCCCCCTAATTTGTTATCCCCCCGTGAGAATCCTCCCCCCTGCGTAGCTTCCTATTAGTGAAAGAATTTTTAGAATCGGTTTAGTAATAACAGAGTTAAAACAAAAACAAATCTATCCCACGGGAATCGTACATTTTTCCGGGATAAAAATTAGCCTATAACATTCTCTGACCCCTAAACTACCACTATGCATAAAATCATGTCGATCCCTTGCTCAGTGAAAAACAAAAACAAAACTATCCCACGGGAACCGTACATTTTTCCGGGATAAAAAGTAGCCTATGTGCTATTCCAGACTATAATCTATCTCTGTGCCAAATTTCATCCAGATCCGTTCAGCCGTTCTGGCGTGATTGAGTAACAAACATCCATACATCCATCCATCCAAACTTTCACATTTATAATATTAGTTAGATTACTCTGACAGTCAATCTTTAACTTATTAAAATAATCAGTAATTATTTGAAAATATGTAGGTACCTACATACGTTATGTAGTATGACATGAGGTTTTCATCATAAAAACATTTTTTCTATAAAAAATCTATTTTATTGTATAAAAGGGATCTTAGACTTTAATTTAGAATTGGAAAAAATAACATTTTTTTAGTTAGCAACGTACACACTGTAAGAAATGAGAAGGCCGATTACATAGATTATCGACGGTCCATTTGTAGCCAGCGATTAGTCTGGTAATAGGCACACAAAGAGACAATGGCGTCGCAAATGGGTATCGCCACATCGCGTAGATTCCATAATAACACATTGCGCATGCGTGGTTACTAATTTTACATTAATTTGTTTTGTATTCATCCATTTTATATATGTAACTATACATTTTATTTTGTAATTTTTACACACTTTGTTGGAATATTACACAAATTATGTAATTTTAATTTACTTTATGTAAAAATTACAAATTTGTTTAACTTCACAGTAAAAGTCCAAGTTTTTATGAAGTTTTCTGTGTAAAAATAAATAATAATGTAAAATCACTTAGAAAATCGAGCGAATTCTATCTGAACTTTCGAAGTATTTTTACATCTATTTTTTAGAGTGCAGGGCCTCACCAATAAAATACGACTATTAAAAACAAATATTAACATAACAACATAAATTTTAAGTTACGTTCATTATAACCTAGCCTTAAGTGTATAGATTTTGGCTTCGAAATATGACTATGAGTAATACAGCTAAGTATATAAATCGAACTGTTTTATAGCCGTCGACATTATCTTTATATCTGTAGACAATAAATAATAACACAGATATTGTTTTTGCGTATAGAGGTACGTCCACACCGAGCCAAACACATCAAAATTATAATTGTGTTTTCATGTACGTTTTTTTACGATTTATGTCCTATGATGAATGCGCACAACTTTCATGGGCACTAACGGAGGCCAGCACATCAACACAACAATGGTTTTATTGCCCACATATTAATGTCACCAAGCAATTAACCTATATTTAACTGCAACGACTCATAAAAAAAAACAAGTCCAGCAGTAGTAATTATTTTATTGCCGTTTTAATGCAAAAAACATTCGAGCACACACATGATGCACCAATCGAATGGTTATCCTTTGACGTCATCGTGCCATTTTGAGCGTTGAGTAACCGTTTTATATGTTAGCTTTTTACAAAGAGATCATAAAAAAAGAGGTTGTTATGAAACTATGCACACACAATGAGTTCCCATGACAATACAATATTATGATAATTTCAACTTGGTAACGAGGGTCTGATGATGAAATCAGGAGGTGGACAGTTGAAAGGATGAGGAGTTCGCATAATGATACGGGCTAGAAATCAAACTAAAAACTAGAAAATAAAAATAGGTAAAAAAACTTTTAAGTTAAACGGTTTTATTTTAAATCATCAGTTGTACCAAAAACTAGAAAATAATTAGGACACATACCAAGGGGCACTTTGTGTCGCTGCGTTAGTGAAATAAGTAGTAATAAAAACGTGGGGCGCATTTTGAAATATTTCTGTTGGTGGGCTTGGAAACACATTTTTCTAGACAAGCCGTTCTTACTTAATAATTATACAGTCGTTATACAGATTTTTATGCGCCCCACGTTTTTATTACTTATTCCGCTAACGCAGCGACACAAAGTGCCCCTTAGTTTGTGTCCTAAATATTTTCTAGTTTTTGGTACAGCTAATGATTTAAAATAAAACCGTTTAACTTAAGTTTTTTTACCTACTTTTATTTTCTAGTTTTTAGTTTGATTTCCGGCCCGTATCATTATACAAACTCCTCATCCTTTCAACTGTCCACATCCTGATTCCATCATCAGACCTCGTTACCAAGTTGAAATTATCATAATATTGTATTGTCACGGGAACTCAAGTGTGTGCAAAGTTTCAAAAGAATCGGTTAAGTAGAAGTAGTTAAAAAAGCTGTCGCATGATCTGAAACAAAGATATAGTAACAAATATACCTTTCAATAATATGATCTAGATTTAATTTCACCATATAGTTATATAGTTTTCATGACGTATTTAACTAGCTCTCCGGCCTGATGGATGATAGTCACGGCCACTGACTTTTGACGTCCAATGCCCATACTGGGATGGCATTTTAGAAATAATAGATGTAGTCGCAAGTGGTGTTTTCAATTTATTAACCAGTTCTTAAATTCCAAGTCTTCATGGTTTCCGGGCTTGTAGGCCGTGGTCCGGTGGTATTTCTACCTGACGTTTCGTCTACAACTGCGGTAGACATTCTCAAAGACGATGTGGCAGCGATCGAAGTGTCCTCCTTGGCGGCTCACAGGTCAGTGGTCAGGTACTAGGCATAAAAGAAGGGAGGACACCAGTCACTGACACACTGATCTGTGAGCCGCAAAGGAGGACACTTTGACCGCTGCAACACCGTCTTTGAGAATGTCTACCGCAGTTGCAGTAGACGAAACGTCAGGTAGAAATACCACCGGACCACGGCCTACAAGCCCGGAAACCATGAAGACTTGGAACAATGCCGGCCGTGAAAGCTTGCACACCTGGATAAGTTCTTAAATTGTACAACCTGATAACTTTTACGACCCGTGATAATGTATAACAGTGGCGGCTCCTCTATGAGAGCTGCGGAGCTGCCGCACTGCCAGAAAATAACGCACAATTAAAAAAAATATTGTATAAATCTGCATAATATGTTTTAATTTCAAATATTGTGTAAATCTGCATAATATGTTTTAATTTCATAATCACATAGCATTATTATGAATGACGGCACGCCGCAGGCCTATATTCTATAAACAGTCCTGCAGGAGGTGCTGAAGTTTGTGTTGCACCTAAATCCAATCAAAATCCCATGTGTTAAAGAGAGATGACTTAGTAAAAATGAGACAGATTTATACGCGTAAAAGCTGAAACGCGTCCGCAGAACCTAATACAGTATTATTTTTCTTGGTTATAATACCGTATTATACTGCAATGCAGTAAGGTGTCTTCGTGGTGTAGCGGTAACGTAGTGGCTCTATAAGCAATAGGTCTCGGGTTCAAATCTCAATACAAACATACTTTTTTTTTTAATAAATGATTAGATATAAATATCATAAATAAATATATTTAATAAATTAATAATTTATTAAATTAAATTAATTTATTTAATATCTTTATTTTATTATTTTATCGTCTTTTTTACAAATGTTTAGTACTGGCACGCGGGATAAAATGTTCGGAGTTATTTTTGTTTTGTTACTTAAAAGAAGTATAGCTTCTGACGTGCGTACATAGTACACACACACACTCTTTTTTTTAATAAAATAAAAAATATTGCTATAAAAATCACTTTATTTACGATCTTAGCGCTAGCGAAATCATTGTATAATGTATAGACAAATTATTCAGATCAAAAAATACACTTAAAAATTGCATCAAATGTATTTTTGAATTTTTTTTTCGAGGTTCCCTCATTAGGGGGGGGGGGCTACTCCAATCTCCGGGTTGACTCTGCAGAACACCCATTTAAAATGTTCACGCGCCGCCACTGATGTATAAACAATCATTATCCTGACGATTTTGGCTAACATTATTTTATTATTCATGTATTGCAGCGGTCGCAGCTAGCGAACAGCCCGCGGATGACAAACGGCAGTCTCAAAATCAAACTGAGAACGAACACCACACGCGACCAAAACGTCGATACTACGTATGTCCGCCGGACTTCATTCGTGTGGCCAACAGCTGCTATTACTTAAGCAAGCACATGGCCACTTGGCAGGGTGCTCACTTCGGCTGCAAGAATATGCAGTCGAATCTGGCGACGCTTGAAAAGGGCTGGGAGGACCGACACCTTCGGAATTACCTCAACAAAATGGAGCTGTGTGAGTATCCTATAAATACTATCTTGTTACAATTAAATGAATGCATAATGACTGCAAACAGTATATGAACACCTATTGTAAGAACAATGACGTAACAAAGTTTAGGGTTAGAATCCCTAAGGTGACATAGGTTTGAATTAATGAATTTTTCCTGATTACAGCATTGTGTTACGTCATTGTTCTTACAATAGGTGTTTCATATACTGTTTGCAGTCATTATGCATTCATTTAATTGTGTATTTACTCACGACGTCCGTGTTAAAATTTGTATTTATTATCTTGTTAGTTTGCTCGCTTACTTTTTCAGACGGAATAATCAAATTTTTGAGCATAGTTCTTTATATCATCGCCAACTCCATTTCAATTATCCATGTCCCCAGGTCCGGATTTTTGCCTAGACCAACAAGGCAGCGGCCTAGGGGCCCAGCCGCCGAGGGGGCCCCGGCCAGTGCGGAGATGGAAATTAAAGAAAAATAAAGCCCAAAAATGGTGTAAGATAACCCGATTGGCGACTTTTTTTTTTGCTAAATTTCCATCCAATTCTATTTTCCCCCCTTTTTTGGGTTTGGGGGCCCAACTGTCCAGTGCCAAGGCGCCCTGGATCTTTAAGTTCGGGTCTGCAAGTCCCACAAGGTAGAAGGAATCATAATCTTTTGTATGTTTCTAAAATTTCCCCGAAATGTTGTTCTTTGCTTCAAAATTACATAACCGTTTACCTAAGGAATTGAAGGTTGTTACCATAGTAAAAAGTGATTCAAAATAGAATTATTAACAAACTGGTTACTGACCTACGCAAATAGCAATATTGTAGTCCAGATTCTTGCATGTACACACACCCACTTGCACATGCGCAGAAATATTTACATACCTACATATATAATACTGAATTGGGTACAGATGTTCAGACTCCATATTTTGTATGCCCTGCCCTGACCTTGTCAAGTTTGACAGGAAATCCCGTTGACATAACATTGTCTTTTTCTTTTCTATATACATAGACAAAAAATTGCATATTTTTTATGTTTATTTCTTTTCGTTTAAAACGTTGTGACGTATTCTTATACAAATCTGTTGTAAGGTTGCTAATGTAAAATTATTTGACCATTAGTACCCAAAGGTGGACTTTAAACAGTTTAGACCGGTCAGTACCAGCCACCCCTTTCTGCGAAATGTGAAGTTATTCGCCGAAAGGGGAGGCTGGTACGAAAATCAGCATTGCATTCGGGTCAATCCGCTAGAGATATTTTATTTCTGTCTCTGATAGTTATAAGACCATATAGAGTTTTCTCAGTGCACGCCGCCGTGTCGCGCTCGCCGCGTCCCGCACGTGCTTCAGTTAGATAGCGGGCGCAGATTGGCCGCCCTATGCCTGGGCCTAGTCGGCCTTATGGAAAGTTCGCTACTGTTAGTGCCTATACGTAAAATAGAATAGAAATAATCTTTATTGAAAACCTATAAAACGGTGTAATAGCGCCATACAGAATAAAGATATACAATTAATAAATTATATATAAATAACCTAGGATAAGACATTTAGCAAAAAAAGTGCATAAAAAAGAAATAAACAAAAAAAATTATGCAATATATTTGTATGTGGGTGTATAAAATTGTAAATAAAATAAATAATATACAATACAGAAAAATGAGAATGGACAAAATAAAATTTTCATTCTTGCTTTAGGTATGGCGATCGCTTAATCCAGCCCTGCATTGACTGTGTGTGTTCCGCAGCTAATGATATTTAAATAGTCGGTTTTACGGTAGCAATTATTATAGGCAGCCGCGTCTTCATTCATATCAATAAATTTATTTGATTCATTAGCCATAATATACGTGGAGGAAAGCTGTCTGCCTGCGGCGCAGCAGTACGCAGAACCGGTACCCGACAATGATATCATCCACATACGTGGTGGAAGAGAAGGGTCGACGCGGGGCAACTGTCCCCGCGGCAATCTTTGTACACAAATTGCGTGTGTTTTGTTTTTACTTGTTTACTATAATTACTATTTACAAGGCACACCTCTGGCGCGTACACCTTTTCTGTGTTTAGAGGCTGCACCTCTATCTGTTAATATCTAGCCTATAGACGTGATCGGGATGTTCATGCGGTGTTTAAGCGGTTGCCAAAAGGCGGTGGACGGTTTTAGAGGACTTCGAATGACATCGTGGAGTACAACATATACCCATCGTTTTAAGAGTATGCGATACCGAAAGTTACCCCCTGCACTCTTCATCTCAAATCCTTTCATCTCGCCTGAAAATGGTTACAGCTTTTTCGACGCTATTTTTAAAGCTCAAGGGTTTGGCTAAACACCAAATGAAGGACTAGTGTTGCCGTCTAGACAAGACAAGACTTTCAAAGTCTTGTCTTGAAATATCAAGACTTCACTAAGTCTAAGTCTAGATTAAAAAACTATTGTCTTGTCTAATATCAAGACTCTAGATTATTTTCAAGAGTCTAGATTAACCGAGTGGTTTACTTTACCTACTACTACTTTATAGTTTATCTAGACTCTTGAAAATTGTCTAGAGTTTTGGCAAGAGTCTTGATCTAGATAAAGCAAGTCTTGTCTTGTCTTGAAAATCTAGACAAGACAAGACAAGAGTCTAGAAAGTCTAGATCTAGACGGCAACACTACGAAGGACCAAGAATCTCACTACAAATCCTACAGGCGAATTTTTTGAAAAACAGTTTTGGCTACGCGTGAAAGATTACGTAATTTTCAAAAAGTTGTAAGTTTTTCCAGGACATGTTTTTCAATTTTTCGACTTATGGATCTGTTTCAGTGTGATTCTTGGTCCTTCATTTGGCGTCCGCCCGAATCCTTTAGCTTTAAAAATAGTGTGGGGAGAGCTGTAACCGTTTTCAGGCGAGGGGAAAGAATTTGAGATAAACAGTGCAGGGGGTAACTTCAGGTATCGAATACTCTTTTTGAGAATTGATTATTGTAATTTCGATAAAATTCATATTATTTGTTATCTTTGTTGAGTATAGTCGCTCCTCCTATAAAGCGACGTGTCGTGGGAATGTAATCTGGGTTACATAATTTATTTTTGCAGGGTTTAAACGAAAAAATGGACACCCTGAATATTACCACAATTGATACCTATAATTACGGAAAACTGTACTACATAAATATTAAATATCGTTCGTTATGTTCTAGTTTTTGGGAGCGTGAATGTCCGAACTTGCCCTAGATAACGCTTGAATAATACTGTTTAAAGTTCTAGAATCTAGTTTTAACATTTGTTAAAAGTCAAAGCTGTCAGAATACACATTATCGATCCGAACGTGCAATTTTAGAACGCAACACGTGATTTATCTATTGTAGATTATAGACGCGTCGACATCTCAGGTCATTAGCGTCTTTCAACTACACTAAATAACAACTATCTTAAAACTAAATAACATCACAAAACATCCATGAACGCAGGTGGGATTCGAACCCACGGCAGTCCAGTCCAGAGGTTGCGGCACTAAGCACGCTAACCACTAGGCTATACTGCCCTCCGCAACACGTGAAGCGTAATAATTACTATATACAAGCAATTTATAATAGTTGCAAATAAAAACTTCTTACAGTTTAAAGGTAACTTTTGTGTAATCTGACAATATGTAATCTCACAGCTTTGATTATATAAATCTTGGGGCTACTCGCAAATCATCTCTTAATACGTTTTTAATTTTACCAACCAACAATTTTAATATTAGTACCAATTTTATTACACAAAATAAATACTAATAATTGCCGTACCCTTGCGGTATCAACTGAGAACAAACCATCAATCAGATAATTTATATACATCTCTAGGGATCTTTGTTTAGGATTAATACACACTGTTCAAAATTATCAAATTTTGTTACGTGGGACCGTTTCGGCTTAATTTGTTTAGGAACCGCTGTCGGTCATCTATTAATTAATAGGACATAAAAATGTGTACATGATTTATGTGTTTTGACTGGAAAATTACTGTTAATATTGATGATTTTTTAATTGCCGGTTCACGAAAACACAACGCTTCCGCCTGCAACCGTATATCATTAATTAGTTATTAAAATTAACCGACGGCCCACTTGTCTCTCTAACCCTTCATTCATGGTAAGCGGTAATGCAGCGCTTCGCTTTCAGTACGAACTCCTATCGTAATTACATCTAACGAATACCAGAAATGAGGGCTTCAGGAAACATTACTATATCCCGACTCATTATGTGACGTTTGTATGATTTTATTGTGTTTGCAGCTCCGGTAGAGAGATGGATAGGCGGGATATACGACTGGCAGAAGATGACGTGGACATGGGGAGCTTCCGGGAAGAAGATGGGATATCACGGTTTCACCCGAATGAATCCGAACGTCACTACCGAACAGCTCAAGTGGACCTGTGTCATTATGGATCCTTCGATGGCTTATAAGTACGAACGCTTTAAAACTATAGAGTATATATTTCACCCCTCGACTTTATTTTTCACCTGATTAAGATCCCTTGAAGTTTGTCAGCGTGAAACCTGTCAACTACAATATCATAAGAAGGCCACCTCTCGACTTTACCCCTCGACTAAAATGACGGATCCTCTTTCTTCGGAGAAGACTCAAAAACGTTCTCGCTATTTTGCTGTTTAGAAAAACTGCTACATAACTGACAAAAAAGAATTATGACTATGATTGCTTTATTAGAGTTGTCTAGCAGAATTTATGATTGAAAATTACAGACGCTCAACAACCAGAACTAACATTTAACTGTAGGTTCCTTGAGAACAGCTTTATGAAATGGTTAGAGTACTGCCCTTCGGAGCAAGCTGTCGTGGGTTCGAATCCCACCTCGTTCAAGGATGTTTTGTGATGTCATTTAGTTTTAAATGATATGTTATTAGATGTAATTAAGATGCTAATGACCTGAGTTGTCGACGCGCCTATAATCTACAATAAATAAATGTAGGTTCCTTATCTTAGCAACATTATAACACGAATTCTTTATTTCGCTAACAGAGTACAACCTGACAATACGATAACCTTGATTACAGATTAGTCGCTAATAATGTCAGTTATCGAGCGTCTATAATCTACAGTATATCTTTGATTACAGATGGAGTTACAGAAGTTGTGTTCTGGGAAAGCATTTCATCTGCCAAACGCGATTGCAGAAAGTAACTAAAAACGGTCGAAAGAAATTGCGCCAACAGTGGAACACAGACAAAAAGTTGAATCAAATATCGGTACCCGAAAGCATCGCAGAGCGACAAAAAAGCGGCGAGAGCGACGAGAAACATCGCATCAATTCGAACGCAATCGACTACAACAATACGACCAGGTTTTACAGCCTGGCCGGTCCGAACGTTCAAACGAACGAACTGACGGCCTTCGCGCATCGTCGCAACAGTTCGGAGGCTGTCGCGAGACGTGAACGGAAACGTCCGAGAGATCCGAACAGACCGCGACGCAGGAATCGGAATAATAATAAGAAGGTAGCGACGGCCAACGACAATAGCTTGCAAAACTCGACACTGGCCGAAGGAGACAAGCGCAAGAATCGGAAGAGGAGAAACAGAGATAGAATGAAACGAAGAAGGGCCAATCGCAACAACAAGGTTGAAAGCATCACGTGGAAGACGTACGTCATGCCGCCGCAAATAAGCGAATTTCATCCCAAAGCGATAGTGGAAGTACACGATTACTGATTGGTTTAGAAACAACAGTAATGGCCGTTTTCTCGGAGGTTTTTGGTGTTTTGTTGGTATTTTTTGAATATTCAACTTCAGAGTAGGGTATAGCGGCACGTAATAAAACGCAACGCTGTATAAAAACAGACTTCTTAAAAGAATGTAGACTTTCACGGCCGGCGTTAATAGAATTAAGATAAGAATCTTTCGGGCTTATGAGCCGTGGTCTACTGGAATGGCTTCTTCTTCTTCCAGACGTTTCGCTTGCAACTGCGGCAAGCATCTTCAGTGGTATGTTCGACGTGGTCGTAGTGTTCTTCTCGGTGTTCTGCTGTCACACTCGACTGCAGGACACCGACAAGAACACTCTGCGGCAAGCATCTTCAGTGGTGTTCGACGTGGTCGTAGTGTTCTTCTCGGTGTCCTGCTGTCAACACACTCGACAGCAGGACACCAAGAAGAACACTACGACCACGTCGAACACACCACAGAAGATGCTTGCCGCCGTTGCAAGCGAAACGTCTGGAAGAAGAAGAAGAAGCCATTCCAGTAACCACGGCTCATAAGCCCGAAAGATTCTTATCTTAATTCTAGACTTCTTAAATATAAGGCGGTGTAAGGTATAACCAAACCTGTACCAGAAAGCGGCCATAAGAACAATATTAGCACCGAACTCAGTAAAATTTTAAAAATTGTGATTACTTTTAATTTCACACTAGTTGACCTGGTTAAAGCCTTATATGTTTCCTATTTTTGTATTTTGGTCGACGCTTTTTAAACAATTTACAAACAGTGGCGTGTTGTTCGGTACTATTATTATTCTCATAACTTGTTTTTCCAGACCGGTTTAGATGTTGTGTCGAGTGTATAAAACAGACATGAAAAGTCAACTTGTATAAACTGTACTATACCTATTATATAATAAAATAGGTCACAATCTTAATGTTTATTACCTATATTGTATACTTTCAGTATTTTACTATGTGGAGCTGTCAAAATCTTGTTTCTTTTTTTTTTAATTGAAAGCACATCGTGAATTGTGCTTATTTAACATTTGCTTTTTTCAGCTTTTTTATATATTTCGTTGTTTTTATACAGGGCCGGTCTTGGATCCAATCTTTCCTCGTCTTCACAAGGGTCACGCACGAAATTTTAAAAATACAGGGTGTTCCTGGAGGAATCAACCAAAGTTTAGAAACTTGTTATTTACGTTATTTTAAACAAAAAAAAAAAAAAATCAAGATAGGTCTGATTCAAAAAATTATCGAGTTATGGCAGGTTGAAGAAAGGCCAAAACATTAAAAATTGTGCACTTTAGTCGCAAAATCGTACTCGATAACTTTTTCGAATCGGATTTATGTTGATGTAACTTTTTTATTTAAAATTACTTAAATAACACGCTCCTAAAGTTTGGCAGAATCCTCCCGAGACTAGAGGAAGCAATTTTAAATTGATGAAAGAAACTGTCAACTTTTAAATATAAATGAAGCGGACCCTACAAAAATTGACTTCAAAAGTGAAATAAATAATTTGTTATATCCAATGGGTTTCACCATAACTATTCAAATCGGGCCCCACGTTTGCCAGCACCGGCCCTGGAGATGAGACCTTAAAAGAAGTCAATTATGACACGCCATGTTTTACCGCCGCGATATCTAATATATATATTCTAATTACGTGTAAATCCACGTTTACACCGAGCGCGTAAAATATGGTTTAACAGATACAGATTAATTAATACAAATAATAGTTTTATACGGCTGAAATGCAATTGAAAAATGTTTCGTTGGAAAGCAGCCAATTATATAATTGTTTCGAAACATATTAGAAAAAATCATTTTACCAACCAGTGGTCACAGTCAGGATTCTAACCTGAACCTTTCCACTTTCCCGGCGGAATGAGCTTACAATACTCAACCGTGACATGATTGCTAAATTAACATTCTCCTTATAAGATTTTCACTACATGCGAGTTTCAATTGTGTCAAATGTAGTGAAAATCTATTGATTCTGAAGCATATAAGGAGAATGTTAATTTAGCAATCATGTCACGGTTGAGTATTGTAAGCTCATTCCGCCGCGAAAGTGGAAAGGTTCAGGTTAGAATCCTGACTGTGACCACTGGTTGGTAAAATGATTTTTTCTAATATGTTTCGAAACAATTATATAATTGGCTGTTTTCCAACGAAAAATTAGACTAATTAATGTTATCTATTGTTTAATGCCCCACCAGAGATTACAGGTAAAAATATCATTCAAGTACCTTAATAATGTTGTAACATAATATTACTTATGTTTAATGTATTATTGTAATAAAAACGTTATTTACAACCAATTGTTGTCAATTAACCTGCGTTGTATACATCACGTGATAATGGTTGTGTCATATAGACTGTGTGCAAGGGGGCGGAGTTATAATAATATCGACGCGAGCGCTCGTTGTGAGATCCATTGTAAACTCGGAACTCTAATTTTCCGTAATAATTTTCAGTGAGCATTGTTGTTTAAAAAGTCAAGTAATGTAAAACCATGATTTTACTTCCAACTTATTTGGAAATTATTACTATAAATCTGATAAATTTGACACTTTTAAACCCGATCCGCAAGATTACAGGCGCCATGGTTTTAGATTATGCTGTCGTCTGTCAACATAAACCATAGACATAGATGTAGGTACACCTCCATGTCTGATATAAATTAATTAGTTATTTTTTATTATACGTCAAAATTGATGAAGAAAAAAACTTAAAATAAATAATTGTCATGTACCTTTTATGCTATGCTATTTATACTATATGCACGAAGCGAAATTAAATGGTACCTATTCATTTATTAAAAAATTTCGCGGTCTAAAACAACAATAAAAAAAATACAACCGAATTGAGAACCACTTCCTTTTTTTGAAGTCGGTAAAAATGAGTTCAATCGTGCACTATTGCCCGCTAGCGGCGCTAGTAGGCTTGGTGCACACAACCTATTCGAAGACTTTGCCCTACGGTGAGAAACTTAAAATTTTGAAAACAGACCAACAATTAATGTCAGTTTAACTACAAAACGCGCTAATTATAAAAATTCAAATCGATAAATTCACAGAAACATAACCTGAAATCGTTCAATCTTTGTAAATATTAATCGTCGAGGAAAAGCTTGACGATCAATAAAAAAGCTTTACCAAAGTTACGCTTGTGGCCAACATTTCGAAAAATATATTTTCATCAAACTGGTTAAATGAAGGTAAATATTCTGTAAGTTCCTACCTTAATATAGGTGCAAAGACCGTCGCCTTTAAGCCGGTCCGAGTTCGGCTCTTTGTACAGCTTGATCTTCATTTTGCCGGTCGCCATGTCCTTCTCGACCAAACCGCATTTCTGCATCGTGTCCAGAAACTCTTGTTCATCAATGTCGAGCGGCAAATTGCTGACATAAACTTTGGTGTTGTGGTGTTCGTCCACTTCGAACCAAACTGCAACAGAAATATCAAGTTATCAAAAACACAAATCACTGAGCAAGACAAAACACGGTAGATCTCTTATAGTCGCACGATTTCGTGACTGTGGGAGAGGGAAAAATGTTCATTTTGCGGACGTTAAGTATGTCCACTCAATATAATATGAGCTCCTGATCAAAATGAAATGCATCACTCAGTTTTTCTGTTACATTTTTAACATTAAAGGAATTTTTGAACTGACAGTATGTTTTGTTTTTTGATGAAACCAAGATAACCTTGAAATCACCAGATGCTCGTAAACATATATGGTGACTTGGAGATCTGGAGAAAGATTTGCCGTCTGCAATTCTGTGCGCGTGTCGAAGCAAATTCACAGAAAACCAAATTGTTCCCTTGCAGAGATATTGCAGGCAGCAATTAACCATCTCCACGTCTTCGTCATACTCGTTCACGAGCACCTGGTGATTTCAAAGCTTACCCCGGTTTAATCAGAAAACAAAATGTGTTTCCAGTCCAATAATAATAGCTGGCCGTTCATTTCGCGTCAACAAACAATATTCAAACTTACCAGGCGGTTACCCTTGATGCTTTCAAAGGACTTCAAAGACGTCAGTTTAATGAGGATTCTTGACTTTATATATAGCCTAGGAATTCTAAAAAACTGATAAGAAACTAGGGGAACACAATAGATCTTTTAGGTCGCGGTGGCTTCCTTCGGGCCCCTAACTTTTAAATCTTAATCTTACCAGGCGGTTCAGCAGCTTTTCTTTTCTTATCTTCGGTCGGCTTGGCCTTGGGAAGTTCGGGTTTCTTAAATTTATCATCGTCATTACTGTCAGCTTTCTGTTCGGTGAAGCCGTAACTCATCTGATATACGGCGAGGAAGTCATCGTCGACCTTCGGGAACCAAGCGCTCTTCGCCTCGTCCCAAAAGTAGACAGTGCCGTCCTGGTCCCGATAAGTGTGCGTATCATTCTCGTAGCCGTACTGCTGTTGTTGTGACTCGGTACTCGTCGAACGCGGTACCCATTCGTTCTTATCGCCGCACCATTTGTACTGGTACTTCGTGCTTGGGTCGGTATAAATTGCCACGTTGTCTTCGTAATGCACGTGCTCGGCATACTTACTGTACTCGTCGGATTTTTGTTTATCACAGCTTTCTTTGTTGTCACTTTGTTGTTTTTCGGACGCACTACAATCGTCACTATCTTCCCGCCTTTCTTGTTTATCAGTCACTATAACTTCACTGTTTGTTTCTGATTTAGGTTTATCTGAACTAATTTCTTGTTCTTTATTCACTGTAATGTTTGTAGCTTGTTCACTTGTTTTACAACTTTCCTCCTGACTGTGTTCTGTTTCTGATTTACACAGACTGTCCTCACTTTTAACTGAACTACTACTTACACTAACGTTCTCAATTTCACTCACTTTTTGATTATGTTTTGTTTCAAACTTAGACAAATCTTCAACTGTTTCTGGTTTTAAATTTAAATTAAAAATCATTTTCTTGTTAATACTTTTGCCATCGCCAGATGACTCTGTTTTCTTGTCGCTCAATTCAGCGTCCATATTTCACCGTCTGAAATCAAAAGAAAAATATATTAATGTCAGACCCTTAAAACAGTGACGTAGGTAATCCACGGAATTAAGACATAAATAAATTACACCCATTTCAGTGAAATGTAAAATGGAAATGACAAATACGAATCGGTGTTTTACATGTCCTTTGTGTTGATGTGCGAAGGTCGAAACTCGGCCAAGAAAAAAAAGCGATTAATCTATGTCCACAGCAAAGCACGCTGGGGAAATGAATTCTAGCTACATAAAGCCTTAGCAACATAAGCTTTAATTAATCGGACCTACTGTATATTAGCTGATATAAAGTAGCAGAACTATTTAAATTATAAAGTCATCGAAAATAAATGGGGAACGTGTTACACGCATTTTGAATGGAATATCTTCAATTTAATAGAAAACAGGGACGTGTTAAAATGTTACCTTCAAAGAATAATCTAGGGATAAGACCGCTTAACTTGCATTCAGAAGTCTTTGGCAGAAAAATGATATTCTATTTTTTAAGTTTTTAATAATTTCCCTTAACAATTTTTGTAAAGATGGCTTCCGGAAATAAATGAAAATATGGTGATTGGGTCGAATTAAGGTCAGATTCTGATTGTGCTACACTCTTAAACATCGAGAAATTTTGGTCCCGCCCAGGGTCGTCCCAAGTTATTCGAGCGTTCTAGGCGACTATAACGCAGCGCCTCCATGTATGGCGAGAAAATCATATAAATTCATATATAGGTGTTCAAAAATTTTATAAATTTCCCGCCCATAGGTCCTTACGTCTAACCGACGCCAATAGAGCAGACCCGGACTTAAAGACTTCGGGCTCCTAGACACTTGACAGTTGGGCCTCCGAAGCCCAAAGAAAAGGGGAAAAAATGGAATTGGATGGAAATTTAACAAAAAAAAAAGTCGCCAATTGGGTTATCTTACAAAATGTTTAGGCTTTTTTTTCTTTAATTTCCATCTCCGCCCTGACCGAGGCCCCCTCGGCGGCTGGACCCCTAGGCCGGTGCCTTGTTGGCCTAGACAGAAATCCGGGCCTGCTCAGGGGAAACATTGGAATGTAGTTTGCATTCCAATGTTTTGTGGGGATTAGCACTCCCAGGAACCCGATCTCGTACCAGTCGGGTTGTGTATGCCGGCTGGCGGATTCTAATACACAATTGGATTTTTTGTTGTGTTGAAAACGCTAATGACCTGAGTTGTCGACGCGTCTATAATCTACAATACTATAAAAACAGTACCACAATAAAATATGAATATATTGGACAAGCCATCCATTATTGAGGAGAGGTAGCGGTGTCAGTAATGCAGCAGTCGGTTGTTTGTGCCGCCGCCTGTCACACAAACAGACATACAAAGAATAATATAATATCGGTACCTGTACACGCAGAAATATACAGGTGCTATAAACTGGCCAATCGGACCACGTGACAAGCACCTGGAGTTGGAGGCGGCGGCGGCGCGGCGTGGTGTGAGGCGACCAAACAGTCGCTATAGCAACTCGAAGTATACAAAACGATTGTGTGGTGACGTAGTCTTTTTCGGATAATTCTGTTGACACGTCAATGTTTTAATAATCATTATTAATTATCATTATTACCGAAGTAAGTAATTAATTAATTGTAGATTATAGACGCGTCGACAACTCAGGTCATTAGCGTCTTCAACACAACAAATAATCCATTTGTGTAATAATAATTAATAATAATTGTGTTTTAAAGACCATCAACAGCTAAGGTTATTTGGGCCTAGCCTAGCACCAATTCATATTTTCAATTCATTATTTTTTTTTTTTTTAATAATAAATTGAAAATCCAATTGATACTTTTACCAGCTCTCGGGCTAGAACCCGAGAACTGGGGACTTGTAATAGAGGAACCATAGCAACGCCATGTAAACAACAGCGCCGCTACACTCTCGGCTATTCTCAAGCCCCATTTGTGTAATAGAATCCGCCAGCGGGCATACACAAACCGATTGGTACGAGCTCGGGTCCCTGGGAACGCTAATTCCCAAAGAACATTGGAATGCAATTTGCGATAGCAACCACTTTCCAATGTTCCCCTAGGGGGTCTATAGATCGAGAACTACTGAACTGTTTGGAAGTGCTATGCCACTGATCTTTTTCCATGTGGATATTTTTTATGATTAGGCCTGGTTAATTCTACATGAAAACGGTCTCTTGCGTTTTTTCTCGTCAGACGCAACGTTCTTGATTTTTATTTATTGTAGATTATAGACGTGTCGACAACTTAGGTCATTAGCGTCTTTTAATTACAATAAATAACAACCTCCTTAAAACTAAATGATCTCACAAAACATCCATAAGTGGAGATGGGATTCGAACCCACGACTGGCAACGTTCTTGATGAAAACAATTAAGTTAAAATTGAAACTCATTATGGTTAGGTTAGGTAAAACACTGCGTCACCACGTTTTTTTGTAATTTTAATAAGAAATATAAAACTGAATACCTTCTTTTTTCACAGAACTCATTTAAATAATATTTGAAAATTTCTCTGAATTAAAAATATGTTTACACTTAGGTATATCTATTCCTAAAAATTGTTTATGTGAATTCATAAAATCTGCTTTCCTACAAAGAGTTAAATAGCTAAATTTATTACCCACTTAACTTTTTGGCCTGACTATCTTCTATTGAATTGGATTTTATTTTGTACTTGGTCTTGTAGTATGTAACATATAAAATGGCGATGTTGATTTTTAAAAACTTGGATGAAAAATACAGAAATAGTTTTTTTACTGTACGACCGGTCGACATAAACTATACACTGATACATTTAAAATATCAAATTGACTTAATTTGTCATGTCATTGACTCATTACATAATACAAAACAAAAATTCAATTGCATAAGCAGTCTCTTATAACTAAATAATATAAATAAAACAGGGCATCTGTTGTTTGAGTATGGCCAGGACCGGATTAACCATGTCGGGGCCCCTAAGTAATGCAATTCTCGGAGCCCCTTTTCAGCCATTAAACAAAAGACAGCATGCGTCGAAATACAGTATGAACTATGATTCATACTGTATTTCGACGCTTGCTATCAGTTGATGAAATACTTCATACTTACAGAACAGAACCATCTAGTATCGAGTAGTAGCACTAATAATATGGATGCGTTACGTAGCGTATTGTATGAATCATACAATACGCTACGTAACGCATCCATATTATTAGTGCTACTACTCGATACTAGATGGTTCTGTTCTGTAAGTATGAAGTATTTCTTTAACTGACAGCATGCGTCGAAAAAATCAATAATACCTATAATTGCCATTGAGGATACAAATTTTCCAATTAAATTTTCACTCTATGAAACATTTTCAATTTCTTTTGTACGCGCGGGCCCCTAGGCAGTTGCCTACTCTGCCTAATGGTTAATCCGGCCCTGAGTATGGCCGTTTCATTTCGGGACACCCTGTATTGGTTGCTACAAGTTGGCGTCCGCATTATCTATTTGATGCTTAAAAATATTTGGGTACTGAAAAAATTTGATCTGTTACGAAATGACGATTCTAAAATAATGATTTGACGCTCATTTAAACCGTCTTATTCACATTGTTAACGTAAAAGTAGCTAAAAATAGAAAACGACGTGAACAGACTGATATCCACTAGTGACTACAATAGCCTTCTTGGATGAGACGATTGGTAAAATTAACCGCCTTGTAAGTTAAAATGTTAATTTTATGCAACACACTGTATCCAATAGATATATACAGTGTATGTTTAGTGGACACGAAAGCCCGACTGACCGGCAATTTATTGTGGTCGGTCCGACAATCAAAAGGTCATCTCCTTGTCGGAGCGCCATTTGAAGCTTTCAAGTCATCGGAGTCACCTGTCCTTGCTCTACCAGCACTGGCAGTCAATAGGGCATAGCAACTCAAGTTTGTTGTCTTTCAAACGACCAAACAATATTATTTATTCTATTCCATAAAACTGAATATTTACCTATTCATTAAAAAAACAATAGTGTTTGTAAAAACCGTTTTTACTGCTTAAAAAACTTTCTTTTGAAAACTTCTAAGTGATGCTTTTTAAAATAAAAGGTTTCCTATTACGGTGTTTTTAATTGTTTTGTTTTTATGGGTGTGGTTTGTCAATAAACAATAATGTGTTTATTTTTTGTAATTTAATACGTGACATTCATTTATTTCGCGCTTCGATTGTTTATTGTACAGTCACTTGTTCCGATGTTTGAATGTTTAGTTTCGGTTCCGTGTGGGTTTTTAACAAAATGCTGTAATAAATTATTTATAAGTTGTGGTCAATGAATGTTTTTCGTTTCGCGGAATCGAAATTATGTTTAATGCCAGACGTGTTGAAGCACCAAACAAATTGTACGAACTGACAATTTTGTTTATTCGCTGTGATAAAACATGTGATCAATATAATAAACAGTGAATCATCGGGATATTCCACATCAATTATGGATGATTTCGAAATTCCTGGTAAGTGGAATTAATAATAAGGTGTTGGAATCGATTCCCGGTGAAGGCGGGGGTCTCGCACGAGATCGAGTCGATAGTGTTAGGTTTCGACAAGACTAAGTCGATTTCACATCAATTATTCAAAAATTTTCTTCATGTTTAAATATCTATCCAACAGAAGATGCATGTGATTCTTTAATGTTCTGATTCTTCTGAAAATTTCTTGTAGTTTCGGGTATTTTTCTAGAATTTCCCAATAAGATAATATTGAGGGAAAAAAATCAGGGGTTCATATCTGCAAAGAAGTCGATGGAATACCAATGTGGAAATGAATCAAGATTTGACCCTAACAAAGTGAAATTTAAATAAAGATGTCCTGTCATTTATACAATAAAATTGAGACGCTGTACAGGAAACATCTTTAATAATTTTAGTCCTAGACGAATTACAAGACTGTTAATTATTATTCCTGTGGCATCTGTGTACATCTATAAATTATTGACATTTTACAAAATGTACTGCGTAAACATAGATGTTAAATGTAATGAGGAAATACATAATTACGATACTAGAATCAAAGAAGAGATTCGTGTTCCTTTTAGTCGGCTTAAAGTCATAAAAAATGGTCCCCTACCCATGGCTATCCGCTTGTTTTTAATAAACTATCCAACATTAGATGCATTAATGATGTCTTGAAATTTAAAAAATATCTTAAAAAATTTTTACTTAATAAGATGTACCTACTATAGTGTAGATAATTATTTTAATGATTAAATTTTAACTTTGTCGTGTATCCTATACTGTATTGTCCTTGGATTAATAAATTTATTATTATTATTATTGCATAACCGATATTTAAGTAACTGACCTAAGTAACAAAATGCGGAAGGTCGATGACCGTTCGACCGAAAATCTTTTATAAATAAATAGCTATATTTATATGACAACCGGGGGTGCTGCAGGGTGGATTTTGTGTTGTCGCATGTTGATTCAAACACATGAATACGATTCATATAATTATAATATATTATATCGGGTGTCTTAGTAAAACCTGCTTTGGTACTTTTTTATAAAAAAATATTTTTAATGTTTTATAAAAGTAACCCTTGTTCAACGATAATATAAGAACTTTTTCTTAAGACGTTCACTTTATTGGTCGCAGAAGACGTAAAAACTTTTTTGGTAAAACGACCTCTGAAAAATCTGTGGAGCGCACTATTCTATCACAAGTTAAGTGCTGACAAATAAACCAGACCAAACCGCATAACCCTACGAAATTGTGTTAAATTATGTTTTAAAGACCACCAACAGCTAAGGTTATTTGGGCCTAGCACCAGTTCATATTTTCAAATCATTATTTTTTTTTAATAATAAATTGAAAATCCAATTGACACTTTTACCAGCTCTCGGGCTAGAACCCGGGAACTGGGGACTTGTAATAGAGGAACCATAGCAACGCCATGTAAACAACAGCATCGCTACACTCTCGTTCCGTTTTTGAGATATCGAAGAAGAAAAAAAAATCACCACAAACACAGACATCAGTCAGAAAATGGTCTCAAGTGATTCCTAGGGTGTCAAAACGTGAAGATTTATTAATATCCCGGAAAAAAAATTTCGGATTGAATTCAATACTGTCCTACCATATTACGGTCGAAATTAAAAAAATCATGGAACGGCCGCCGTTCAAACAAAGATAATTTTTATTTGATTACCCGGTATATAAACACTATATAGCCATTGAGTCAAACTGACCGCAACAAACATGCAACCAGCTAATTTTATCTGATACTAGCAGCCCGTGCCGGCTTCGCCCGGGTGGTATGAAATTATGATTTAATAGCGGTCACCCATTGCTACGCTCACGTATATTTAGTACATTGTTAATTTGTTATCCCCCCGTGAGAATCTCCCCCCACCTGCGTAGCTTTCTATTAGTGAAAGAATTTTTAGAATCGGTTTAGTAGTTCCAGGAGTAAGAATTTATGATTTATTATCCCCTCCACTCTAATTTTTTTGAAAATAAAATATAGCTCATGTTACTCGCTGATAATGTAGCTTTCTATAGATGAAAGAATTTTTAAAATCATTTTTGAGTTTATCCATTACAAACAAACAAACAAATTTGACCTCTTTATAATATTAGTATATAGATATATAAACACGAATCTGTTTGTTTGTTTGTCCCGTGCATCCGATTGCGATGAAACTTTCATAAATTCTTAGCACCCGGGCGAAGCCGGGCGGGACCGCTGGTTTATAATAAATAAAAAACCATAAAAATGTACCCCCCTAATAATCAGTAAGACAGAAAATAATATAATTTGTTAAAAATCACTTACATTACAATCGGCTCTGAAACAGGGTATCATCCAGCTATCATAACAATTGACAGTTCATAGGCGTTTATAATGCAAAACTTGTTTGGCACAAAAAAACACATTTTTACGAAAAACACAGCAAAACTTTTATCACACACGTGAAAAAGAAATGTTCAAAAACAATTTTCAACAATTACATTGTTTTAATCAACAATTTTTAACGTTAAAACAATAAATATCAACACAACTAAAAATGATACAATTTAGTGACAGTCCGATGTTCAAATTTTTTATTTCTAACCAGTGATACCAACTGTTAAAAGACACTCGTATTTAATGCAATTGTAACCTATATAATAGCTGTCATGACTACATAATTTCTTTATATTTACTTAAGAAATACTGTCAGTTTCCACATGACATTTTGAAAAACTATTATTTTATACTAGCGGCCCTGTCCGGCTTCGCCCGGGTGCTAAGAAAACCCGTGTGCAATACACTACTCACTCGCTTCGCTCGTTCGCAATATATATAAACCTTCCGTGAAAAATTATCTAACTGATGGTGAAAACTGCATTAAAATCCGTTGCGTGGTGACAGACAGATAGACGCGGAAAGCGACTTCATTTTATACTATGTAGAGAAGATTATAATATTATTGGTCTATTAACTATTTGCACAGCGAGCTTTCTGTAAGCTCTACTACTCTCCCAGCATTACAATTTACAAATAAATAAGTTTGCTAAGTATTAGGCATTGTGAAATATCTCATTAAACTTTGTGGTGGTAATTTGTAGCAATTAATAGGTATTTGTAAATATTGGTAGATTACAGATGCAAAGTTAGAAAATCGTTTAATTTTTATATTTCAGAAACGGGAGCTGTTTTCACGTTTGGCAAAAGCCGTTTTGCCGACAACAAGCCAAGTCATTTCTTTATCAAGAACGACCCCATTGTCGATATTGCCTGTGGGGATGAGCACACGGCAGTGCTATGCCGTAAGTAGTAGAGTGCCGCGGTGAGAGATGAAGCCAGGCACGTCATCAATAATATGCTAGTGAACGCCTGCTTGCCTGCAGACAGTGCCATGTACACAAAACTGCACATTGGGTTTTATGACGTTAGGGACAATTTTGGCAAACTGCTATTTAGGGGTCGACAAGACAAGAATTCTTGTCTTGACAGTAACTTCTTGTCTTGTCTTGAAAAAAAATCAAGAAATCTTAAAAAATCTTGTCTTGACGTTTTCTTGACATCTTATGTCTTGTCTTGACTCAAGAAATTTCAAGATCTTGAAATTTCTTGATTAACCGGTGACACCGTACATGGTGATTCCTCGCCGGCGAACTTTTTATTGCGTTGCGTGCTAACACGGCAATCTGGTGGTTCCCCGATCTTTATTTGTTTTCTGACGAACGCAAATATCTCAGAATCTTGGAATTATGAAATTGAAAAATACTTAAATGAGCCTAGGACAGAAAATTCTGAGAATATACTTGATTGGTGGAGAAGACACGAAAATGTCTACCCGTCGTTATCGAAAATGGCCAAGGATTTTCTCGGAACGCCAGCAACATCTTACATCTGTAGGTACCTGCGGAAAGGCTATTTTCAAGACCCGCTTTAACAATAACAAAGCCAAGAAATCGGCTAGGCGTTGACTCCATAAGAAGTCTTATGTGCCTTAATTCATGGCTTATATATGTGTGTGTGTGTGTGTGTGTGTGACACGATAACTCTCGACAGACTTAATCGATTTAAACGAAATTTGGTACACACATTGGAACCCATCACCGCACGAAGCCTATTTAAAATGGGCCCGATCGGGCCATTTCAAGGGTAGTTTTTAGGAGTTGAAAAAAGTTTTTGGGCCCAAAAATACCGAAAAAAATCTCAGAATTGTTTCAAAATTGGAATTTAACCCTTTGGTAGAGATTAAAATGTGTTGCTAAAATTTTAACAAAATCGGCACAACAGGACCGGACTTACAAATTTTATGAAAACACTAGTTCGCGGATAGTGATTTATTTGCTGACGGGTGTATTTAATTTGGTACAGAGGTTGCATTGATAATAATATTGAAATTAAGAAAAATAATATTATTTTAAGGAATGTATTAAGGAGTTAAATTTTTTGATTTTGTCTAAAAACAAACTTAAGTTCACATAATAAAGCCACAAGACCTTATTAGCAAATACACTATATTATTGACGGCAGTGTTTGGCACTGCGACCCGAGTTTTTTCATTTATTGTTTTTAATTTACATTTTTGTGAATCGGTCTAGCAAAAAACGTGTTCAATAATCTAAAATAATACGTTATGTTATGTTAAAATATGTTATCTTTTTCACAAATAAATATACGTTTTAGCGTTTTCATTGTTAGTCAAGATATTTCAAGATTTCTTGTTTTCTTGACAAGAAATCTTGGTATTGACATAACATTTCTTGTCTTGTCTTGAAATCTAAAATTACTTCTTGTCTTGATCTTGTCTTGAAATCAAGACAAGATCAAGACAAGATCTTGAAATTTTCAAGAATTTGGCGACCCCTACTGCTATTCATGACAATAAACAGTCAATAGCAAGCTAGAAGGCGGGCGCAATGCATTCACGTTACTATGACGCGGTGGCTTCATCTTTCGCCGCGCGAGGTCTACTTCGCATCTATTGTAACTATGTAAGTCAGTTCTCAGCAAGAGCGAGAAAATGCCCGGTGGGCCACAGCCCACAATATTTGGGGAATAGGTTCCGGTATTTCAATTAAACAAAAAAAAGTTCTATAAATAAACGCTTGTGAATCGTTAATAATACAATAAAGTAATAAACTAATAATTAACACAGCATTCTTATAATAATATCGACCTCTAGAATATTTTATTACAAGATAACTTCGCAGTTCGACAACAATGAGAGCCTATTAATACACAATAAGAAATGTCTTATAGATGTTATTTCGTTCTATTGTTGTCTAAAGTGAACAATAAATTAAATGTCAAAAAAAGGCCGAGCTTAATCGATATTTCCCTATGTTGGTCGGTGTGTCAATACTTTACTTCACAAGTAGGTACTACTTATTAGTTACTCCATACCATATAGGTATAGTATTTTAGAGGTCATTCTTATATTATTTACTAGCTTTTATTCGCGGCTTCGCGTGAACGTCGATTTCGCCTGGAGATACGATAGCTTTAAAGTTGGTTTTGACGTGAATATTATCTTAATCCGAGCGTAGCCGGGTAAAAAGAACGACATACTTTAGATTTGTAGTCTTAAATTTCTTCATATGGATAAGTTACGGTCGATGCTAGGAAGTAGAGTAGTTTTTATGCAAAAATTGCGTTCGTTCATTTATAAGATTAATTTTTAAAAATTATGGTAAGTCAATTGTCATAGGTACTTATAGTTCTACAGATTGCCATTAAATACACAGAGACGCTCTTTAATTGTCATAGGTACTTATAGTTCTACATATTGCCATTAAATAAACAGAGACGCTCTTTAATTGTCATAGGTACTTATAGTTCTACAGATTGCCATTAAATAAACAGAGACGCTCTTTAATTGTCATAGGCACTTATAGTTCTACAGATTGCCATTAAATAAACAGAGCTAACAGAAACAACACGTCGAGCAGAATTAAATCTTCAACGTACATTTTAAATTTATAATATTAATACGTGAACACCGAAAGTTCTGGTACACTTTTTTACTATTTATTATGAAAGGAGGGGAATGAAACATACATCATTCGAAAGGTACTGTGCCATACATGTGCAGAAAAAAAATCATGTGAGAAAGTAGCCGTTAAGGCAGGTAAAAAAATAATACTGCCTTCCCTGCACGGAAGAATACGACAATTGGTCGAATTTTGATCATAGGCGATACTAATCTAAATAAATTCAGTCCCCAATGTGGAGTAACTCATTTTTGACAGTTAGTTTATTCAGTAAATACTGACACACTGATTACTTATAATATTATAGATTTTCCAGAAGTGATTAATTTCAGAGAACGGGCGAGTTTTTTCGTTCGGCAGCAACGAGTATGGACAGTTGGGTCTTGGCAACAATTCGACAGCCTTTAAGCCCAGTTGCGTTAAGTCGCTGAAACCGGCCAAAGTCGTTCATTTGGCGTGCGGAAGATCGCACACTCTAGCTTTAACAGGTATTTTACTATTTTATAAATTTGACCTAAGAATGAGCTATTTTCCTGAGAGTAGATCTTTCAATTATCCACGGGAGGCAGCACTTGTGGTAATACAAACATTATTTATTCCCCATTAGTGTCGTTGTCATTTTAGTGGTAGGTATAACTTAATTATTAAATCATTATTATTATTACATTAAAATAAACAATGTTTGTACTTATCAAAAGTGCTGCCTCTTTTGGATAATTGAAGAAACTACGCTCAGGAAAATGGTTCATTGTTAGATTTTTTCGTTGGAGAGCAGCCAATTATATAATTGTTTCGAAACATATAAGAAAAAATCATTTTACCAACCAGTGGTCACAGTCAGGATTCCAACCTGAACCTTTCCAATTTCGCGTCGGAATGAGCTTACAATACTCAACTGTGACTTGATTGCTAAATTAATATTCTCCTTATATGCTTCAGAATCAATAGATTTTCACTACATGCGAAAGGTTCAGGTTGGAATCCTGACTGTGACCACTGTTTGGTTAAATGATTTTTTCCTATATGTTTCGAAACAATTATATAATTGGTTGCTCTCCAACGAAAAAATCTTTCAATTGCATACAGCCGTATAAAAAAACTATTATTATGGTTCATTGTTGTTTCGTGAAAATCGGTTCAGCTCACAAACAGTCAGAGATAAAAAGACGAAAATACAGCATTATAAAAATTGAAGCATCGATAAACCGAATTCTCTCAGTGATTTGGATCGATTTAATCGTTAACGATTAATTCGAATTAATAACGCTTTGGTCATTCGGATCATTGCGATGTATGCTATAATTCAATCGATCGATCAATTATTTTTCGAGCAAGATCGATATGAAATTCTACAATGCTTTTCTTATAGAGAAATATGTTTTGTCACAATCTAAGGTCGTTGTCAAATCAGACCTTCTGACAATACTTTCTGATACCCAGCACAAATATTGGATGTTCGGTAATCCGAATTTATTGAAAACCCGAATTACATACGTTTGAATAAACCTGGATTAACGAGATTTTAATTGTAGATACATTGAAAAAAAAGTATCGCTTGCTAAGTGAATTATTCTTTTTAAGATAAATCGAAATTATATTCGTTTGGAAATAATACAGACGGTCAACTGGGACTCGGAGACACGGAAGATAGAAATGTACCAACTTTAAACGAAAATATATCCCTAGATTCGTCAGAAAATATAAAACAAATATCTGCTGGTTCTAGTCACAGTGCTATTTTAACCGGTAAGCATTAAGGATTTTGTGTCGACAAGTTAACTCTGTGACCACGCAGTAATGTGGGTTTATACAACTAGCTTTTTGGTCCGGATTCGCCCGAGCAAGTTTTTTAAATCAAGAGCAACAAATCTCTCACATATCACTTTAATACAGTATCTGTCATATAGCGTTCTCAGGTGGTTACACTTTGTTACACTAGGCCAGGGGTCGGCAACCTTCGTCTCTTATGATGTCAAGATGCGGCTCTCCACTTCCATGTGCAAATATTAATAATTATATTATTTTATTTTCAAAACTCATAAAATATATTATACTGCAAAAAAAACTTTAAACAGGATAAAAACACTCAACAGAGAACAATGAGAATAGGTGGAGTAGAGAGTATACGGACAGCTGACATTTTTTAAATGTGGCAACACTGTTCTCTTTGTTTAGTTATAATCCTAATCAAATACCATAATATTGAAATAAAAATGTTAGTGGCTCTTTAAAAACTGGGAAATTTTGTAAATTGTAACTTTTGGCTCTTCCGTCTCAAAAGGTTGCCGACCCCTGCACTAGGCCACACTAGTGTGAACTTTGACAAAGAACCGTGTTCGACTGGCCAGTGTAGAGCACAGTGTTACACTTTTACCACCGTCGCAATAAAACTAGGAGCGTTTCTCGGAAAACTACGCCGTTTTAAATTTCTTTTAACAATCCTCAAAATTATGATAATGTGATTTTGTTATGTTTCAGATAAGGGCAGAATATTTATATGGGGCTCGAATTCGGAAGGACAACTCGGTCTAACTTTAGATAAAGATATGGAAGATAAATGCTTGTCTCCTAGATTATTGGAATTTCACGAAAAAATTCAAAATGTCAGCTGTGGATATTATCACACCGCGTTTGTCACTGGTATGTTCTGATACTTCTGATCACTGAAATACGTTAAAACAATGTTAGGCCCTCTTGCAACTCCGCGAGCCCGATTTGGAAGCCACTGTGTACCGATTTACTAATTCGCCAAAAGTCCATCAATTACACGATGATGTATGATGTTCTGTATCTAGACCTCAAGTTTATGAGTGGGCAAAGTTATACAGTTCGGCCGGAGACACACTCAACAATTATTAAATTTCTTATTTTACTATGAAATTTTGCGTCACACTTCCGAATCTTTCGATATTTGATTGCATAGTTAAGGGTCGTGGCATACCGGTTAGGCATCATTAACCTATTTTGTGATTCCAAGTCTTCATGGCTTCCGGGCTTGGAGGCCGTGGTCCGGTGGTATTTCTACCTGACGTTTCGTCTACAACTGCGGTAGACATTCTCAAAGGCCTTTGAGAATGTCTACCGCAGTTGTAGACGAAACGTCAGGTAGAAATACCACCGGACCATGGCCTACAAGCTCGGAAACCATGAAGACTTGGAACAATGCCGGCCGTGAAAGATTGCACACCTGGATATCTTGTGATTATTTAATTTGTTTCAGCAAGTGGTGATTTATATACCTTTGGTGAAAATGAAAATGGAAAATTGGGTTTCGACTCGACTGAGAAACTTATTAAAAAACCTCACAAAGTCAATCTAGACGTTAAAATTGAATCGGTGTTTTGCGGTGGCAACCATACTTGCGTCTTAACCATTCATAAATACGTTTATGTATTTGGATCGAATTTAAACGGCCAGCTGGGATTAGAGCAAGAAATAAAAATCATAAACACACCGCAAAAATTAGAAAATCGTTTTTTCGGTAATGGAAAAGTCGAATCAATTGCTTGTGGTGAAAGTCATAGTGCCTTTGTGACCGATACAGGAAAATTGTACATGTGTGGTGATGCCAGACATGGAAAATTGTGCCAAGATGATGAAAATATAGAAAAAGAATCCCAGTTCGAATTGAAACCGGTAATTATTTTTGAAGATTTCCAAGTATTGGGAGTATCTTGCGGAGGATGTCATACGATACTGACGGCAAAAAAAGCTGATATCAATAACGGAATACCGAAAATTCTGCCTCCTCTAGAAAGATTGCCAATGACGAAAATAATCGAAAACAATAGTGATACTTTAAAAAACAGATTCGCATTCCAAAAAAATGGTGACATGAACAGATTTGGGGAAACGATTGATCTCCAAGAGAAAGTGGACACCGAATCTGTCAAAAACATGTCGCGAAATGACAGTTTAGTTTCAAATAACGACTCGGAAGCATTGAGAGAATTTGAACAATTAGAAAAAGCTATTGAAACGAGTGAAAAATTTGAAACTTATAGCAATATTCTTGAAGAAGCAAAAACAACTGAAATCAATAATATTGTGGAAACAATGAATAACATTAATAAATCGATAGAAGATATCAAAGATGAAATAGATAATAAAATATTAGAACCGGTAAATGATAAATTTGAAAAAGTGATCGTGAACGGAAAAAGTATTATTAATAACATCGAAAAGGAGAAAACAATTATATCGAATGTTGAATTGTTCAAAAAAATTGAAAATGTCAAAAGTGCTGCAAGTAGTAAATCAGGTCAGAAAATAACATTTTTTAATTTATTTAATTTTATTATTCTGTGTGTTTTTAAAGACCACCAACAGCTAAGGTTATTTGAGCCTAGCACCAATTCATATTTTCAATTCATTATTTTTTTTTTAATAATAAATTGAAAATCCAATTGACACTTTTACCAGCTCTCGGGCTAGAACCCGGGAACTGGGGACTTGTAATAGAGGAATCATAGCAACTCCATGTAAACAACAGCATTGCTAAACGCTCGGCCATTCTCAAGCCTAATTTCATTATTTCTAAATAATGGGCGATTTGCGCTTGAGAACTTCTACAGAATGCCGTGAAGTTCGTGAGTAAGTAATGGCAGGAGTATAGAGCGAATAAACAGAAGTTGCTATGGCAACCGTTACCTTGCCGCCCTAGTGCGGTAAGCAAAACACTTTTCGCACACCTGCCTGTTAAATGACTCTTTAAAGGCCGCTATACATTCACCGAAAGTAGCTATTTTGTAGTGGGTATGGCAAAAAATTATAAAACATTTGTCTATTGAATTGGTCGCAAATTTATTGAGCTATGTTTTCAATTTATTTTATGAATTAAAATAAACCGAAAATTTGAATCGGTACTAGGACCATATAACCTAAGTAGTTGGTGGCCTTAAAAAATAAATGCTCGTTTCATAAAATGAAACATGCATGTCGACCATCTTTTAAAGTAGGGCGATCGGGTGGGTTGCCTATTTTATCCTAATTTTCTGTAATTCCTCCACTCACATTATTAATTGAAGTTGAAGCTTAAAAATTCAAAAATAATGGAAAAACGGTAGATAGTAATGGTGCGAGTGTCATCTGTTATAATATCGAGAAAAAAAAACGTTGCTTGACCGTTAAAACGATTATAATTTAGGAAGGTCCAGTCTAACGGAATCATTGGAAACTGAAGAACTGCTGGAGGAAACAACAAACGGTGACACAAATGAAATGCAAAAGGATTTAAAAGACGAGGATGACATAACGACAATGGAGCCACAACTAATGAAGACAGAAAATAGACTGTCTAGATTTTTCAGTACGTTTAAAAGGAAAAAAGTATCTGCCGTCGAACAACCAAATCATACACCGGTTTCGAACGGCAATGCAGAAAGTAAGAATACAATTCAATTACGCAAAATATTAATTATTTTTTTTTGCATCAACACAATGGTGGTTTGCTAGGATAGGCGCATTTTTTACTCGTTTGATGTTTGTTCTGTGATTTTTCTGGATGGGATGCATAAATTACAAGAACGCAATTCAGTCAATATAAAAAAATCTAAATTCTTACCTTATGTTGCTGAACTGGAAATAGTACACTGGGCCACTTTTATTTACAAAATTCTGGACAGTTCAAGGCAATTTTGAAACTGGGTAACTAATTTCAAATGACGAAGCTCAAAATGTTATCCTAGAAACAAACAGATTCAAAATTATTAATACCGTTTCTGTTTGTTAATGTTTAATGGTTTTAAAATTACATTGGCTGTGGCTGTGTCTTCGTGAGAAACTTCCTGGGGATTGGTGTCTCAATTATATATTTTTTTGTACTTGTTAAAAAAAAAACTGCGCTAGGTCCTCATCGGTTGTGCTGTGCCGAGTACAGAGATTCAAATTTGTTAAAAAGCATTCATATTAATAATAAAATACTGCAATTTTAAATCGAAAGCAATTATTAACAACAAATTTTAGCTCTTTCAGATATGGAACACAAAGAAACCGACTCTATAAGTATGGAAGAAAACGATGATTCGACACCAAATACAGAAAATAATAAAAAAAAATCAAAAGCTTGCACTATTTTATAGGATGTTAATAATAAACTGTGTTAATCAAAAAATATAATAAATATAAAACATTATCATTATATCGTTGTGTGTTTATCTAAGACTGCGGCTAGCCCAGTCAGATTTCTATTTTGTGTTCAAAACAAAACATACCGCTTTCCTAAAATACATGACATTCTAAAAATTGTAAACCATTTGCTTAGAATTTCAAACTTAATTATTATACATATATACAAGATTAAGACGAGGCGTCGTGACTAAATACACAATTAATGAAAAGTTTAGGGTTAGAATCCCTACGGTGACACAGGTTTGAATTAATGAATTTTTCCTGATTATAGCATTCTCAAAAATGGGTGTTTCATATATACTAATGCAGTTATGCATTCATTTAATTAATTATTATAAGTTGCAAAGTTTCACTTGGAAAAAAATATTCTTATTATGTACTACCATTCCGTACTCTACACGGACTCTCGAAACACTTAATTAAGATTCTCGACAAGACAAGATTTTCAATACGGGCATCAATTTTACAACATTTTACGCAATATGTATTCACTTGTTTAACAGTTTAGAAGCTTCCGATTCGAAACCAATAAGTACGTTCCAGACTAGCGAAGAAATTCAGTAAAAAAAATCCGACACGATATACAAATTAGATCGGCACTCCTTATATAGATGTCTCACTTTCATTATTTAATGTGACACATTCTTAATAAAATATATAACTTGATAATAAAACAATATAAAGCTGTTAATACAGGCTAAGGTATTACTTTTGTAAGACGCTTATAAACCTAACCTCCACATTTCAATAAATGTGTATACATATTTCAATAAATAATTTGACTTACGTGTATTTGATTGTAAATCATATTCATCTGTGTACACCTTTGTCCAAATTTGAATTGCTCAAAGTTTAACTGTAATAAAAGAAAAAAATAATCAAATTCAAAAGTTTTCACAAACCGCAATTATACTTATCAATTAATTTATTTACTTACTCAATAAATGTCTACCACTAGAACTAAATTCGGAAAACGACACACTACTTTTACACGTGCACCATTTGAAATATTCATTTAAAAAATTAAAATACAAGCCTCGAAATATCAAACTGACATTTGCCTTATCTTTCTGGAACTGGAATATTGTAAAACTCTGACAGCACAGCAGCACTACCTTGGCGTGTCAAGTTGAACTAGTAACCAATTGTTAATTAATGCCAACTATTATCGAACTCATAAACTGCAAATAAATAAGTTTTTAGTGTGACCTATTATCAATTTTATGAACTACAAATAACTCATTACGAAAAACACTAAAAATACCTTTTTAGGCGCGATCTTAGCGAAGCTAGAAGCGCCTATATACACTCGCTTTGTCTGAACGTCTGTCAATCTGTGAATCTGTGAATCTGTAACGGATTTTTTGTATCCGTCGTACAGCCCAAACGGTTTAACCGATTTAAAAAAATTTTTTTTTGTTCGATTCCTCTCGGGGTCTATTTGATCCTAACGTCGCCCGATTTTTGAATTTTGGCCCCAATGGGGAACAAATTAGAAAAAACGGTGTTTTTTGCTTATAGTTTGCTCAATTTAAGTCAAATCAATTCGAAACCTGTCTTAAACGAAAGAGCAGAAAATTTTAGATAGATTTCATGTATAATATTGTGTCAAAACAGTTTTTTTATACAGATTTATATGATTATTAAACTAAATAAATGCGACTTTATCTAATAAATCGCGAACTTGTTTCGGTTGTCCTTGTCTGTTGCACAGTGTGATATGGATAATGGAAGATAGCGTATGCCCTGTCTTATTTTGCATTATTTCAATATAGTTATTCAATTTTTTGACTGCTGGGTACCTATTGTGTAACTCATTTCTAGTGATATCACTAAAGTGAGATTGTTCACGCGAATATGCATTTTTCGCACTAGTGAAATAGAACCATTTAACGTGAATTTATTCGCCATCGAATTTGTCAGTGAAACGTGAAATATTTCACCGTGCACTGACAAATTCGATGGCGAATAAATTCACGTTAAATGGTTCTATTTCACTAGTGCGAAAAATGCATATTCGCGTGAACAATCTCACTTTAGTGATATCACTAGAAATGAGTTACACAATAGGTACCCAGATGTTTGAATTTAAGTTTAAAAACCCTGGCCTACTGAGTTAAAATGACGTGTAACTAATTATTGACGTCGATCGGATCGGACCAAAATTTCTCGACATTCATCATACCTTCCCGAACAATTTGACTTTCTCTGTCTCTATGTCCCTTTGTACGCTTATAACTCGAGAAACACTGATCCAATTTACATGATTTTTTTTCAAGTAAATAACTTCTTATACGACTACGAGTTTTAAAATATTCTGGCATCACGCAAAAGCAACCCGAACTGATTCTCAAATAAAAACGTATGTTCTGGCATCCCGCAAAAATAAGTAGGTAGTAGATGCTTTGTTTTTTAAACGGTGGTTTTATTTAGCTTGATCCCGTATATTTGTTACAAATCTTGCGATCGATTGAGTTGAAATTTTGCACACATGTGTAGCTCCAGTGACAATACAATATTATGGTAACTAGCTGACCGGCCCGGCTTTCGTCCGGGTGTAAATCGTACTTTTGAATTTTCACCCACGTCCTATGATCCGATTGAGTTGAAATTTTGCACACATGTGTAGCTCCGGTGACAATACAATATTATGGTAACTAGCTGACCGGCCCGGCTTTCGTCCGGGTGTAAATCGTACTTTTGAATTTTTACCCACTTCCCATGATCCGATTGAGTTGAAATTTTGCACACATGTGTAGCTCCGGTGACAATACAATATTATGGTAACTAGCTGACCGGCCCGGCTTTCGTCCGGGTGTAAATCGTACTTTTGAATTTTTACCCACTTCCCATGATCCGATTGAGTTGAAATTTTGCACACATGTGTAGCTCCGGTGACAATACAATATTATGGTAACCAGCTGACCGGCCCGAGTTTCGTCCGGGTGCAAATCGTACTTTTGAATTTTCACAGGCAAAAGGTCTTTCTTCGGTAACGTTTCGGATAAATGTAATAAAATCAGACTAAGGAAATAAAGCACATTAAAAATTATTAGATCCTTTTGAAAATTAATATTTCAGAGTTTTATAGGACACAAAAAAATAAAATGGCGTCAGATTTCAAAATGGCGGCCATATGTACTTTTTTGTAAACATTATCCGATTCTTTTGAAAATAAATATTTGAGAGTTTTATAGCACACAAAAAAATTAAATGGTGTCAGATTTCAAAATGGCGGCCATATGTACTTTTTTGTAAGAATTATCAGATCCTTTTGAAAATTGATATTTGAGAGTTTCATAGAACACAAAAAAATAAAATGACGTCAGATTTCAAAATGGCGGCCATATGTACTTTTTTGTAAACATTATCCGATTCTTTTGAAAATTAATATTTGAGAGTTTTATAGCATACAAAAAAATTAAATGGTGTCAGATTTCAAAATGGCGGCCATATGTACTTTTTTGTAAGAATTATCAGATCCTTTTGAAAATTGATATTTGAGAGTTTCATAGAACACAAAAAAATAAAATGACGTCAGATTTCAAAATGGCGGCCATATATACTTTTTTGTAAAAATTATCCGATCCTTTTGAAAATTGATATTTGCGAGTTTTATAGGACACAAAAAAATAAAATGACGTCAGATTTCAAAATGGTGGAAATATGTAGAACTCCTTTCTAAAAATTATACGATCCTTTTAAAAATTGATATTTGAGAGCTTCATAGGACACAAAAAAATAAAATGACGTCAGATTTCAAAATGGTGGGCCGTATGTACTTTTTTGTAAAAATTATCCCATCATTTTGAAAATTGATATTTGAGAGTTTCATAGGTCACAAAAAAATAAAATGATGTCAGATTTCAAAATGGCGGCCATATATATTTTTTTGTAAAAATTATCCGATCCTTTTGAAAATCGGTATTTGAAAGTTTCATAGGACACAAAAAAATAAAATGGCGTCAAATTTCAAAATGGCGGCCATAATATGTACTTTTTTGTAAAAATTATCCGATCCCTTTGAAAATTGATATATGCGAGTTTTATAGGACACAAAAAAATAAAATGACGTCATATTTCAAAATGGCGGAAATATGTAATACTCTTTTGTAAAAATTATCCGATCCTTTTGAAAATTGATATTTGAGAGTTTCATAAGACACAAAAGAATAAAATGACGTAAGATTTAAAAATGGCGGCCGTATGGACATTTTTGTAAAAATTATCCGATCCGTTTGAAAATTGATATTTAAGAGTTTCATAGGTCACAAAAAAATAAAATGGTGTCAGATTTCAAAATGGCGGCCATATATACTTTTTTGTAAAAATTATCCGATCCTTTTGAAAATCGGTATTTGAAAGTTTCATAGGACACAAAAAAATAAAATGATGTCAGATTTCAAAATGGCGGCTGCATGTACTTTTTTGTAAAAATTATCCGATCCTTTTGAAAATTGATATTTGAAAGTTTCATAGGTCACAAAAAAATAAAATGACGTCAGATTTCAAAATGGCGGCCATATATACTTTTTTGTAAAAATTATCCGATCCTTTTGAAAATCGGTATTTGAAAGTTTCATTGGACACAAAAAAATAAAATGATGTCAGATTTAAAAATGGCGGCCGTATGTACATTTTTGTAAAAATTATCCGATCCTTTTGAAAATTGATATTTGAGAGTTTCATAGAACACAAAAAAATAAAATGACGTCAGATTTCAAAATGGCGGCCATATGTACTTTTTTGCAAAAATGATCCGATCTTTTTGAAAATTAATATTTGCGAGTTTTATAGGACCCAAAAAAATAAAATGATGTCATATTTCAAAATGGCGGTCATAGGTATATATTTCTTTGTAAAAATTATCCGATCCTTTTGAAAATTGATATTTGAGAATTTAATAAGACACAAAAAAATAAAATGGCGTCAGATTTCAAAATGGCGATCAAATAATAACTTTTTAATTGTATTATTTATATCTTTGATAAATTCGGCTTTATATACAATGCGTAAAAAGCATAGCGGGTGTCTTACGACACATCATGACTTTTTTATTTAGCCGGTTCCGAGTAACGCTTAATAGTCAACCGTTGCTATGGAAAATTGTTTAAAAAATTCACTGTACTATTTTTTCTATGTAATCCAATACATATTTATATTAGGTCTTATGGCTCATAGCCTACTACAAAATTATAAAACTTCTCAGTGTTATTTTCCATATGTTCAATAAAACCGTTTACACACAGTACCTACATGAATATCGCGCCTTGTAATTCTTGAATTACTTGTATGCTCCAAAATTTTTACATTTCTGATGGCCTATTCCTAAAATTTGAAATTTACTGTCGTATAATATTTTTGTAATGTATTTTGTCGTTCGCTATACAACATTATTTTAGACAGTGGCGACAATAGACTGTCCTATTTTTAATTGGCTATTGTAGTCACATGCAGGCCCCTTTTTAACACGCTTATATTAGCTTCACCTGTATGTTTGCGTGCTTGTGTGCGTGCTTGTGTGCTTGCTTGCTTGCTTGTTTGTCAGTTTGTAACCGACTTCTTTGAACTTGATTTTGACCAACTTTGAACGGTCAGATTTAGTTTAAACTTTGTCGACTTATCAAGGACCGACGACAATACAATAATTCCATAAGTTTGTCCCATTATCCTGACCAGGATCTCCAGGACTAAAAAAAAAAAGCAAAAAACTTCAGATTGAACTGAAACTTTGCACACTTATCAAGGACCGATTACAATACAATAATTCCATAAGTTTGTCCCATTATCCTGACCAGGATCTCCAGGACTAAAAAGCAAAAATAAATTATAATTTAAAAAAACTAAAAAACACGCTTTAATGAACTAAAAAGTAAAAAATAATTAATTTTATTGTAAAAAAGCGTGGGGTGCTTTGTATCATATTTTCATACTACCCCACGCTTTTTTACAATAAAATTAATTATTTTTTACTTTTTAGTTCATTAAAGCGTGTTTTTTAGTTTTTTTAAATTATAATTTATTTCCATTAGCAGTCTGGGAAAGTGCCCAGGACTCCGCGATCGATGGGGCCCCTAGTTCCTGCCAGATCACCAACCGATAACCGATATTACCGATAAATATATTTACAGCTGCACTATCCACCCGAACTGAACACGTTTCGCCGGCACTGGTCATAGTCATAGAGACGCCATTATCCTAAAGTGCCCAGGGCCCAGTCATAATCATTATGAAAAGGGAAGGCTGAGGGCTGAGGCAGTAACGATAAATAATAATAATAATGGAATTTATTTGCATACGACCAAAATGGTTTACAAACGTCAAAAAAATACAAGTTTAAAGTAATTCATTAATATTGTATGCAGGGCCGCAGCAAGGAAATCTTGCGCCTGGGGCCAACATTTCTATTTGCGCCCCCCCCCCCCCAATAAAAATCAAAAAATGCATGATACAAGATTTTTATAAGATATTCCAACACAACCAACTGAAAAACATAAAAAATGTTCACTAATCGACTCCAACAACTCGCACTTTTAGTTTCAAAGATATATAAACAGCGTCTGAGAGATTTTTGAGTTTTCTTAAAAATGCCAAAAGTAAGAAGACCTCCCTCTTTGTACAAATTTGCGAAATTTTTGAAAAATAAATTCGACTCGATTCGTTTGATATTAAGTCAATTTATAGAAAAAATAGCGCTGAATCGACTCCAACAACTCGCACTTTTAGTTTCAAAGATATAACCAGCATCTGAGAGATTTTTGAGTTTTTTTAAAAATGCCAAAAGTAAGAAGACCCCCCTCTTTGTACAAATTTTCGAAATTTTTGAAAAATAAATTCGACCCGATTCGTTTGATATTAAGTCAATTTATAGAAAAAATAGCGCTGAATCGACTCCAACAACTCGCATTTTTAGTTTCAAAGATATATAAACAGCATCTGAGAGATTTTTGAGTTTTCTTAAAAATGCCAAAAGTAAGACCCCCCTCTGTACAAATTTGCGAAATTTTTGAAAAATAAATTCGACCTGATTCGTTTGATATTAAGTCAATTTATAGAAAAAATAGCGCTGAATCGACTCCAACAACTCGCACTTTTAGTTATATAATATATTTCTATATAAATTATCGCCAAATTCGTCAGCCGTTTCTGACTCATTGAAGATCGTAGGTAAATAATTTTTTATGAGCTTCGGTTTACTGAACTATCTCTCACATAAAGTAGTGGTTACGGGAATTGTTAAAAAAATTCTATATGCTATTCCCATGTTTGAATAGCTTTCCACTAAACCCAAATAATGAATTGTTTGTAGTACTCTAAATGTGACATTTTATTAATATTTTCATTTAATGATTCAAGCATTTGCTTTGCTTGCTACTTTTGTAATATTAAATACGTAATGTGAAATACCAATTAATAATAAGTGTTATATTTCTTTCTTTAGTCCTATTTGCAAAAGTATTATTATTTATTGTATATTTTATATTTGTCGAATTGTAATTAGCCTGGCAAAAATCATTGTCGTTTTTCATGTCAAAAAATACAGCGTCTTCGGCGCCTCTTGCTTAATGCGCCCGGGGCCGTCTCCCCCTCCGCCCTACCCTTACTGCGGCCCTGATTGTATGGACTTAGGTTTATTAAAAAATCTTTTAATTTCATACGCGGTTCTCCTGTTGAATTTCTTTTGGCAATCTATTAAATAATTTGTAGCCAGTATAAATCGGTGTTTTTTCATAAAAACTTGTACGGTGCAAATAATCATATGTTACTTTAGATCTAGTGTTATTGAGTTTGTCTTTTTGTTGATCAAAATATTTATTGATTTTCATATAACATAGTAATTCTAAAGCGTACACAGCTGGAAAAGTTAAGATTTTTTTACTCTTGAAAAGTTGTTTGCAGGATGTTGTTTTGCTGATTTTAAATATTGTACGAATGATCTTTTTCTGTGTTAGAAGCACTCTAATAGCTTCGTAGCATCTGCTCCAAACTAGAATGTTTATTTAATAGCGGAATAAACATGTGCATAATAAAACATAAAAGTCATGAAGTCCTTATGTTAGCTTTTTCCCGCGAGTTCACCCGCGTATATTATCTCGGAATTCCAAGGAGTTCTTTAAAGAAAAAAAAACATCCACGCGGATGAAGTGACGGGCCAAAACTAGTCACTTTTCTATAACGTTTGGTAAAACTATAAACCAAATATAAACATCACTTATTAGTCAGTACTGACTATGTATAGTCAGTAGTGCTTGAAATGGGTCTCTTATAACAGACCGAAACGTAGTATTAAAAATAAAGTTGGACAGCTATAGCCAGTTTTGTGTGTTTTATTTATTCAAATACAAACATATTTGATTTTCCGCAAAATGGCGATTCAACAGTAGCAGTGACATCTAAGGACAACAGACTGTCATTGGAATAAAATAAATTACTAACAGTGTCATCTATGGACATCTTTCCAAAACTTGAAGATCAGCTCTAAATTTTACGTCTAAAGCTGAATGCAGAATAGATATTTTATTATGATCCCCTGATATTTCTAAAGCAGAATGCAGACAAATTATAAATCAACACCGATACCATTATGCTTATGGGGGCTGGATAACAAATTTTTAAAAACGACATTTTTCAAATGTTTTAAAATACCCAATTATGAAGAAAGTATTTGTTTGTTTCAATTTGAAAGAGCTAAATTTCGGGATATTACTTACTGACTGATTTTGCTAATTTTTTCACCATTGTCAGCTTCTACACCATCCTTATGGTATCGACACTCACAAATTCAGTGTCTCAGGGTGGCGTTTGCCACCCGGGCCCTAGCCTGCGCGGGAACCCCAGGCTAACTATCTACACGTAAAATAGTGCATACACGGAGAGAAATGAAACATTAAAACCAAAAATTAATTAAACTTTTTTTTGCCATGATCGTAGGCGGGCGACGGGCCCTTAAAATCATAATGCCACCAGGGCCCCTTAGGCCCAGTCCGACGCTGCTCATACTCATTATGAAAAGGGAAGGCTGAGAGCTGAGGCAGTGACGATAAAAGTTATGAAAGTCCTTATGTTAGCTTTTTCCCGCGAGTTCACAAGGGTATACTATATTTTTATCTTGGAATTCCAATGAGTTCTTTAAAGAAAAAAAACATCCACGCGGATGAAGTGACGGGCAAAAACTAGTCACTTATCTATAACGATTGGTAAAACTATAAACCAAATAACATCACTTATTAGCTTCTATCGACAGCGAAAAAGAATACTTTAATAATTAAAACACACAAAACTGGCTATAGCTGTCCAACTTTATTTTTAATACTACGTTTCGGTCTCTTATAACGGACCGAAACGTAGTATTAAAAATAAAGTTGGACAGCTATAGCCAGTTTTGTATGTTTTATTTATTTAAATACAAACATATTTGATTTTCCGCAAAATGGCGATTCAACACTAACAGTGACATCTAAGGACAACAGACTGTCACTGGAGTAAAATAAATTACTAACAGTGTCATCTATGGACATCTTTCCAAAACTTGAAAATCAGCCCTAAATTTTACGTCTAAAGCTGAATGCAGAATAGATATTTTATTATGATCCCCTGATATTTCTAAAGCATAATGCAGACCGATACCTCTTTAATGCTTATGGGGGCTGGATAACAAATCTTTATAAACGACATTTTTCAAATGTTTTGCAAAATACCAATTTAATTTATGAAGAAGAGTTTATTTGTTTGTTTCAGCTTGAAAGAGATTTCGGGATATACTTACTGACTGATTTTGCTATTTTTTTCACCATAGTCAACTTCTACACCATCCTTATGGTATCGACACTCATAATCAGTGTCGGACTGACCATAGAGTCAGGGTGGCGTTTGCCACCCGGCCCTAGCCTGCGCGGGACCCCCAGGCTTACTATCTACACGCAAAATAGTGCATACACGGAGAGAAATGAAACATTAAAACCAAAAATGAATTGAACTTTTTTTCTTTTGTCCTGATTCTAGGCGGGCGGCCCTTAAAATCATAATGCCACCCGGGCCCCATAGGCCCAGTCTGACTCCAATAGGTTAAAGACGGCCCTGGTCACATGGTATCATCCGCCTGTGTCGAGAATTTTGTTGTTTACATGGCGTTGCTATATGGTTCCGCTATTACAAGTCCTTAGTTCCCGGGTTACCAATGTAAGTAAGTAAGTAAGTAGTAAAGTAATATATTGTAGTCGTACCATACAAAGAGTACATAACATTGTCAAAAAATTGTGTTTTAAAGACCACCAACAGCTAAGGTTATTTGGGCCTAGCAGCAATTCATATTTTCAATTCATTATTTTTTTTTTAATAATAAATTGAAAATCCAATTGACACTTTTACCACCTCTTGGGCTAGAACCCGGGAACTGGGGACTTGTAATAGAGGAACCATAGCAACGCCATGTAAACAACAAAATTATACAAACATATAAAGTTAAAAAAAAACAAAACATATCAAATAAATATTTAAAATTTACAATTTAAAAATTCAGCTACTGAATAAAAACAATTTTGAATTAAAAATATTAGTTTTGGAAATATGTCATTTTGTTTTATATTCCACTTTTTTGAATTAAATTTCGACACAACATGGCGGATGGGCGGAGTCACATACCACTGACTAAGTGGTTTGTGGGCGGAGTTTCCGGCTTATTGACCATCTGTTTCTATAAAGTCACTGTAGATATCACTCTAATACAGTGACATCCTACGGAATTTTGTGTAATGTTGTTCAACAATTTTAGTACTGCATAACTGCAACTAGAGAACCAAGAATAATTACAGTGACATCCTACGGAATTTTGTGTAATGTTATAGTTTAACAATGTTAACGCTGCATAATTGCAACTAGAGAACCAAAAATAAAGAAGGCAATAACATAGATAAAATAAAAAAAAGCGACCCCTTGGCTAGATTTAAATAAAGATAATTAAAAAACTAGAATGACTATATCTTCTATTCAGTAATCTGTATACTTTTATACTGACAGAAAAAAAATATAGACGTGTGTATCTCTATCGTCTATCGGTCTGAGAACTGTAAACCAAAATTAGATGCTACGAAACGGAGGATATAAGGAGCCGCAACGTCAATTGTAACTCCAAATAATAAAAAAACTCGGGTCGCAGTGCCAAACCCTGCCGACAATATAGTGTATTTGCTAATGCAGGCCTTGTGGCTTTATTATGTAAACTTAAGTTTGTTTTTGGACAAAATAAAAAATTTAACCCCTTAATACATCCCTTAAAATAATATTTTTTTTCTTAATTTCAATAATATTATCAATGCAACCTTTGTACCAAATTAAATACACCCTTCAGTAAGTAAATCACTATTTTCATAAAATTTTTGTAAGTCCGGCCCTGTTGGCCGATTTTATTAAAATTTTAACAGCACATTTTAATCTTTACTAAAGGGTTAAATTTCAATTTTGAAACGATTCTGAGAATTTTTTCGGTATTTTTGGGCCCAAAAACTTTTTTCAACCCCTAAATACAACCCTTAAAATAGTCCGATCGGGCCCATTTTAAATAGGCTTCGTGCGGTAATGGGTTCCAATGTGTGTACCAAATTTCGTTTAAATCGATTAAGTCTGTCGAGAGTTATCGTGTACACACATATATATATAAATATATATATAAATATATATATATATATATATATATATATATATATATATATATATACATACATATATACATAAACATTTTCAAAAATGGTGGCAAACTGTTCAGGAGGGTATGAAACGTCGAGAAATTTTGGTCCGACCCCTAGGTCCCACCATCCGACCGACGCCAATAGTGTATGTGCCATATGGCAAATACACTAATTAGGAAAAAATAACAGTGCTTGTATTACATAGCACAAATAAATGTTTATTTTTGACAATTAATATAATTTTTCTATATAAATATTGCTAATTAATTAATAATAGTAATAATTGCACACTTACACATTGCTTATTATTTAGTTTATACAAACAAAACTTGTACAGAGAAAGAAAACAATTATGTTTTTATTTTCTTTAAATATATCAAGCACCTCTCGCATTCTTTATTAATTAATAAGATTATCGTTATTCTCATTTTCATATCAATATAGGATTTTTACAGTCAAACTTTATGTGTTTAATTATGTACATGTGAAAGGAATGTATTCTTATATTAAAATACACTTAAAAAATAAAGAAATTGTCTCTCGTTCATTAAATTAACAAAAATATTATTTTATTACCTGTTTAAAAAGAATCAAAACACTAAAAAATTTATCTATAAAGCCAAAACATCTTCGAACTGACCAAAACTATCCGTGTTAATTCTCATGAAACGTTTCGAAGCATTGAATAGAATACGATACAAACAAAGCAAAGATGTTTTAATCGGTTTGTACATTTTTGATTTTAATTTAATTCAAAGACGATATATTAATATTTCATATGGTTATGACCTCTGTTATCGAGCATTTATAATCTACAATTTAATATTTCATTGCTACAAAACTGATATACCTATGAATCTAACACGAGTTTAATTTAATAGTTTTGTTTTATTCGAAGTGGTTTTGACTTTCAGTTATGTCGTCAATCTCGAGCGCGCTTTATCACATCCGAGAATTTATATTGTGTGTTCTATATTAACCTTTGCTTATAGAAACATAAATTATTCTACGGTCATATAAAATAGTTATTCGGTACAACAGTTCACTTATAAACCGATATGACCCGACAGCTTTATTCGACACGTTACCTTCTAAGCACAGAGCGCTTGATCTGGACTTGAATCACAACTGTTAAATAGAGTTAAGAATTCAAAGGCTTTCAATTCCCTCAAGAGATGAAAATACTTTGATTTTTTCAATTATAAATTTCGAATTTCCTTCAGTGGCGGACTTTCCATAAGATCGATTCGGCCTAGGCCGAGGGCGATCAAAACGGCTAGTCCGCCTCTGATTTCCTTACATTGTTTTTCTATACACCACCACATAAATACATTCAAAATTGGTAGTGTCTTATTTGAGAAATATGTACAGATTCCTTAAAACAGGTAAAATTAATTTTGAAAATATTTTGCGTCTTGTTTCTAAAGAATCTTACAAAGTATGTCTTATAATAAACCTACCAGAGGTAGTGTCATATTTATATAAAAACATCTACTAGACTTGATACTTTTTTGCAATCTCTTGATCCTTGGCCCTTGAGGGAATTTAAGAACTAAGGCCTTTAAGGTCTAGCCTTTATATTAAAATAATCGGATACCAGTTATTCCATAGGCTTACACTTTCAACACATTTTTTAAGTACTAAAGTGACTCAAGTGTTATGACAAATATAATATTATATGTATTTATATACCTCTATCATCTATTTACACAACATATTAAAGAACATTCGCAAAAATTGCAATGAACTAAATTATCATTATTATATTTATTATCTTTCGACACAAAATATCAAACAAAAAAGACGCAATCGATTCACAAAATATTCAAAAATATTTATTCTCAATTATACAATTCCTTTCGGCATTAAGTCTAGCGTCCACTATGAATGAAACTATCGCGTGCCACTGTTAGCGGTACTATCGAAGATCAAGACTACAACAGAATGTCTCAGAATATTGCTGAGGATATTCCCTGTGACATTTTAAATCGAAAAACCTCCTTTTTCCCCTTTTGTCTTCTAAGTGTATCTAACTAAAAAGCTACTTGTCGTTGAAGTTAAAAAAAACCTCGTAGAATATTCTAAATAGCTTTAATTCAATTTTTTGTACAATCGTTTTGCATAATAAAAATGCAAAAAAAATCCATGCAAGTACCTATCGCACTTCATAAGAAATATATACTTTCAAAATTATCGTAGTTAGTTGTTACTTCCGGTAAAACCTGTAAATCTGCGACGATAAGTAAATTCGGTGACAGTGGAAGCCAGGCTTTATAAATTAGGCATCATCTATCATCATTTACTATACACATCAAGTTTTAATCGATGCGTCTTTTTGTATCTTTTCTTACAATAAAAAAAATATTAGAGCTAAGCGTTTCTTTGTTACAATTAAAATATTTATTTACATTTATAAAATGGTTTTGGACCCGATACTGTACTATGACTGGTCGCATTAGATTCTATATAGTCCCAAATTTCATTCCTCTATCAACTACTTTAGTCCCTTAATTTGTAAGCGTTAATGGGGAAATTAAATAAAGACTTCTTGAAGCATTTAAAAAAATATATTTCAACATTTAAGTTGGCGTATGAATCACAATATCTAGACGTATATTTTTCGCTGCAGCGAAGAGATACATTACTGCTTCTAGGTACCTTCCCACTACATAAATGCAAACGACGCGTTAAACACACATTTATGTCCCAAAATCAGTGCATGTAGCAGTGTCATAGCAAAGGTGATATTTCTACTCTCCTTGAAATCGGAAGTGGTGGAAACGTCGGGTTGAGTATAAAGGGTAACCTCTACCCGGCGTTTCCACCATTTCTGTTTTATTGTACTAACGGTTTCTCACTTATCAGGGTACTCGACAATCTTTAAGGCGCCATTTACATTTTAAATTTACAGAAAAGCTGACCTCATGACCTACATCGTTTCTAAAATAATGTGAACAGCAATGCTATCTCTTTTTGCTACAACAAAACTATTTCGGGTTAAAAAGATTCTGTAGAGAAGATAGTTTTTTATTAAAAAAAACTGATATGTCTGCATGCAACGCGGATACAGACAAATGACGTGCAAATACCGTTTAACACAAATAATTGTTGAACTATGGAAACAATATTAAGTGCTAAATACAAAGAAACGTCGAACGATTACACAAGAAGTACTTACACAATAAGACTTTTTTTGGCACAATTTTTCAAAGAACGATCTAATAGGACCAGTCAAAAAAGCAAATCATATTTTATAAACTGTGTTTTGAGAAATTTAAATCTAACTTCGCATATTGTGTTTTTAAACAGCCCTCTGACAGTCGCTAAAAAGAGATGCCAATGTGTGCCTTCGCATGGCGAAGCCCTAGTTTAACAGTCGAGTTTAAAGTCTTGAGGACGTGTCTTTGCGGTGCGTCTGGAGTCCAATTTCAGCAGACAATTCGCCACCGCCATGCGGAACTATCTAACTCATGTTTGATATTTTTATAGTTAAAATATTTCTGTTAAAGACCCATTTATGATATAATTCATCTATTCTTACTTCGCTAAGATACAATTTAATATAGGTACATATAGACCCTGATGACTTGAGTTGTTGAGCGTCTATAATCTACAATCATCATCAACGTGGGGGGGGGGACAGAAGAAAATCATCATTTAAGTGAAATTAAAATGACATGTTTATCGTAAACAGTAACTTTTGACTATGAAAAAAATGGGGAACGGTCCCATTTTTTATATTTTTAGAACAGGCTGTAGAAATTCAACGCCACAAACAGGGGAACACTTTTCAGCGAGTGACAGGTGGCTGTTTTTAAAGCAAATTTTAAACAGTTGTGGTTTTGACTTATCATTAGTACAAATATAATACATATAATTTTAAAGTAGTTTAAAATGGACGATGTTGACCTTTCAATTATCTTAGTTACGTTATCATTTTTGTAGTTTTTATTTTATATTTAACACAGAGTCAAGCAATTGGAAAAATCTATCTATCGATTATAATTATTTTCTATATAATAATTATGTATATGTTACAAGAAATACACATATTTCAAACATTAAGAAATTAATTAAATCAATTTAAAAAACAACAACATATTATACTCTTTGTTCAGTTGTTATTACACTGGGCATAACTCTGCAGGCTCGCAGCGTCTGGAGATGAATTAAAAAAAAATACAGTCCACTAATTATTGAACTCAAATTAACATTAATTTGGAGATGACGAAAATGTTCTTTGGTCCTTCGAGCCGGATCAATGAATGTTTTCGTCGTCTCCAAATCATATGTCACCTGCTGTATGACTCGCTCACAGTCCAGGAGCCGCGAGTCTGAGGTATGCACGGTGTTAATAACAACACTCTTCTTTAATCATAGATACAGTAGAGTCCGTCTATTACGACTTCGTTTATAACGATTAACCGTTTTTAGCGACGTAAATGTAAACTCAAGTTAGGTTTCACATTGATTACAATCTTAAATTATGCGTCCGCTTTGTGCGTCGTCCGGTTAATACGACATAATGTCGCCGATCCCTTGAAAGTCGTTCTATCCGGATTCTACTGTACTTAGTTATTGGGGCACAAAAAAACTTTTTTTTTTGATTATTTTTTTGTGAAAATTAAGCTCTTAGTTTTTAACTAAAAAAAAATACGTGAAAATGCTAAAGAAAATCTAAAAGTACGTTAGAAAACCAACTACATGTAACATTTTGATCACATAAATTGTTATGCAAAACAATATTGAAAATATTCCAACAACGTCAAAAACTTCTTGTACAATAAAATTGAACTTGACTGAAAATCAGATAGATATGATTCAAAATAATCATCTCAATGTTTCGAATAGACAGACTTTTGTTGTCAAGCGTCTATAATCTAAAGTATCTATCCACCAACTGTTTCATGTATGATATTTTTCCCAATTTTCTTTTAAATAATAAAATTTTGAAGTAGATATACTAAACACAAAATTACTGTACTAATAAAGTCATTATTTGTTGTAAGAATATTTTTATTGTTTAATTACTTACTTGTTTATAATCACACATTTGAGTGGCAAATAAAAAAATGATTATTTAAATTTATATACAATATTTCATTCATTCTTGAAAGTCTACTCCATATCCATAGCCCATTCAATCATGGGGAATTTTCATTTATCAATTATTTCAAACTACAAAATGACGTAAAGAAACAATCGATTTTGTTATTATATGAAAAAAGCCATAAAATTCATAAATAATATCGGTTACAGTATATCAATAAAATAAATAAATTTTATTAACACATTGAATTGATGTCGAAATTAAGATTTTCAATTGTAGATTTTTCAAGGACAACTGAGATAAAAAAGTACAAAATTAATATGTCCTTCGTGAAAAACCACTCATGGGCTGATTTTGAGATTTTCAGTGGTAGATTTTTCAAGGACAACACAGATAAAAAATAAGTACAAAATTAATATGTTCCTCGTGAAATACACCACTCATGGGGTTGATTTTAAATTAGAAGTTGAATCCTAACTATACATTGGATTCAACAACTAATTCAAAATCAACTTGTGAACAACGAGGTTGATTTCTATTTGTAATTTTGGTATCTTCATTGTCTTCGAAAAATAATAATTAAGGCTGGACTTCAAGGTTCTCGAATCAATATTTTTTTAGATAAATCTGTGATTCATTCCAAATTAGTTTATCAGTCTTACAAATTGTAATTCCATTTAATTAATAAGCTTGAATGTGGAATAGACGAACGATTTGTGTCAAAAAATATCGAACTAGGCGTATTTGATCCTTGAAGTCGGAAATCCTTAAGTTTCGAAAGGTCGACATTAAATCAATCATTCATCAAATTTTTCATTTTTTGAATTTACTAATAAAATCAAAACATACTTGATTCGCACGATAAAATAAAAAACATTACACATAAATGGTGGGGGTATGTTAGTTATTAGATCCGCAACTTTTTTTAGACCCAATAGGTTTGTACTCCAAAAAAGGAGACACAGTCGATTACATGGTCTATAGATATTTTGACGTAGAACTGTCTTTCCCGGCGGTATATAGGGGGTAAAATGATGCGTCACAAAAAATGTGTGACGCGAAATACCATTATAGTTACGCCATAGTTTGTTTGTTTGTTTGTTTTGTATCATGTATATCATTTTTTTGACAGATAAATTATCCACGCAAGTAGTATATTATCTGAATCGACTTGAAATTTCGTGAAACATATGAGAATTTGAACTATTTTGCGAGTTGACAAAAAATTACCATGCAATCGACTGTGTCTATGTCTCAGAATAGAGATAGTTATAGAAACAGCATATCACGTCGCTTGTGAAGCCACAACTACACACTAAAGTACGATTTGTCAGGTACATAATGATCATTCGTTGCTTGTATTCCGTCGTGTTGTGTGCCTGAATGTTACAACAATGGTACCTAAACGCTTATGAAAAATCAAGTTGTATCTAATCATCAGTAAGTAAAGATATTTAAATATATTTTATTGTTCCCTGCACGTCTCGACTGGCTTCACTAATGACCTCTGATGTCGAGCGTCTATAATTCACAATTCAATTCAATTCGACTGGCTTCAGTTGCACATACCTACAAGCGGTGATATGCCACTTCTATAGCTATCTTTGTTCTGAGGTCTATGTATTTAGAGTACGATCCTGTTAGGTCCGAAAAAGGTACGATTCTAGGTTAATATATTACAGACAACAATCATTTAGGATATCGGTGTAGTTTAGTGTTTCACGTACGGTTATTAATTAATAATGCTATTCGCTTTGGATAATAATTAGTCAACACAACACAGACGTAACACTTGACTAACGCTACAAGGTCATCCATTTTAAGAGTCGTCCATCTTGTGACGACTGCACATCATCATACGCATATTATATTTATACATTAAACTCTGATAGATTGTTGTCATGGTTACGTCTGTGCTAACATAACACTTTAACGTTTAATAAATACAGATTTCATTTGTTAATTGTATTGTTAAATCCTATTACTTAATCGCGTACACAACAATGAAGAGTATTGTTGTGAGTATCGCGTTGCAGATGCTCGATTGTTCGGCGACGTCTTTAGCCACGTTGTTATATGCTCTTAATACTTCCATCACGTTATCTGTGGATAAAAATTTATACTTTTTAATTTATTATAGTTTATGGGACTGAAAAATTAATAAATTAAATCGAGAATGGTCATCAAAGAGTATGCAAGTTCTACAAGAGGCGACACTTGAACAAAGAAGTTAATTTTCAGTGGAGAAAGGCAGTTTGGTCTATCGTAGATTTTCGCTTACATTCGGCTACGTTCATTAGACGAGACCGACGACGTCTCTACTAATCTGAAGAGAGACAGAGAAACGATTGATAGTGAGTCTCTACTCTTGAAATTGTTTTAAGGACCACCAACAGCTAAGGCTATTTGGGCCTAGCACCGATTCATATTTTCAATTCATTATTTTTTTTTAATAAGAAATTGAAAATCCAATTGACACTTTTACCAGCTCTCGGGCTAGAACTTGGAAACTGGGGACCTGTAATAAAGGAACCATAGCAACGCCATGTTAAACAACAGCATTGCTACACGCTCGGCCATTCTCAAGCCCAGTCTCTACTCTTATTTGGTGGCTAAACTTTGGTTTAGTCAGCAAATAAGAGTAGATTAATTAACGCGATAATTAATTGACAACGCATTTATTAATTTTGTTGTCTTGTAATTTTAAGATCTCGTGTGTTTTGAAAAAAGAAATAGATGCTAATGAAGGTATGAGAAAACTGGTCAGATTGTAAAAATATAATTTGAGATACAATTTGGTTGTTTGGAGCAAGGTACGCCTGTATTAAAGATTAAGTTAGAACTTACATTTATTCCATTCTTAATTTCATTTATTTATCTTTTACGATGGAATCTACTAAAAGTATGTACAGATTGTATCAAATTAAAGCTGTGCATAGGGCGGTATGTATGTAAGATAAAGATCGATATATAAAGCAATAACTAAGAACGAGATAAAGGATCGCTAATGGGAAGTATCTGTAGTTACTGTAAATAAATAATAGTGTCATTTTTGTTCTGTGATTTTATCAATAATTTCAGTAGTCTTACAGTAACAACAGAAACTTACTATTAGCGATCATTTATCTCTTTCTTACTTATTGCTTTATATCGATCTCTATCTTACACATAGAACGTTCTATGCACAGCTTTAATTTGATACAATCTGTATAATAAAAAAGTATTTTAAAAATAAATATGTTTAATTTTAATTGGGAAAGTAATATAAAAAAGAAAATAAACACACGTATTGGTACTTATACTTGCAATATAATAAAACAAACATGCAAACTCAAAACAAAATAACTTAAAATAAAAATAATTAGTTTTTTGCTAGGTACATAAGAAAAATTAACCAAAATATATTTTCGTTTGAAAGTTAATAAAAAATATTTATATGTTAAATGCATTCATTATTTTAGCCTTTTGTCTGATTTTATTCAACACGATTTTTCAATAATCTGAATAAATCGAAAATCCCAATTAAACGCGGTCTCAATTAGTTCTAACAATAACCGACGCCAAAAATAGCTTGTTTTTACTGTTATACTGGATTACCGATCAACGAAATAAATTAAAGTTTCACCTGTTTAAAATTCAAATCCTGATTTTTAACACGCTTATATTAGCGTCACTTGTACGTAGTATGTTTGCAAAAAATCTTGCAACTCGATTTTCACTCCCTTCCAAATCGATTTGAGACTTTGCACTCGTATGTAATTTTAATGACAATACAATATTCTGATATTTTGGCTATAATAATATCCACATAAGTAAACAAACATGTGGTGGAAGAGACGGTGCTGATGGTGTGAAAACATACTTGAGACTTTGCAGTCGTATGTAATTTTAATGACAATACAATATTTTGATATTTTGGCTATAATAATATCCACATAAGTAAACAAACATGTGGTGGAAGAGACGGTGCTGATGGTGTGAAAACATACTTGAGACGTTGCAATCGTATGTAATTTTAATGACAATACAATATTCTGATATTTTGACTATAATAATATCCACATAAGTAAACAAACATGTGGTGGAAGAGACGGTGCTGATGGTGTGAAAACATACTTGAGACTTTGCAGTCGTACGTAATTTTAATGACAATACAATATTTTGATATTTTGGCTATAATAATATCCACATAAGTAAACAAACATGTGGTGGAAGGGACGGTGCTGATGGTGTGAAAACATGTCACCAATCGTTCAAAATTTAAATGTTATGGGTAGTGAATTTAGTAGTAGGTACGGCTGATGATACAATACGCTGCGTAACGCATCCATACTACTCGATATTAGATGGTTCTGTTCTGTAAGTATATATGAAGTATTTCATCAACTGACAGCATGCTTCGAAAAAAGCAATATTGTTATTGAGGATACAAATTTTCCAATTAAATTTTCACTCTATAAAACATTTTCAATTTTTTTGTGCGCGCGCGGGGCTCCTAGTTGATGCGGGGCCCCTATGCAGTTGCCTACTCTGCCTAATGGTTCATCCGGCCCTCCGGCTGGTTATGATTATAATAGAATAAGCAGCCAATATTTGTATTTAAAATTTTGACTGCTTACTCCACAACTATTTTTAAATGTCATATAATTATATACTAATGACTAAAAATTTGGAAATAAAAATATGTAGGTATTTAAAAAAAAATAAAAAACGCTTATATTAACGCGTTAAAAAGTAGAAAATAAATGTCTTTCTCTTCTATATCGTTTAGAAGCGTGGGACACTCACTGTACCTATATTTCATTTCATCGAACGCCCCCCCGATGTTAAACGTTATAGAAGACAACAAAATTTGTTTTCTACTTTTTAGTGCGTTGATATAAGCGTGTTTTTTATTTTTAAATATACTTAAGATATTTTTTTTTGGATTTGGAATGTGATATTTACAAAATAATAATATTAACGGCATCCAATTCGAAAATAGCAGACAAAAGAGTAGCGAACTGAAATAAAATCGCATCGTGTTTTCAAATGTCATGTATTTTTTTTAACATTTGAATGCGAATCACGTGCCTGTTAGCTCGGTTCTATTTAATTGTAAGTTTGATGGTTGACGGAGTCCATTTTATTCGGTTCAGTTAATAAATACGTGATTTTACAGTTCTATCGTCCTTGGAGAACAAAAGACGTTTAACGTTCTTTATGTATTATTAACTTCCCACTGGAAGTTATTGTAATGGGTCCGAAAATCGAAATCAAAAAGGAAAAAAAATTTTTATATTTCAAGGTCACTACACTATTTTTACACTACTTTTAGAAAGATGTCTGTGTGTGTGTGTGTGTGTGTGTGTGTGTGTGACGTACGTACGTACGTATGTGTCCATTTCTTTCTAAGACGAAATCTCGAGAACGAAAAATGATATCGACTACGTTGGGGTGCCAATCGACGCGTATTAACGTAAATATGATCTGAAAGGAATTTTTTTAAAATCGGTTCAGCCGTTCTTTTTTCTTAACCAAATAACCTCCAAAAAAGTAGATTTTACGCAATATCTCGCGAATAAAAAATTATATCGACTTCGTAAGGGTGTCAATCGAGGCGTGTTAACGTCATTTTGATCCGATATAAATTTTATAAAAATCGGTTCAGCCGTTTTTTTTTTTTTTTAATTATTGATGTTTTAATGATTAAAATGATTCCTTTTCTGTGTAATATCTAATTTAATTATTATTATTAAATATTTATCAAACTGGGAAGTTCGTCGTGTGGACCTCAAGGGTCGCACTTTAGTTCTAATAAACGACCCACCTCACGGCTTGTTTATTATTTTTTTCTTGCCCTATACATAAACGATAATTCTCGATATAAATATCGCAGAGAAATTCCACAATAATAATTTAATTATAACAATAAAGCGAATTTAAATGCAGAACAATTAAAATACTGCTCGGACATTCAGCGCCACGCCTTTGTTGTGTAAACCTGAACGTTTGTCAATTTGCGGTAAATAAACAAAACACTGTCATTCCGTTTCAAATAAAACTGGCGGCAGTGTTCTATTTTTCGGTGACAATAATTTAAATAAAGCTTTACTATTTTTCCCAACAGTATAAAAATAGACACGTTTCAAAGCTTTTCAATTTGAGGCAATTGGACAAATTTTATTTTTGTTTTATAAAAAATGACGTTTCAATACTAGAGGCAAACAGTAATCCAGATCCGGTTTCAGGTAGAATTTTCGTTCGCGGCAAAAAGGTACTTGCGGCAAATAATATTTATAGTTTAAAGAAGGTAAGTACTGTTAGAAAATTCTAGTTGAAAATGACCTTGGATAAATAATAGTTTTTATACGGCTGAAATGCAATTGAAAATTTTTTCGTTGGAGAGCAGCCAATTATATAATTGTTTCGAAACATATTGGAAAAAATCATTTTACCAACCAGTGGTCACAGTCAGGATTCTAAGCTGAACCTTTGGTAAAATGATTTTTTCCAATATATTTCGAAACAATTATATAATTGGCTGGTCTCCAACGAAAAAATTTTTCAATGGCCTTGGATTGTCTCCAACAGTATTATCATATTCTGGAACCTTATTTTTTTTTTTAATTATATAGGTAAGTACCTACGTAAGTATGTATTTAGAGTATTTTTTATCCTTTTAAAATTACATTTTTCACAGAATTTTCTCAACATTTAGTTTCAAAATCAATCTTTTTGTGTGAATTTGTCATTTGTTTTTCTGTGATAACAATCGAATGTTTCATATTGTAGTAAAAAGCTTGATAACGACCTTAGATAGTTCTTATGCCTGTATAAAGATAATAGTTAATTATGCAGGTAGGTGTATACAGTCCCGGACTGACCATAGAGTCAGGGTGGCGTTTGCCACCCGGGCCCTAGCCTGCGCGGGACCCCCAGGTTTACTATCTACACGCAAAATAGTGCATACACGGAGATAAATGAAACATTAAAACCAAAAATTAATTGAACTTTTCTTCTTCTGCCCTGATCCTAGGCGGGCGGCGGGCCCTTAAAATCATAATGCGACCCGGGCCCCTTAGGCCCAGTCCGACGCTGCTCATAATCATTATGAAAAGGGAAGGCTGAGGGCTGAGGCAGTGACGATAAAAGTCATGAAAGTCCTTATGTTAGCTTTTTTCCGCGAGTTCACCCGCGTAGACTAAGTTATTTATCTCGGAATTCCAATAAGTTCTTTAAAGAAAAAAAAACGTCCACGCGGATGAAGTGACGGACAAAAGCTAGTCACTTATCTATAACGATTGATAAAACTATAAACCAAATACAAACATATTTGATTTTCCGCAAAATTATGATTCAACACTAGCAGTGACATCTAAGGACAACAGACTGGCACTTGAGTAAAATAAATTACTAACAGTGTCATCTATGGACATCTTTCCAAAACTTGAAAATCTAGCTCGGAATTTTACGTCTAGAGCTGAATGCAGAATAGATATTTTATTATGATCCCCTGATATTTCTAAAGCAGAATGCAGACTAATTATAATTCAACACCGATACCTCTTTAAGGCTTATGGGGGCTGGATAACATATTTTTAAAAACGACGTTTTTCAAATGTTTTGCAAAATACCAATTTAATTTATGAAGAAAGAGTTTATTTGTTTGTTTCAGTTTGAAAGAGCTAATTTCGGGATATACTTACTGACTGATTTTGCTAATTTTTTCACCATAGTCAGCTTCTACACCATCCTTATGCGGTATCGACACTCATACCATGTATATTATTATGGTTATAAAATACAATCTAAGATCATTGTCAACCCACATTTTCTGACAATGTGTTTTGTAATCCAGAAAATGAGAAAGTGTGTCTAAAAATAACACTTTTCTTTTGATTCTATATTTTCTGATCTCTAATATTACCTGTTAGTTACATAAAATAGGTACGTAACTAATTCACGTTTAAATATCATTAATTAAAAATATGTAGGTAATCCATCAATATAAACAAAATCAATAGGTATAAACATGTGGAAATAGAATATAGGATATGTGTTATCTACAACAAAAAGAACAAAAAAACATGCAGCCAACACTGTTATAATTTACTAATACAGCAGGAATTAAAAATGAAGCTTTATTTGAAAGAATAAGATTTTTTGACATTTTAACTACCAGAATACTTAAAATCACTTTGCGATTATTTGTAATGAATAGAGTAAGGTTACCTGATTTCTATTTTCTTATGCCTAGACACGCCTTAAATGAGACGCCTTTAAATTATCATCTCGCTTAACTGCTCATTGAGCTTTTTCGCACCAAAAGTTAAAAAAGGTCTTGGAAGAGTCGATTTTTTATTAAAAAATATACACGGGGTTGTAACTCTTTGATTTCTGAGTAAAATTGTAAAAAAGAACACTATTTATGGTACGTACAGTTCTGGCAGTCAAGCGTTTTAAAAAGTGGCATCAAAAAGCTTGGTAAATTGATCAGAACAAGGAGTATAGCAAAGAGAGCAGCAACAGAAATACAATAAAATTATTAAACTAACCTGAATTATAAACATTCGATTGTTGTGCAGGGCCGTGCTGGGATGGCAAGGGCATGTCTGCATTGTTGCCTCAACAATGGAGCAGCGGTGTTTTTAGCGATGGTTGGTGATGGTGCGTGTGTGAATGATCATGGTTAGATAACAGAGAGAGAGGAGAGACATGGTTAGTTCAAGCGGACATGGAAAAAAAACCATACATCAAAAAAAATAATAATAATATAATTGACTGCTGTTGTCGTTGTTTATGACTCAGCGGTTCTTAAACTTTTTTCGCGGACCCTTATTCATATACAGGAAGCGCAGTCAGGACACGACTGAACAAATGTTAGGTCAGTACTTTATAAAACCACCAAAAAATAAAAAAGCGGTTAGTATTGTAATAAAAAATTATCCTGGGGTTTGTTCAAGCTGCCCCAAAATGTCTGCCATTTCGGACCTGAACGAACCTCGAACTATTTCTAAGATTTCAAACTTAAAAATGAAATTTTTCTATTGTGGTTGGTATGTAAAAATTGAGATAAAATTTTGAAGCATTTGCAGAACAAGAATAGGATAACTTGGTTTGCCATCAGTACAGGGTCTTTGACCCTAGTGAAGGAAAAAATATTTCAAACACAATACATCGTAAAAAAAACGAAATAAAAATTTATTATTATTGGCGGATCTCTCGCGTATGTCGCGCGGATTTGTAAAGGTCTTCCAGCGAGTGTCTATAATCTAAATCTAGGGGTCTGCGGATCACAGTTTAAAAACCTCTGGTCATTGCGGTGTATTTTTTATTAAAAGGGCCTCGTTAATATCAGGCCTGCCATTGTCACGTAATAATAACAATAACAAACGTACTGTTATTGTTTAACAAAGATCGAAATAAATTAAAGAGAATATACAAAATAATAGATAAACATAATAATGGCCTGTCACATGAACGTACCAAATCTGTTATTGGCAACTGTGTGTATGGATGTCGGTATATATACGGAAATAACAGCAATGTTAAAATAAAACAAAAGAGCTTTTCAACAATTTGACAGTCGTCTATTGAGTCATACCAGGGTTGCCAAATTTAACTATTTTTATACGACTTTAAAAAAACCTGTTTAATGTATATGCGTTTCACATAATTTCTTGTACCCTCATAATTCTTGTTCTATGCAACGTAGAACAACAAAATATGTACGAAAATTTTCAGCTACACCCAAGGAGTGTTTGTAGGCCTTATCTATTTTGTTTCAAAATGGCGGTGTTGATAATATTTGATTGTAATTAATATAAGTCTGAAAATGATGGAAAAAAAATATCGATACGACTTCAAAAAATGTCTTTGAAAAGAAACAAAAATAATTTTGTATAATTAGCATCCATAACCTGCATTTAATTAGAAGTCGACGTAATTATTGCTTTATTATAGTCATATAGTAATTTATTTACGCTTAGGTATAAATGCAGGTTAGGGAAGCTGATTGTACAAAATTGTTTTAATCTTATTAGAGACATTTTTTGAAGTCGTATAATTTTGTTTTTAAATTATTTTTTCAACTAATTGAACAATCTTTGAAATCAGCGACGATTCTATTTTGTACATTGAAGTTTGGTGAGATGGTACTCTTATAAAACCATGTTTATTACATTTCGGGCATCTCAAGTAGAGAAAGTATTTTAAAATCGTGAAAAGTCATTTTTGACTTAAATTAGTAGGTATCTACCATTCCTTATGTAAATGTTGTAAATATATTATGCTATCGAAAAAATTTAATAAAAAAATATCTCGCAAAAAACTGACTGTAGTTGATTATTAATAAATGATTGAAAATACCCAACTGACTCTATTTCTATTTTAAATATATACTCCAGTTTTTAGGGCAAAATGTCCGGCTAAATATAACGCCGAGTCCAGCTTTTCTATTTTTGAACCTGGCAACCCTAGCTGCAGGGGACGCTACAGATCTGTTATTAAACAATAACTTTACTGTACATGGATTTTTCAAGCACTTTTTTGTTGGTAAGGGATCAATAAAACATATTCTGAAGAAAAGTTGCCTTGCGTTAATTTTCCAAACGAAATGACCTCCAACATCCGGTCCATCTGTACTATATATTAATAACGTTTCAATATTATATTATTATACAGTACAGTATTCATGTTGACAGTTGAACATAAAACAAATGAATCTGACGAAATGAACAAAAAGACAGCTGACATACGTCCGCACTGTATATTTTCCAGTCATTACAAAGTGAGTAATGAGTAGGGGTTATTTAACCGACATAACTTGTCCGAGTTTTGTGTTTGTGAACTGCATTTCAAAGGCCCCTTTAATACGAATATCCACAGTAGCACATTTAGTTGATTTAACGTTGATTTTAGACCTTAATCAATGGTTGAAAATAGTTATTTTAGTGCAAAACGTTTGGTACCTAATACATATTTTTAAAATTTAATCAAAAGCTTGCACTTTTTTGTTAAAAAAAGCTTGTAAAATGAGTAAGTGATTCATGCGTTCAGTGGCAGGATTATAAAAGAACGTTTTTACAACTTGCTTGTGCTACTTGGGATGTTACTATGAAAGTACAGCTATTGATGCTGAGTTCCTGGTACGACTTTCAAACACAGAGATATCATAGATAGAGGAGGTAAGCCACCCAAAAAAATGTCTGTGCAAAAAAGATAGAGATGGAGAATAAACGTATTCTTCTACCTGTTTCTATCACAAATACATAACCATGGTTACAGATGTAAATTAACAATACCTACCATACATTTTTAGATTCACAAATGCGTCAAAAGACGAGGAAAAGAGAACCTATTGGTTTTCAATTTCTCTTTTCCAACCTGGCATTGTCACTAAAGGTACGTGCAGTACGCAGCTGGGATTCTAGATGGTAGCATGTGTGGTAGATGGTGGCTGAAATTATAAGCGCTTATAGGTTTGCACAACGAATTTTTGATACTTGCATTGATACAAGCTTAAATCGCGTTTGAAATGTTAGATAGCGAAGACGAATATTTGTGTTCTTCTGCTACAAAGTGGTATATTTTAAATACAAATTTGGGTAGGAGCTATCATGTCCACCCTATTAATAGAAAACGATCTAAACATGGCGAATTTCATCATTTATACCAAGAATTAAAATTTTACCCAAACCGTTTTTTTGAATATTTACTTATGGAACCTAACACTTTTAAATACGTCTTGGAAAAAACTCAAAACAAATTAAATAAAAACTGGCAAAATTTCACTTATTAAACTAGTCACATCCATTACGAAACTTATAACGGCCATTTGACAGTTGTCACACGTTGATTGTACTAGTCAGCGCGCTGAAAGAATGGTGAGATACATTCTTGAATCTACCAGCTCTTGTAACAGCGCTTATACCTGCTACACTCACTGCTTCGTTGTGTACGCTCGCATATACCGTGCGAGTTTTTTCAAAACGTACATAGGCTGTTTCACAATTTAAAATCGTGGTATAGATATTGTTAGAAACTATGGAAACGAAAGTTTTTATTTACAATATTTATTATTATTGAGTTGTGATAATAAATTTTATAGGTTCAGAGATTTATTTGTAATTTTTTCTATGAAAAAATGTACACAGTGGAAGAATAGGTTCTTATGTACAATTTGTATTTTGGGGGAAATAGTTGTCGGCAAGTTTCTGCGTTATTTAGTGTGCAGTTTCCAGGCAGACCAGATAGATACCATCAATGTCTATACCACGATTTTAAATTGTGAAACAGTCTATGTACGCTTTGAAAAAACTCGCACGGTATAATAATGCATTAATTTAAGCAAACCCTGCTATGATCTACGCTACCATCTAGAATCCCAGCTTCATACTGGACGTACCTTAACTGCAGTTGTGTCTATGACTCCCCTACTCTATCTATGATATCTTTATACGTTTTCAAAGCTAAAAAAAGTACATTTTCCATGGTAATTCAGTGCTAAAAATCATATACCATAAGTAGATACATTAAATAATAAAGTCTCCTAGCACCTCATTTTTAGTATGCGTTAAAATTAATTACATAGCAGCTCATGCCCAAAGCATAAGTCGCTTACTACAAATAAGGGACTAGAGACACCATTATTTGGTTACTGTTTGTTACTGACCCGTGTTGGTCGTTTGAAAAGTGAAGCTCTGAGAGACTGGCGACCAGCCAAATCTGTTCTTCGTCTGCAGTCTCGCTTCGTAGAGGGTCTGCGGTTCGAGACCTTTGATCATGTAGCTGTTGGGCAGCCGTCTATTCCTGGTGGCTGGAATCATGACGTCACGCCATTCCCCCCGGTTTCTGTAGGTGCCGAAACCAAGCCCGGAACCATACACGATACCGCCGACACCACCGTGTGACGGCGTCATCTGGTCTATCGAGATGTCCTGCAATCAGAATGTTTCGGTAGAAGACGCGTCAAGAGATTTAACATGCAGTCTTCCTGCTTGGATGTTGCTTCCACTTAGCTCACTTGATTCTTTTAATTTAATTTTTTTAGAATTAATAATTTTAAGAAACTTTTAAACGATACCTAAAAATGTTAACGTTTTTATACTAGTGATGAGCGATACGAGATGTTTTTACAATCGAAACAATTGTAATCGTTCATAATAACAATCGAGTCCACAATCGACTCGGAGTTTGATTTTACAATCGAAATGTTCGATTGTTCAAGTCGATTATTTGCTACATAGGTCATAGCACTAGCAGTGAATGAGAATAATACATATAATCGCGATTCAAGGTTATATGCTAGTCGACTGACGTTCACGCGACTCGTAGATTGTTCACTGTTCAGTCGGTAGTCTGTGATTTCTTCACTATTGAATTCGTATAACCCGATTACTGCATAATCGACCATCGACTCGACCACAGTTGTTGAGTGATGAATGATAGTATATTATGTGACTCTCGACAGAGTACGATTCAGTACTATGCGACTCGGTCTCGGTGAAGTATGAAACAACAACAATCGAGTCCAAGTGACAACCATCGAGAGTCATCGAGATATTTGAACAATCGAGACAATCGACTAAAATATCTCGTATCGCGCATCACTATTTTATACTTCTTTTTCAGTCCAAAAATAAAGCAAATGTATTAACCCTCTGAATTCGTAACCAAATAAGAAAATTTCAAGAATTTATCTTCTATTTTTGAACGAGGTCGTTTTTACTTCATATTAAAATTTGATTGTTTTTTTGAGGTGCGGTTTTAACCTACAAACCTTGATTGATGTACCCGTACGTCTGGTGTGCTCATGACTGACCAACGGCTGCAGCTGTTCGTGTTCCGGTTGATCCGGTAATTTCCGGTATAACAGTTTAACCTCCTCGAGAGGTGCATGCGATACAACATTCCAGCTTATGTTGTACCGATCTCTCCACTGACCCAAAGTTGAACTGACGAATTCAGCTGGATTCGGCTTACCTTCATTGATTAATTACAATATTATAACAGGGATAGATATTGTAAAATATAGACGCTCGACAACAAATGTCAAAAGCGTATAATATAATATTACCCTTACATTTTGTTGCCACAATTATTTTTTTAATTATAATTTCCCTAACAAATTAGGATAATATTTTTTTGAAAATTTAAAGTCGTATCAAAAATTAATTATATAATTTTTGAAACTCCCAACTTTAAAGGGCTGTGCCTCCAAAAGGGACACTTTTATATAATATAATTCAGTTTAATTGACTTAATATTTTCACTTCAAAAATTATTCCTACGCCCAAACACATTATAATGACACGCAGTACCGGCTTTAGGGGGAGGAAGCTAGGTGACAACCCAAGGCGCCAGGTGGGGCGGCGAAAGCCTAGATTTTTTTATAAATCACGGTTAAAAATCGTTGGCAATGTCAAAAGTGTACAACCAGCAAGTTGTTTTATCCTATCAACACATGTAGTCATATCATGATCTACTCAATTTTTGCTAAAAGCTATAATTAGGAGATTTTGATAGCTGACTCCATAAAGGGCTCTCATACTAAAAAAAATAGGAAAATCTGTCATTGGAAAAAATATTTGGGGGAGCGGCTAAAAAAATCGCGCCCGTTCAGCCTTGATTACACGGTTTAAATCCAAAATCATTTCCAATCCGAATTTTTTGATAAAGCTTTGTTCATTAGAGTAGCACACATTTCGACGTACCTGTAAGTTGTACAACTTTCCGAGCTTTTCCGAGCTGGTTATCGGCAACGCAGGTGTAGTTCCCGAAGTCCGAAGCGTGCACTTGACGTATGATGAGGGTGTGTCTCGAACCTCGAGATTCCATGATGCGGCGTTCCGTGGTGTCCAGCTGCATTGTATCTCGGTACCACAACACCTGCTCAGGTCAAAATATATATATTCAGCTATTTAGAAGCGTTTCTCACATGAAGATTGAGAGAAAGTTAGGTATACAAAGTGTTTCAGAATGGGGTCATTTTCAGCGTTGCCAGTGTCTGTATGTTCGTATTAGGTCTAGATCTAATACTAAATTTTATTTTCTAAAACGTCAGTACGCCGCAAATAAATCTAGTACCTTGGGCTAGGTAGCCGTGGTCTAATGGATTTTACTCCGTACGTTTTGCCCAAAGCTCCGTTGGACATCTTCAGCGGCGATTGGTAATACGATTCGATCTTCTTGCCACCAGTTGACCGGCAAGAAGATCAAATCGTATTGCCAATCGCCGCTGAAGATGCCCAACGGAGCTTTGGGCGAAACGTACGGAGTAAAATCCATTAGACCACGGCTACCTAGCCCGGAAACACTTGCTACCAAGATGTCTACCGGCCGTGAAAGCATGAAACTCCAATTCAAATCTAGTACGTTTTTAGAACATTGAAACATTTATTAAATAGATTTATACGGCTGTTTTGCAATTGAAAACTTTTTTTGGAAGAGCAGCCAGTTACATAATTGATTCGTGCCAATATCGGAAAAAAATCATTTTGACAACCATAGTCACAGTCAGGACTCTAACCTGAACCTTTCCATTATCGCGGCGGAATGAGCTTACATTACTCATCCGTGACATGATTATCAATATATGCAAAGGAATCAATAGATTTCCACTACATGCGAGTGTTAATATTAATTATAGCTAGGTTGTAGATGTGAATCATCGTAATAGCGAGAGCTGTTCATGTAGGTAATTTTCAACTACATGAATATAATATATAAAGGGTTTTTTTGGAAATTTTTTTGCAGCCAATTTATTTATTTGAACAAGTTATATTTATATTAAACGTTTCGCCTGTTTAGGCATCATCAGATATTACTGATGATGCCTAAAAAGGCGAAACGTTTAATATAAATATAACTTGTTCAAATAAATAAATTGGCTGCAAAAAATTTTCCAAAAAAACCCTATAATATCCTCAGCCGTACTAAACTCACTATGCATAATATACGAGTATAAAGTTTGATTTCAAATTTTTATTTTCTTTCAAAAGAGTATTTGATATTATTTAATTATTTATTTCGACAAAATAAAAAACATGTAGCTATTAAATATTTTTTGGTATTTATTTCAACATTAAATCTTACAACATTTTCACCCCATCTTTGAATTTAAGGGTGTACTTTATAAGGAAAACTGAAGAGAAATTTCGGAAATAAAATGTACCTATAGTTTTGAATTATAGTTACCTCAGGGGGACTCTCCCCGTAGACTATGCAAACCAGATGTGCTTCCAGTCCTTCTCCTGAGAAAACGAGAGGACGCTCCACTTGAATTTCTGGAGGATCTATAATCAAAAAATAAAAAAAATTAGGTAGTGTTACTTAACTGATAAATTTAATGCAATATTCAAGGGCTGAAAACTTATTTCCGTATATTTTCGTAAAATAACCGATTTCAGGCTGGTGACGAGTCGAGCGCTACAAGGGACGAGACACAGCGCTTGCAACATGTGTGAAGTTTGCTGTCCGAGGTACGAGGGCAGCAATTCACACGCGTTGCAAAAGCTGCATTTCGTTCAGTAAATGCACTTTATTTTTCACAACAACTCTATTGACAATTTTTTACATGCGTGAATACATTATACAGGTGAATATCCAAATAAAGTTTGTTGGTATTGATCGACATATTTATAAAAAAATAATTGAAAAGTTTGTTTTCCCTCAAAAAAAACATAATTTTGAATTGAATGGAAAAATTAATAATCGTTGTGAACAATTTCAAATTAAAATTAGTAAAAAGTTAGAACGAATGTCAGAATACCTACAAGTTTTTACCTCATCTATTACATTCCACAGTACAGGAAAAAATTAATTAAAAGTATAATTTTAAACTCGTGGTAAAAATAAAAAAAATACCTTAAAATTAAAAAAAAGAAAGCCTGCAAATAAAATAATATAGTTTTTAACCTTTTCACTGCGCATTTATTTTACGAGAGTGCATGCTGTGTGCGGAATTTTTTCGGCCGTTCCGTATAGATACGTCTGGAGCAGTTCATTGTTGTTATCAGTGGGGTAAAATAATGAAGCTAAATCCCGTCAAATCATATCAAATGGTTTTTTTTTGCCTTTTTTGTTTAAAACATATATTTTTATCAAAAACAGAACAGTCAGTGCATGTATACACGTGTAAAACACGTGTACATACGCATTGACTTTAAAAGAAAAAAAAACACAACAAAGTTCAGAATAGGTGTTTTAATAGACTATATACGGCGGTAGCAGTTTATCGCTGTAAAAAAATTCTGCGGTAAATCGCAAAAAACTTCCGGATTGGCCAGTATGATCTGGTAGGCGTTGCTCGTATATATACGACGGTAGCAGTTTATCGCTGTAATTATTTTTTCCAGCGCGAACGTAAATATACGGCTGGAGCAGTAACCCAGGTAATTGTATATATACGTCTGGAGCAGTCAAAGGGTTAATATAAATATTGTGGGTAAAAAAATAGTACAAAAATGTAATAAGTAATTAAAAAATTAATTAAAATTGTAACATTTATTACACAGTACAATCCATTTATGAAATATTGTCACTGCAATTCGCTTGGTAAGATTTGAAATAAAAGGTATTTTCATTTTCTAATGAAAATGTCAGTTATTCAACTGTTTATAGGTACAATGGGCTTTTGTCAACGGAATAAGCATTTAATTTCTTAATACGACACGATGTAGATAGGTACTTGCTGTTCTACATAATAATTTAGACTCATAATTAATTATAGAAAAGTGGGTCGTGACTGTAACGAACTATGAGTTTACAACCCACGCTTTTACAATTATGAACCTAAATTAAATATTTTTTCTTTTTAGTATATTTTCATATCCGTTTGTTTTATTAAAAAGAACATTTACTTATTTTTATTTTGAAACTTTTAGTTTCTAAGACTGTAAAAACTATTAGAGAACGTTCTCTCACCATCAACACCGGGACTTCCACCACATGTCTGCGTCTTTCCCGGCGGTATATAGGGGGGTAAAATGATACGAGACGAAAAATGCGAATCAAAAAAATATATTTATAATTAACACCCTGTATATTTACTCGTAATTATTATCGTCAAAATATCAGGATATTGTAATGTCATCGGAACTACATATACAGGGTCTTCAAAGTTAAGTCGGCACTATTGCTAACTTCGTTATTTTTGGACCTACAAAATCGGTTAAATTAGCAAACTAGAAGTATTTTTTCCGCTGAATAAAACGATGAAAACAGAAAAACAATTGAGCATCGCGTTTTCGAGTTATGATTGTCAGAGTCACTAGGAGTGTTGCAAGCGGGCTACAAAATGCTTGGACCAAGAGGGTGATGTTTTTGAGAATCTTATTTGAATTTTGTTTTCTTCCAAGTTATAGAATAATTTGAAATAAACGATATTTTTCACCTCATGGATATTCCTGTCACTTTCTATTTTATGGTGAGCCAAAGCTGCCACTAACACAGCTACCATTAATTTGAATTTGAAAAATCATTATTAACTTAGTCATTTTTGACATAAGGATAGAAGACTATGGGACACTTTTTGTTCAGAATTCAACTGTCTATCGATTGTGAATATTGTATACCGGGTGTATCATTTAAAAAAATAGAAATTTTTGATAAAACTCGAAAACGCGATATTCAATTGTTTTTCTGTTTTCATCGTTTTATTCACCGGAAAAAATACTTCTAGTTTGCTAATTTAACCGACTTTGTAGATCCAAAAATAACGAAGTTAGCAATAGTGCCGACTTAACTTTGAAGACCCTGTATGTACAACTGCAAAGTTTCAAGTCACTTGGACAACTGAAAGCTGGTCAAAAATGGGTTAGATACAAGAATTTACCTTTACAGAAGTGACACTAGATAAAAGCTTGTACAATGCTGTTGTTTACATGGCGTTGCCATGGTTCCTCTATTACAAGTCCCCAGTTCCCGGGTTCTAGCCCGAGAGCTGGTAAAAGTGTCAATTGGATTTTCAATTTATTATTAAAAAAAAAATAATGAATTGAAAATATGAATTGGTGCTAGGCATAAATATCCTTAGCTATTGGTGGTCTTTAAAAACACAATAAAAGCTTGTAAATAAAAATATTAAAATATATGGTTTCAAAAACACCAGAACATCCTGTTTATTAAAAACATATTTCTCATTTTTATAAATTACTATTTTCGATTAATTATAAAACCTCACTATTAAAAGTGGCGGACAGTGGAATGAAATAAGAGACGAAGTGAAGCTAGCAACTGAACAGTAATTTTATAATTGCCGCGTCAACCATAGCTAGAATCGGCCGACCGGAAGCAACATGGATACACCGACGTAATTGGACGAGTCACGATCTTCCGCTGTTCTAAATAATTACTGCTTTTCAGTCGAATACGATAACTTTTACTCGTGCAATTTGTATATTTATTAGGGGCCACAAGGCAATAGCGCTTATGTCGAATTTGTGATAAGAAATGCCGCTTAAATGATCCAACTTTGCTTTTCCTAAGCTTTTTCGCCTACGGATCCACACAAATAATTATAAAAAAATTTTTCGTTGGAAAGCAGCCAATTATATAATTGATTCGAAACATATTGGAAAAATTCACAGATTTCGCAATCCTTGCAACCATCGAGGACATTGGAAATGATAACAGCATATATGAAACATAATTAACTGTTTATTATACACACAATATTTATCAATGCACTGTTTAGTTTTGTCAGGAATAACCCTATTATTCTTCTGTTATATACGCGTTCACTTTTGCTTGATTACTTAACTTTTAAATGAATTTTTCTACAGTATTTATTAACATTTGCTCAAAAATAACACCGCAGATCGTCGCAAACACCTCTCAATTAACTAGACATGATATAAAACACATTTCGAAAAAATTGCACTTGTTCAATTTTGCATGATTGATCCTCACTTGATCGCGACACCGTCGTCTTTTGGCCTTGAACGAAAACTCGTAACACTGCCCCCATATACGAACATAAACATTTCCAATGTTAAAAATCATTTTACAAACCATAGTCACAGTCAGGACTCTAACCTGAACCTTTCCACGTCCAGGTTAGAGTCCTGACTGTGACTATGGTTGGTAAAATGATTTTTTCCAATATGTTTCGAATCGATTATATAATTGGCTGATTTTCAACGAAAAAAAATTTTCAATTGCAATTCAGCCGTATAAATCTATTAATTTAACAAATAATTATATTCGTGGTCATGGAACGAAATACATCATCTTTTATTTATCTATCTTATAAAATCAAATGTTCGTAAAATATAATAAATAAAATAATTGTAACTTTATTTTTTTTTATATTTTAAATTGTTTTCCAATACCTAGTATCTACGTATATATTTTCACTATTAAAAAAAAGTAAATATTAAAAGCATGTTGGCAGACTCGTACTTTACGACAGAGCCACATTGGTTACTATATTTGATACCTTAACGAAGTTAACATATAGTTATACATGTTTCACATATCAACCACTTCCCCTGTTTCCGTCACATTTAACATTTCTAAAATGACACTCCAGCATGACATTGAACGTTATTCACGTTAAAAAATAAGATGGATTTGTTTTCCATTTGCAGTAAAAAAAAAAATCGGGCGACGTTAGTATCAAATAGACCCCGAGAGGAATCGAACAAAAAAAAGTTTTTTAAAATCGGTTAGCCCGTTTGGGCTGTACGACTGATACAAAAAATCCGTTACAGATTCACAGACAAAGCAAGTGTATATAGGCGCTTCTAGTTCTAGCTTCGCTTAGATCGCGCCTAATAAACAATCTGCTGGATAATTTAATCGTCAGTAATCTTACTTAAATTCGGCCTAAGTGTTTTGCCTTGTGGTCACAGTTATACAATATCAATGAGTGGGAAGGACATTGAATGTTGGGGGAGGGAGGAGAGTGATGAACGTCGTCGCAAGTGACGTTCCGTCAACAAGCTCTTACGACGTTATATTATATTATCTACTGTAGGTACGATGTATAAATGATTTGTTGTTGTGTTAATATTGAATTACACAACTGATTTCATTTATTCGATTTATATATGATATTATATAGGTATAGGGGAAACGCAAAATGATTAAAGCTTGCGGGAAAAATGTTTTCATTTTTAACCCACTCAAAAAAAGGAGGAAGTTTTCAATACGATCAGTATGTATGTCTACCGATTACTCTGGAATTGATTCAAAACAGTTATTAAAAAATAGAATTTATTTAAATTTAAAAATTGACAAACAAAACAGTTATTAAAAAATAGAATTTATCAGCACAAAATGGACTGTAGAAACATAAACTTATTAAGTGATAATAAGACGGCGTTGTCATCTCATCATTTCGACACTGGGCATAAATTTCTTTTCAATGAAGTTCAAATATTAGATAAAGAGTCAAATTGGAAGAAACGCAATATCAGTGAAATGTGTTTTATTAGAAAAAACAATTCAATCAATTATAGAACAGACACTCAAAATTTAGGTAGTCAGTACAATTATATTATGAAATTATGCTAACATTTGTATTAATAGTATTATTATTGATTGTTAAAATTTATAGTCAACATAATTTGTTACCATGTTACCATGTTTTTGTCTTATGTACCCTATCTTATGTTAATTGCTATGGTTAGTAATTAATATTAATTTTCATAAATATTGTTATTTTTATGTATGTACTTGAAAAAGTCTAAATCTATAGACGAAACGTCGTACATTTAATTTAATAAATCAAATTATTTTGTCCACTATCCTGCGATTTTGCTTAATTTTATTATAAATGGAACCCTCAAAATATATACTACCTTGATTTCAAGCCAAACTGAGCTACAAAAATCTGTTTAAATTCTAAAAAAGATTTTGTTGTCTTTGATATGTAAAACACGCCCACTGAGTTAATAAATTTGACAAAAGTTCAATGTACTTCTTTATGGTGGAGGTGAAGGGTCGTATAATATGCATTTTCCTAAATATACTCAGTTCAATTTTAATACATACTCTATTGTCTTTGATGTGTAAAGCAGGTCCATGGATTTCGCTTTAACAAAAGAACATATATAATATGGTGGAGGTGAACGGTCGAATAACATAGATTTGAGTAGCTCAAAAAACAATGTGCTATGCTGAAGATAGGGTGGTCGTAAAAGGGAGCGACGGTGGAGGTGAAGGTTCACAAACGATAAAGGAACTTCAACGGCTCCCGGCGTGTGGTCAACGCAATATAGAATTGACACGATGGCGTAAGTGAAGGGTCACAAACACATACATATGCAGTAGCAAGTGCGTTGAATTAATACCGCCTTCCTGCCACCTGCTATGTCCATTGATCCGCCCCATGTCAATCAATACGTCATCCGTACTTCGACAGAAGTCAATATTTAACCTATTAAGTCCCGTCAATCAGAGTTTGAGGTTAACGTGTTAGTGACACACTGTATCACATAAACCACTTAACAATAATTGTTATCGGAAAATTGGCGGCCTAATGATTGAGAGGTACTGAGTTTGGATCCCGGCACCTTTTTTAGCTGCTTTCCGTTAGTTTTTGAGTTTCAGCGCAAAATAAATAGTATGGTAAAGATTACAGGCAAAAATCAGTGCGAATGATTAGTGTTGCCGTATAGATCTAGACTTTCTCGACTCTTGTCTTGTCTAGACTTTCAAGACAAGACTTGCAAAAGTCTTGTCTAGAAATTTTCAAGACAAGACAAGACTTGTTTCATCTAGATCAAGACTCTTGCCAAAACTCTAGACAATTTTCAAGAGTCTAGATAAACTAAGTAGTAGTAGGTAAAGTAAACCACTCGGTTAATCTAGACTCTTGAAAATAATCTAAATCTTGATATTAGACAAGACAAGAGTTTTTTAATCTAGACTTAGACTTAGTGAAGTCTTGATATTTCAAGACAAGACTTAAGTGAAGTCTTGTCTAGACGGCAACACAACGAATGATGTACGCAAACTTCGGCGCAAGAAGCACGTTTATGCTCCTCTAGTTTTTTGGTAGAATTATATTTTGTGGTGTATTCCTGATTTTTTTACCAGACTGCACGACAGCAAAGGCAGGATTATATTTTTCGCGCTATCTATGTACCTATGTAAGCATGTATGCGAGAATCTTAATTCTCTCGTATAGCATCGAAACGGCTTTTTTCTCACACTAGTGTTGGAGAAATACGTTCCCGTACACCGGCCCGTCAAAAGTCACTTTACATGCATGTAAAGCAGCTATTTTATAGTGAGTGTGGTAGAAAAAATATGTGCAAGGTACGTCGGAGGGCAGCACACGATCATAGTCTGCTCTATTAATATTAAAACATTTTAATATAAAGTTGGGCGGTGAAACTTCCAATGGGAAAACAGCCGTTTTTATTTTCCGACTGTGGGCTGTTTTCACCTGCCCGATGCTGTACAGCCGTGCGATGCGGTCGGTGCGAAGCACGCGGAATACGCCCCCAGGGGCATAGCACGTTCACAACACCTGTACTCTCTTATATACGGACATTTTTTAAATAAATTATCAAGAGAAAAGCCATTACGGGTTGTAAAATCGCCAGGAAATATTTCGTGGAAAACATTAAGTGATAATTAAATGTAAGAAAGTGATGTCAAGAAAATTTAAGAAAATTATTTGTTATACTCGGTGTCTCGTTAATTATTTTCTTTATTATAAAGATTATATAATGAAGTTTAAATTTACGTATTTATTATATTATTTTTTTTAGAAATTAGGAGAAAAACTCAGTAGCAAAAGAATGGTGCAATGAGCACCGAAACGTAAGCTTATAAATGCAAATTTAATCATCAGTATTGCAAATTTTATTTGATCCTTTTGCCACTGAGTTTTTCTCCTAATTTCTACACCATTTACGGATAACCATCTCTCTATATCATAGAGTTCTTCAACATTATTTTTTTTGCCATACCTATTACAAAATAGCTACTTTCCATAATTCGTATGAGATTTAATCATGGTTGTTTCCAGTCCAATTTGTTTAGGCATAGTAAATTCCCCAATCTGTAGTTGCGGCAATTCATCTGTTGCAGATTTAAATCAAATAATTCTATCCAAAATTATGCACCAGAATAATTATGGCAACGTCTACGAGAGAAAGAATTTTTCTTCCTTCTCAATAATTTAAGTCACATCCTAAGTTCGGTTAACTTCGAAGTATATGAAATTTTAAATGAATTTTGCCAGACATAGTATTATTATACGAGCCCTCCACCTACTAACAGTAGTCATTTTGTGTGTGTTTCCAAGATCTGAGTCCTGTGTTTGTCTTGGGTTCCTAATGCTGCGAGGGCCTGTGGCGAGAAAAAGTGTTGGTTCCTTTTATCCTTATTTGTTTAATTCTTATCATTTTGTGTCTGGCACATGGGATTAAATTCTTGAAGCCAAGGGGGGTTTATATATAAAAAATAGACAGGCGTGCCGCAAGACAACACGAGAAATTCAGAGCTCCGCATGAAAAGAGATAATAATAATAATAATAATTTCGCCACCCGTCTACAAGAATGTCTCAACATCGCAGTTGATTATTTTTTTTATGTTTCGTTATGTATTATCAAATGGCAATGTACCAATATCCAGGTGTGCAAGCTTTCACGGCCGGCATTGTTCCAAGTCTTCATGGTTTCCGGGCTTGTAGGCCGTGGTCCGGTGGGATTTCTACCTGACGTTTCGTCTACAACTGCGGTAGACACACTGCGCAGTTGACCAATTACAGAGATACGGACTACGACCGAACAGAGAACACACTGGTACTAGACATAAAAGAAGGGAGGACACCAGTCACTGACACACTGACCTGTGAGCCGCCAAGGAGGACACTTCGACCGCTGCCACATCGCCTTTGAGAATGTCTACCGCAGTTGTAGACGAAACGTCAGGTAGATATACCACCGGACCACGGCCTACAAGCCCGGAAACCATGAAGACTTGGAATGTACCAATAATTTAAGAAAATAATAAATTTTGAAATTTGTTCAAAATAAATGTGTGACAGTCTTTTCAAAAATACCATACCTCCTTGCCTGACCCTGTTTCCGGGTTGAAAGCGTTAAGGTAATGGCATTAAAGTTTCACTTGCATTGCGGTTTCATAAAACCGTACCCTAGTTTTTATTTTTTACTCGTCTTTCGATGCACACGCAAACAGCCCGCTGGTCGCTAGTTTGACACTCCTACCTTACAGAGAATTATTTGTTTTATTTTTTGAGTTTTAAAAATGAGCAAAAATAATAAAATGCTCGTTTTCTTTTAGCATGGTCATCTCATCCCGATCTCCCCTACTACAAGATTTATGTTGCCTTGGCTATGTCAACCTGGTTTGGATTAGTAGAAAAGACAGTGCATTTGTTGGTTTTATTGAACTTTTGTTTTTCTGGAAAACAACTGGTTTTAAAGTAATGGCAAGCGTTTAAGATCATTTTTATATCAAGGAAATTTATTTGGAAACATTGTGTGCTATTCTATCACAAATGCATAGGATGTCATCCTTATTTTACTGCATATGAAAATAATATAATGGAAATTTGCTCTTTGCAAACTACTCTTTATAATATTTCAGCCCAAAAAGTACTGAAAAAAATTTAAAAAAGTCGTGCGCACCGAGTACATGAAGAGACCCAATAAGCACACTGCACAGTCTTTAGCATATTATTATATTTATGGTACCTCTATACCATGTTGTCTGTTTTGGATAACGCAGTATTCTGCAATAGTGTTGGGATATATACGCGATTCTTCGATTAGACGTGACTTGACGTAACCTCGACATGCGTAACCGAACGAAAAAAAAGTGGCTCAAACGTTCCACTAAAAAACTTTTTAGCAAAATAAAACTTTCTTCAAAAAAGCCACTAAAAAAGAGGAAAATAATAAATCTTTGAGGTCTGCGCCAATTTAATAAAATATGAAGTCGGTTAAAAAGAAGATATTAATCACTATACTATACTTTTTAACCGACTTCATATTTTATTACAATTGGCGCTGACCTCAAAGTTTTATTATTTTCCTCTTTTTTAGTGGCTTTTTTGAAGGAGGTTTTTTTTGTTAAAAAGTTTTTTATTTTTTACTTTTTAGTGGATTTATAATAGGTAGTTTAGATTCACTTTTACAAACTCTTTAACTGACTTACGCTGTGTAATATTGTGTCAAAATATGACATTTACCTTAAAGGAATAACACGTCGCTACTCACTTTTATTAATATCAGCCGAACTACTGAACCGATTTAAGTAAAATTTATATGGGACCAACTTCGAGGTATACCCTATCGAATAAAAGAAGAATTTTCCAAATCGGTTTATAAATGACGGAGTTCTGAGGTAACAAACATAAAAAAATACAACCGAATTGAGAAGCACCTTCTTTTTTTGTAGTCGGTTAAAAATAAAACAATTTTTATAAGGGATTTCCCCGTGTAGCAAACTAACGTGAACAGTCTGTATCTTGTGTATATGAACATGTTATGGATGCCAACTGGAGGTATTGCGTTTATATTTCGTACAAAAACTACTTGAAATCTAGTCGTGATTTATTACCGCAAAATATTAAACTTTCAAGAAAATGAATTAGGAAAGTTGAGTCAGCTATGACAATTCATCTGTCTTGGTTTCTCGATTCAAAAGAAAATCTGATATGAAAAATGATTCAATGAAATGTTATTTTTTAAAAAAAAGTCTTAAGTGTTCTTGAAAACAAAAAGAAAAATATTATCAGTCTGAAAAACAAAAAAAGAAGTCTTATTTACTGAACATTCTATATACTACCTAGGAATTTACAAATGTTTCTTGGAAGTTTACAGCCCGAGGAAAAAAATAAACATTATTAGGCAATGAACTGAAAAAAGAAAAAAAATCACATAAAATATTTTTTTTGCTATTTGACATCGTCGATCATTTTCAATTTCAACACAAGCGAGTTGCGTTGCCCTATGTGCTGGCCCTGCATAAAAAATGAAATATCTTTCAACCCGACACATATAGCGGCACGCATTACACCAGTGGCGCATCAATAAGGATTTGATATTATTTGTATAAGAATATTTTAAGTCGCTTTAAACTAATCTAGTATTTGCAGCAACGTTTCGCCTTTTTGGTCATCTTCAGTATTTAAAAAAAAATAGGTATATGATATACTTATATTTTTTTAAATACTGAATGCTCAAAAGGGCGAAATGTTTATTTTATTAATGTAGGTACACATGTCAGGCTGTCATAAGAATGAAAGTATTTCTAATTAAAATTGAAAGCATTCTTCCAAAAATTTCAATTGGTATACAAACATTCTCAGTTTCTCCAACTATGATCTCTCATATTTTAGAAACCATTCACTTTAGCCTTGTACTTTATAGCAAGAAAAATGCTCAAAATAAGTAGTGTTGTATTGAGTATTAAGTAGTGTTGCCATCTAGACAAGACAAGACAAAACTTTCAAAGTCTTGTCTTGTCTTGAAATATCAAGACTTCACTATGTCTAAGTCTAGATTAAAAAACTCTTGTCTTGTCTAATATCAAGACTCTAGATTATTTTCAAGAGTCTAGATTAACCGAGTAGTTTACTTTACCTACTACATCTTAGTTTATCTAGACTCTTGAAAATTGTCTAGAGTTTTGGCAAGAGTCTTGATCTAGATAAAGTAAGTCTTGCCTTGTCTTGAAAATTTCTAGACAAGACTTCTGCAAGTCTTGTCTTGAAAATCTAGACAAGACAAGAGTCTAGAAAGTCTAGATCTAGACGGCAACACTAAAAATGGGGTCCTTCTTTCGAATCCATCGAAAAAATGCTACAAAAAATAATAAAGTTGCGACTAACTCAAAAGGCAAAACAGTTATTTAAAGAATTTAGAGTACTAGATATCTCCCAACTATACCTAAAATCCATATTAAACATATATCATCGAACTCCATCTTTCCAAAATCCGTTATCCCATCCTCATGATACTAGATCTCAGGTTAACAATTGTGTAAAACTTCAAATACCTTTGGCCGCAGAGACATATGATATACCTTGCTCCAAAAATATACAACCAATTTCCCATTAAAATAAAATCTATCCAAAATATAAAAAAATTCAACAGACAACTAATCAGATGGCTGGTCACCGATGAGGCAAGGAGCGCTTACCATATTCTCATCTGAGAATATGGTGAACGATTCTTGCTTCAGACTAACATTCAATTGCTTGCTTCTTTAATTACTTATTATTATTATTTTAGTTTTTACCTTTATTTATCTTGTCGAAGGATTCATATGCACACACACCCACAAAACATAAAACACAATAGACACCCACACACATGCATCCACGCACGCACACACACACACACACACACAGAATAATAGTCTGCACTACACACTACACAATTAAATGTATTATGTTAACTAGTAAACCCTACCCTAGCACTGGCATTGCCAAGTTGGGTAGGTTAAATTCCTAAGAATTTTGTATAAAAAATTGTGTATTGTGTATATTTTGGAATAAATTTATTTATTATTATTATTATTATTATAATGAAATTGTGTGTAAATTTTTGCGTAGAAACCCTGTATATTTATTTTAAATAAAAACTGCTTGTTCCTTTCTTTGTCCACAGAGAGAAATAGATATACTACATATGGAACTTGTTTTCTATCTCAATATATCACAGAATAACAGAATGCTTTATATGTAACCTTCTATAGAATCTAGATGGTTAAAATTTTGCAGGTAGACAGCCTGCGCCACTGACGACATCAGGCGAAAGGAAAACTAAAACAAATTGGCTTTCCGCAGATGTTAGGAAATCTCTTTCTGGCGAACGGGTTTTCCATTTACTTTTATTTACGAGCTACACGATAAAATCATTACAGATAGACTAAAAACGGTTCACCTTAATTGATCGACTTTCTTTATTTATACAATACTGTACAATATATGAGCAACTCACTTTACAATATATGAGCAACTCACTTATTCAATTGCTCGTTTATCATCCACTTGCATAAACATTCAACAAATACAAGTTTCATATTTATGACCGGTTTTTTTTAGTCGCGAATTGTTTGGGAAGTTTCGTAAAATGTTGTGTAGAAAGATTAATTGAACCTACGAAGTCACTAAAACAGGATGCAGGTATCGTCTTAACCTTTAATTTAAATTTAATTTTGAATTTTGCGATTCCACAATTTTTACTTCCCACCTCTACTATGGTAGGGAAGTAATGGATTCAGTCCGAAAACAATATTTCGAGATTTTAACAGATTTTCACGTTTTGAGACCCTAGCAATCGTTTAAAATCATTTTCCGACTGATGTCTGTATGTGTGTGTGTGTGTATGTGTGTGTGTGTGTGGTCAATTTTTCGCCTTCGATATCTTAAGAACGGAACAACATACGGGCATGCCGATTGTTCTATTGTGTTTATCAGCCTTTAACTTAGATCTGATTAGATTTTGAGTCAAATCGGTTCAGTGGATCCTGAGATATTCAAAAAAACGTCCTCATTGTCACGTATTAACATAGGTAAAAAAAAATATAAATGAATTCTAGATGTTATAATATGAAAAAAATGTAAATATTTTTTTTCTCTAAAATGTATAGTTTTCGAGAAAAAAAATATTTTACTAAAAAAAGAAAATTGTACGTAAATCAAGGTAACCATGATTTTTGCTATATTAAGTTAGCCATCAGTAGATCACCAAACAAAAAAGAGGGCCATGCTTTTTTCAAAGAATAAAAATTAAATTGTGTTTTAAAGACCACCAACAGCTAAGGTTATTTAGGCCTAGTCAAAGAATAAAAAAAAAAGAGTGTTTATTTTTTGAAAATATTTACTAGGTGGGAAGTATAGGACTGGTCATCAGTCGAATTTTTTCATTAAGCAATTCAAATAAATTAATACACAACACCGACAGTGGTCATTTGATTTTTTCTTAGATATAGCTCAAAAATCATGGCAGCTTAGCTGTCTGAGATATTTATTATTTTCACCTCTAATTGTTATGTGAATAATATGGTGTGGATATAAGGGTTTTTAAATCGATTGATTTTATCATATACCAATTAACAACATTTATAATTATATAATTTAAATATATAGGTGCGTGGAAGAATAATATCTGAAGTTGTTAGATGACCCAAACTAGGGCCGAAACGTAATATATTTTGAAAAATTTTTTCGTTGGAGAGCAGCCAATTATATAATTGTTTCGAAACATATTGGAAAAAATCATTTTACCAACCAGTGGTCACAGTCAGGATTCTAACCTGAACCTTTCCAATTTCGCGTCGGAATGAATATATTTTATAACAAAAAAGAATTGAAAAAAGTCGGAGATAATTTGATCTTTATAATTAATTTAAATTAATACAGAAGTTAATACAAAATTAAAGTCTGCAGTGCTATACAAAAAATCCAACAGCATTTTTTAAGTTATACGGAACTCATTCTAATTATTTATTAAAACAAGCCGTGAGGTGGGTCGTTTATTAGGACTAAAATGTGACCCTTGAGGTCCACACGACGAACTTCCCAGTTTGATAAATATTTAATAATAATAATTAAATTAGATATTACACAGAAAAGTAATCATTTTAATCATTAAAATATAATTATTATTTATTTTTAACAATAATTTAAAAAAAACGGCTGAACCGATTTTTATAAAATTTATGTCGGATCAAAATGACGTTAACACGCCTCGATTGACACCCTTACGAAGTCGATATAATTTTTTATTCGCGAGATATTGTGTAAAATCTACTTTTTTGGAGTCTATTTGGTTAAGAAAAAAGAACGGCTGAACAGATTTTGAAAAAATTTCTTTCAGATCATATTTACGTTAATACGCGTCGATTGGCACCCTAACGTAGTCTATATCATTTTTCATTCTCGAGATTTTGTCTTAGAAAGAAATGGACACATACGTACGTACATACGTACACACACACAGACATCTTTCTAAAAATAGTGTAAAAATAATGTAGTTACCTTGAACCATAAAAATATGTTATACATTTTGATTTCGATTTTCGGACCCATTACAATAACTTCCAATGGGAAGTTAAAAATGACGTTTATGGGCTAATTATACGAATAGTCAGTCATAACACTACCCGTTAATATTGTAAGTTTGTGTGGAACTGGCTTAAGCGATGTTCAATGTTCATATTTTCATATAAGTTATTGCCATTGTCTTAAATATAATATTAGTAGTTAGCGTTGGTGTCAGTGCGTTCGTGCGGGGAAGGGGGGAAAGGGTGTGCGTGCTGAAAATAACAAGGGTCGCATCTCACTGCGTGGTGAATGAACGGACGTCCAGACATAAGGACGGATACAGAAATACCGGATATAGATGCGATGTAGTGATGTGATTGGGCCGTTGGGATACGTGTTTTATGATCCAAAGGACGACATAATAGCTCTCACAACTCTGCTAAAGAATGCTTCTTTCTGAATCATTACCGTCTTTTCATTTATAATAGCCTAAACAGCTGAAGCGTTGAAAATTTTTAATTCTTAATTAAATGTAGGGTCAAGTGGGGTAATAATGAGACAAAAAATTAATCTTTTGTTTTTTGAGGTACTAGGAAGTGATTAAAAAAATGACGTTTATTAGTTATTTATAAAACAATGATTGTAAATTACGAAACTGTGGTGAAATTTGAGAAAAACTAACGGATTAAAATAGAATAAACAAAAATATGTGTCTCAAATTTACCCACTTAAAAGTGCAAAAATGAGACACCATCTGTACAAATATAAGACACCTCTTAAATCAGTCTTTTTCTGCTTTCTTATGACATTGGGGCTTAAAATAGACACACAGGGGTAAAAATAAAACACTAAAATATACGGTAAAAAAATTCCGTTATTTTTGAATAGTTATATATATCTATAACTATTCAAAAATAACGGAAATTTTTTCTCGTATATTTTAGTGTTTTATTTTCACCCCTGTGTGTCTACTTAAAAAGTCATGAAATATTTGTGACACAATTTGAAAGATTTTTATTCAAAATAAATTAACAGAACATACAGTAAATTCGTACAGAAACTAAACAATAAACCTTAAGGCATTAGAAATTTAAAAATTATAAAATAGGAACAAAAAATCAATTCAAAACAACTTATGTGTCACCTACAAAACATTATAATTTTCAAAATCTGTATCAAACACAAGCTGTTTAACTGTACGTGCAGTTCCTCCACATATCTTAGGGGCATCTAGCTTCATCACAATGTCTTCACGCGGTACGTCGTATATCTCGGGGTTGTCTGGATAAACGAACTTGTTACCGTTACGTCTTAAGTATGAAACTTGAAGCTCAGAATCACTTACTGCAAGTACATTGGCCACATAATAAACCACCGTTTTTTTAGTACAAAATTTTACGAGAACATAGTCATTTTCCAGAATTTTGTCTTCACAAACAAATTCATCGTTCTCTTGTTCGAGTAAGTCAACCATAGTTAAGTTTTCTAGATCACTTTCATCTTGATAGAGTACCTCTTCTTGGTCTTCATTTTCACTCGACTCATTTCTTTCATATTTCCTCCTTTTTTTCAGCTTCTTTTTGTTTGGAGGCTTTTCTTTCTTTTCTTTTGCTTTCATTTTTTCTTGGATCTTTTCGAAATATTCACCACTGGTAAGTACTTTTGCGTTGCTATCAATTTTCCTTCTGCGTTTATTCTGGGGTGCCGATCTGCCAATTTTTTCCAATAAAATGGATTCAAATGATACTGAAGCAGCTTTCGACATGTTCGGTATGTCCTGCGACGATGTTGAATCTGTCGGCATGTCTTGGGATAAAGGCAATGTGGTCGGCAAATGATCATTGCCATTTGTAACAGATGGATCGCTTATCTCGTCTATATTTTCAAATATTTCCTCCTCCACTTTTTTTCTGTTTTCTAGGGACTCATATCTTGCGAGTTTAATCGGATCCAAGCGTGAAGATGGATATTTCAGTCTGTTGCAGGGGTAGATACCGGTAGTATTAAATGATTTTATAATTGTATCTGATGACAAACCTTCTGCCCATACTTCGCACAGTAAGTCCGAAAACTCACTTTTTGTCAACTTTCTTTGGTTCTGACGCTGCCATTCTATAAGCCTTTCATTCCATTTGAGTTTTAGGGGTGCAAAGCAGCATTTATCAAGTGGTTGGAGCAAGTCGGTAGTGTGAGCTGGAAGTTTCAATAAGGTTATTCTCTCTTTAATTGCACACTCGATTGTTGACTTGTCTAAATGGGTTACGTGACCGTCCATTATTATAAGAAGTGGCCTTTCTTTCACCATTTTACAAAACTTAGTAAACCATTCTTGAAATATAATTGTTGTCATCCAGCCTTTGTCGGAACATGCGTACATTGTGTCTGGGATGTCTTTCTGTCCCTTCCAAGTTGTCCACAAATTTGCACCCTGAAATATTATTAAAGGTGGTAGCAATTTTCCCGCAGCCGAAATACATGCCATTACTGTTGTATTCTCTTTACCGGATCCTGAAATATTTCTGTGTACTTTTTGCCCTTTCGTAGCAACACCTTTAATTCTATTTGGATCCCAACAAAAACTGCTCTCGTCTAAATTATAAATATTTTCCGGCTTATCTTTCAAATCCAAATCTACCAGTACTTCATGTACACGGTCATAAAATCCATATATTATAAACGGATCACTTGTTGCTGACCGTCTACATATTTCAAGTTGCTCCATTTTTTTTTGACTTAACCGATTACGTAAACAAAAATTCCTAAACCAATCATCCCCCGGCCTTCCGTTTTTAAATTGTGTGCTTCCTATCGAATTTTCCAGAACATAAGACTGAACTGCCGACTGGACTTCCTTCTTTGTTATTGCAAATCCCCATTTTGCCATAATGTGAATTTTTTCAGTTAGATCTTTTTCAGTTTCTGGGGAAAGACTAGTTTTTCGACCTTGCTTTGTGATCGGTTTATTATTTATGCGCCGGCTTAGTAACGATTTATCTATTTTAAACATTTTAGCGGCTTGCCTCAGGCTGAGCTTATTTTCCCGAATACTTAAGAGAGCCTTTTCAAGATCTTGGACACTATACGGTTTTGATTTTTTTTGATATACACGAGGCATGATGCTAAAATAAAATTTTACGTTGAAACAGTGTCTTATTTTTACCCATTCAATGTTTCATATTTACCTCAAAATGCGTCTAGTTTTTGCCCCAGCGTTAAACTTCACCGTCTGACGATCGCAGTTGTACTGAATACGACGCATGCTTGTATAACTACCACTCGAAATCGTACGAACATTTTCCGACCATTCGCGAGCTTGTACAAACTACTGTTACCGTTTCACAGGCAATTTAAGCGGCCGGAATTTAAAAGTTTTCAGGCTTTAATTTTGGTATAATACTTTATTTTGTTGGTAAATATTATATAAACATTTAATTAAAATTTTAATTATGGTACAATGTAATATGTATCCGAACGTATTCAGAGATTTTTTTTTGGAATTTTAAATTAAAATTTACTAACAATTTGAAAGGTGTCTCATTTTTTCACCATTTTTTTCTCTGTCTCACTTTTACACCACTTGACCCTACCTATAAAAGAGGAAAGTGTGGTGTAATGGTCAGCGTGTTGGCCTTTAGATTAGACTGTCATAGTTCGAATCCCATCTCTACTCATGGATATTTATATTAGTGTACTTAATTTGAAAAAGATCTGGAACATTTTCCAAAAACGTGCAAAAATTATCTTTGGTACTTTTTTGAGCTATTTTGGAAAAAATCTCTGATCTTTTTCGAATTAAGTATACCTATAGAAAAAGACCAGCTGAATTCAAGAAGTCAAATAAAAATCCTCTAACTCGTTTAGTTTAGAAACTACGCACGATCAAAGTTTTCAGAGATTAACGCCCGTAACTCAAAAATGAAAAACGACACTAATGTTTTCGTAGAATTTTTGTATCCAGTGAGTCGATTTCTATAAGTGTACCTAATTTAAAATATAACGATCGGTTTTATTTTTCGTTATTAGGCGTACAATGTTCCCAGTGTCAATTTTCAGTTTTTCCAAAATACAAAATTCATATAAAAGCGAAATTTGATTATCAAAACGGACAATCGTTACAAAATTCATATTTGTCTACGTCTGTAGATATTGTATCTAATAAATTTTTCTAAAAAAACAATTCAAATAGCCTGTCAACATCATCAGAACAACGCTTGAATACGAAATTAACCCTGAAACTCGGATAATTTTAATCGCCTGTATTGTAGGCAATCTAACATACACTGCTGTACACTATGCTAGCCTGCTTAGAGGGATTAAAGGTACGAATATTTCAAAACCTTAGACTTGTGAATTTATGTACAATAGCGGTCAGATCTTTTTGAAATTTGGTAGGCTTATAGAAAAAGATACGCTGAACTCAAAAATGTAAAGAAAACTTGTCTATCTTTTTTTGTTTCGAAATTAGGCGTGTTTTAAATATTCTGCGAGTTTCAGAGATTATCGCCCGTAACTTCTAAACGAAAAATGGCATCACGGTTTCGTTCGACTTTTTGAAATCAGCGCGTCGGTTTATATTAGTGTTCTTAATTTGAAAAAGATCTGAAACATTTTCCAAATACGTAACAATTTGGATATGCATTTAAAAGAAAAAAAGTGGCATGTAGTTTTGCACGAATGTAACACTAGTACCGTGTCAGCGCTGAGTAGTGTACACGCTCTTCGTGGAGACCATTATTCTGTTGCACTTTCTTTACACGACCTCCCTGCGACGGTGATAAAAGTGTAACACTGAAGGTAACACTAGCATCCCACCGCCGCCCAGCCGAATACGATACACTGTAGCAGTGCGTTCTACACTGACCAGTCGAACACGGTTCTTGGTGAAAGTTTACACTAGTACGGCCTAGTGTAACAAAGTGTAACCGACTGAAAACGCTTAATGAATACAGCCAATAACATAAAAAACAAAACGATGAATTTATTTACCGTTTCCCCGGAAAAAACGAATATTCGAAAAAATAAAATGATTAAATAGCAACAGAAAATACATCAATGTTGTCTATTTGATAGCCTCAAATAGTTAGAAAAGTTTCTTTTTTATTTAGTATATATAAAAAAATGATAAACTGGCATGTGATATACATACACATGCGGTATACAAAAAAGAGTCGATACGACGCTATGGTTGCGGAAACGGATATACTATTCGAACACAGAGGGGTGTAAATAGTCGGGGTTGGTTGGTGCGTAACAGATCTGCACACTCTCAATATATACGGACTGGCTCTCAAATCTAATTTGTCAGAACATTTGTGTAAATAAAGACTAAATTGTGATCATATAATGAAATGTCGATTTATAAACAGCGTATCATTTAATCTATATCTCATAACCAAAAAATTTATATGCTCGCCGAACTCTTATTTTGAGAGAAAATGTAATGTAAGATGGGAAAAGTGTGACCCAAAAATGAAAAGTGTGATTTCTAATCGTTGAAACGCCAATAATATTGCTGAAGAAATTTTTCTTTTGGCAGTATGGTTAAAGTGACCAGATCCTGAATATCAAAAAGCGGGACAAGATCTCTAAAAATCCGTCGCAGGCAACCGCCGGGTTCCACACCCAAAAAAGCCTTTTTTGGTTTTGGATTTTAAGCTATCACAACCTAGAAATTCTACGTTTATAACAAATAATTATAGAAATAAAGAAATTTATAAATTTAACCGCTAGGTGGGACAAAAGTGGGACGCTTGTTGAATCGGGACTCGTGGCTCAAAATCGGAACTGTCCCGCCCAAATCGGGACGGATGGTCACTTTAAGTATAGTAGATTGCGGCATACTTTATATAACAATATATTTGCTTCGATACAGTTTTGTTGGATTAATGACTTTTTATTTTTTTATTTCGATCTACCGTGGTACTTGCCGCACTAAAGAGGATCAAGAGAGGACAAAACCTACTACTTTGAACAAAATACTCTGATTAACAAACGGGGCTAGCGCAATACAATTTGAAGTATATTCTTTGCCGTGCACCAAATAGAAAATCATTAAACTGCAAGACATCGAAACTATTAAGTAACTTTTAGCTGCTGAGGTATTTATCCGAAATTATCTCTAACTCGTTTCACAACCAAAGTTATCACCGAAATTTCACACGTGTCTTTCCACAATAACAATGTAACTGGACATCACTGATTAAATATACGGAAGAATATGTTAGTTAGATGTCTAATAATCCAATTAATAGATGGCAGTGCAATATATGCAAGTATGTGAAATATGATGGCGGGGACTGACTTATCTCGGACATGCACTTGCCCCACGTTACCTTAATTTAAAGTCGTCAATTATAACTAGAGTTTGCTAGATTATCCCTCTTTTTAAGAATATAGGGAACTCACTACTCTTTTTTAAATGACGTAAATGTCATTGTATAACATTTTTGAGGTAATATGTGGCCGTCGTCGTATTCGAATTTGAATTTTTACATATCTCTTGATATTTCTTTTTAATTACGTTAATGTCATTTTATATTGGAGCGTTATTACGATGTCCTTCTGAATAAAAGCGGTTCTAATATTTAATAGTGCAGCCACCACTGTCTCCTTCACTGCTTTATATAATATGTTGCAGACACACAGCCACTACGTAGCGCGTATACGGCATTTTGATGTATTTTTTGTAATTCAAAATCTCTTTCGTCCTTCGATAAAACGTACTCTATACAATATCTATTTGATTTTAAATTACTTCATTGATTTGCTTTACTCCTTATTGTACGAAAAAAATGACAGTCTGATCACAGTGCTTTTTTCATTTTGTTTCCTCTTTCTTTTGTTATTGATGCTTGAATTTTATTATGTCTAGATATTATTATCTGGATGCCATCTTTATCTCATGGAATCGCTAACTATGTATGTGCTTGAATACTATTCAATGCTTTATGATTCGTGAAGAATTTTTTTGATTATATATCTTTCTTTTCGCTTATATAAAAAAAACAATGGGTAGTTTTAAAGAATATATTTTTGCTGACGCCGAATGACGTTAAATAAAAATCTTTGATCTTTCACCGCAATCACTCTTTACTCTTTATTTATTCATCTTCCTACATACTTTTCTAGACCGTCAATAATAAAAAGATGATTTCAGAATTTGTTTTCAATTTAGAGATTACAATGAGGAAATTATTGATTTTCTTTTGTGCTTATTTAAAATTTAATTTACTTTAATTGTACAGAAGCGTTTGAGATCAGCCGACATTGTCTATTAACCTCAACCTCTGAAGATCTCTGATCTGAGAGCAAGTATAATAGGTATCAATCTCAGAACAAGCTATAGTAACAGCATATCAAGTCGCTTGTGAAGCCACAACTATACACTAAAGTAAGACCTGTCAGATACATTATGATCATTCCGTAGTGTTAATTACTCTTTATTTGATAAATTTGTGTTTTATTGAAAAAAATTATATCGTGTTGTATACCTGAATGTTACAATAAAGGTTCCAAATCGCTTATAAAAAATCAAGGCCACGTTTAAAATGGAGATGTAATCATGTGACCTCAATGTGACTTATTATTCCCCACATCGTCTCGACTAGCTTCAGTTATAGAAGCTGCGATATGCTCCTTCTATAGCTATCGCTTTTCTGAGGTATCAATTGAATTTTTAGTCGAAATTACAATGTAGAAATTATCAGTGATCGTCTCTTGATCTTATTGGAATTCCATTTTTATTTATTGTAGATTATAGACGCGTCGACATCTAAGGTCATTAGCGTCTTTCAACTACACTAAATAACAACTAACTTAAAACTAAATAACATCACAAAACATCCATGAGCGCTGGCGGGATTCGAACCCACGGCAGTCCAGTCTAGAGGTTGCGGTACCAAGCATGCTAACCACTAGGCTATATACTGCCCTCTATTGGAATTCCAGTTTACCAATGTTCAAATCATAGAGGTTTTGTATTTTCAAAGGATCCGGAACTGAAAAGAAGTGGTTGCATGCGCTATTAGAAATTTAAATTTTCGCGCGTTTCTCTATGAAAACAAATGATAACTTAGCTGGTTAGTTATACCTGCTGCCATCTATATTACGTTTCTCATGTGTCCATCTCCTTAAACAAAAATTGCTTCAAACTACAATAGTTATTATTTAAAGAAAAAGTAATATTTTTTAAAATAAGTTGGTTCTTTCAAATAATAAAAAGTAACTTTAAGTATAGAGCGAAACTTTGTGTCTAACAAATTCCTTCTTCGAGTTATCAATCACCATTCTGATAACAACAATCTATCTACCGAACATTTGAAAAGAAGCCTATAAATCTGCGGTGTATAAATAACAGAAAGTATTGGAGAAGGATGCCAGATTTAACAAGTGGGAAGACAGAGAGAGAGAAGGCAATAGATATTCGACGACGACGAAGACGAGGTAAGTAAATGAGAACCATTTGTCGTCCTCTGTGTAATATTATGATAAATATGATTCGACTGATCTATATTCAAACACATTCTGTTGCCAGTCTGTTTATTTTGTTGTGCTCTTAAAATATATAAAAAACTTTGTTCTCTATATAAAAAAAATATATATATGCTTGTTTGTAGTCCGTCTACGATGTACTCCGTTCCAAGAAATGTACTGACGGAGTGACGACTCGGTTCAATCTAAGATTTATTTTTCCCGAACGAGAGCTGTTGCGATGAGAAGACTAGACTCGCATACGTGTGTGTTTTAAAGACCACCAACATCTAAGGTTACTTGGGTCTAGCACCAATTCATATTTTCAATTCATTATTTTTTTTTAATAATAAATTGAAAATCCAAATGACACTTTTACCAGCTCTCGGGTTAGAACCCGGGAACTTGTAATAGAGGAACCATAGCAACGCCATGTAAACAACAGCATTGCTACACGCTCGGCCATTCTCAAGCTCGACTCGTATTCGGAAAGTACTAGGTTCGATATCTGGAGAAGTTAGATGTGGTAAAGAATGTTCTTCTATTAGGGTAAATGCGGGAGAGATGCCGCGGTGAGAGACGCCGCATGGCTATTAACTTATCTATTTACCATTAATGGATGGTGCTACAAGTACGTATGTTCGTTCATCTTATCTTGACAAGATGAACGAACATACGTACTTGTAGCACCATCCATTAATGGTAAATATGTAAGTTAATAGCCATGCGGCGTCTCTCCTACCGCGACATCTCTCCCGCATTTACCCTACTTTTTATATGGTGTTTCCAAGGCTTCTTTATCAAGCCGGCTTCAGACGACATGGCCATCGTATGACAACGTTGACGAATGTATTGGTGACCAATGTTGAGTATGTGTGATCATTTGAATATGTACAGTATCCGCACGAGAGGATTCTGTTAACCGAGCTTAAAACAATCGATGTTTAGCGAATATACACCAACATTAAACAAAATGAATAGCGAAGATGACGCAATTATTGCAAGTGGTTCAATGGTAATAATTTCCTGTGCTCAGCTCTTAATACCTCATATATACTTTCGTAACGGAGCGTTGAACCAAGCTTACGGTGCATACGTATAAAAACATATGCGAACTGATAAAACTTCAGCCCTTTTTACCCTTAATACATAATATTCCGCAGGGTTCAGCCCACCAAGGGTCAACCGTATATATGTGACAGATACATGACTCTTGACCTCCTGAAAACAAAACACACGCGGAACAGATAAAATATGCAAACCTATACACGTTGTCCGTCCAGTTCGTCTCTCATCCTCTCTATCTCTCTCCTCTTTTTTTCTTTATGGGTTGTCTGTCTATTGTTCAGCTTTACTTACTATAGTTGTTATTCTTACGAGTTTTATCTATTATTAGGTAATAATCGTAAAATTTTCAGAACAGTTCACTGTTCAGTTATAGTATTCGAACAGACACGTGTCCGTTTAGCCTCGATAAACATTTTTAAGGCCATTTTCTCGTAAATAAGGTGCCTCTGTTTTGCATAGTCCAGGCACTGTAGGAAAAATAACTATGAATTCTTTAAGAATCTATTTAAAGCTGAATTTTTGTTTAGTTTTATTTATTGTAAATTATAGACGCGTAGACAACTTAGGTCATTAGCGTCTTGATTACATTAAATAACAACATACTTAAAACTGAATGACATCACAAACATCCATAAGTGGAAGCGGGATTCGAACCCATACGGCAGTCTGATCGCGACGCTAATCACTGGACCACACTGTCTTCTGATTTTTGTTTTGTTACTCACAGCCTTCACAGGGAATCATATATAAAAAAATCCTCGGAAATTGTCGGTGTCCTGAAAACTGGAAATGGAAGCAGTATGGGGAACAACATATTAATAGTCCTAGGGTATCTTATGCACCCCTTCATCCACTTTTTCGAGAAAAATTCCAGAGAGGATCCATCGCTGTATTTTCGCGTCGTCGGAACGGTTAATTGGACGATAAAACTGAGCATCATAGGTAAAAACATTTGTCAATAAATTAAAATCAAATATAATTTTTAGCGCGTTGCAAAAAATACGTCTGTCGTATTTTTTCGACACAATTGTATCTCATAAGCCGTTGGTTTTACGAAAAAAAAATTCAGGAAAAAAATTGTAGGGCAGACTTATCTCTACGCGAGACATTCATTTGTAATTTTGTAAAAAGTCCGCAACGGCATATTTATCTGGAGTCGATAGTTTGTTTCGAATTTGTAGTTATACTGTTAAAATACTAAGTCAGTATATCGACAGTATTAAGCAATATTTTGTAATATCTAATTATTTTTTAATAAATATTTATTTTATTTATTTATTATTTATTTATTATTTATTTATTATTTATTTATTTATTTATTTATTAATTATTTGCTGGTTCTATACTAAAATTATAAAATAAAAATAAACAATAGACACGTATGAATGGAAGAATGAATGGAACGGTGAATGAAGAAGGATGAAAGAAGAATGTTTGAGTGTTTAAAAAATTTTAGTAGAATAAATAGAATAAGTTAAATAAATGAATAACAATATAGAAAAAGGACGTGGCTAATTACGTAAATAAGCGTAGAAGCCAAAAATCACGTATATTAAAAAAAAATCGTTATGTGTTGCATATAACGTGGAGCTATGTATAAAACGCAGGTCACTTAAGCTACCATAAAATGGCCCTAAAGTATAATATCAATGTTATACAACTTGAATAATGTAAGCAGGAGACATGATTCCATTAATTAGCATCCATGTGAATGATTATAATTGACAAAGTTAGTAGAGCTCAGGTAGGCACATTAATTATTCATTTGCCTTCAATTTTCTCAATTATTCTAATTATTTACTTGAGTGGACATTAGTCCAGTGGCATGCTTAATGAGTTATACAAATCCTAATTTGAAAGCCCACGTGTGCCGGAACGACGATACATATCGCGTATACTGGGTGTTCGATACTATATACCTGCCTCGAGGTTAGGTCTTGAAAATGGTTCAGTTTGTTTGGACGTTAGGCGTTACTACAAGGATTTGGAAATTTTCAAATATGTAGTTTCCAAATATGTAGTTTCCAAATGTGACCGGAGGACATAATATTATACAAAAATTGACCACTTTGTGGACCCTTTAAGTCATCATTTTAGACTGAAAAAAACATTAAAGCATTTTCTTACTCTACTCGATGGATCTATTTATAGACACCCCACACGGCTATCTTAAAAAAATATTTTTTACTATCTTTTCGATATATTTAGGGCTCTCGTAACACCTTATTATAAATTAGCATTTATCTAGGTTTAAACCATCAACTTACATAGGTAGGTACTGGGTGTGTTTTTTGGTTTTTTTTTTGAAGATTTCCATCAAAATAATGGCAGCCGCACTATGTGCAGTCGCACGCTCAATCCAAAAATAAATTGTGCGCATGCGCTCCCATCATTTTAACGGAAATCTTCAAAAAGAAAAAAACCAATGAACACATTGAATATAGGGATGCCAATTTCATTATTGCAACACTCATTATGAAGCCAGAAGGCTATATGACAGAATAGTGAGAATAATTCTACCTTTTCCAAGCCTTTATGGTTTCCGGGCTTGTAGGCCGTGGTCCGGTGGTATTTCTACCTGACGTTTCGGCTACAACTGCGGTAGACATTTTCAAAGGCAATGTGGCAGCGGTCGAAGTGTCCTCACAGGTCAGTGTGTCAGTGACTGGTGTCCTCCCTTCTTTTATGCCTAGTACCATTGTGTTCTCTGTTCGGTCGTAGTCTGTCTCTCTGTAATTGGTCAACTGCGCTGTGTGTAGTGGTGGGGGTGAGTTCTCTACTCGGTCGTATTCCGTCCTTGAACGATTGGTCATTGGTTTTGTCCAAGGAGGACACTTCGACCGCTGCCACATCGCCTTTGAGAATGTCTACCGCAGTTGTAGACGAAACGTCAGGTAGAAATACCACCGGACCACGGCCTACAAGCCCGGAAACCATGAAGACTTGGAACAATGCCGGCCGTGAAAGCTTGCACACCTGGATAATTCTACCTTTTGGCTACGGAACCCTTAAAAATCAACATAATCTATTTTGCCTTGCGGACATAGATATAAAATACACCTGTACTATGCTACACATTGTATGCAGGTATAGAGTAGGTATATAGCACTGATATATACGTATATTATTAAACATATGTATATACACGTGTATGGAGGACTTTCGGTTGGTTTTTTAAGTGATTTATGTAAATGTCAAATGTCAAAATACAATTAAGTACGAACGGCTACTGTAGTGTTGTGTAGAATTTACGATATGCGTCACAGGACGACAAAACAGGACCCGGGTTATTATCCTGGCGTACAGATAATATGTTATACGTCGTAGAATTTATATAGCATAATATAGGCAGTAGCCTATTAAACCGAGAGCTAGTGACAATTTTTTGGTGTTAATTTATTCAAGGCCTTACTTTTGTGAAGATGTTGAGGGAGGCATATTAAAGTGCCCTGAGTAAGGAATTTTGCTAGATAGCGGTATGGGAAGGATGCAGACCGCCCCCAACATATAACAAAAAAAATGGCCACAATTATTATTGCTTCAAGGCTGAAATTGTTTGTATAGCTTGTCGGTGACCCAATAATGCCATTATAATATTTGCAGATCGATTAGTCGGTATTAAAAGGGTGGCAGATCACCCTCAACGTGTCATGTACCCGACTAAATTTATATTATTAGTTCAAGGTTCAAATTTTAATATGTTGTTACGGCGACTGTATCAAGCATATATTTCAATTTGCAGAACAAAATGTCGGTATTAGCCCCCTTGCAGAACGATATAAACATTTAGGCGGGCAAGTTTCTCTCTAAGAGAGGGGGTTAATACCGACATTTTGTTCTGCAAATTCAAATATATGTCTAAAACAGTCGCCGTAAGAGCATATTAAAATTTGACCCTTGAACTAAAAATATAAATTTCGTCGGGTACATGACGCGTTAAGGGTGATCTGCCACCCCTTAAACACTGACCAATCGATCTGCAAATATTATAATGGCATTATTGGGTCACCGACAAGCTATACAAACAATTTCAGCCTTGAAGCAATAATAATTGTGACCATTTTTTTTGTTATTTGTTGGGGGCGGTCTGCATCCCTCCCATACCGCTATCTAACAAAATTCCTTACTCAGGGCACTTTAATATGCCACCCTCAACTTCTTCACAAAAATAAGACCTTGAATAAATAACACCAAAAAATTGTTACTAGCTCTTGGTCTAATATTGAGTAATTCGCGGGCCGTAGACACCTCTTTCACTATTTGCGTTAAGTCTGTACATTCTTGTATTACATAAACATAAAAATTAATTAATATGTCACTTATTTTAATACTGTGTATTGAAATATTTCGTGTACAACGCAAAAATACCTTTACTTATAGAATTTTGAGAAGGCTGTGAGATAAATGTGAAGCAAATAAGCTATAAAATGAAATGTTCTTTGAATGATATTTGAAACTTTTTGAGGAAATACTACACCAATGAAAATCCTTCGAGATTTTCGATACAATATTTACCAAGGTAAATAGTACAAGGGCCTTTCATTTCCTTTCAACTGTAAAACAAAGAAATGCGAATAAAAACCTGTACTGAATTTTATACCAGATTTGCAAATATAATAACACTCTATATTTTCAGTGATATATTTAATTTTTTTTTATATTTGAAAAAGTAAATACATGGTGATAAACATTTCAACATTCTATGCGCTAAATATAGGAACATAACATATACTGTGACGTATGGATGTGAAGGATAACTCACGTAACGCAGTCATAAAATTATTATTTTAAAAAACATAAAAATATAAAATATTGTGGATAACGTTATATCAACATTCGTTCAAAAACATCGGTGTGTTTATTATTTTATTTTAGTGTACTTTGGGCCATTTTTTTATCTTTGGACTTAATAAAAGAGGTTTTGGACAGACACCATTTTTAAATAATACTTTGTGTTTTTATGCAGGGCCGTGCGATAATTTAGCGCCCTTTTGAAATATAAGGTATCAAATTAGAGGTGTTAGAGTATAATATGTTAGTAGCTTCTGGCGCCCGGGGTCTAGGCCCCTTCACCCCCCTTTCGCACGGTATGTTTCTTGCGTTGAATTTTTCATTGCATTTTTTATGCAGAATGAAAATATACGTCAATTCAAAAATTCAAATTCAAATTTTTTATTCCTCAGTTAAAAAAAAATATACAAAATATACAACTGTTTTACAAAAAGAGGATTTCCTGCCCAACTTGGAAGACCAGTGCTAGGGCACTCTAAAATTTGACTAACCTTGAACAACTCTTTGAAGCGTAATAATTTATTGCAGTTGCTGTGCTATTTAAAAGATATGTGACGTCACTCAACTCAACTGACGTCAAAAGTGATTCGTTGAATGTTGACAATAATAACTATAATTTTAGTCATTAATGGACGAAGAATCCAAAAGTCAACAAGGCAATTTTGACGTTAGCGGAGTTGAGAGACGTGACATATCGTTTAATTAGCACAACAACTTTAATAAATCCAGGTGTGCAAGCTTTCACGGCCGGCATTGTTCCAAGTCTTCATGGTTTCCGGGCTTTCCTGAATTTCAACCGAAAAGATGAAGGCCCCAATCTCAGTAAAACCTGGACACCAGCACTGCGATATACAAAACCAATGACCAATACAAGGACGGAATACGACCGAGTAGAGAACTCACCCCCACTACTACACACTGCGCAGTTGACCAATTACAGAGAGACGGACTACGACCGAACAGAGAACATACTGGTACTAGGCATAAAAGAAGGGAGGACACCAGTCACTGACACACTGACCTGTGAGCCGCCAAGGAGGACATTTCGACCGCTGCCGCATCGCCTTTGAGAATGTCTACCGCAGTTTTAGACGAAACGTCAGGTAGAAATACCACCGGACCTACAAGCCCGGAAACCATGAAGACTTGGAACTTTAATAAATTGTTACGTTTTAACGAAAATATCAATATTTCTCTGATTTTAGAGTTCAATGTATTGTTTAATGTTATTCAGATTTTAGGGTTTTGTTCAAATTGACGAATATATTTTTCGTTTGTACGAAAGAACATGCTGATGTCATGGGTAACTGTAGACATGATATTATATTTTTCATGTTGTGTAATAATTAAAATATACTTCAATTTTAAAACGATGCGAAACAACTTTTACGTTAATAAAAAATTCGACTCAAATTATTGCTTTGAATTTTTCATACTTGAATTTTAAATTTACATGAATAAAATTTTAATTAATAAGAGTTCGTTTTAATTATTGTTTTTCACGTTTCTATTTATTTTATTTATTTATTGTAGATTATAGACGCGTCGACATCTAAGGTCATTAGCGTCTTTCAACTACACTAAATAACAACTAACTTAAAACTAAATAACATCACAAAACATCCATGAGCGCAGGTGGGATTCGAACCCACAGCAGTCCAGTCTAGAGGTTGCGGCACCAAGCATGCTAACCACTAGGCTATACTGCCCCCTTTTCACGTTTCTAAGTAGTGTTCTTTTTGGATAAAAAAATTAATAACGGTAACTTTAATAATTTTAAGTCATATAATAAAATTTGTAAGTATAGGTAAGTCAACTTATTTTTTGCCCTATCTACTATAAAATAACTGCTTAACATGCATGTATGTATCCATGATGTAAAGTGCTTTTTGACAGACCGGTGTTCGGGAACGTATCTTTCCCACACTAGTGTGGGAAAGCAAACCATTTCCATAATGATTTATGTTTATTCGCCCTGATCCGTACGCAATTACCCACAAACAGCTATTCTCGCCCGGCTATATAGAAGGGAAGTTGGCGACGCAAATGAACTGTCAAATATTTTTGAAAATACAGAAAATGAAGTGAAAAGCAACTATTTTATAGTGGAAATGACAAAAAAACCATATGCGTAATGATATTATGACTCGTGTGACTGTTAAAAATCGCTAAATCACTCATTTTTACATACTGTCACTACTCGTCAGTAATTACGCCACTGGATATACAATCTACTATTTTATAATCACCTGTAAATATCGATTGTATATAATTTTTAACAGACTTCAAAAAAAGGAGTTGGTTCTCAATTCGGTTGTATTTTTTTTTATGTTTGTTACCTCATAACTCAGTCATTTATAAACCGATTTTGAATTTTTTTTTTATTTGAAAGGATATACTTTCAGATTGGTCCCATAGAAATTTCATCAAAATCTGTTCAGTAGTTCGGCTGATTTTATTTTAAATTAAGTAAGTATCCGTTTTGAAAAAAACATGATAACTCGAAACGTTTTTTTTTCAATAAAAATTACAGTACTTTTAAATCATTCTGTATCACGACGTGTAGGTACTGTGTGTGTGTGTGTGTGTATGTGAAAGACATCAGTATGTTTGTGTGAGTAGGTATACACGAATGCCTCTACATAATTCCACCCTCAGTGTTTTTTAACATTTAGTTGTCGGATATGTTTTTTTCTCTCTGTAATAATAATTTACGACCCTGCGTTTAACATCTCATATATTATCATCTTTTTTGCATTTAAAAAAATAAACAAATAAAAAAAGCCACCGTATGCTGAGCATAAATAATTACTTCTAATTGACGCTTAGTTAATATCTCGCTTTTATCATAAATATCTGTGGTCACAAAGCAAAATTGCTTATGTCAAATCTACAATAAAATAAGATTAATGACGATTTAATCACCTAGTTTCAATAAAGTGAATTACTGAGTTTAAATTTAAGATTACTTTTTTGTGTCGTACAGCCCAAACGGCTTAGCCGATTTTTAAAAACTTTTTATTGTTCGATTCCTTTCGAGATCCAGTTGTGCTTGACGACGCCCGATTTTCGAAATCTGGAGTTCATTCAATTAAAGTCAGATCGGCCCGAAACCTATTTTAAACGAAAGGGGAGACATTTCTACATAGATTTCGTATATTAGAATGTGTCCAAACATTTTTTTATAAGTAACTTGTTTCGGTTGTCCTTGTCTGTTTTTATAAGCTTATCAATGAATGTAAAACTATTATTTTAAGCTATTTTCAACAGTTAAGTCGAATATAATATGTAAAAAATTTCCTGCTGTACTTGGGCCTACAAGGGTCCATTGTGCCTCTCCGACATCTAACAAGGTTTGAACCCTCGTTAGAAGGAGCTCAGTCCTTTCATGATAGACCCGATGAATTTTTTGCCACCCAAATATTTGGTTCCCAAGTATTACAGTCTTAGGCGCTTCTGCAATTCGGTACTGGTATTGATTTTTTTATTGTGCAGAAAAACATACTTAGGTAGGTATATATAAAACTGTAGAATTTGAGAAACATTGAGCAATAATTTATTAAAGTTGCTATGTGCTTTAATATTACAAGCTTTTATTTAACTTGCAATGTATGTTAGTTTGTTTGTTTAGGTCAAATCTTGCAAGTCAATTTTGAACGACTTCCACGTTTTCGATCGATTTGAAATTTTGTACACATATGTATTCCCGATGACAATGAATAAATCGTTTTTAGAAATAAATTCAACCCCTAAGGGGTTCAAACGGGCATGTAGGGTTTTTTTGACTAATCAACGCCCAGGCCACATCGCTGAAGCTAGAAACTTGAAATTTGGACAGTTGGTTCCTTTTCTGACGTGAGCATCCACTAGGACTTTTCGAAATTCAAGGCCTACGGGTGTCAAAGGGGGGTAAAATTTTGAAAGACTAAAATGAACAAAATACAATATTACTAAAAAAAAAACTTTTTAGAGACAAGCTTTTATTTAAATGCACTAAAAAGGAAAAATAATTTTAATAATTTAGGTTCATAATTAATAAAAGCTGGGTCGTGACTAATAAACTATTATAGAGTTTACGACCCACGCTTTTATTACTTATGAACCTAAATTATTAAAATTATTTTTTCCTTTTAAGTGCATTTAAATAAAAGCTTGTCTCTAAAAAGCTTTTTTTTACTAATATATTATTTTGTTCATTTCTCTAAAAAAATTTTTTTTCTAATATTTTATGCCCCCCTGTATACCGCCGGGAAAGACATAGGTAATTCTAAGTACGTCAAAAAATTTATTTGGAGATACAGAAAAATCATGAAAAAGTCGACATATGATTTTTGGTCACAGATAAAATATATGAAACGTAAAAATGTCTATTTGAAATTTGTTCACATGAATTAACCTGTTTCACTTCATACGGTGACGAGCTTTCGTACCTAAATTCCATTACTTAGTTGATAATTTCAGTGATTCATGCAAATTCCAAATGATGGAATTATTCATTCGTGTGCGTCAAACCCGTTCGTCAAACCCCTGTCCCCCCAACCCCCGTCTACCCCAGCTAAAGAGATTAACCACAACTGCTGACAGAGGACAAAGGTCAAACGGGACTTCAGTTATAGTTATGTGATTGTCCCGGTCTGAAATTGAACCCGGTGCGGACTCCACTAAAGATTGTAGTTCATTAATAAGGACGTTTGTTGCAAAACGGCACAGACAAAAAAACAACCTGGGCTATGCATATCCATTGTTGCCAACTTTATCCATTTTTAGCTAGATCTAGTGACCTTCAAACAATCCGGTCACAACAATTTACAATTATTAAGGTCACCAATTGTGAACGCTATCTGAGCCTAGTGACTATTCATATTTTTAATTTATTGTTTTATAAGTTTTTATTAAGTTTCACTTTTTAGTACGTCTGTGGGTTTTTTTTTTAATGCGTGGCAAATTATAGAGCGCTGCAACACATTTCACCTTGTACATAATAATTGTAAATTTATTTGTAATACGTTTTTTAATTTATATTATTATATATTTAAATAAAAAGTAAAAAATAATGGGGAAAATAACATGTGGTGGAAGTCCAGTTGTTGGTGGTGGGAGAACGTGGTTTTTTACAATAATGTTTTCATAGGTACTTCACTCGTAGAAATAACAATACATGAATACTAAGTAAACTTTAAAGACAAGTTTTTAATAAAATGTAGGTACTAAAAATAAAAAATAATACATATTTAATTTATGTTCACAATTATAAAACCGTGGGTCGTGATTGTGATATGCTATCATACAGTTTATAGGTAAAATGAAAGACTTCGGCACTTGGCCATTATGAAAAAATATCGGTATGGAGAACTATACATGATTTCCATATTCCTAAATATTGCAAAAGGTCAAAGGACTTTTCTAGAAAGCTATTATGCACTACTTAGACGATATTTTTATTATTTCAAAATTGCGTGAATTTCCAAAAGCACTAACTCGATTGGCATCAATATCAATTGGCTTAAAGTCCTTATTTTTTCAACAAGATTAATTTATTTTATTTATTTATTTATTAAGTTATTTATTGTAGATCATAGGCGCGTCGACAACTTAGGTCATTAGCATCTTAATTACATCAAATAACATATCATTTGTATTTGTGTTAGTCGATCTTCTGGGGCAAATATGGCTTTTGAAATAAAAAACACTAGTTTTTTTGCGACGTTTCGTCGACTGGTGTGTCGACCTCTTCAAGCTTTTATTAATAAAATATGTTGTTACAATGACTGATATTACAAAAGCCATTATTTCAAAAGCCATTTGCCCCAGAAGATCGACTAACACAAATACAATTTATACTACATGGAGGGCGAGAAAAGACTCAACAAATAACATATCACTTAATACTAAACGATATCACAAAACATCCATGAGCGAGGTAAGACTCGAATCCATGACTCATTGCGAACAAAAGAAAATTCCATCAACAGACACACATTATTTAAATTTTGAGGGTTTACAATAAGTATTTGACCTTATCTAAGACACGACCCCTTCACCCCTTCATCAAACTTCTATTTTCTTACGAAGCATGAAAGTGCAAAAGGATTAAAGAAATCAAAATCACTGAAAATATATTTCAACAATGAAAATTAGCTGCTGTGTTCCCATTCAGAGTCAACAGAACGTGTAAAAAATTGTGTAAAAATTGTAACGAGCCATTAAACCGTTTAATCACAATAATCCTCTGTACTTTATGGGACTGCGCTGATGCAGATTTGAACAATAAATGCAACACTGTGTTTGGATATAAACTGACACACACGACGCTGAATGGTCAACAATTAAACAAGTTTAACCTTTCATTGTTTGCGAACAGCTCGATCAGAAAGTCAACAGAATATGTCAACGAACTTTATCTAAATATAAATAAAATGTAGGTATCATTTTAAAAAAATCTAGGAAACAAGCTTATATCAACGCACTAAAAAGTAGAAAATAAATTTATGTCTCTACTATAACTCGATGAATTAAAAGAAATACATACAGGTACAGTGAGTGTCCCACGCTTTTAAACATTATAGCAGAGATTTATAACAAAAAATAGTATAAAAATCTAAATATGAACTGACACTACGCCCAGATAATTCTCGTAGTTGGTGATAGTTACGAATCGTGTATTTGAAAATATGCAAAACAGATTATTGCATTTTTAACTGTCAAAACACCAAAAATTGATATATTCATAATTCCTCCACCATATTTATATCTGTTCTCCCACCATAAATTCGTATCCTTGAATTCATGTCATAAGAGTAGATATCTACTCTTATCTATGACATTTATAGTAATAAGTAGGTCTCCAAAGCCTGCCAACAATATTACACTATTTTGAAACGTCAAAAATTGAATATTCAAATTATAAAATCTATAAAGAAACGAATTTTTCCTGAATGAAACCCAGCTAATTCGATTTTTTACCCCCCAAAACCTCTTAGTAAATTTAATTTAAATCGTTACAGCCGTCTTATCCGACTCGACTCGAAGTCATTCCAATTCGCTTAAAGAAGTATAACTTCAATAATATTTGTGCCCAGTTCCCAAAAAAATTATATATTGGCACAATATAACTTGTAAATTATGATTGTATTCTAGGCTACAATGGCTGCCATTGCAGACAGCGATCATTCGTGTATAACCACAAAAATGTAATAATGAAATTGACTCACATAGTACATGTAAAACAATAGACTGTGAGGCCGGTTGTCCAACTCCGTTGGTAGCGACGCAATGATAAGTACCAGCCTGATGTCTGTCGACTTTGGTGAGATGGAGATTCGGTGACTTTCTCGATTGTTCGCCGCTTGGCAAGACGTTGTTTCGCCGCGTCCAAGTAATCTGCGGAGGAGGATTGCCGGACGCTCGGCATTCCAGCAGCACAGAACTGCCTTTCTTCGCTTCGACTTTGCCATTTGAGGTTATGTAATTTATACGCGGTGGAACTGCAAGAAATACATAAAATTAATATATACTCGTTGAAGGCTCAACTATACCTAGAATGTATAGTGTTTGCTGAAGATGAAAGCATAGCTTTCGAAATGTACATCCATCAATAAAACTGTTGTGGTAAGAAGTAACTATCTTTATTTTTGTTTTTATTCCAACCACAGTGCTCATATATTTTTATACCTAGAATATACGTCGCAATCATAATATGTATGTAAAGGTAGAGTTTGTGTTTTTTAAAGACCACCAACAGCTAAGGTTATTTGGGCCTAGCAGCAATTGATATTTTCAATTCATTATTTTTTGTTTTTAATAATAAATTGAAAATCCAGTTGACATTTTTACCAGCTCTCGGGCTAGAACCCGGGAACTGGGGACTTGTAATAGAGGAACCATACCAACGCCATGTAAACAACAGCACTGCTACACGCTAGGCTGTTCTCAAGCCTTGTAAAGATAGAGAGCGATGGAGAGTTTTAATAACAATAATAATACAATCTGTCATTTTTTTGAGTATAGTATCAATTAATATTTTAAATTTGTTAATAATTTTAATTAAAAAAAATGCAAATTCGGATGATATACTTTTACTTTTGCTGTACTAAAGTGAACTAGGTAATAATGACCAGAACTGTCCAGGAGATTCTGGAGATGTGGTTTACACATCAAAAATAATGAGTGAATAAATTACAAAGAAAACAAAAAAAAGGGAATCGGTATTAAACGTGGTAATGAGCAAAAGAAAACGAAATGATTTTCGTCGGGGGTTTGAAAGAAGAAAAAGCTATATTGCGCAGAGTTATATAAAGAGTGAAACTCAACATCAAAGTTATAACAGAAAGCATCCAGAATAATCATAAAGTGAAATTTAACAGAGTGTTTTAGTTCCAGTAATATTGCCTGGAAGGATAAAGCTTTTTGCTTTACAGCAATGTCGTCTTCATACTCCTTGTCGGTGTTGTTTACCGCGGTCACGGAAAACTTCATTTAATAGTTTTCATTCTACTTTCAGCACAACATACCATCTTTTGTTTCACCTTTTGAACAACGCTTTTAAATGTTATATTATCGTAGATTGTATATCTAGTTGCGATATTACTGACGAGTAAGTGACATTATTTTAAAACGAGCATAGTAACTTTTAACAATCACACGAGTCATAATATCATTATGATAGATAGATAGATAGATAGATGATTTATTGGTGCTTACACTATATAGTTTACACAAGTCACATTAAATACATTTAAAATTTTATAAAATTATTTTTGAGTAAATTCTCTCTTAATTAAAATCTTTAATATAAAATGACATTTTTTCTTTTAAAAAACATTTAAAAAAATTTTATATAAATTTTTTATTCAAAAATTCCTCGATGGAATAAAAACTATTTTTTGTAAGGTAGTTTTTTATCTGTTCCTTAAACTGGTTAACTTGCAAATCTCTAACAGACTGTGGTAGAACATTGAATAATTTTGGCCCATAGTGGGTTATACCTGTCTTTATTTTTTGGATACGATGAAAATCTATATTATGTATGTCCATGTTGGATCTAGTGTTATGTGAATGAAAATTATTGTTAATTTTAAATTCAGCTAAGTTTAATTTTACGTACATAATGCATTGAAGAATGTAAATAGACGGCACAGTCAAAATTTTAGAGATTGCAAAATATTCTTTACAGTCCTGTCTGTAAGCTAGAGAATGAATTATACGTAGCGCTCTCCTTTGTAGACCAAACACTCGATTTGCATGTGGCGAATGACCCCATGTTAAAATTGCATATGATACCACTGACTGTATTAATGCATGAAATACCAAAATTAGGACGTGTCGAGAAACAATTTGGGAAAGATTTCGAAGAATAAAAATGCTAGGTGTTAATCTTTTGGAAATGTAATCAATATGTGATTCCCAAGATATGGATGGTATTTTTTGCCATACCCACTATAAAATAGCTCACATGCATTTTGAACTGCTGCTGAGTTATTTTTGACATATTATAGCTATAAGGAGGGTAATTTCCACCCTGATCAGTATGGAGAGGAACGTAAAAATCCTTATTGCTTTCGCTGGTCTTCAATGCATGTTTGATGTGCCGCTTGACTGAATACTCGCACAATATTGGGGTCCGTCAAATGAGCATCTGACATCTGGTGGCAGAAAATTGTACTCAAACGAGGGAAAATTTTACATGCTAACAGTGCAAATTAATCATGAAATTGTTTATTACAAAAATAAAACAAGTAAAATAAACAAAAAGTTTATCGAAAATGGAATTCGCGACGTTTTCTAATATCATGGCAATAAACACTGTCAGTTATTGCCTTGTAAAACTTACTTTACAGAGAATTATTTTCTAATGAAATGTGGAAAAACTGTATTTATGAATTAAAAAAATATTTTATAGTAATAATAAGATGTATTTGTTATCATACTGCAATAAAATAGTTGAATCCCTGATGATTAACAAATTTATAGGATTAACTTCGTATACAAATATTTTGAGGTTAGTAACTTAGCTACTTATTACAATATAACTTATTATGTTGCAGTTATGTGTTTACATTATTCACCTAACCCAGCCTTAAAAGCGCATTGAACAACGCGCATGATTAATTTCGTGGAGATTTTCTTTTAATTTTGATGTTTTTAAGCAATATGTCGTAAAGATTACTACTTTTGACAGTTCATTTTGCATGCATTTTTCTCGTTATATTTCCGACATTTGGTAATATGCCCGACTTTGAGAATCCGTTCTCCTTCAACGAAATTCCTTTGTTTAGGATTCGTACCGGCCCAATCACAAATTGCACTTATATTTATAATTTCTTATCACTTTGAAAATCATAAAATTACACGCAAAAGTATACCCCGTATATGAAATTTCCCTCCGTCTACGCCATGTTTTTGAAGCTCCACCTATCTGACGGATCCCAATAGTTATGAATATGATTTTATAAGATAAATAAAAGTGAATGTATTTCTTTCCATGACAACGAATACAATTATTTGTGTTTAACGCTATTCACGTCATCTGCCTGTACCCGCAATACAGACAAACCCATTTTATTTCTTATCCATTACTTTTGCGTATCTATATACAATAGTCAGCATAATGCAGAAAGATTATACAAAACGGATTTTTCCATCATAACAAAATGGAAAAACCTCTGTAAAAAAAGCAAGAATGGTATCAGAGCTACGTTTGTGCATCTCCACGTTTAGGTAGAGTGAATAATTAATCAGTGAACGAGAAGAGCTGATAACAAGAAAACAATGAGTGATTTCCAGTGGCGTACTTGTCGATGTAAAATTTAAACAGGTAGGTATGTGTATTAAAACGTACAATTGGAACTTGACGGAAAACGTGAGACATCTGGTGGCAAAAACTGGTACCATTTTATATTACAATTTCATTGATAGCTCATATTGCTTATGTGCTATTTGCTGTTTGTCGCGAATAAGTAATAATAATAAATAAAACTAATGGAATTTGTAAAATTTTCACCTCGAGTAAAATCAGCGTTTCGAATATGTAAAAGACTGTGAAAATCATATTTTCATAATTTTCCACCTGCAGAAAAACGATTTGTGACAGTTACAAATAAACTCGGAAATTTTGAAAAAATTGATGTAGGTACTTGGTGCATGGAAAAAAGCTCTAAAGATAAAACAAATAAATTCTAGTATCAGCGCCCGCTCTAGCGGTTGCCACCCCGGACCAAAAGACAAATTGCCGCCCCTTAAGAATATATATATTTTAAATAAAGGTACATATTTTTTATTTTCAATAAAAATCAAATCATTTTATTTAAATTTTAATGTCTTTTTCAAAATAATAATAAAAATTTACTAGATTTTCATAAGTTTTGTAAATTTTCTATTAATTGGGTCCAATATTTTTCTCACACTTACAGTCAAAATGCCGCCCCCAAAATTTTGGCGCCTCGGACAAATGTCGGCCGAGTTGCCCGCTCTTAGAGCGGGCGCTGCTAGTATGAAGGTATGTATGTTCGAAATAATTTAAATATATGATAAATTGACAATAAAAACTATAATCAACATGGCGGAATTGATCATGCGCATAAAAATATGGTTTAGTCACTGAGGCTTCTGTAAGCTCACTTCTAAAACCGTAGCTAGCCGCAGGGGGTGTCCGTACACACACACACACACACATATTATATATATGTAGTAAATTCAGATCAAAGAAATCTTATGTATAAGTGCACGTTTCTTTGTAATGAGCTATTTTATATTCGAACACGTTCTTCTCGCATATGAAGCTGAATAGGGCCCCACCTACGCCGTCGCCCGTCCTCTCTACTGAGTCCTCAAGACTCGCTTTCCCTCTATCGGTGTATGTATGGAACTGAATATATACATATAGTATAATATGAGGGCGAGCATGGATATATGCTATACCATCGCGCCACCACTACCCCAACTGCCTATGAGAGTAAAAGGCTATGAAATGGATAGAATTACTGCCCTGATTTGGGTTGTCCTGAAATGCTGGTGCGTTCTATCAACGCGTTTTACAAGAGTAGAGCGATTAATTCACGTATCTTTTTTACCTGGATTGAACGCGTATACCGTGTTCACATAGATGATCCGGTAACTTAATCAAGAAAAAAATAAATAACAATATATGAGTTAGGTAATTGTGGACAACAATATAATAATTATTAATTAGTAATTCAACAATGAATTTAATCCACAAGGCATCCACTAGGTAGTGAATAGTATTTCTTAACATATCAGTCAGCATATTATGCCATCATGATTGTTAAACGTCAAACGATTGTTATAAGATATATAAGGAAAAAATCTTATAACAATCGTTTGACGTTTAACAATCATGATGGCATAATATGCTGACTGATATGTTAAGAAATACTATTCACTACCTAGTGGATGCCTTGTGGATTAAATTCATTGTTGAATTAATTAATAATTATACAAGAAAAAAATGTTTAATTTTGAAGACCTGGGTTTAATTACAATATTTCTTTATATTTTGTTCTGGATTTGTATTTTATTTTTTAAATAACTGTTTTTTCCCGTTAAAATTTGTTCAAAATATTCTTTTTGTTACAAAAAACTTTAACAAAAAAAATGGGTGTGTGCTTATGACCACACGACAGAAGTGAAAACTTCAGATTTCCTAATTTTAAAATATATAATTTTTTAATTTAATTTAATTAATCATAAATATATTAAAATCGGCCTGTACAATTAAATTTAATGAATATAATACCTTAACGATAATATTAAGTTTTAGTGTCATCTGTTAGCCCACTTGTGAACTACAAATAACTATTAAGTTTTTAGTGTCATTTATTAGCACACTTATGAACTACACACTATTACCAGCATATTGCAAATACGTGTTCGTGTTTGAGCCGAGTAACCCCGATTGTCACCGTCGGGTGCGTTTCACATCACTGTTGTTAACAGCCCAGGCAAAGCGCGGCTAAGGAAGTTTTCACTTCAAAAACTTTAACAAAAAAAATCGCAAATGAGAAGTTTGCGTCTAAAAAGGGAATTTTTACGACCCTTCTGGGAATTTTAGGAGGGTGGTAAAAATATCGAATTTGAGCTGGTGTTGTCCTGATTCGGGTCTATAGGCCGTCGTTGATTGACGGCCTATAGACCCGAATCAGGACAACACCAACTCATCAACTGGCCGCGAAAGCCTCAATCAAAATGTCGAATATGTATGTAAGCCTGTACAGTTGCGCATTTAAGGGTGGATACTGTACAAATTGCGTAGAGTACCCGCGGTGAGAGATGAAGCCAGGCACGTCATCAATAATATGCTAGTGAACGTCTGCTTGCCCGCAGACAGTGCCGTGTACACAAAAATGCACATTGGGTTTTATGACGTTAACTACAATTTTGGCAAACTGTTATTGGATCTCCAAAATAGCCAATAGCAAGCTAGAAGGCGGGTGCAATGCATTCACGTTACTATGACGCGGTGGATTCATCTTTCGCAGCGCGAGGTCTAACACTAAGCGAATATTGAAAACGTTACAGCGGCGGCTGATTTAAGACGCCTTTTACATTACCAAAAATACACGTGCTTTTATTGGGTCTTTCAAAACCAGTAGCACAACGTTGCTACGTGCAGTTTTTCCTCTACGATCGGCCCGCCGGCTTCCAAAAAACCCTAAACATCTATACAGGAGTGGCGCTAAAAGTTTTATTTCATTTTTAAAAATAGTTATATATGTTGTTGATTATTTATTTATTGTAGATTATAGATTATAGACAACTTAGGTCATTAGCGTCTTAATTACATTAAATAACAACTTCCTTAAAACTAAATGACATCACAAAACATCTATGAGCGGAGGTGGGATTCGAATCCACGACAGTGTGATCCATAGATCGGCTACGCTAACCGTTACACCACACTGTCATCTATGTTGTTGTTGAATGAATGAATTGTAGATTATAGACTTTCGACAACAGAGGTCATTAGCGTCTAATATGTTGTTGTTGATATCAGCCATGTACAAATAATATATTATATACTTTCATGAGTTATTGGGTACTTCGACAGTGAAATAATCAGATATTAACTTTCTAAAAGTTGCAATGTTTCGTTGATATTTTTTAACTTCTTCAGGTTATCTATAAAACAATTATGAATACAATAAATTACAACAAAAATCATCAAACAAATGACAAACAAAAAATTACTTTTAGGTTAACATCCTTGTAAATAATATGTAGTCCATTTAACTTAAGTCAATTAAAAATAAATACAATTACTATGACTATTTAATGCTGTTTTTGTGTAACTATTCCTTGTATCACATTTAAAAAAAGCACATTTTTTATAAACGAAGTTTGGTTATCAAATGTTACGAAATTCAAACACAGAATAAGATGTTATACATTTATACATAATCAAGATTTATAATGATAATTTAGTAATATTATTCTCTGAATTGCCGACAGTTTTATATTCTCAAAAAGTGTCATCAAATATTTCACTCAGTAATATTCTACACTCCATATTCTTAACCAATAACCATTGTCTATTAGTTAACCTTCTGTTAACAACACATTTTTCATAATAGGTATATCATTTTAATGTAGGTATCTTTTATAGCAGGGATGGCGAACCTATACACATCTACGTGTCATATTTAAAAAAAAATGTTTAATGTAACCCTGGCATGCCAACAAGCAACCAAAAAAATTTAGTAGATAAAAATGAGGGTTATTCTCTTTATAATCTATATATATAAAAGTTAGTCGTGTTAGTTAGCTAGTTACACCATTTATAACTCAAGAACGGCTGGACCGATTTTCATGATCTTTGATTTTTTGGATTTGTCTCCGCCCTGGCTAACAGAATAACTATTAAAACATCGGAAAAATTCACCCGAGAGCGAACGAGATCAGCGAGTGAGTAATGTAATTATAATATTCAATCGAACGAGCGAAGCGAGTGCGTAGTGTATTGCCGTCCGGGCGAAGTCGGACCGGGCCGCTAGTGTTAGTATAGATTTCATAATTTAGCAAGTAGTTTGTATGTGTTTATCTATATGGTGGATTGGGAATGAGAATGAAACCAAGGAAGGGGGCACCTAATAATAATGTTACTCTATAGTCGCGCTCTTATCGGAAATCTATTGTAATTCAGAATATGGTACTGATGGAATTTGATATCCTTCCTTGTGTTGTTCTATGCGTTTTTGTTTACATTGATGAGTAATAAAGTGTTATTTTATAATTTTGGACAGAAGGTAGGGATAATATTATAATAACTGAGCCGTGTAAAGGGGAAGTGGACTAACCTATAAAATTATTATTTAAAAATAATTCAAGTTCAAGTCCTATTTCAGAGATGTAATTAACTTCGTTGGATCTTTTTATTTCCCCATATAATATACGATCACAAAACTTCCCCTGTGGAAATACAGGGGAAGTTATTCCGAGTTGTGTCGGATCGTTTACCTAACATTTTATTTTTGAAGTGAAAACTTCCTTAGGCGCGTTAGGCACTCTTTGCCTGGGTACTGAAAAAATGTGAAGCATTCGCAAGTACTTCCGTAAGAATTCGCTACATACTTATATTATAAAAACGACGCTCGCAACTACTTCCGTAAGAATTCGCAACAAACTTACATCATAAAAACGGCCGTATACACACTTCCATCCATAGCGCAGTTGGTTACGTCTTTGCGTTCTATGCATAGGAACCTGGGTTCGAGACCTGATGGAAGCGTAGAATTTTTAGCGTTTTTTTTCTAAATTCTACATGTAATTTATTTATATATTTTTTAATTTTTGCTATATTCTTTTTTGGATAATAATTATAATTTTTTTGAAACCAAGGTGGAATTAATTAAAAATACAATTTTAGTATTTTAGTAATAAATTATTTTTAGTTCATAAATGCGATATAATAGATGACACCAAAAATAAGAAAATCTAGTTTTATTTTATTTATTTATTTATTATTTTAGACGCGTCGACATCTAAGGTCATTAGCGTCTTTCAACTACACTAAATAACAGCTAACTTAATACTAAATAACATCACAAAACATCCATGAGGGTAGGTGGGATTCGAACCCACGGCAGTCCAGTCTAGAGGTTGCGGCACCAAGCATGCTAACCACTAGGCTATACTGCCCTCTAAAATCTAGTTTTCACTTCTGTCGTGTGGTCATAAGCACACACCCATTATTTTTTTTATAATGATACCTTTATAAAATCATGATGCATCTGACTCGTTTTTGATAAAAAACATGTCGGATAGCTTACTTCATATCTCATCGTTTCAACTATAAAGAAAATTCTGTTTTTTTATTTTAATATAAATTCTTCGTCGTTTATTAGTTTTCGTGTAATAACAACAGGTATTTTGAAACATTTATATTCTGAAGTTTCTACGATTCATATAACGACCGGCGTATCCATTTAATTTTCAAAGATTTCCATCTCTTGAAGGAAAAGTAATCTTCAGATGGGTTTTAATTAATGAAAAAGAAAAGCAGCTCTTTGATGAATGCACAGTTTCTTTCCTGATATTGAAAAACCGTATTTAATTTGTAAATACAGATTCGAAATGAGATAAGAATAATAATTGAAACGTTTAGAAGTTTTCGTGAAAAACGCACACACAATTTTCACAACTGAAAACAGGCCTAGGTACCCATAAAACTCTCATATAATATGTGTGGTCATATTTCAAAATGGATTACGTCAGATTTTTGATAAAATAATAGTAGATAATTTCGGAAATTTGTACAAAGAGGGGGGTCTTCTTACTTTTGGCATTTTTAAGAAAACTCAAAAATCTCTCAGATGCTGTTTAATATTATAGTTCTAGGGATTAATGAAGTATGATATTATGATTAAACGAGCGTTAGCGAGTTTTAACAGTCACACGAGTCATAATGTCATTGCGCACGGGGTATAGATATAATATATGGTATTTTTTGTCGTACTCCCTATAAAATAGCTGCTTTTATCTTCACTTTCAGTATTTTCAAAATTTTTGACATTTCATTTGTGTAGCAAACTTCACTTCAACATTAATTACTATTGAATTATGAAGTTTCCTCCTTTTTACTTCCCACCTCTACTATGGTAGGGAAGTAATGGATTTAGTCCGAAAAAAATATTTCGAGATTTTAACAGATTTTCACCTTTTGAGACCCTAGCAATAGTTTAAGATCATTTTCTGACTGATGTCTGTGTGTGTGTGTGTGTGTGTGTGTGTGTGGTCAATTTTTCGCCTTCGATATCTTAAGAACGGAACAACATACGGGCATGCCGATTGTTCTATTGTGTTTATCAGCCTTTAACTTAGATCTGATTAGATTTTGAGTCAAATCGGTTCAGTGGATCCTGAGATATTAAAAAAAACGTCCTCAATGTCACGTATTAACATAGGTAAAAAAAAATATAATTGAACTCTAGATGTTATAATATGAAAAAAATGTAAATATTTTTTTTCTCTAAAATGTATAGTTTTCGAGAAAAAAAATATTTTACTAAAAAAAATAAAAATTGTACGTAAATCAAGGTAACCATGATTTTTGCTATATTAAGTTAGCCATCAGTAGATCACCAAACAAAAAAGAGGGCCATGCTTTTTTCAAAGAATAAAAATTAAATTGTTTTAAAGACCACCAACAGCTAAGGTTATTTGGGCCTAGTCAAAGAATAAAAAAAAAGTGTTTATTTTTTGCAAATATTTACTAGGTGGGAAGTATAGGACTGGTCATCAGTCGAATTTTTTTTATTTTTAATCGTAGTCCTAAAAATTACAAAATTAATGGTGATAGAATTTTTGAAATATCTTTAAATTTTTTGTTTTACTTCACACCCTAATATATTTTCATATGTAGTTTAGGAGTTAGAAGGATGTGACAGACGGACAAACAGATAAATATAGTGAGAATAATAGGGTACAGAACCAAAAAAAGATATAGAAAAAAAAACAAAAATTTGACATGAGTTATTTTGTTTAGCGGCCATATTTAATGAGAACGCAGCAATTTTTTATTACAAAAATAATTTTTTGTAAAGTTTTGTTATAGCAAGGAAAACCGAGAATCTTGAATCATTTTGTTTTAATATCAGCCTCAATTTAAAACGAACAACGCGATAATTAAAAGAAAATATTTACATGATATATAAATCAACTTTCTAACGGAAAATGTATTTCTATTTGAACTTACGCAAATTATTAATTAATTTCAATTTCAAACAATTTTAAATTGTAATTTATTTGCCAAATTAATTAAATTTCGATTACTCAATATTAATATTATTATATCCATAATTGACTCCACAATGCTCAGCCAACAGAGGAAAGTGGCTAACGTTAAACTTTTGGTAATTTTTTTATATTTTTTCAAATAGTCTAAACTCTATAACTTGAACCTCGTTAAGACGAAATCCTCAAAAAAAACAATTTCGCTTTTTCTTTTTCTCAATGAACTTTTCTTTTTCACAGTGAATATTTCATAAATCAATGTACAGTTATTAGTTGAATATTTGTGGTTTTTTAGTTTATGAAGCGGTGGGCCTAAGTTACTAAGATCTCAAAACTGGAATTAACAAAATATGACCAATGACCCCTGACATATAGTAGTTGAACAATCACTCGTTATGCCACTCTGTGCGTGGAAAGCAAGTAAAGACAGACATAGTTAATTGGGCCACCTGTCCTTGTTCCACTACAGTCTTAATAGACTGTATGATAAAAACAGGTGGCCCTATTAACTATGTCTGTTTTTACTCGCTAGCAGCGCGTCAGTTTACCTTCCAGAATTTTTATATTTCAGTGGTTTTGACTGGTTGAGAAAAAAAACCTCTTAGAGCATTTATTAGACCCCCAGGGGTTCGCGGACCACAGTTGCGCTAAAAAATTGATGTCTATGATTTAAAATTCGATTAAAGATTCACATCGTTTCGTTTTAGTTAATATTTTATTTTAGTCCGGAAGAAACGTAAAAAACTAGTCATTATATAATTTTATTTCATAAATTATTTTTTTAAAACGGTACATGTTAAATGAACTAATAATAATATATCGCATAGCACCTCCCAAGGGGGTGGACAATAACGTGAGAGAAATACGAGTACAATAAAAAATAATAATAATCGAGGTATTAATGGAATTATCGATTCAACTGAATTCTGTTTGATATAACGGGTGTTGGATTGCACATAGGCCATAGCACGATATATTTTAGAAATTCTGTCATAGTTTAAAAAATTCGCAGTGACCAGTTCAATCTCTCGATTTAAACCAAATTTTTTATACCTACCCTAATTTAAAGTGACCAATATATGGTCAAATATACCACATGTTTATTTTAGGACAACTCTATTCATTATGAAAATCCGCGACCATGATTTCTTAAAATTTTCCTACATGAAAATATGTGTACCTAATATGTTCCACGAGCGATTGAACACTCGGTATACAAACCACCACATTTTAAATTTCAATTCAATTTCCAAAGCTATTATTTCTCACGAAATTCAATTAACGTGCAACGTGTAAAGGTTATGAAGGAAAAATAATAAAAAAGACCTTCAACATTCACACTGAAAGAACATTCCTGTGTTTTAACAAATTAAACTCATACAAAAATTATACAAATTAAAATTGTTATACATAACATTATGACAGGTGGAACAAAATTTGTATATATTTTTATTTATTGTAAATTATAGACTCTCAAACTATAACTAATCAGTATTAACTCCAGATCTAGAAATATACCTACACCATCACTGTACTAAAAAATATTTAAATTCCCCTGAAAAAATAATATTCAGAGAAATGAGAAAAAATTCAATATCAGATCATTGTATGTTTGTAAAGTTGGGAGCACTGGGCCGGCTGAAAATTCTCACGTGACGAATATCGCAGTGTGCTTTATTTACTTCAGTTTCCATTTGAAAAAATTCAAAAGCTTGTCAGTTTGAATTTATTTTTACGCGCAAAAATGCGATCAGATTAAAAAAGTATTGTAAAGCTTCACTAAAAATACGTGGGCTTTCACATATTTCAGTTTCAGACTTAATATTAATCAACATCATACGAGTAATAATTAAAAAAAGATCTCACCAATTGTTCTATCTAATGTAATTGATTCCCCAGGGGGGGGACATTGGAATGTGGTTGCTATCGCAAAATGCATTCCAATGTTCTTTGGGAATCAGCGCTCCCAGGGACTCGAGCTCGTACCAGTCGGTTTGTGTATGCCGGCTGGCGGATTCTACTACACAAATGGATTATTTGTTGTGTTGAAGACGCTAATGACCTGAGCTGTCGACGCGTCTATAATGTACAATTAATTAATTAACTAATGTAATTGAAGTGAAAACTTCTTTAGGCGCGTTAGGCACTCTTTGCCTGGGTACTGAAAAAATGTGAAGCGTTCGCAATTTTGCGTAAGAATTCGCACCGTAAGAATACCATAAAAACGGCGAGATATACTGTTCTGTCAATAGCTCAGTTAGCAGCGTATTCGCGTTGTATGCATAGGGACCTGGGTTCGGAAACTGATGGCATCGTAGAATTTTTGACGTATTTTTTTTCTAAATTCTACATGATATTTATTTATATATTTTTTAATTTTTGTTGTATTCTTTCTTTGACAATAATTATAATTTTTTTGAAACCAAGATGGAATTAATTAAAAATACAATTTTAGTATTTTAGTAATACATTTTTTTTAGTTCATAAATGCGCTATAATAGATGACACCAAAAATTAGAAAATCTGAAGTTTTCACTTCTGTCGTGTGGTCATAAGCACACACCCATTTTTTTTATTGTAAAATGTAGATTATAGACGAGTCGATAATTTAGGTAATTAGCGTCTTAATGGCATCAAGTAGTATATCACTGACAAGTGAAAACTAAATGACATCACAAAACATCCATGAGCGGAGGTGGGATTCAAACCCACGACAGCTTCCTCCAAAGGCCATTACGCTGACCATATTACGCCATTACCGCAAGGAGCCTGGAGCGCTAGTGTTTATCTAAATGAATGAATGAATTGTAGATTATAGACGCTCGACAAGAGTGTTTATCTATCGTACCGCACTCATCTATAGGTACTAATATTATAAAGAGGAAAAATATGTTTGTCGCAAGTAATCTCAGGAACCACTGACCCGATTTCAAAATTCTTTCACTGTTAAAAAGCCTACTTTTTCCCGAGTTATAAGCTAGATTTATACACTCACGCTAAGACAAACTGGGTATGAGAAGTGAGCGAAAAATGTAAAGCAGCTCGGGTATGACGCTGCCTAAACAAAAACAAACATCTGTAGAAAAACAAAATCACGTTGGTGATGTTGAAGACGACAAACTGTCATTTTTTATTTATCAAACAAATGAAACAAGGCAGTCACGTGGCAAAAATATTAAAGTTTCCTGTTTAAAATACAGAAAAGCTGACTTAACAAAAACTTTTTTGACAGGTCGATTTTACGTGTATTCACTAATGCATTAAGGTAGAAGTTGAACAAAACGAAATATCACCACAGTTAATTAATTATAGTATGATCAGAGGTTGTTTTGATATATAGAAATATTGATAGAATGGTTCACACGTGATCGGGGAATTCGATTGGAGAATGGAGCAGAGCTTATTACCATTCAGTGCCCTCAGGGACTTTGATTTTATTTAAAATATATTCGCTATTCGAGATGTAAAAAAAACTGGTCAAAAACAAATTATTTTGGTCAGAATATTCATTTACACACATAGGAATAAAAAACATACCTATATAAACTATTTTAGAAATTGAATTCAAATATGTGAATAAGCATATAGTTGATACAAGTTGACTTGACACTAACAGAAACCGACACGCTGAACTCAAAAAGTCGAACAAAACTTTAGTGCCATTTTTCTTCGAAAACTCGGTGAAAACTTAAAACACGCGTGGATTCTAAACCAAAAAAGATAGACGATTTTTCTTTGCATTTTTGAGTTCAGCGTGCCTTTTTCGATAAGCCTACCAAATTTCAAAAAGATCTGACCGCTATTAGTACATAAATTCACAAGTCTAAGGTTTTGAAAAATTCATACCTTTAATCCCCCTCTAAGCAGACTAGCAATGTGAACAGTGGCGTATGTTGGGATGCCTATAACACAGGCGATTAAAATTATCCAAGTTTAAGGGTCAATTTCGTATTCAAGCGTCGTTCTGATGATGTTGACAGGCTATTTGAATTGTTTTTTAAAAAAAATTTATTAGATACAATATATACAGACGTAGACAAATATGAATTTTGTAACGATTGTCCGTTTTTATAATCAAATTTCACTTTTTTGTTAATTTTGTATTTTCGAAAAACTGAAAATTGACACTGGGAACATTGTACGCCTAGTAACGGGAAATCTAACCGATCGTTATATTTCAAATTAGGTACACTTATAGAAATCGACTCGCTGAATTCAAAAATTCTACGAAAACATTAGTGTCGTTTTTCGTTTTTGAGTTACGGGCGTTAATCTCTGAAAATTTGAAACGTGCGTAGTTTCTAAACTAAACGAGTTAGATGATTTTTGTTTGACTTTTTGAATTCAGCTGGTCTTTTTCTATAGGTATACTTAATTCGAAAAAGATCGTAGAGATTTTCCAAAATAGCCCAAAAAAGTATTAGATAATTTTTGCACGTTTTTGGAAAATGTTTTAGATCTTTTTCAAATTAAGTACACTAATATAAAACGACGCGCTGATTTCAAAAAGTCGAACGAAACCGTCATGCCATTTTTCGTTTAGAAGTTACGGGCGATAAACCCTGAAAACTGGGAGAAAATTCAAAACACGCCTAATTTCTAAACCAAAAAGGATAGATAAGTTTTCTTTGCATTTTTGAGTTCAGCGTGTCTTTTTCTATAAGCCTACCAAATTTCAAAAAGATATGACCGCTATTAGTACATAAATTCACAAGTCTAAGGTTTTGAAATATTTATACCGCTTATCCCTGCAAGCAGGCTAGCAGCGTGTACAGAGGCGTAAAGTGGGTTGCCTGAATGACAGGCGATTAATGTATTTGCGTCTTGGGGCAAACTTTGACCTTACTCGTCATTCTAACGATGTGAACAAGCTATTTAAATTGCTTTTTTACAAAAATTGATTAGCCACAATATTTACAGACGCAATAAAATATGAATTTTGCAACAATTAGTCGTTATAGTAATCAAATTAGAAGGATTTATGATTTTTGTATTTCCGAAAAAGTGAAAATAATCACTGACAGGCTATTTAAATTGTTTTTTAGAAAAATTTATCAGGTACAATATCTAGAGACGTAGACAAATATGAATTTTGTAACGATTGTTCGTTATTATAACTAAATTTCGCTTTTTTATGATTTCTGTATTACCGAAAAAGTGAAAATTGGCAAATACACAGAAAAAAACAAACAAAATGACAACCTTTCAGTAAACAATTTTCCATAGCAACGATCTACATATTTACAATAGCTTTCTACAAAATTGAAAATATGTGCTCAATGTAATTTTCCCTATGTTACCTTTTCTAAGCCACATACAAGCGCGGATCCACCGTTGTGTGCCCTAATTGAGGTCAATAGGCTGATGTTATATCTGCAATGCCTTAATAAAATTTAAAAAAAACGAACCGTGCGGGTAAGAACGCGAGTGACTTTTTTATTTTGGCTACTAGTCTAGTAGTTTGTACTGTTTGACGCTTCGTGAGCGGGTCCGTAGTTCGACTCGCACTTGGCCGATTTTCGGGTGGCCGTGACCACAACCTTTTTTAAGGGCTGGATCCGCGTTAGGCCACACACGGTATACAGAAAGCAAAAAATATAATTTATTGACTATTTACTATACTTCATTCATCCCGATATAATAATAAATAAAAAAGAGACGCAACTTACCTAATATTTCCAGCGTGTGTGTGATTTCCCTTGGCTCAAGCGTTCCGATTTGACAAACGTAATCGCCGGCGTCTCCCGCTTGGGCGTCTCGAATCTCGAGACTATAACCGTTCACGAGCCGATACCGTGGCTCGGGCGTGACCTTGACGCTACCCGCTGACAGAACAGCTATGCCGCGTTTCCATGCCAACACGTATTGTCCTAACAACACATCAAAACAAAATTAATTCCATGTTACACTATCGTATATAACAAATCAATCACATCCGCTCTCTCGTTAAGAGTATAAGTGAACCAAATTATTTTTTTACCCAATTAATTTAAACCCAACAATAGCAGGACCAACAAAATGTAATTTCCTTTTTAGGGTTCCGTACCTAAAGGGTGAAACCCACCGATCTCTATATCTTAGTAAGGGGCCATTCAAGTATTACGTAAGCACTACAGGGGGGGTTCTTTGCTTTGCTTATTTTTGATAACATGGGGGATGGGGGGGGTCTGGATGGTGATTACGTCAGCAGTATTTATTTTTTTACTTTTTCGGATTTTGCTACAAAATTTAGTAGATTTTGATTTGAACACATATGGCAACCCTATACTTGTCGCATTTTCAGGGATTCCCGAAAAAAATGGATACGTTTATTCGCTTTGAACCGAGTAGGGAAATTACCGCGCGCTATTCATTGAGCAGCAAACATTCAATGTCATCGAAGATTTAGAGTCATGGATTCGTGTGTCATGGACTGAGGACTGTTAATTTGAATTAATATACCAACGTTTTAGAAGAAGTTTGTTTTGTTCGTTAATATATTAAGATTATAATAACTGAATACCATGTCAATAAAATTTGCTTAAATAAATATTCCTCTATTCCAAGCCTATTCCTTATTTCTAGACTTATAACTGCTGCTCATGAATCAATAAAGAAACCAGAACACATTGAAAAATGCATGTACCAATGTTTACGTAAGCATGGAAGGGGGGTAAGAGCTTTGCTAACTTTTGCCGACGAGGGGGAGGGGGGTTAATAATTACAAAAAATCTGCTTACGTAATACTTGAACGGCCCCTAATTTGGATATGGCATAGCGCGATACACTGAAGTGAAGCCTGATTGGCCAACATGTTCTTGAGGTGTAAATCTAAACCAATAATGAAATTTACCTTAAGGTCGATTCACACATTGTTTTTTGTTAATAAAAAAAAATAATAAACATTTGTAAAAAGATATTTCATTTTCATTTCCGTTGTTACTTTATGACATAATATTATAGTAATACAAAAAAACGTATACTTGATGCCATTTTGGATCAGACCTCACAATATTGGGCTTCAATTTTTCAGATGGCATGACCTATCCAGGTTACTACATAGAGATCAGAGGACAGAGTGGTGTAACGGTTAGCGTAGCGGCCTTTGGATCACACTGTCGTGGGTTCGAGTCCCACCTCTGCTCATGGATGTTTTGTGATGTTATTTAGTTTTAAGTGATATATGTATATTTGTTGTATTTAAGATGCTAATGACCTAAGTTGTCGACGCGTCTTTAATTCACAATAAATAAAATAAATAGAGATCAGTGGTGCGGGAACCTTGTTCTCACTATATTCCGTTAGGTTGAAGTGAAGTTTGCTACACAAATGAACTGTCAAAAATGTTTGAAAATATTGAAAATGAAGTGAAAAGCAGCTATTTTATAGTGGGGTTGGTAAAAAATATCAAAATATATATCTCGTGCGTAATGATATTAATGACTCGTGTGTTAACATACTGTCACTTCTCGTCAGTAATATACTTCATTACGAAATATACATTTTTGAGTTTTTAAAAGTGTGCGGGATTTTTTAGGTCAGTAGTGAACGTGACGTATTATGTAACGTTGATTATCATTTCAATTCGAAAAACAACTGCGCGTCAAGCAGTTTTTAATTATATTAATTTGATAACAATTAATAAACCAATTAAACAGTTTAAAGCTTTTAGACAAATTAAATTCTACAACATACAACACGGAATTTTTATTAGTGCAAATGAGAGCGACAGAGAGAAAGAGATAAAGAGAGAGTCGACACAACCGTTAACAGGTTTTATTCTTGCGTTTTTAAGCCTCTATAATAAATGCTTGAATTATAAAAATCTTTTTCTATTATAACCTACATCTAAAAATGGATCAGTAGGTATTCCTTGTTCCTATAGTCTATTTATTCTGACTAGTATCGCGTGTGGTCGAAATTTGACCAATTGTGTCTGTAAAACTCAAAAATTGTCCCTCCCTATCTTTTTGCCTTTCAATTCGACCCGTTAGCGTTCTTTTTCGAGGCATAACACAAATATATTTTCCGTTAACTTTTAGACAAAAACGTGAAACTTACAACAACCCGTTGTGGTGGAAATAAATAAATGTAAAAAAAAGTCAAGAGGTGTCATGGGACACCCGACAGAAGCTATGCTTTTTACGTCAACACATGCGATGGGCTACGCAAGTCCAGTACAAAATATAAATACAATTTAATTGAAATAAGAATTAACATACTTATATAATTTAAAATTACTTGTATAATTACACAGTACTAATGTTGTACAACACGTTATCTTTGTGTTGGTGCATATACGTGTACATAGGCCACTGCGCGTGCGCCAGTATATTACTTTCACAGCTGGTCAAGCGCAATACGTATACAGTATATCTATAGCTATGAGGGTAGCTATAGATATACTTTTAACATGAGCATGTCGGTGACGTACGACGGTGACGTGACGCGAACCCATAAGTTTTCCCCTCCCAGAAATCGTCTAACGCGCTTATAGAAGCATAGCTTAAAAAAATTGTAAATGCGTGATATTTCGGAAAAGATATAAATCAATAGATAATTTCTATGCTATGCTTATATGTAGGGAAATGTAATAAAAGCGATGTCACCCGCTTTATGGTTACTGTTTAACGATTAATAATAATTTTATGTGGCTATTATTTGCAATCGCAGCTACAACAATTGTTGTGAATTAATTAATAGGATCAATTAATTAAACAAAAATCCCGCAGCTTTGCAGATGTTTATTAAACAAATAATTTGCAATATAAATTGCGGATTAATTCAACCCTATTTATTATTTATTCAATATTACGTGGTGAATATACTGATCGATGAACTGTTTGAAAGCCACTGAATTTTGAACGAATGGAACGGTTCGATCTGTTTTATTATTAGTCACTTCAGAAATATTAAAAGTGGAATGTTTTGTGAAACGCAATCATTTTTCAATAAAAAACAATTATTTCCAATCGTCAATATGTTTCAGAAATTATCAGCGCTCCAAGGAATTAATTTTAACTGTTTATAAAATATAAATGTTCAGTTATATCTACAGCATGATCAGAAAAGAAGCATCTTTTATTCAAAAAGAGAGAAGTTCCTCAATTCGACGCTTACCTATGTATTTTTTTAAATTGCGTGGTCGTTAAAATAGTCTTTTTCGAATATTAATGCTCCCGTGAACTCAAATGTTCCTAAATAAATAAAAAAATAATGTAGCCAAAATTTCAGGTCTCTATCTCAATTTTAACCTGTGCCTAAAGCCCTTAAATTTTCCAATTTAAAAAACGTATACGATTTTTAGAGCTTTGCGGTAAATTTTTTTGACGTGAATAACGTCTAATTTCTCTTACTGGGGTGACATTTTAGAAATATTAGATGGAACGGAAATAGTCAGAAGTGACTGACATGCGAAACAAGACAAATTAATTAATTGTAGATTATAGACGCGTCGACAACTCAGGTCATTAGCGTCTTCAACACAACAAATAATCCATTTGTGTATTAGAATCCGCCAGCCGGCATACACAAACCGACTGGTACGAGCTCGGGTCCTTGGGAGCGCTAATTCCCAAAGAACATTGGAATGCAATTTCCAATAGCTGAAACAAGACAGCATGTATACCTATAACTATGTAAAAGCTAGGTCTCATATACACAGTAAGACAAGGTCAGGTTCGAATCCCGAATGCATTTAATATTTTTTTTAATAATGAAAATATTTAAATAGGTAGGCATTGGATAACAATTTAAAATATAAAAAAATAAAATTACAATAATTTATTTTATTCATTATATTTTACGAACATTTATATTATAAGATCAATAAAACGGTATTTACGTCATATGTCTGTACCCACGATACAAGACATGCCCATTTTTTTCTACCGCAATCTGGCTTAGGTATATGCTTGCTTGAAAGCTAAATTTTATTTATAAACAGTACTAAAAAATCAAAGGTGCGTTGTTGGTAATAGGTTTACAATTAGAATGTGACAGTCAACTAATTCTTGTTGTGTTTTGTTTTATAAATAATATTCGGCCTGTTTCTGTCATAGAGATATTACAGATAGAGTAGGGGAGTCAGAAACACAACTGTCAGGTTGGAAAAAAGAGATAGAAAACGGATAGTTTCTCTTTTCCTTGTCCTCAATCACACGTTCACACATGTTTCTATACCACCAAACAAAGAAAAAAAAACAACCCATAACTGCGCAAGAGTGATAGAAAAAAATAGAAACACGAGGTTATTCTCCATCTCTAGTTTTAGCACCAACGCGTTTTTGAGTGGCTCCCCTACTCTATCTGTAATATCTCTATGGATTTTGTACAAATATTGCCTTAAAGGTAAGTATTTCATATTTTATAGTAGTTCAAAGTTCAAATGACGAAAAAAGTCAGGGTAAAGCTTTGTTGTCACAAAAAAGTGGATAGATATTATAGGTACTTACGATAGGTAAATACAATTTTATATATTAATACTTATTGACAAATTCGAATATCGTTCATTAGTGTATTGTTAAGTACCTATGTATAATATCGGGTTCGCGTCCTCTATTTTGTTAAGGCGCGGGTACATAGTACGCAAACACATGTTTCGCTTGGTAACTATATAACGGCTGTGACTGGAAATTTGATAAAATCTATTTCATCAAATGTTCAGTCATACTATAGATGGCTGTGATAACCATATTGTTTTAACTATACATTAAAACTGTTGCGAAACATTGCAACTTGCAATGCTTGCATTTAATAACGCCATAACAATATATTGTAATATTCAATCCTACCAAAAACATACATGTAAAAAAACAGGCCAAGTTCTCGTCAGGACTGTGTTATTATGCAAAAAAAAAATAACTGAAATGTAGACATTTTATTTCGCGTCAAAATCCGCGCCATGTTGGATTTTTATTAAATTTTCGATTTTTCTCATAATTATCACCTTAAACACTATCTATGTTCCAAATTTTAAAGCTCTAGCTCGATTGGAAGTACCCTAGATTTTATTTCGTGTCAGAATCCGCCATATATTATATTTTTTATCCGCCATGTTTGATTTTCAATAATTTTCGATTTTTCTCGTAATTATTACCTTAAACACTATCAATGTTTCAAATTTTAAAGCTCTAGCTCGATTGGAAGTACCCTAGATTTTATTTCGTGTCAGAATCCGCCATATTATATTTTTTATCCGCCATGTTTGATTTTCAATAATTTTCGATTTTTCTCGTAATTATTACTTTAAACACTATCAATGTTCCAAATTTTAAAGCTCTAGCTCGATTGGAAGTACCCTAGATTTTATTTCGTGTCAGAATCCGCCATATATTATATTTTTTATCCGCCATGTTTGATTTTCAATAATTTTCGATTTTTCTCGTAATTATTACCTTAAACACTATCAATGTTTCAAATTTTAAAGCTCTAGCTCGATTGGAAGTACCCTAGATTTTATTTCGTGTCAGAATCCGCCATATATTATATTTTTTATCCGCCATGTTTGATTTTCAATAATTTTCGATTTTTCTCGTAATTATTACCTTAAACACTATTTATGTTCCAAATTTTAAAGCTCTAGCTCGATTGGAAGTACCCTAGATTTTATTTCGTGTCAGAATCCGCCATATATTATATTTTTTATCCGCCATGTTTGATTTTCAATAATTTTCGATTTTTCTCGTAATTATTACCTTAAACACTATCAATGTTTCAAATTTTAAAGCTCTAGCTCGATTGGAAGTACCCTAGATTTTATTTCGTGTCAGAATCCGCCATATATTATATTTTTTATCCGCCATGTTTGATTTTCAATAATTTTCGATTTTTCTCGTAATTATTACCTTAAACACTATTTATGTTCCAAATTTTAAAGCTCTAGCTCGATTGGAAGTACCCTAGATTTTATTTCGTGTCAGAATCCGCCATATATTATATTTTTTATCCGCCATGTTTGATTTTCAATAATTTTCGATTTTTCTCGTAATTATTACCTTAAGCACTATCAATGTTCCAAATTTTAAAGCTCTAGCTCGATTGGAAGTACCCTAGATTTTATTTCGTGTCAGAATCCGCCATATATTATATTTTTTATCCGCCATGTTTGATTTTCAATAATTTTCGATTTTTCTCGTAATTATTACCTTAAACACTATTTATGTTCCAAATTTTAAAGCTCTAGCTCGATTGGAAGTACCCTAGATTTTATTTCGTGTCAGAATCCGCCATATTATATTTTTTATCCGCCATGTTTGATATTCATTAATTTTCGATTTTTCTCGTAATTATTACCTTAAACACTATTTATGTTCCAAATTTTAAAGCTCTAGCTCGATTGGAATTACCCTAGATTTTTGATGATCTATGAGTCAGTCAGTCAGTCAGTGAATGCCAAAATTGTGATTTTTGGGCATACGTAGTCTGGAAACCATTCCACCTAGACTTATGAAATTTGGAACATTGCTTCTATTTACTAACCTTAGCCCCCTTGAAAAAATTCTGTCCTGTAACGCAACTAACCTCAGGGATAGAGGGGGGTCGAAAATAGTGATGGGCGATTACGAGATATTTTAGTCGATTGTCTCGATTGTTCAAACATCTCGATGACTCTCGATGGTTTTCACTTGGACTCGATTGTTGTTGTTTCATATTTCACCGAGACCAAGTTGCATAGTACTGAATCGTACAGACGACGTACACTGTCGAGATCCATATAATATATAATCGTTCATCACTGAACAACTGTGGTCGAGTCAATGGATGGTCGATTGTGCAGTAATCGAGTGCTCTAAGACCGACTGAACAGTGTGAACAGTGAATCAACGATGAACGAGTAGCGTAAACGTCAGACTTCATTCGACTAGCATATAACCTTGAATCGCGATTATATGTATTCTCATTCGCTGGCAAATAATCGACTTGAGCAATCGAACATTTCGATTGTAAAATCAAACTCCGAGTCGATTGTGGACTCGATTGTTATTATGAACGATTGCGATTGTTTCGATTGTAAAAACATCTCGTATTCGCCCAACGCTAGTCGAAAAGGGCTCGAAATGGTTCGTGTAAATATTGCACAGTGCGCGCTCGGCTTTGCTTATTGCGAGAACTTGGCCGACGCACTCCGTGCGCTTAAATATAGATTCAAACCGGCAATAACAACAACAATAGACACATTAATAAACAGTACACTATATATTAAAACTACACAATTATATTATTATGTAATCAATACAGGTTTAATAGTTTATTCAACATATTGTGGCTAAACAAATACATAATTGGTTGTCCTAAACAAACTGGTTTATAACAAATGAACTACAATATCAGTTCTCGGTTCATTTATCAACTACTAGCGGCCCGGTCCGGCTTCGCCCGGGTGCTATGAATTTATGATTTATTAATACAATACTCACTCGCTTCACCCGCTCCTGTCTTAACTTAAATCTAAATAATACCTATCGAACAGTGAAAGTTGAAGGAATTCATGAACTGAAATTCTTGACTGAACTTAAGGGTTTCAATTGAGTAAATAATTATTGACAGAAATTTTTGTAAAATCTATTTAGACCACGGCTACCTAGCCCGGAAACACTTGCTACCAAGATGTCTACCAGCCGTGAAAGCATGAAACTCCAATTTAGAAATTTTTGAAATTTTGACAGGGAACGTTAACATGTTTCGGGGAACTGCTGGGTTAAACATTTTTAGAATCACGGTGTTACAACATAGCTGTATCAATGAAATATCCGGTGATTTCGATTTGAGAGAATGCAAATTAAAATATGCGTTTCTATGTAAACACGGACATAGAATACATGTAAAGGCTCCGCCGAGTTAAATAAAATGGACGGGAAATTGCCTATAAACCGCTTACAGGTTCGAATCATAAATAATACTTATATTAATTTACGTTCTATACACCGAAAAACCACAATCAAAGCACTTTAAATAAGAGCGTTACAATATAACTAAATTGCGGAATGGTGGGTGGCTTTGAGGCGTCTGAATTTAATTGATGAATATTTATAATAAGTCATTAATTAATAATTAATTATTATAACAAAGTAGACATTTTAATAAGTTACAGGTACCTATCCTTTATGTCAGAATGTCTCAAGACAAATCTATATATATTTAAAATATTCATTACTAATATAAAGTATAATAATATTTTATTTCAAGTCTTCATGGATTCCGGGCTTGTAATGGTCCGGTGGTATTTCTACCTAGGTAGAAATACCACCGGACCACGGCCTACAAGCCCGGAAACCATGAAGACTTGGAACAATGCCGGCCGTGAAAGCTTGCACACTTGAATATTTTATTTGTTTGTTTCTTTGTGTGAAACTACTAAACCGATTTGGAAAAATAGTTCATTGATTAAAAGTCCGAATGCCTAATTTTCTGACAAATGCTTTCTGCAACTGACTGTACTGAAAACAAAAAAAATAATATTTTTAACTTCCCATTGGAAGTTATTGTAATGGGTCCGAAAATCGAAATCAAAATGTATAACACATTTTTATGTTTCAAGGTCACTACACTATTTTTTTTAAAGATGTTTGTGTGTGTATGTGTGTGTGTGTGTACGTATGTACGTACGTGTCCATTTCTTTCTAAGATGAAATCTCGAGAATGAAAAATGATATCGACTACGTTAGGGTGCCAATCGACGCGTATTAACGTAAATATGATCTGAAAGAAATTTTTTCAAAATCGGTTCAGCCGTTCTTTTTTCTTAACCAAATAGAGTCCAAAAAAGCAGATTTTACACAATATCTCGCGAATAAAAAATTATATCGACTTCGTAAGGGTGTCAATCGAGGCGTGTTAACGTCATTTTGATCCGCCAAATTTTATAAATATCGATTAAGCCGTTTTTTTTTTTAATTATTGTTAAAAATAAATAATAATTATGTTTTAATGATTAAAATGATTACTTTTCTGTGTAATATCTAATTTAATTATTATTATTAAATATTTATCAAACTGGGAAGTTCGTCGTGTGGACCTCAAGGGTCGCACTGTAGTCCTAATAAACGACCCACTTCTCGGCTTGTTTTAATTTGTTTTATTGTAGTACGATCACAAAACTTCCTCTGTTATACTCCGTATAAAGATAAAATAAAAAGAAATAATAATTTTAATACATTTATTATTAATTTGACTTAATATTGAAAACAATGCAATTTTAGAGGTATAATGAAGAAGCGGTGAATTCCTCGGAACTGTTAAAAGATTGAAAACAATATTATCTTTGTGTCAATAAGGTTTTGTTTTAGCATTCTATAACAAAAGATGTTTAATCGCTATATAAAAGAGAAAGAATGATTAATTACAGCGCGGTTTAATCCTGGCAAAGAGAGGATTTAAGAACAGGATTAAAATGAAAAATGAATTTCTTATTTAAAAACGTATTATCCTTGACCTATACATGCAGAAAGATAATTAGTCTGAGAATTTCCCTATGTACGATCGTCTTCGACATAACACAACCCAGCAGGTTTCATTGACCTGACGTTGGTAGTCTGGAATCAAAACTAAAATTTTGCTTTTGAAATCTATCTGTAATCTGCAATCTTATACAGTACCTACATTTAATCATTTCTAAAAATAACACATCAAAATACCATAAATCTATACTGAAATTGGCCCACACTCGAGAACAAATGCTCTGGTATATATTGAAGTAGCAGTACGTAGTCTCCTCGTATGATAGTGAATGAATTGTAAATTATAGATTCTCGACAACTGAGGTCATTAGCGTCTGATCCTCGTATGATACTGGCTTAAGATTACATCATCAGCGGCTAGAATATACGTCTAACCGCTACTTGGGCTAGTAGAAGCAACTAGTCTGTTACACGAGGCGACTTTACTCGCCACCACTGTAGTAGCAGAGCGTGGTCATATGATATTGGCTTAAGATTACAGCAGCTGCGGCTAGATTATACGTCTAAAGGTACGTGCAGTATGGAGATGGGATTCTAGATGGTAGCGTAGATCATAGCAGGGCTTGCTTAAATTATTGCATTGTTATATATGCGAGCGTACACAACGAAGCAGTGAGTGTAGCAGGTATAAGCGCTGTTACAAGAGCTGGTGGATACAAGAATGTATCTCACCATTCTTTCAGCGCGCTGACTACTACAATCAACGTGTGGCAACTGTCAAATGACCGTTACAAGTTTCGCAATTGATGTGACTAGTTTAATAAATGAAATTTTGCCAGTTTTTATTTAATTTGTTTTGAGTTTTTTCTAAGACGTATTTAAAAGTGTTAGGGTTCCATACGTAAATATTAAAAAAAACCGGTTTGAGTAAAATTTTAATTCTTGGTATAAATGATGAAATTCGCCATGTTTAGATCGTTTTCTATTAATAGGGTGGACATGATAGCTCCTACCCAAATTTGTATTTAAAAAATACCACTTTGTAGCAGAAGAACACAAATATTCGTCTTCGCTATCTGACATTTCAAACGCGATTTAAGCTTGTATCAATGCTAGTATCAAAGCTTCATTGTGCAAACCTATAAGCGCTTATAATTTCAGTCACCATTAGCCATACATGCTACCATCTAGAATCCCAGCTGCGTACTGCACGTACCTTAACCGCTACTTGGGTTAGTAGAAGCAACTAGCGTCTAGCCTGTTACATGAGGCGACTTTACTCGCTACCACTGCAGTAGCAGAGCGTAGTCGTGTGATATTGGCTTACGATTCATAAGCAAAGTTAATATCAAACCAAAACTTTGCATCAAAATTGTATCCCTTTCAATTGAAGCCATTGTCTTCTTTGTTCGTTGCTCTCGGATTTCACAAAAACAACAATTCAACGGCGTATTTAAAAAAGCAATAGAATAAGAAGTGCTGGAAAATTAAATTTTAGAGAGTTTTCAGAAGAAGTTGGGGCCGGCGCTGAGAAGAAGGAGGGGAGCTTGTTTTGTACAATTGGTGTTGTTTTATTGGAGTTCTTGTTACTCTATGCTATACATGAAGACAGGAAAGGCTCTGTCCTTTATACATCACACATATACATGAAGTTACATAGATATATTATATAATATACAGTGTGTTCATTTGTTAATGAACAAACTGAGTACTTTGATTAAACAAATTGATTAGGCTAGTAAAATACAAGCTTTGCTATAAATAATAGTTTTATACGGCTGAAATGCAATTGAAAAATTTTTCGTTAGAAAGCAGCCAATTATATAATTCAAGTGTGCAAGCTTTCACGGCCGGCATTGTTCCAAGTCTTCATGGTTTCCGGGCTTGTAGGCCGTGGTCCGGTGGTATTTCTACCTGACGTTTCGTCTACAACTGCGGTAGACATTCTCAAAGGCGATGTGGCAGCGGTCGAAGTGTCCTCCTTGGCGGCTCACAGGTCAGTGTGTCGGTGACTGGTGTTCTCCCTTCTTTTATACCTAGTGCCAGTGTGTTCTCTGTTCGGTCGTAGTCAGTCTCTCTGTCATTGGTCCACTGCGCAGTGTTGGAAGGAAGAACACCAGTCACCGACACACTGACCTGTGAGCCGCCAAGGAGAACACTTCGACCGCTGCCACATCGCCTTTGAGAATGTCTACCGCAGTTGTAGACGAAACGTCAGGTAGAAATACCACCGGACCACGGCCTACAAGCCCAGAAACCATGAAGACTTGGAACAATGCCGGCCGTGAAAGCTTGCACACTTGAAATATATAATTGGCTGCTTTCTAACGAAAAATTTTACAAGCTTTGCTATTTCAATGTGCCATATTTGTCTACTAATAAATATGCAGAATTGTAGGTATAGGTACTTTTATTTGGTTGTATAATTAGCTAAGTAAATTGAATTAGCCCTTCAGTAGACGTGAAGAAAAATGTCGTGTCATGAAAAAAAAAAATTAAAAACGAATTGGCATTAGACCGAATAATTGGAAGACGGTTTTTTGAAGTTATAGTTCTTTATCGAGGGTAGTGAATTGGAATGGCCTCCAGTCAAAAAATACCGACAAAAAAATTCCCGACTCAAAAATTAACGAAACATTGATAGGAATAAAAAAGCTTTAACGCTTTGAATGAAAATTAATGAAAATGGCTTTAGGGGGGCAAAACATCTATTTAAATTGCTCAATTTTTTAACGTTTCAAAATTGTGTAATATTGTAAGCAAGCTTTGGATACTTATGTTTTCATGGTTTAAGGGAAATTTGATAAATTATCATGATATGTCAAAAAAAAAATAGTTAAAATTAAAAATGCCAAAAACTGGAACTGAAAATGTTCTGATGAAAAATGTATGAAGTATAACTTCGACCGTCCCCCCAGGGGGGACATTGGAATGTGGTTGCTATAGCAAATTGCATTCCAATGTTCTTTGGGAATTAGCGCTCCCAGAGACCCGAGCTCGTATCAGTCGGTTTGTGTATGCCGGCTGACGGATTCTAATACACAAATGGATTATTTGTTGTGTTGAAGACGCTAATGACCTGAGCGTCTATAATCTACAATTAATTAATTAATTAACTTCGATCGTGCGCTCATGTGGGTGGCACACAGTCCATTATTTTTTTTAATTTAGGGCCTAGATCTAGAAAGTAGTGATCGACGGATACACAAAAAATAGGGTTGCAAGGAACCCTAAAAAGATATCAGAGTGCTGTAAAATATTCGCCGTGTGTGTAAACGTAATAGATTAAATTTTTTTCTAATAAAATATTAAATTGGTTTTAACAAAGAAGTTGTGGAAATCCAATCACTTATTTTGTATGGTATTTCAACTTAAATTTCTCCCCAAACGAAGTAGAATAGTATTAAGGCCACATACATTTTAATAAGTTAAAATGCTAGACTTCAAAGAGTCTTTCAATTCTTAAGAGATTTGATATTTTTAAACATAAATCTGACATTTACTTCACGTTCTCTTTTTGAATGACATTAAAAATATATTCGCTAGAGAATGTTTTTTTTTACACCAACATATGAATTTTTTGACGTCAGCAGAGCTGAGTGACGTCGCATCTCGTTTAAATATCACAGCAACTTTAATAAATTTTTGCGTTTCAACGAATCGTTCAATGTTTCTCAGATTTAAGAGTTTTGCAGAACAAAATGTCGGTATTAACCCTCTTACAGAACGATCTGCATCCCTCCCATACCGCTATCTAGAAAAATCCCTTACTCAGGAGTCAGGGCACTTTAATATGCCTTCCTCAACATCTTCACAAAAATAAGGCCTTGAATAAATAACACCAAAAAATTGTCACTACCTTTTGGTCTACTAGTGCGGGCCATCCCCGCCAACCCATAGAGGCGGCGCTGATTTTCGTTTTGTGTAATAAAAAAGGTACTCAATTTTTGATACCTGTTCTAAAACATTGTTGAAAGGACGGAGATACAAATTATCAAAAGGAGAGAACATAATACGAGAGATAATACGATAAAAAGCATCTTCGATGTAAAAACATTTTCTCAAATTACTAGCGAAAATGGTGGCTCCTTTAAGTAACATGATATTATGTAGTAAGATACTTAGAACAAGACGTAAACAAGACTCTTATGGGAATATCAATGCAAAGCGTTCATTGATTTACAGAAACGATTGAATTGAACTCATTGTATATAAATAGGGGTGGCCAGAAAATTAAACAATTGACTCTCCAACGTTACATTTTCATACACTCTGACGAACGTTATCAGAAAACATTTTTTTTTCAAAATTATAAATTTAAAGATACCTATAAGAAAATTTTTGCGAAAAAGTGTTTGTAAAAAATTATCATACTTGAGCGCAGTCGCAGATCTCCACACAGGCAAAATAGGAGTGCGCTTAGGGGTCTCAGTATAGCAGGGGTCTCAAAAAAATTATTATTACAGTATAACCTTAATATAACGAGCCTCAATATAACGATTTCCTCGATTTAACAAATTTTTCGAAATCCCCTAGAACTGCCCGTATTAAGAGCTAATGCAAAATATACCTTTACATTACGAATAAATTTGTTAAAAACCTCTTTATAACGAATTTTCTATCATTGCAAAATATAAATAGAAAGTATTATTTACCTCTATTTTGTCAAATTATATAACCTTTACATAACGTATCCTATCAATTATTCACACTCAATTCCACAATAATTCATGTCTCGACAGGTTCAGACACGTTAAATTTTTCGTAAGACAATCATTGTTGTTTGATGCTAAGTAATGTAAACACTGCTGTTTGTCACTGTTGTTAGTTTTAAAGTTGCAATGGCTGAGAAACCTTGTTAAAACGAATCGTAGTCCAACCTAACCTCTATATAACAAACCTCATTGTAACAAATTACTTGGTATAACGAATATTTTCTAATTCCCTTCAGTTTTGTAATATCGAGGTTGCACTGTATTAACTCCTGTACCGATTTCAAAAAAGTTTAAATTTAAATCCGAATCAAAAGTGTGAACCACGATCTGTGTAAACGCAGCTTTAAATATTATGACGACTGTTTGTTCTGGCCATCTTAACATAACATCATATAATGCAAAAGAGTGAAATAGAGATACAATATATAGCTGATAGCGACGGAGAAACAGCCTGAGTCCCACCGATGCCATGTTTTGTAGTGTCTTAAGGATATCCCGTCAGGTCGTTTTACAGTCGCCCGGGCGAGTGTTAATATTCCCGTTAGACCGATACAACTGGTTTTTGTATATTAGTGTAAAGCTCGATTCACAACACGTACAGCGCGTCCCATCTGATCGTGCAGAATGAAGACTAGAACTTGGCCTGTTTTTTTACATGTATGTTTTTGGTGGGATAACTTTATTTCTTTACCGAAACTCAATATTAACTGCTAGTAAAAATTCATTATGATTTTTGATGAAAACTGAAAATTTATAGAATAAATAATTAAATCAAACGATTGTTGTTTTTCCTTTAATTAATTTATTTATTGTAAATTATAGATGCGTCGACATTAAATAACAACTCACTTAAAACTAAATGACATCACAAAACATCCATGAGCGGAGGCGGGATTCGAACTCACGACAGTCTGATCCAGAGGCCGCGACGCTAACCACTGGACCACACTGTCCTCTTCCCTTAATTAGATCCACATCTTATTCACATACCTTACAATTAAGTAGTGAATAATATATCAGACATCAAAGCTGAGGCTGTTCTAATTAGTTGGCTATAATCAAGAAACAAATCAAATGCTATTGTCGGGACTTGAACCCGAAACCCCCAACCCTCTTTCAGTAAATTTCATCTAAATCGTTAGACTCAGCGTTGCATTAATTTTTGAGTCCATAATTTTTAATTTAAATCCAAGTTACTACCCTCGTTAAAGAAGTAGATATAACTTCCATAATATATTGTAACAAAACTGTTTTCTTACGTGGGTGGAATAAATTATTTATTTACAATAATTAAAAATGTAACAATAATTCAAATACAATAACTGTATGTCAATGCTAACAATCAAACGTAAATAATAACGAACAGTAATTCTTAAACAAAGTGAAGCACTTTAATAACACTGAACAATTTATATGCAGTATTTATTTCAAATCGACACTGTCTCACGACTGACTCACTACGGTGACTGCCCCTGTTTATATAGAGCTAGCAGCTTGACCCCGCACGCTTTCCAGAATATTCTGGTGGCTACCCGAGTCTTCGATATCATGCCACGTCTCACCATTGTTACCCGTTCTCGACGCTTCTATTGTCGCCAGCGGCGTAACATCTGGGGTTTTGCTACAATATATTCTGATGTCTCAGTTAAATTTCAAGTACTATTATGCTTCTTAGATACTATATTTCTACAGAATTCATCATGGCATCATATTTTATTACTTCCCACCTCTACTATGGTAGGGAAGTAATGGATTTAGTCCGAAAAAAATATTTCGAGATTTTAACAGATTTTCACGTTTTGAGACCCTAGCAATCGTTTAAGATCATTTTCTGAATGATGTCTGTATGTGTGTGTGTGTGTGTGTGTGTGTGTGTGTGTGTGTGATGTGTGTGTGTGTGTATGTGTGTGGTCAATTTTTCGCCTTCGATATCTTAAGAACGGAACAACATACGGGCATGCCGATTGTTCTATTGTGTTTATCAGCCTTTAACTTAGATCTGATTAGATTTTGAGTCAAATCGGTTCAGTGGATCCTGAGATATTTAAAAAAACGTCCTCAATGTCACGTATTAACATAGGTAAAAAAAAATATAAATGAATTCTAGATGTTATAATATGAAAAAAATGTAAATATTTTTTTTCTCTAAAATGTATAGTTTTCGAGAAAAAAAATATTTTACTTAAAAAAAATAAAAATTGTACGTAAATCAAGGTAACCATGATTTTTGCTATATTAAGTTAGCCATCAGTAGATCACCAAACAAAAAAGAGGGCCATGCTTTTTTCAAAGAATAAAAATTAAATTGTGTTTTAAAGACCACCAACAGCTAAGGTTATTTGGGCCTAGTCAAAGAAAAAAAAAAGTGTTTATTTTTTGCAAATATTTACTAGGTGGTAAGTATAGGACTGGTCATCAGTCGAATTTTTTTTTAATGAACTAGGTACTGCTTTCTGTGATTTGTGTGAATCGAACTGATTACAGTTATATACAGTGATTGTGTGTGTATTTTTTGCGAGACAAAAGCACAAGAAGACAGACAGACACACAAAATAGACTGCAGCAGAATGAGAAACCGAGAATGAATGGTTAGCGCCGCGTTAAGTAACGGCCGGTTTGATGGTTAGCCACTTGTGCACAGTTAATTTAAAGTACGTGAAGTTTTGTCTCTCTATGTTGGCACACGTGGATACAACAGTGTTATTCAAATGTTTACTCGTGGCATTTTAATTTTTACCCGACTATGGTGAAGCCTAAAAGAAGGCTTATGTGTTTCGCGTGTCATATGTATGTGAACTATGTTTACGTGTTGTCTTTAGACTCTAGAAAATACCATGTAAATTGTAGACAGTCAAACAAAAAATCAGCCCAGTCGCTCTAGAATCTAAATTCTAGACTCTAAACGTTGGGACCGATTTTATTTTTGTTTTTAAGGCAGTGAGTATCAGAGTTATCTAAGCGCAGCACCAATGAGCCATTTTCTTGAGAGTAGTTCCTTCAATTATCCACCAGAGGCAGCACTTGTGGTAGGTACAAACGTAATTTATTCGCCATTAGTGTCGTGTCATTTTAGTGGTATAACTTAATTATTTAATTAATTTAATAATAATAATAATTTAATAATTAAGTTATACCACTAAAATGACACGACACTAATGGGGAATAAATAATGTTTGTACCTACCACAAGTGCTGCCTTTCGTGGATAATTGCAGGAACTACTGTCAGGAAAATTACTCATTGATATACTTTTAAATTATTATTTTTTAATTTGTGTGTCAAAATGTACTTATATTTTTTAAATTCTTGTTTCTAATTAAGAGAAATGGATATAAGAATGAAACGCCATACAAATAGTATCCCTTCGATCTCGGCTATTCTCAAGACTTAGCTATATTCTTATTATTAAAGAGATGAATCTCACAAGGCAACTGTACCATGCAAGTTTGTGAAACTAAGAAGTTTAAAAGGGACGAAAATGACATAATAGAAATTGTATCCCTTGGTCCGTGCGTGAGTTTGTACAATGTGTGCGTGTGGGGAGGTCTTTAGGGAACGGGCGTCTTAAAACAAAATGGCTTCATATTCATTTACACTTAGTTATCAACTTGGGATGAATTATCATATGCCGGAGAGATGGCGTTAACAGCACTTCCAAAACTTAACCAAGTCAGTTCTAGCAGGAGTTCCGACTTCTTCCTGTGCAATGATTTCAACTGTCCAGAATAAGTTTGAACGAGTAGCACGAGATATACATTTCAAACAAGAAGATACAGTAATCAGTAGGTACGAATATGTGGATCTGTATTCGATTTGGGCCCATAGGAAAATCGATACAATTTCAAATTTTTTTTTGATTTCCTGCTCTCCTTTTTGACTGATCATTATCGTTTACGATCTCACGAAGCAATTAAAAAAAATTAAAGATAAAAAACTTTTTAACAAAAAAAAAAAAACCTCCTTCAAAAAGCCACTAAAAAGAGGAAAATAATGAAATTTTGAGGTCTGCGCCAATTTAATAAAATATGAAGTCGGTTAAAAAGTATAGTATAGTGATTAATATCTTCTTTTTAACCAGCTTCATATTTTATTAAATTGGCGCAGACCTCAAAATTTCATTATTTTCCTCTTTTTAGTGGCTTTTTGAAGGGTTTTTTTTTGTAAAAAAAGTTTTTTATTTTTTACTTTTTAGTGTCAAAAAGTGACATTTACCTTAAAGGAACCACATGCCGTTACTCACTTTTATTAAACCGACTTTCTTACGCTGTCTGATGTGTTAAAAAGTGACATTTACCTTAAGGAATCACACGCCGTTACTAACTTTTATTAAAATCAGCCGAACTACTGAACCGATTTTGATGAAATTTCTATGGGACCAATCTGAAAGTATATCCTTTCAAATAAAAAAAAAATTCCAAATCGGATAATAAATGACGGAGTACTGAGGTAACAAACATAAAAAAAAAATACAACCGAATTGAGAACCACCTCCTTTTTTTGAAGTCGTTTAAAAACTGGGTTGAAGGAAGAAATAAAAAAAGTACAAAAAAAACGTCTTTCCAATTTATTTAATTGTGGTAATTTAATCAAATATAGATTAGATTCGATTAGATTAGAACGAGGGCGTAAGGCAAGCCTCGTCAACACCGCGACCTTAATAGATCTTTTGTGTGACCCTGACTTGTTTATTCCTGTGCGAGGTTAAGGCTCTGGATGAATCCTAGGATCGCACTGGAATCTGTACAATCAAATATAAAAGAAGACTTCTTCACAGTACAATATTGCAAATTTTGATAATAAAAACTTATGCAGCCGTTTCTTTAGGTAGTAAACTATAAAAATCAGACTGTTAAAATATAAAATTATTATTAAGACTTGAAAAAATTCTACAAATAAACAATAAGTTTGACGATCGTTTCGGACATTTGGTCCATCTTCAGAGAGAATTATATCTCTTCTCTATCTCTAAATAGTATAAATCAAAGTCGCTGTCTGCCTCTGTCTGTTTCTCCGCTTACTTCTTCTAAACCATGCGCAACGGATTTTGAAACGGTTTTCACTAATAGAAAGAGCGATAAGCGAGGAAGGTTTGTATATATAATTTGTAAATATTTTGTACAAAATGACTGAATTATGATGGTGTTTTGTAAAAAAAATCACAGATTTCGCAATCCTTGCAACCATCGAGGACATTGGAAATGATAACAGCATATATGAAACATAATTAACTGTTTATTATACACACAATATTTATCAATGCACTGTTTAGTTTTGTCAGGAATAACCCTATTATTCTTCTGTTATATACGCGTTCACTTTTGTTGATTACTTAACTTTTAAATGGATTTTTCTACAGTATTTATTAACATTTGCTCAAAAATAACACCGCAGATCGTCGCAAATACCTGTCAATTAACTAGACATGATATAAAACACATTTCGAAAAAATTGCACTTGTTCAATTTTGCATGATTGCTCCTCACTTGATCGCGACACCGTTGTCTTTTGGCCTTGAACGAAAACTCGTAACTCTGCCCCCATATACGAACATAAACATTTCCAATGTTAAAACTGTTTTCGTACCCCCCGGGCGTAGCCGGAACAGGCCGCTAGTACAGTATAAATCTATAAGTACTTTTTTACGCGGGTACTTTCATATCAAAATCGACATTAATGTGATCAAATCTGCAGGCAAAATCAATCACGCGAAAGAAGCCGCTGGCAAAATATAGTAAGCATATAAAAACATTATGTGTAGTTTATATATCTAAACAGTGCGACATTTTTTGTTTCTCTTTTCATAGCCTAAGGTTTTGAAAATTAATTATATATTAAAATAACAAAATTAATTAGGACTTGATTTTTTTCCGATACTTCAATATTTAATTAAAATAAGTACTGAATAACACAGAAGTTACAAAAATACTGGAACCTCTTATTGCCGTTCTCTTAACAGATTTTTACAGTAATGAGACACTTGAAATAAAGATAAAAAACAATAATCCTTAATTGGGGGCTCGGAGTACTTTAAAAAACATTAAATTTTTTCTGCCAACATCGCGATGTAAAATAAATGAAGAGTACAGGGGATAAACGTTTAAGGTAGTTTTGAGATATTTTTATGCCGGATTATAGAAGTACACCTGGTCAGGAATTCTGGTTTGACAATAATTCGTAGTGTGGGCTCGCACTTCATAATCAAAAAGTGCCAGGCCCGTATTTCTGCCGAGGTGGGCCCCGGCCAGAGTGAAGATGGAAATTAAAGAAAAAAAAGCCGAAACATTTTGTAAGATAGCCCAATTAGCGACTTTTTTTGCTAAATTTCCATCCAATTCCATTTTTTCATTTTTATCCCTTGGGGGGCCCAACTGTCAAGTGCCTAAGGGCCCTGGGTCTTTAAATCCGGGCCTGAAAAGGGCCCAGCCAACCAACACCGGACTCACACATTGATTCTTGTATGATCCTTCCAGTGGCGGCGTTAGAGGGTGGGCCATGGCCCACCTTAAACTGTCTTGATCCATCCTGGAATAATCCCCAATCTCTAGTTTATTTTTTAAATACCTTTTTTACCCTCGAAATTTCAACAATTTTTTTTGTAAATTCTATAGCAAGTAATCTGGGTTAAAATTTTGACGAGCACTGAAATTTTGGGAACAAATTTTATTGGCCCACATTAGAACACCATGTCCAAGTCTGGCCCACCCTAAAAAAAGTTTTAGCGCCGCTACGGATTCCTTCCCGCCTTTGTTCTTTCCACGAAAAGGTTTTTGGAGCCAATTTGGATGTCCACTACGCGATCGACTCACTGCGTAGAAAGTACAAGATATATCTTTGATGATGATAGGAACGCTGTCGAAACGTTAGATAAATAACAAAATTTAACATCATTACGGCGTTTATTTTGATCGTTTGCCACGCGAAGACTTCGTCTTCAGCCATCATCAAAATTCCGGGCTTGTAGGCCGTGGTCCGGTGGTATTTCTACTTGACGTTTCGTTTACAACTGCGGTAGACATTCTCAAAGGCGATGTGGCAGCGGTCGAAGTGTCCTCCTTCGCGGCTCACAGGTCAGTGTGTCAGTGACTGGTGTTCTCCCTTCTTTTATGCCTAGTACCAGTGTGTTCTCTGTTCGGTCGTAGTCCGTCTCTCCGGAATTGGTCACTGACACACTGACCTGTGAGCCGCCAAGGAGGACACTTCGACCGCTGCCACATCGCCTTTGAGAATGTCTACCGCAGTTGTAGACGAAACGTCAGGTAGAAATACCACCGGACCACGGCCTACAAGCCCGGAAACCATGAAGACTTGGAACAATGCCGGCCGTGAAAGCTTGCACACCTGGACATTAGTTCAATTTTGAAAATTTTAAATCATGACCTTTTATTCCTCGCACTCTTCAAATTCTGTAAAATCAATTTTCAATAACCGTTCCATTAAAAGCATGTAAAAAACATGTTTGAAATTTCTACACATTGTTATATAATAATATAACAAAAGAGGTACAACGAGAGAGAGAGAGAGAAAGATAGAGAGGTCTAGAAACCTCAGATATCTGATTAAAACCTATATGGATCAATACAGTGTGTGTGGGTGGAAGTGAGATGGAACATATACACGTGTATATAGAATGTGCGTACAATAAAGAGAGATAGAATATTGGTTTGAATTAATGTTTTCATAATATTGACGACGATAATAATATGGAAAATTTTGTTTCGGAAATATTATATCCATGACTCCAAGGCAAAATGGCTCAAGCAGAATTTTTGGCAATTTTATTCGGAGATAGATTTTGTTTTGCTCTATCATATTATGTGCGACATAGAGGCATGTATGTGTATATATTTCATATACCCACATGAATGTTGATGAATGCGCAGTTTTGAATGACGTACTTGTCTTAACGGGGCCATTATCACTGACCATTTAAAAAAAGTTTTTTTTTATTACTACTGTATAGTTACATAGTAGATACTTAAAAATAGAGGAAAAACATATTAACAAAGGGGATTTTGCGAAAAATTATCGAGGATGGTCCTTTTACTAACATATTAAAAATTCCGCCCTTCACTCCCTCTGCTTAATTTTTTATGCGGATGAAAAACAGGGTGAATGCTCAGAGAGCTCAACGCGTTCATTCAGAATCCCTTTAATTTGCTTGTTATAGATGTTAGGTACCTATAGGTCTTGGTTAGTGATGTAAATGCGTATAAAACGTTTATATAAAACGGTATTAAACGATATGTAAAAAAAATAAATACCCCAGTTTTATACTAGTTATGAATACTGCCTATTTTACTATTTTATACAGCACGTATAAAACGTTTAAAATCGTTTAAAACGCTTTAATACCAAAATGAGAACAGGCACTTTTCCGATTATGCAGTTGGCAATACTGAAAAATGCACCGTAACCGTAGTGTGAAAAAGTAAAAAACCGTTTTATACTGAAAAAATACGGTATTGTACCATGGGTTTAATACACAAAAAAGTTTAATACCGTATTTTTACATCACTAGTTTTGGTAGTACTGGGAAATTATGTCGTTGTCGAGCGCCTATAATTCATAATTCATTCATTCGGAAATTATGCAGCGGTACCTATTTGCCAAGAGTCTTGGCAAAAAGTACCGCTGCACAAATTCCGAGTACTCAAAAACACTGGAAATGGACACGTTTTATGGCCTTTGATTTTTATTAACGGACGTTTAAAAAACTGTTTAGTTATTCAACGCGTGTAATTAAAAGTTTTAGAATTCCGCAACTTGATACATAATTTTAAACTAAGAAATAATAATTTAAAGTGTCGACTATCACGCCAAGGTAGCTATGTTAGATATTTACATAAAGCTTTTATATTAGGTATAAATAATTTATAGCACTATATGCGTATAAATCTGCAAAGGTAAGGGAAAGCCGGATAACTATTTTTCAGAATGAGATATTTTATCCTACATAAGCAGCTTTCTTGTTTGCAATTTGGGTTACTCGAGAGTTACTCCGGAGTAACTTTAAATTAATGTTATATTCCTCTAAGTTGGGATCATTATAACCCGAGTCACCTTTCCCTCTTTGCCTCAAATCCCTTATAATTTTACGGTCCTAAATAGACCGCTGTGGTGATTCGACTATTCTCCATTAAATTCAAACAAATCAGTGATGTCAAAAATCGAGAGAAATTAATGATGGGTTGCAGAAAGCATTGTTAGAAATTATGATTTGGCAATGACCTTAAACCGTAGCCACACCATATATCTTTATAAAAAAAGCATTGGAGAATTCAAAATCGATCCTGCTCGAAAAATAATCGATCGATTGAAACTATATTTTACTGTGTATACATCTATTTAACATGTTTTTTTTGTACAATTTTCACTTCGAAACAACATTTTTCTACGCATTTTGATCAAAATTTAGCTTGAAAAACGATCTTTTTCTATGTAGTCCAATCATTCGTTTTTGTGTAAGTTCTACATGGCAAGGAGTTTGACAAAAAATTAAGATTTCATGCATGTATAAAAATTCACAGATTTCGCAATCCTTGCAACCATCGAGGACATTGGAAATGATAACAGCATATATGAAACATAATTAACTGTTTATTATACACACAATATTTATCAATGCACTGTTTAGTTTTGTCAGGGATAACCCTATTATTCTTCAGATTATATATGCGTTCACTTTTGCTTGATTACTTAACTTTTAAATGGATTTTTCTACAGTATTTATTAACATTTGCTCAAAAATAACACCGCAGATCGTCGCAAATACCTCTCAATTAACTAGACATGATATAAAACACATTTCGAAAAAATTGCACTTGTTCAATTTTGCATGATTGCTCCTCACTTGATCGCGACACCGTTGTCTTTTGGCCTTGAACGAAAACTCGTAACTCTGCCCCCATATACGAACATAAACATTTCCAATGTTAAAACTGTAATTATATGATCACAATAATTTTTTTCGGTTGGCAAGCCTACTCTTAACTAACGTTAGAACTAGCTGTTTGTTATCTTTGAGATCACGAGTGTTTGTTCAGGTATGGTGGGACGAAATAGTGAGTCCCACTTCCCCTACAGTGATGTTTCACACATTTGTTAAGTGCGTATACCTTGGTCTGGACCTATACTTATGTATAATATAAGCTTGCATGACCGCGCCCATTAGCTATCAGCCCAATGAATAACTTAATCGATAAATACATATTTATGTCTTGACTTTCAAAAAAACGGCAGTTCTCAAAACTTACTGAAATTGCTATAAGAAAAAAAGGGTGTAGGTCTCGGGACCCCCGATAGATGTGAAACATCAAAGAAAACGTTATTGAACTCGGTGGTATTCTCTATGTAGTAGTATATATTTTTTCAAAAGCAGCAACTAACTGTTATGCTGACGTAATCCTATATACTGCACTGTAACACACGCGGTTGCGGCGTTTGAGCACGCCTGAGCCAGAAACGCAACTAAATACACAGCGAAGTATCTATATTACATACCTACACGTGTATACATATACTTTTGCTTTACAGTACGTTCGTATGTATACTCTCTCTCTCTCTTCCTGTGGCCGAGCGCGCGGAAGCCGAGAGAGAGAGAGAGTGCCGCAGGGGTGGGGATAACAGCAGCGAAGGAGCGGACCAGAAATTTCGTTGCATATTTCCCCTCACGCGGCTGTTCACTGCCCAACATAAGATGTTTCACATCAAAAATTACATGATTTTGGAAAATAACTCAGTACTACCATTGATTAACATATTATATGGGAAGATAGTGATTCCATGTACTGAAAAATATACTATAGCTGCCCGCTTACGTTTCATTCCCCTGGCCCACAAACTCAATGTTGACTTGTGCTTCCACCTATATTATTGTTGAACTAACAGCTCAGATATTGTCAATGCTACCTCTAACTGATCCTAAATAATGATATAAGATATTTACATCACTGCCGCAGCTGACATTATTTTAATGTTTTGAAATTTGTTGAGACTGTATAAAACTTATATAAAGTGAACTTAGTTTAGTTACATAATTTATCTGTAAACGCTATCTGATTTTATATTTCTTTGTCTCTGAATAAAAATTGTTCAAACACTCGTAAAATATATTTTGATGTATTCATAGGCTAAGATCTGATAACACTTTTTTCATGTGTTTTTATAAGACTTGGAACTTTTTTAAAAGATGAATTTTATATATCTCTACAAGGGGTATATAGTCTGTCATTCCAAACGCGGGGCAAAACCACCCCATATTTTTTTGTTCACTTGCGAAAAAAGACTTATGTGTGTTTTTCATTAGTAAAGTCTAGAAAAAGTTTTGCCCCGCGTTTGGAATGACAGACTATTTACCCCTTGTAGAGATATTTAAAAGTTATCTTTTAAAAAAAGTTCCAAGTCTTCTAAAAACACATAAAAAAGTGTTATCCGCTCTTAGTCTATCATAGCAACTTATACTAATTAGTTAACAAAAGCAAGCAGTTTAAGAGAATTAGATAATCAAATTCATTAAGATTGTAAAATTTGTTGTTAAATAAAAGAATTTAAAATAAATCTTTCACAATTTTTCCAATCGTTAGGGGCCTACACACGATCAGTTTAACTTCGCAGTTTATCTGTGCAGTCAAACTGCACAGTTGTGTGAACTGTACGGTGTGTGGGCTATTTCAGTTTGCTCCTCAATTGTTCTCAGTTTGAAGAGCTGACGTGCGTGGCTAGACACGACTAGAAAGGGAAGTTCGGTTTTGCGCTCAGATTGATCTGAGCGCAAAACCGAACTTACCCAAAGACTACAGATGACTGTGCCAACTGTTCAATTAACTGAGCTGACTTCGCAGTTTATCGGTGCAAAGTAGAGTCAAATGCTCAGGCCAAAAGCCTGCGTTAAAATTTGTCGGAACTATGCAGTTATCTCAGTTTATCGCTCAGACATGACGCCACAAGGGTTAAACTGCGCAGTTAAACTGATCATGTGTAGGCCCCTTTAATGAATTTGATTATCTAATTTTCTTATGTATGAATATTTTTAGTTTGACATAATAATGATTAACATTATTAAGTTTAAAATTAAATAAAATATCAGAATGGTCCAAAAGTCTTGCCCTAATGTTAAATCCAATTAAATTCAATATAATGTCTATAGAAAGCCGGAATCAGTTGGCTAAAGTGCCGTAACGCTGTCTGGTCATCAAACTAATTCTGTAGACTACTGCAAAAATTTAGGATTATACATAGACAAATACTTAGTGGAATCGCTCATTTTATCATCTTTTAATTATTGTGATATTGTGTACGGACCATGTATAAACCAGTCAACATCGCAGCTTATCCAAAAATTTTAAAATATATGCTTCAGATATATTGTATACAACATAAATTTACATATCGCATACTTCGTAGACAACTTGATCACAACCGGGCAGCCAGATTATCTAAATTGCAATTTAAAATATTTATCAGATTATCATAATAATAATAAAAATACGATGTCACAGGATACAACATTGTCAATAAACTTGCATGAAACAAATTTTTATAAAAAATCTTTTACTTATGGTTCTGCCTCTATATACTTATAATAATATTCCTCGTGAATATAAACATCTCAAAAAAGAGGCGTTTCGAAAGAACGTTAGGGGTTGTCTATTAATAGTCACCGCGAAATATTATGCAATATGAACCAATGACGCAAGATTGTCTTAAATAAAATTAAGATGCTAGTCACCAGATGGCCTAACGATTGTCAACACAACTCACTTCTGTAAACTCTACAATTATTCTGTACTCAAAGATTAAATAATAAAACTTAGGATGCTAGTCAACAGATGGCCAATAGTGCGACGTCTAGCTGCCTCTATTAAAAGTGGCCTCATTTACGCTCATAAGGATCAAAATCTTCTAGTAATATGTTAAACAATGGTACTACCTCAGAATAGAGATAGCTATAGAAACAGCATATCACGTCGCTTGTGAAGTCACAACTATACTAAAGTGACCACATTTTCATTGAGACAAAGCGGGACAAATGGGATGAAAATAAGAATTACAATTTAGTTATATATATTTTATTGTATACATTCATATACTTGTACAAAAATGTATTTATTATTAATTATTGGTAACTATAAAAATATTTTTTAAAAATAATAATTTGAACATCATGATTTTTAATCAAATTAAATTTTTTATTTAAAAAAAATTAAGCCGAGACGTAACGACAATGATCGAATACCACCGAGTAAATCTAACTCGGTATATTGCCTAATTTAGTTTACTCTGCATGCATTTTATGTGTTTTTTTTATGTACTTTTTATTTTTTTATATTCACCACAATACTTAATAAATAATAGGTAATATATTTTTACAGTACATTTAAAATAAGAAATGCAGATATTTTCTAAAAAGCGGGACATTTTTAAAAATCGGCGGGACGCGGGACAGTCCACCAAAAAGCGGGACTGTCCCGCCAAAACCGGGACGTGTGGTCACTAGTACGACCTGTCATGTACATTATGATCATTCGTTGCTTATATTAATTACTCTTTATTATGTAGAAATAGTTGAGGTAGGTACATACCTGAGTGTGTTACTTCGCAAGGCAGGACAACGGTTTCATGTTCCACAACTTTGAATACTTGGCTGGACGTCATGAAGGTTGGCAACTCTGTAACCGCGTTAATTGTGTACTCGCCAGCCTCTATCGTATCTGAAACAATGCACAAGACAACAATATAGACTCCATACACCATTCGCTTTAACAATAAGAAAAATCGTTATTTTAGCCTTTTTAGAATCCCGCACCCAAGTGGAACATTATAGCTCTTAAATTATAAATTAAGTCAAATAGTTGTTATTAGTGATGGGCGATTACGAGATATTTTTACAATCGAAACAATTGTAATCGTTCATAACAACAATCGAGTCCACAATCGACTCGGGAGTTTGATTTTACAATCGAAATGACAAATTGGTTGAGGATTTTGAGGCCAGTTGATAAGCTGGTGTTGTCCTGATTCGGGTCTATAGGCCGTCGTTGGTTGGAATTGCTTCCAAACGTTTCGCCAGCACGAGTGGCGAGCTTCTTCATCTCTGATGCGGGATGTAGATGGAAGGACCTCTGAAGAAGCTAGCGAAACGTTAGGAAGCAATTCCAACCAACGACGGCCTATAGATCCGAATCAAGACAACACCATGCTTACAATCGAAATGTTCGATTGTTCAAATCGATTATTTGCCACATAGGTTATAGCAATAGCAGCGAATGACAATACATATAATCGCTATTCAAGGTTATATGCTAGTCGACTGACGCTCACGCGACTCGTTGATTGTTCACTGTTCACACTTTTCAGTCAGTACTCACTACTCTATGATCTCTTCACTATTGAATTCGTATTATGTGATTACTGCACAATCGACTATCGACTCGACCATAGTTGTTGAGTGATCAACGATTGTATATTATGTGGCTCTCGACAGCTGTGTACGATTCAGTACTATGCGACTCGGTCTCGGTGAAGTATGAAACAAAAACAATCGAGTCCAAGTGACAACAATCGAGAATCATCGAGATGTTTAAACAATCGAGACAATCGACTAAAACATCTCGTATCGCGCATCACTAGTTATTATTCAATTTGTCATTTTATATTATAATGAGTAGAATTTGTATCTCCATCTTTTTTGACGACATCAAAATGTGTTTTGTAGAAATACACGAATATTGGGTCCTACTATATACATATTAAAAAGATTTTTTTGACGTGATTTAATATTATCGTAGATCTTTATATAAAATTAATAATAAATAAATAAAACACAACAAAATTTGATTTAATCAAGACGAGTCTAAAATAGGTCTGATCACAACGAAATTATAATTTTGATTCCTTTGTTTGTTTCAAAAACGTAGCTCATAGAAACTCCAAAACAAAACAATGTTGTGGTCGACTATGTAGAGTATTAATGTTGACTCAAAAAGACACAACATTACTAAAACCGGCTCCAAACAACATGGTAAATGTCGACCAATGTTGACATTTAATCAGTTACCAAGTCGTGGTCAATATTTAATAGTAACCAACGTTTGCATTGGTAGACATTCCCTTTGCACATATAGTGCAGTAATTGTAGCTCTGCAAGCAAAGGGTTAATATATTATATTAATTAATTTCAAGTGAACAGGCGCACCTATCGATATCAGGAGTATAGCTTCTATAGACAATAAAATTAGTTTAGAAACTAAAACATCAGGTGGATGTAATACAAGTATATTGAACAAACCGTGTTCCTATGGGGAATGGAGTGCTGTTTAAATTAATTATTATTGTACTTTAATAATAGACATTGAACCTCGGTGTGTTTGCTTGTTTCTTACTTGAAACTCTGACAACGAAGTCCATAAGCGCCGATAGGAAAGGGTCAGACCAGGGCACGGCCAGAGTCGAATTTAGGTCACCCAAAGTAAAGAAAATTATATTATAGCCTTCTATTAAATATCATGGCGATAATATTATGTCGTCTGATGTATTGTGTTATTCACTAATGTGAATTTATTTAAGGATAAGACTAATAATTTCTTGATTAAAGAAAATATATTCTACATTTTTAGAGTGTTGGGTCTCCAAGTCACTATATGAATATTATGAAGTATTAGAAATACCTTGTATTATGTCCGTCTTGTGACTTCTTGTGTGTTTTTAAAAAAATAATTAACCACACCTGAAGATGGCAACTCGTTGCTGAAACGCGTAGTGTAAATTCACAAGAAGTCACAAGACGGACATAATACTTCATAATAAAATATATTCGGTTGCATCCTTTATGATTTCTTTCTTTAGTTCCGTTTTCTATGAGCTCCGAGGAAAGCGAGTGAGCAAGTAGATTTAACCATCTTCAGAGCATTCATTTTAAAAATGAGCGGAAACACTTGTGAGAATGGATAAATTTCGAAGTTTATTTATATGAGGTAATTTTTCAATAGGTAAAAATACACGAATAATATTTATTCAAAGAATAGTAATAACCAATAAGTCTATATCGCACAGAATCATTAAATAAAATATTTATTATATCTATGGGTCGAAAAAATCAACAACCGGTAGTACTGTTAATTTTAAAATAAAGGAATAAAACGAAAAAAATTGTGAATCTTGATTTATTATTATAACAATGTTGAATTAAATCAAAATGAGGAGCAATAAGAATATATTTCGGCTTTAGTAATAAGAATTTAATTTATTGGCGCCATTTTATTCTGACGTTTGGAAAAATTTGCTAAATTACGTTCGGAATTGTTTAGATGGCTCGATTTGCTCGCTTATCACGTGACGAAAAATCTGTTCGCTCGGCTCGATCAATCGAGTGCAAAACCGAACTTACCCATTATATCAGTATTTGAATAAAATATGATTAACACGCTCCTGCAGGAAATATTCTTCCCGGCGCTCATGGTGACACCCACTATAGTGGTTCATTTGATTAGTGTGTACAACACGTCGCTCAGGGCACGCTCGATACGCAACTGATCAACACAATCCCAGTCGACTAAAGTATCGAAGAGGCGCTGCTCGATATAATCCGATTGTCATTTGTTACCAAGACTATATTATTATTACAGTTTTGTTCTAGAGAGAAGATCAAGCAATTAAGAGCGAAATGTTACATCTTCTTCAATAATTATTATGTATTTAATTTGATACTGTGTATACATATTTATGTATTGTCAATATTGACTGCAATGTTGCCAAATCAAATCTTCGTATTAATGCATTTTTTATTCTCCATTGTATTCTCTTAAATTTTAGTCAAATTCGCCGTCTGAATAGTGCCAAGGGCAGTAACAAAGTATTATATCACGATTTCGTAATTAATTTAATTAATTGTAGATTATAGACGCGTCGACAACTCAGGTCATTAGCGTCTTCATCACAACAAATAATCCATATGTGTATTAGAAATCTGCCAGCCGGCATACACAAATCGACTGGTACGAGCTCGGGTCCTTAGGAGCGCTAATTCCCAAAGAACATTGGAATGCAATTTGCGATAGCAACCACATTCCAATGTCCCCCCTGGGGGGGGGGGGGGCTCACGATTTCGTGATTTTTGCTGAGTTTCTAATAGGTACGACTTTCAAAGCTAAAAGTACGGCAATACCATGGAAACCACGGTAAATGTCAATGCTAAATGTACTTTAATAATAGGTTATATAACTAGTGGCGAATATATAATATAATATGTTATTTTTTGCCATACCCACTATATAAAATAGCTGCTTTTCTATTAATTTTCAGTATTTTCCAAAATTTTTGACTGTTCATTTTGTGTCGCCGCAGTGCTATATAGCTGTACAAGAAACAGTTTCGTCGCTACAGCAATTCCCAAAGCCACTGTACAAGGTGCAAACGACAACCACTATGCATGTAACTGAAATATGACATTTTCTACGGGCCAATGTTTTACAATATTCTGATGACAGTGTACATTTGTAATTGTATAATACCTATATAAATATCAAATCGTTCAATAAAGTTCTTTGATATATTTCATTATCCCTATATTATTAAACGAGTAAATCTTGTATATATGTTTCTATGTATCTATATAAATATTTTCTCGAAAACGGCTCTAACGATTTTGATCAAATTTACCGAAAAGGGGTTTCGGGGGGCAAAAAATCGATTTAACTAGGTCTCATCCCTGGAAAAATTCGTTTTCTTATCGATTTTATCATTTTAAAAAACAGTTTTTTTAACGTCATAAAACAGTGTCGTATTGTGAGTAGGCTTTGGAAAAAACAAAGTATTTTCATTATTTATGTAAAAATTACTCTGACAGTCAATCTTTAACTTATTAAAATAATCAGTAATTATTTGAAAAGTAAAAAAATAGCAACAATAAAATCTAAACATAATTATGTAAGTAGTTTTAGATAAAATTTAAATAAATAGGTATGTTATTTTTATATTATCTATATAAAATATGTATAGGTAAGTACGTTAAATGTAGTATGACGTATAATCTTATCTAGACCTTTTTTTCTCAAAAACGACTAACGATTCTGATGAAATTTACAGAATGGGGATTTTTCGGGGCGAGAAATCGATCTAGGTAGGAATTTTGGTTCCAGAGGGGAGCAATTAAAAAAAAGGTGTTTTTTATTTATTATAACTCGCTCAATTAAAGTCAGATTGATTCGAAGTCTATTTCTACATAGATTTTATATAATATATCACAAGTGTTAAAATTGTAATTGAACACTAATATAAGAAGTGTCTTGCACAATATGTAAATAATAACAAAACGGCGGCCCGGAGGGCCGCACTTCTGGCGCCGCGGGTCTGTGTAAAAACACATCGATTTTTAAAAACTATGGCAAAAAAAGTTTTGCGCAGGTTATAGTCTGACGTTTGTTATTAAAAGAATCGATTTTTGTGAGTTTTTCAGTAGGTACCTATGCAAAAAAAATATTTGAAATTTACTGGAAGTTGTTAAGATGACATCACAGAGAAAAAGTACTTCGATAAAGTTGATATTTGGTATCAATGCTTAAAATTGGATTGTTAAAATGGCAACGGGCGAGCAAAATTTCATCTGATTCGAACATTTTTACAAGATATTCAATCTATGAAAATCGGTTTTTGCGAGTTCTTCAGTCAACAAAACAATAACGGCGGTAGATTTGAAAATGGCGACCTAAATAATATTTACAGAAAAAAATGCTTGATTCAAGTTGATACTTAGTTTTTACGCTTAAAAATACACATAGGTAGTTAAAATATTTAACAGAAACAATTATTTTAAATTATGTTTCAGAAATAAATTCGTTTCGGAATAATATTCTGAGAAAATAATATCTCACAGCATACAAGTACTATTTTTATTGAACTCATCCGAGCAAAGCTCGGCACCCAGATATTTAAATACTTATATGACTACACGACATCTTGCACACGCACATTACCTAAGAATCCCCAAAATCAATGTCTACCCAAAATGCACGGTTGAAATACGAATTGATTGATTTAGGAAAAATTTTCATAGTCTGCCATCGTCGATCGACAATCGAGTTGTTGTTTTAAGTGAAGATGCAGCGCCTAAAGCAGCCTTGCGTCTGCAGGGCTGCTGCGGTCGTTAATATTAGGTAGTGTAACAGATTTTAACAGACGCTTCGTTAAACCTTTCTTGACTTCACGCTTGATTTATTATCGATGCGTAAATGTTGCGGAATTTTATGGGTCAGAGGAAGACGAAGAAGAAGAAAGAAGATGATGTTCGTATACAAGCTGCTTGAAAATCAACTGAAATACAGTGCGTTTTTCTAAAAACAACTTGCGATTTATTATAATTCGGTTTGCTGCACGATAAGTCAGACCGTTACATACGAGTAAGTTTCACTTTAACCGCGCGTAAAGGTTACAAACACCCATTTTTATTTTTAACACGTTTTTATTAGCTTCACCTGTATGTTTGCTTGCTTGCTTTCTTGCTTGTTTGTGAGTTTGTAACCGACTTCTTTGAACTTGATTTTGACCAACTTTGAACGGTCAGATTTAGTTTAAACTTTGCACACTTATCAAGGACCGACGACAATACAATAATTCAATAAGTTTGTCCCATTATCCTGACCAGGATCTCCAGGACTAAAAAAAGCAAAAAACTTCAGATTGAACTGAAACTTTGCACACTTATCAAGGACCGATTACAATACAATAATTCCATAAGTTTGTCCCATTATCCTGACCAGGATCTCCAGGACTAAAAAAAAAGCAAAAAACTTCAGATTGAACTGAAACTTTGCACACTTATCAAGGACCGTTTACAATACAATAATTCCATAAGTTTGTCCCATTATCCTGACCAGGATCTCCAGGACTAAAAAAAAAGCAAAAAACTTCAGATTGAACTGAAACTTTGCACACTTATCAAGGACCGTTTACAATACAATAATTCCATAAGTTTGTCCCATTATCCTGACCAGGATCTCCAGGACTAAAAAAAAGCAAAAAACTTCAGATTGAACTGAAACTTTGCACACTTATCAAGGACCGATTACAATACAATAATTCTATAAGTTTGTCCCATTATCCTGACCAGGATCTCCAGGACTAAAAAAAAGCAAAAAACGTCAGATTGAACTGAAACTTTGCACACTTATCAAGGACCGATTACAATACAATAATTCCATAAGTTTGTCCCATTATCCTGACCAGGATCTCCAGGACTAAAAAGCAAAAATAAATTATAATTTAAAAAAACTAAAAAACACCCTTTAATGAACTAAAAAGTAAAAAATAATTAATTTTATTGTAAAAAAGCGTGGGGTGCTTTGTACCATATTTTCATACCACCCCACGCTTTTTTTCAATAAAATTAATTATTTTTTACTTTTTAGTTCATTAAAGCGTGTTTTTTAGTTTTTTTAAATTATATTATTTTTTATTAAATCGATTGATCATAAGAACATTTTAGTTTTATTACCAAAAAAAAAGCCAGTTTGTTAGTATCGTGGGTACAGATAAAGATACCGTTAAACACAAATAATTGTATTCGTTGTCATGGAAATGAATATAATAAATAAAATAATTTACTCGCCGAACCAAAAGGAACAAAACTGATTTTTGTGAATTTGAAATACTTTTGTAAACTGACGTATCACAAACGCGCGAATTCGAATACACTTCGAAGGGGAAAAAAACGAATCGATCGCTAAATCGAGAGCACGCTGTTGCCAAATCGCGCGATGGAAGGAGAAATTTCGAGTATCTGAGTAATCGTCAGACCTCGATGCAATTGCTAAATCGCGCGTTTTCGATACTGTCAAACATTTTAATTAAGGCTCATTTTGCACCAAACCAGTCCAGTCCAGTCGCGTCCAGTCAAGTCGGAACTGGATTGGAGATATTAACTTGTCGTTGAAATAAAGGCAATGTGTAAATCTGGTTTCATACTAAGCGCGTCACGTCCAGTCCGATCGCGTCAAGACTTATCAAGACTGATTGCGACTCAGCCGGTTGAATTTTTAATGCCAGTCAGTCCAGTCTTGACACTCAGAATGGATGTAAAAACCTTAATTTTATTAGTGCAAGCAAAAGAGGCAATCTACGATCCTAAGCACGCGAAGCACAGAGATCGGAATTTCATTGCTGCCGCCTGGAGAGGTAGGTATAGCCAGAGAAATAAGTGGTTAAAGAACCGAACACAGGTCTCCTGGAATTTATGGGATGAACCCAAAACAGATGTTATCGTTTCTTCATCCTTCTTCTTCTGTGTAGCCGACGTAAAATTATGCTTTGGAGAAGTATGTCCGTTTTGACACAAAATTCTTAACAAAACTGTCGCGAAATTCGATCGGACTTTGTGGGACGGCTGACGCGACGTATTCAGTGCGAAAGGAAATATTGACGTGACTTGACTTGACAAGAGTTGACTGGACGCGACTGGACTGGTTTGGTGCGAAATGAGCCTAGATGTCGCCACGGATACAAGTCGGTACAATTTGCACGGACATATTGTATAAAATATAATTAATTTGTGAAAAAATAACATCGTCCATTCAAGTTCCAGTATATCTGTTGTGAACCACATTGAAATGTTCAAATGTTCCGAATATAGAGCTATGCCACTAGATCTAGCAGTCGGTGACTTATTTATTTCTTTGTTATGTTTTCTTTCAGATTCATCCCGATGTTTCTTTGTGTGAAATTGCTTGAAAAATGCAGGAAATCGATTTTATTTCAGAGAAACGATTCACAGATTCGTTTACAGAAAGTTAAATAAAAAGAATCCTATCTCTCTCTTTTTCTATCTGACTGTGTTGTGTGATTATTCTCACAGCACTCTTTAGATTTACGATTATTGTTTTAAATGGTTATTTTTTTAATCCATTTAATTCGCCTTCTGAATATAAATTTTATTGCACGTACAGTATTTAAAAGTTACAACGCACAGATTTCAACAATTTTACAATTTTTATTTATCTAGAATGTCGGTAATTTTACAGTTCGAAAAACTCAACTGGTATTAAAAGGTTTGAATTTGTTTTTAAAATAACGCTCTAATGACAAGAGAGCTAGAAATGTATTCCAGTAATTGGTGAAACTTTACCGTTATTAAAAAAATAACATTTAACAATTTTTATTTATTTGAAATGTCGGTCATTTAACAGTTTAAAAAACTCAACCTGTATTGAAAAAGAAGGTTTGAAATTTTAATTGATTCAAGCCTCTGTAAGCCTCTCTAGAGCTGGATATTTGTTTTTGGTTTAGAAAATATTTCAGAAATCATCGGGTACATAAAATTCGCTTTTTTACTTGTTTGGAAAATAGTTCTTACAATTAATATACAAAATATCCAAGCCAACTAGAAATATAAAAGACGTTAATAATTTCTACCAGTTGAGTTCATTTGTTTCAAATAGAGAGATTTATTAATTTAAGACTGAACTGCGCTAAGAAAGTTAAGAGATAAATAGAGGAGTTACGTATTATTGCATCGCTGCATAATATACAAAATATCCAAGACATCTGGAAATTTAAAAGACGTAAATAATTTCTACCAGTTGAGTTAATTTGTTTCAAATAGAGAGATTTATTATTAAGACTGAACTGCGCTTAGAAAGTTAAGAGTTAAATACAGGAGTTAAGTATTACTGCAAAGCTGCATAATATACAAAATATCCAAGCCATCTGGAAATTTAAAAGACGTTAAAAATTTCTACCAGTTAAGTTCATTTGTTTCAAAAATTCAAATAGAGAGATTTATTAATTTAAGACTGAACTGCGCTAAGAAAGTTAAGAAATAAATAGAGGAGTTACGTATTATTGCATCGCTGCATAATATACAAAATATCCAAGCCATCTGGAAATTTAAAAGACGTTAATAATTTCTACCAGTTGAGTTAATTTGTTTCAAATAGAGAGATTTATTAATAAGACTGAACTGCGCTAAGAAAGTTAACAGATAAATAGAGGAGTTACGTATTATTGCATCGCTGCATAATATACAAGATATCCATGCCATCTGGAAATTTAAAAGACGTAAATAATTTCCATCAGTTGAGTTAATTTGTTTCAAATAGAAACATTTATTAATAAGACTGAACTGCGCTAAGAAAGTTAACAGATAAATAGAGGAGTTAAGTATTATTGCATCGCTGCATAATATACAAAATATCCAAGCCAACTGAAAATTTAAAAGACGTAAATAATTTCTACCAGTTGAGTTAATTTGTTTCAAATAGAGACATTTATTACGCTAAGAGAGTTAACAGATAAATAGATGAGTTACGTATTATTGCATCGCTGCGTAATATACAAAATATCCAAGCCATCTGGAAATTTAAAAGACGTTAATAATTTCTATCAGTTGAGTTAATTTGTTTCAAATAGAAACATTTATTAATAAGACTGAACTGCGCTAAGAAAGTTAAGAGATAACTAGAGGAGTTAAGTATTATTGCAAAGCTGCATAATATACAAAATATCCAAGCCATTTGGAAATTTAAAAGACGTAAATAATTTCCATCAGTTGACTTAATTTGTTTCAAATAGAAACATTTATTAATAAGACTGAACTGCGCTAAGAAAGTTAACAGATAAATAGAGGAGTTAAGTATTATTGCATCGCTGTTGTTACGATGAGTCGAGATTGAATCTTATAAGCGAGTGGCCGCAACGAACGACTCTACTGCCATCTATCTGGCACATTAATTCTACTGTGTAATGTTGTAAAGTGAAGATTACAACCTATGAGCTTTCATATTGTATAAGCTTTAACCTGAGAATTAGAACGGCCCTGGTTTCGTGGTGAAGCTTTAATTAAATCCCGCACACCGACGCAGCTTTACATAGTGTACGAGCTTTGTGAACTACAGTACGACCTCAACAAACGTACACTCATTGGACAGGTTCAATGGTGACCTAGCTCCGGTTATTTTAGAGCTAAAAAATAAAGTAGTATCCAGCGAGTTTAGAGGTTAAGGAGAGAAATCTGTGTACATTAAACACGGGCCAAAAATATTTTTTCTAGATTTAGTCGCTAGAGGCGCTGCGACACGACCGAACGTCAACATAAGTAAATGCACTTATTTATACTTACTTACGAATAGTTTGTTATAAACTTGGTAAATTTTTATGAACAAAGTAATATTATGTCCACGTTAACAAATAAAAAATGACATGTGATTTGTAATTCACATTTCGTATGGTTCTTATCTTGGAGTTTTCAAACTCCCAGATCTATGGTTCTTATACTAGATAGGTTCTTATTGAGAACAGCGTTACTTGTAGCACTTCTTTAAACTACGAAAATCATCGTTTTGCTTTACAGGCCATGGAGATTCGTTAACTTAACCTTCGTACTCCATGGTAGTATCTCTTAGAGATACTTATCATGAATAATTGGCCTATGTTCGGTTAAACCGCTTACACCCTGTAAATTGTAATAGGAAGTATGAATGGGTACTGGATCCAAATAAACCAGAAAGTTGATAAAAAGCTTTTAAAGTTTTATCAATGAAGCGTAGGTACTATAATTGGGTATATACTGTAACGTGATACAACCGGTAAGCTCCCAGTTTCATCCGACATGGTCGCACAATACACATATGCATATTTATGAATGAACACACGGTATCCCCCCTCGACCCTCGCCGCAGGCCGACCACCGCATTAGCAATGCCCCTTTTGTCAGTCGGTGTGTAGAAAGGAATGCATTTTTTGTTGAAAAAAATATTACACGTTGGACGTAATGCTGTAATGAATTTTTTCATGTCCTGAGGGAACGCAAAAATGTAGAACAAAGAACGGTAACGTTATGTCAGTTTCGTTTGTTAAACGGCTTAGAAGAACAATGTTGCTGTCAGAATATTATGGTACACTGTGTATATATTGCAGATCAGATACAGTAATGGGATTAAAGTTTAACGTGGAATAGTGCATGGATCTATTGACGCTGTTTAATACAATGACGTTTAGTAAGCTTTATTTTTTAATCTCAGTTTAATTAAAACTACGAAAGAGATGAAAAAATATGTTTCAAGGCTGGATTAGGTTTTCCATACATTTTTACGGTCACAAAACGAAATGGGATCTGTTGGGATTTTTTAAAATACTTTTTCGTACCTTTTAATACAAATTCTTCACGTGCCGTAGTCATTTTTTCTATTATATTTTTATATTATCGGACTGGAAGCACGTTTTGGTTGGACTTGGCGATAGATTTGCTATATCTGTGTAAGGGAACTTTTGTTGGTATAAAAATTAATAAACAAACACTTGAAAAATTCTACACATTTATTCATCTCAACGATGGTTTCGGGTTTCTAACCCATCATCAGGAGTTTACATTAAAACTAAAATCTAAAAAGTCTACAAACATTATATATAGTAACCCTGGGAAGAAACGATCGTTGAGATGAATAAATGTGTAGAATTTTTCAAGTGTTTGTTTATTAATTTTTATTCAATCACATGTTCTACCAAGTGCCTAGCGATAGTTCTATAGAATTTTGTTGGTATTCTGGGAAGAAATTTGCTTCGACGCAGCGTAGGGTTGCAGAGAAATTACAGGCAACAAATTTTACTTCAGGTTTTTAACTGCTAAGCGATCGCGAGACTTGGCCTTATTTTCACAAAAATTGTTTTTGGTAGGTTGCTTCTTTCTAATCCAGCGAAAAATTGTATCCATTGGAGGACTAAAAAGTCATTAAGCTTACCAAAAATTGGACATAACCCAATTTACTTTGTGACCACAGATATTTGTGTGATATTATGCTGGAAAAAAATTAGCAATTTTTTTTGAATCAAATTTAATTATAAAATTCATTACATAAGCCACGATGCTTAAATTATCAAAGAGTTTTTTTTAATAAATGAAAACAAAGCATTTTTTAAAGGTTGGCAACCTTTCTCTCCTACGTACGTACATTATACATGAAAGGAAATATCAATTATATGAAAAATCAAAATATGTCTGATGAGATCATGTTTGATTTTAATATTTAATGATACTAAAAAGAAATTAATTAATTAAAATTGGTTCAGGGTGACCACAAAAAAATCCTAATTTTTCCAGGTTTTCCATTAGGTACTACCAGCCTAAAATGCAATTTTCCATGAAAAGTGGAAATATAATTCTTCTTTTTTTAATTAATTGATATATTTTTGTTTAGCCACATAAAATCAAACCAGTCAATTTAGATTATATTAGATCTTTTCAAGGTTCATTAGGAACCCTTATAATTTCGTTATGTCCGTCCGTCTATCACACCCCTGTAATAGTTTTGGTTTTTATATAGGTTCTTTAATATATAATTTAGAAAATAAATAACTTTATCAATTTATTCATTATTTTATTTAAGTTTTAATCTTATATACAATTTATTAACTATAATTTATTACTTCGACGGACATAGTAACGTCCTTCTCACATCTATCCTTCTGTCCTTCTATCTCCCGTATGACCAAATGTCATTGTTATTTATATTAGTATATTTGATTAGCTTTGCGTTCTTAAGCCAGCACAGTTCTAAGTACCTTATTGTTTAATAACCTCGCTGACTTTGCAGTATCAATGACCTCAGTAATATTCCCTAGTGTGCAAAATCTATATACATTAATTATTGTGCAATACTTACATACTACACCCCCATAGTCCTTAAAATTTTAAACCCATTTTGATGAAATTTCATATGGGGTTCTTTTATATTTGCAGTACTAAAGTACTGAGAAATAGTACAACACATTTTTTTAAAATACTTCTCTATACACAGGAATTGGAAAAACATGAAAAAAAAATTTCACATACATCATCGAAGTAGGTATCATTCAATAGAGCTTTTAAAATGCTATAAGACTTCCTAAGATTTATCTTTGGATTCCCAGTAACGAGCTATAAGCACCAAGTCGTTCGCAATGTATTCCCCCTCTAGCTTCCCAAACGTTAAAAAAATTTGAAAAAATTCAAAATTACGATTACTATGAAATAATAAGTTTTGGAAAAACACAACAAAAACTGTAATTTGAAAATCCTCTAAATTCCCAACGGCTTGTAAAAAAATCTGAAAAAACATGAAAATACTGTTTTTAAAATTATTAATGTAAGATTTAGAATATATCAAAAGATTCGTGCGGTTATCTTAATATACAGGGTGAGTTCGACCACCCGTATCAGTCGTTTTTTTCGAAAACGGTTAGTCGTAGAGACTTGTGTCAAAAATTTGTACTATAAAAGCTCTAATAAAGAATCGAATGGTGATCATTTTTTTTTCCGGGAAGGTCCGCTTCCCTATTAGTTCGCTCCAGAATATCCAGAATTCCGGAATTATAAATGTAACGATAGGTCGAAAGTGGTATTGTTGAAAAGATCTTAAAAAAGTAAGCAAATTTTGTAGGAAAATTTTTTTTATTACTGCCACCTCTGTAAATTTCTATAAGTATAAATATAAATTATTATATGTTCAAAACTCTGGAATTTTAGAAAGCACGATAGGTTGAAAGTGGTGCTGTTGAAAAGCTCTTTAAAAAATAGGCAAGTTTTGTAGGAAAAATTATTTAATTACTGCCACCCCTGTTAAGTAACAATCGTTTGAAATTATTAACTCAAAATTTCATAATAACAATCGAAGTCGGCATTAAAAATCTAGCAACCTTAGACATTGTCACAAGTGTTCAAACTGTCTTCCATTTACTCTTTAATACATACTACTGAGCGCTTCTGGTTATACTGTGAGTGTACTTCTTCAGTGTTTAATGATCGATAGATAGGTAACTAGATTTTAAATGCGGACTTTTAAAAAGTTCGTTATTATGACATTTTAATTTCAAACAAATATTACTTAACAGGGGTGGCAGTAATAAAAAAAAAATACGTACAAAACTTGCTAATTTTTTAAAGATCTTTTCAAAAATACCACTTTCGACCTATCGTTACATTTATAATTCCGGAGTTCTGGACATTCTGGAGCAAACTAATAGGGAAGCCGACCTTCCCGGAAAAAAAATTTATCACCATTCGATTCTTTATTAGGGCTTTTATAAAACAAATTTTTGACACAACTCTCTACGACTAACCGTTTTTGAAAAAAACGACTGATACGGGTGGTCGAACTCACCCTGTATAAAATCCCGTGTCACGATATTTGTTCACGCTAATCTCCGAAACCGAAACTGCTCATCCGATTTTAATGAAATTTTGTAAATGTGTATTGTTTGCTCCAACTTGAGGCATAGGGTAGTTTTTATCCCGATCGCGGGGAGGGGGGTAATAAATCATAAATTCTTATCTCTGGAACTACTAAACCGATTCTAAAAAATTTTTCACTAATAGAAAGCTACGCAGGGGAGAGATTCTTGCGAGGGAGTAGGGGGAGAAATTCTTGAGGGGATCAGGGGGAGAAATTCTTGCGGAGGGGCTAATAAATCATAAATTCTTATCTCTGGAACTACTAAACCGATTCTAAATTTTTTTTCACTAATAGAAAGCTACGCAGGGGAGAGATTCTTGCGAGGGAGTAGGGGGAGAAATTCTTGAGGGGATCAGGGGGAGAAATTCTTGCGGAGGGGCTAATAAATCATAAATTCTTATCTCTGGAACTACTAAACCGATTCTAAATTTTTTTCACTAATAGAAAGCTACGCAGGGGAGAGATTCTCGTGGGGGAGTAGGGGAAGAAATTCTTGAGGGGATCAGGGGGAGAAATTCTTGCGGAGGGGCTAATAAATCATAAATTCTTATCTCTGGAACTACTAAACCGATTCTAAATTTTTTTCACTAATAGAAAGCTACCCAGAGGAGAGATTCTCGTGGGGGATAACAAATAAACAATATACTAAATATACGTGAGAGGAGCAATGGATGACCGATATTAAATCATAATTTCATACGAGCCCGGCGAAGCCGGGCCAGGTCCGCTAGTATTTTATGAAAATAACGGCTACGGAACACTAATTTATTCGTGTCCGACACGCATCTAACCGTATCTTTTAATTATCAAAACATAGTACCATCACTTACTGATGAAAAACTAAAGTAAGAGGTTCAGCTTTTCTCTTAAATTCCGAATACGAGTGACCTTTACATTTCTATTCTGATCGAAAGGCGTCTTAATGGCCGTACGAGATTCAACTTCGACACGCTAACCGTTTTCCTGTGTTAACTGATTGGGGAGGAGATTATAGGAAATGACAGGAAGATTTATCTCGGAAATGAACAAGTTATTACACAAGTTATTTTAGTTGCAATAAAGGGGAAGGTAAGTTAAAATTGATATAATCTTTATGTTTCAGGAACGTCGTTTGGGTCAATTAAATTTATAATGATGCTAATACATTAGACCTGATACTCAAAAATTTTATTAATCAATTCTATAAATTATCAATTAAACAGTCAGACGATCGTTTCGGTCAATATTGACCATCTTCAGTGAATATTAAAAATTTCATAATTTTGAAAATTTTGAAAATTATGAAATTTCTTGCGAAAAAGCAAGACCAAGATCAAGACCAAGACTATCATTAGACTAGCAAGACCAAGACCAAGACCGAATGAACAAGAACAAGACCAAATATACACAAGACTAAACTAAAAATTCTTACTTCAGAAATAATGAGCAAAATGAGCAAGACCAAGACTTGATACGCAAGATCAAGATCGAGACTAAATAAGCAAGACCAAGATAAGATATATTTGAGACTGTCCAAGTCTTGGTCTTGCTTTGCTCATCCCTACACTTAATAATAAATTTAAAATATGAATTTGTACCAGACCTAGTCTAGCAATTGGTGGCCTTAAGAAGTAAATAATGGATCTAATAAAATAGTTCTGCGATTGATATTACATTATTCCCAGCTTATCAAGCGTCTATATTTATCTGTTCCCAGCAGCTATTTAATATACTATGTCATTTGTCGATTAAACCCGAATCCAAACACCGTTTTTGCTTTTCTATGGCGCGAAAATTTAAATTAATTGCAGCCGTAATCTTATTGTATAATTAAGGCATTTTCAATTTCAGAGAACATTATTGTGAATCGTCCTGTTTTTCCGTTTGTATTTCGAATCATTAATTTTGAAGTATTTAAATACTTAAATTTTAATTAAAATTTGTTTACTGCTCTAACATACAGTAACATGTTGAAAAGTCATAATACGTTTGACTTGCCGTCTGCAAGCGTATTAAATAAAAACGTCAAACGGTCGAAAACAGAGTTCTTCACTGGATAGTTTTATTAGGTTAAGAAAAAAGACTGGTATCGTTGGTGAGATCAATACCGAAACTTAATAGTCGAGATTTTCTGCGAGACCGAGATAAACTTTGGAAAAGTCTCGTGTCCCACTTTTAAAAAAATAATGTAGCTGTACCTTCATAATTAAAATTGAATTAATATTATAAATTTCGTCGGGTACATGACACGTTTAGGGTAATCTGCCACCCCTTTAATACTGACAAATCGATTTGCAAATATTATAATGGCATTATTGGGTCATCGACAAGCTATACAAATAATTTTAGTCTTGAAGCAATAATAATTGTGATCATTTTTTTTTTGTTACATGTTGGGGGCGTCTGCATCCCTCCCATACCACTATCTAGCAAAATCCCTTACACAGGGCACTTTAATATGCAGTGGTGGACTAAGCCCGTCGGAGGTCCGGGGCGGCAGAACTAAATGAGGCCCCCGGTCTGCTTAGAAATTGATGTATTTGTAGTTTAAATTTCGTAAAAAATGAATAATATAGATGTAATGGCTGACAAAAAAATTAAATATTTATAATAAACGACCTACCTACGTTTATATTTTGTATACGTACGGGGCCTCCAACTCCAAACTGCCTCTTACTTACTAAACATATTTTGGCCTTGTTTGGGATTTGATTAAGAAGGACTTATCGAGATTTAGAGGGCCCCCAGGATAAGAAGCCCGGGCCGCCCCCTCCGCCCCCCCCTTAGTCCTTCACTGTTAATATGCCTCCCTCAACATCTTCCCAAAAATAAGGCCTTGAATAAATAACACCAAAGAATTGTCACTAGCTCTTGGTCTATTAGGTCTCTTTTCGAAAAGTCCGAAAGGTCACTTGTATAACATAATATTGTAACAAAACTGTTTTTAATTTGGCGGAATTAAATATTTATTTACTAAGATTTATGTACAATATTTATTTACAATAATTAATTATAATAATTATAAACACAATAATAAAAATAACGAAAATGTCAATTCTAAACAATGAAACACTTAAACGGTAATTATAACACTTAATAATACAAGGATATTTATTTTAACAGGTATATTCACAGAATACTGTTTTATTTATTTCCCATTTATTTTCACATATCACCGATTGATTGACTCACCACGACGCTGAATGACTGATCTCCAAACCGCTTGTACTCGCGGCTTTATATAGAGCGGCACGAGTTCTCGTTGTCTATAGAAACGTCCGGAATCTTCGATACTATTCTACTACTGTGTTATAACAAACAGACAATCGCTTCAGTCTGGAATGTTCTGTTGGAAACAGTGGCGTAGCATCTGGGGTTTTGTTACTATATGTTGGAACCGATTTTCGAGAGTCAAATGGTGAGTATCTACGATACAACTTTACATAATATGTTAACGTATGTATTTACATATAAACGCTACATTGGGCACAAAATTAAAATTGGCCGGGATTTGAAAAGGCTTTTTTCACCAATAGCGAATAAAGCAGTAAATATCTGTAATGATATCAGTTCAATTAAAATAGTGTATCGCTAGCACATAAAAATACACACATGCAACCCCTTTACAAATATATAGAGTGGCACATAACACGTACCACACACTTTTTGTTCAAATACATTTTTCCCAATATTAAACATAGTTCTGTTACCGTTCACAGAACTGATATTTGAATTGTTGTGTGTTTTAAAGACCACCAACAGCTAAGGTTATTTGGGCCTAGCACTAATTCATATTTTCAATTCATTATTTTTTTTTTAATAATAAATTGAAAATCCACTTGACACTTTTACCAGCTCTCGAGCTAGAACCCGGGAACTGGGGACTTGTAATAGAGGAACCATAGCAACGCCATGTAAACAACAGCATCGCTACACTCTCGGCTATTCTCAAGTCCATTGGAATTGTTGAATGTTGGTTTAGATGTACAATTAAAACTGGTCGGCCCGGCTTCGTCCGGGTAAAAATCGGGGGTAATCTCGAAAGACAGATTTCAAAATTTTTTTCACTGTTCGATAGGTGATAGTTTGCAGTAATGTATTAAAAAATCTAAAATTCATAGCACACGGGCGAAGCCGGACCGGGTGAAGCCGAACCGGGTGGCTAGTTTATTATAGGTTTGTGAGTATCTTAATAAATTAGAAAATTAAGTGTCAAGTTAAGTGCAGGCATGAGAAACCAGGAACTCAAAAATATTTTTATTTTTGAATATAAATATTTTGTTTCTTCGTGTAGATATATCTGAACTGTTCGGTGGTTTTTGCAATAATTCTGTATATCGATATGAAACCACATTTAACGCGAATTGTTGATTTACGATTTTATAATCCCATTTACTAGTCGTTAATTCAGTAACTCATCAGGGACGGCAGTGAACGATTAGACTACTGAATAACTCTCTCGATAATTCGTGCCATAACAGACCTCATCCACACCATTACTATATTTCGTTTGCCAACATTCTCGTTATTTTTATACATTTTTTACTTAGTTAATAAAAATGTGGAAGTGGAGGGCTTGATATAAAAAAATATCTCCTTCAAAAAAGCCACAAAAAAGGGGAAAATAATAAAATAAAATAAGTAAAATAATAAAATATATCATTGACAAATGCTTTGGTAATTTCATTTATACTTTAATTAATTGTTTTATCTGACTTTTTTCACAGCTTTTAAGCTATTTATGAAATAAATAAATATTTTTATTTCTGCATCCCTCCCATACCGTTATCTAGCAAAATCTCTTACTCAGGGCACTTTAATATGCCTCCCTCAACATATCTTCACAAAAATAAGGCCTTGAATAAATAACATCAAAAAATTGTCACTAGCTCTCGGTCTATAACGTGAGTCATTGAGCGTCTCTCTTATATATTTCGTGTAGGTGATTTAATATAAAATCTTGCTATTATGATGTCTTGAAATAAATATTTTCTCTTATATCTGTTAGTAGGAAAGAAAATAATTCTACCAAAAACAGATATGTAAAAAAAGGGCCAAAATCTCGTTAGTACTGTGTGTTTTGATATCTGTAAAAAAATAACTGATATGTAGAAATTATGCCAAGTTCCTTGTGCAGTGTGAATTAATCAATTTTCAGATCAAACTTGGCAAGTTTTTAAGGGTCTCAATATTTCAATTAACTGTTAATGGATTCATCATGATTTATTACATTTGTCAAAATTATGTGACCCTAAATTAATATAACGAACGCCATTGGCTAGTAATAATATTCCACATGTGTGGGGCATAGGTAATCATGCTCTTTGAACATCCATACGCCACCACAGCCAGTCATATCAAAAAGCAATTTGTACAACATTTGCCACGTTAAATTCATTTGCAATTTTAACACAGGATATTAAATTAATAATAATAATAAAATGTGATGTTGAAATCATTTATTGCTCTGAATAATATTTGAGTCACAAAAAAAGTGTGGCAAGAAATAAACTAAATTTCAATTTGCAATTATGTTGACATCAGTAAAAAAAGCTGCATTATACAGTGTGTGTCAAAATAGTGGATTTGTTAAAAAATAGTCCACAATATAGTGTAGATTATAGACGATCAACAGCTGAGATCATCAGCGTCTTTTCTACAACATAATGCTGTGATAGTGTATAATTCACCACATTATAACTTTAAGCTTCAACTGTATTGACTTCTGTAATTAGGCTATGCCTGTAAGAAGTTTAAATAAATAAATAAACAAGCCGTGAGGTGGGTCGTTTATTAGGACTCAAGTGCGACCCTTGAGGTCCACACGACGAACTTCCCAGTTTGATAAATATTTAATAATAATAATAATTAAATTAGATATTACACAGAAAAGTAATCATTTTAAACATTAAAACATAATTATTATTTATTTTTAACAATAATTAAAAAAAAACTCGGGTCGCAGTGCCAAACCCTGCACTGTGGCATTATTATGTGAACTTAAGTTTGTTTTTTGACAAAATAAAAAATTTAACCCCTTAATGCATCCCTTAAAATAATTAAATTTTTCTAAATTTCATTATTAGACATGGATTTTATCAGTACACCCAATTAAATACACCCTTCCATAAGTAAATCCGTATCAACAAACTAGTGTTTTCATAAAATTTGAAAGTCCGGTCCTGTCAGGCCGATTTTATTAAAATTTTAGCAGCACATTTTAATCTTTACTAAAGAGTTAAATTTCAATTTTGAAACGATTCTGATAAATTTTTCGGTATTTTTGGGCCCAAAAACTTTTTGGAACCCCTAAATACAACCCTGAAAATGGTCCGATCGGGCCCATTTTAAATAGGCTTCTTGCGGTGATGGGTTCCAATGTGTGTACCAAATTTCGTTTCAATCGATTAAGTCTGTCGAGAGTTATCGTGTACACACATATATATATAAATATATATATATATATATAAATATATATATATATAAATATATAAATACATACATATATATATAAACATTTTCAAAAATGGTGCCAAAGTGTTCAGGAGGCAATGAAACGTCGAGAAATTTTGGTCCGACCCCTAGGTCTCGCCATCCGACCGACGCCAATAGTGTATGTGCCATATTATGGCAAATACACTAAAAAAAACGGCTGAACCGATTTTTATAAAATTTACGTCGGATCAAAATGACGTTAACACACCTCGATTGACACCCTTACGAAGTCGATATAATTTTTTATTCGCGAGATATTGTGTAAAATCTACTTTTTTGGAGTCTATTTGGTTAAAAAAAAAGAACGGCTGAACCGATTTTGAAAAAATTTCTTTCAGATCATATTTACGTTAATTCGAGTCGATTGGCACCCTAACGTAGTCGATATCATTTTTCATTCTCGAGATTTCGCCTTAGAAAGAAATGGACACATACGTACGTACGTATACGTACATGCGTATGTATGTAGCTGCATGGGGGGATTTCAGAGTGACTGTTAGCGCGCAACAGCGGATAAATAGAGAAACATACGGTGGTACCTAACTCCCTTCTATATGGTAACTGCTAAGCATAAATACGTCATAGTAAATAATGAAATATAAAATGGGCCGTGAAAGTGACACTTCTTGTCAAAATAAAGATTGAATTATTATGCAACAAAACATTTAATATGCAAAATGTTCATTTGCTTTTAAATTTATTGAAACATAACTTATTATTATTTTTTTTATTATTAATTATTATTTATAAAATAAATTTTTAGATGTAACTTAACTACATACTTGACATTAAATTCTCTATTGACAGCTGAGATTTCGGTTTTACGCGTAGATTTGACAAAGTGTACCTACTTACTGAAATTGGTTTGCGAATCATGAAAAAGAAAAAAAAAAAGAAGAATCAATTAATTGATTGAGCTACTGTAATTTATGTTTTATAAATTTTCACATCTTAATAAAATGTTGCTTTTTTAGTACCTGAGGAAGCTGCAATAAGGCAGCGAAACGTTGTAAAAAACTTAAAATTTGTTATTTCATTATTGTACTTGTCCACCTACCTAAGAATTTAAGTCAAAGTTAATGAAAAAGAATGTTTATGATTTATATTATTTACAAAATTTAACAATCACACTTTTAACGTTGCTATTTTTAATTTCAACAGAATCATTGAATGATTAAACTGTAACTTTAGCACCGCCGATTTACGCTATCACTCACCAGACGGCAGGACCGGTCGTACTCACAGCAAATAGCTCTGACAGTATACAATATAGCTCACAGAATAATGGTCTCACAAAATTTCACAAACGCACTATTCACGCCTTTATTTTTGAATTCAACAGAATCATTGAATGATTAAATTGTAACTTTAGCACCGCCGATTTACGCTATCACTCACCAGACGGCAGGACCGGTCGTACTCACAGCAAATAGCAGTATAGACAGTATATACAGTATATACAGTATACAATATAGCTTACAGAATAATGGTGTGGCGAATTTGAGGATTTAACCAGATGACTAGAGGGTATTTGCAACCAATTACATGTCTTACAACACACAATCATTACACTGTTAATGGATTATTAATTTAAACTTGTATCCTGCGACGGCTGCGACCTGCACCCGTCTCAACAACGGTCCCCAACATGTTTTATTTGCAGTACAGTAAAAGCTGCAGCGAGTTCACAGATTACCGGATTTTACTTGTTTCGATTTTATCTATCTACAGATCAGGGGTGTTACGAATATTCGCATCCGCATCCGTAAATGCGGAATATTCGCATTAATTCAGACATCTGCATCCGCATTCACATCCGCATCAATCAATGCGGAGTTTTTACGGATGCAGATTCACATCAACAAGTAACTACATGTAAAGAAAGTGGGCGGAGCCAGAGTGGCACGTGCTAAAAATATGATTAAATAAATAAAAAGTTAAAATCAAATTGATTTTCAGTTATTTAAGCACTTAAAATTTAAATAATTATCCTTTTAAAATCCCAAAATCCGCATCCGCATCCGCATCAAATCCGCATCCACGGATGTGAACTTCTAATAATCCGCATCCGCATCTGCATCCACGGATGTCTAAATTTTTGAATCCGTAACAACCCTGCTACAGATTGTATCAAATTAAACCTGTGCATAGGACATTCTGTGTGTAAGACAGAGATCGATACAAAAAGCAATAAGTAAGAATGAGATAAATGATCGCTAATAGGATGTTACGTGGTTACTGTAAATTAAACTAATAAAAGTTTTACATTTTTACAGCATAGAAGGAGCGAAAAAACAAAGATGACGCTATTAGGTTGTATAAATATTATTTATTTACAGTAACCACGTAACATCCTATTAGCGATCATTTATCTCATTCCTACTTATTGCTTTATGTATCGATCTCTGTCTTACACACAGAATGCCCTATGCACAGGTTTAATTTGATACAATCTGTATATAGATACATAAGTTCTGAGACACCCTGTATATAGCCTACGGACAGTACAGTGAAATGAAAAAAATTCTGAGCAGAAAAAATCTTAGACATTTTTTGATACGATGGACCGTTAATAAGATATTATCAGCAGTAAGTTGAACGGAAATCACGTCTACTCGGTGATAATTAATTAATTAATGTCTCAATATAATTGATTAATATCTCATTAACGGTACATCGTATCAAAAAATGTCTGAAGACTTTTCCGCTCAGAAAAATGTTATTCTCTATTTCACTGTACTGCAGGCGATCGTTCTGAGACACCCTCTATAACGTTCAACATTAACACAAAATAAATCGTAGTACCAAAAAATAAATACACACAATATAGTGTGAGAACGAAAATATGAATTTGATGGAACACTAGTTGAGTACCGCTATTCTACGTTGTTCTCTGAATGCTGTACATAAGAATAGATGAAGGTTTAATTTATTCTAAAAATAAATTTACTTCAAGAAAGTTAGAGCGCCGGTAAAATTGTGTAAGCCTCAAACTGAAGAAACTGACAATAATCTACAGTAGAACTTGTCTTAGGTCACATTTTGAAGTTGTTTTGTAGGCTTTGTTCAAATATCAACTCTTTAAAGTAAATGCAATATGATGTTTTAAGAGTTTTCTCTGACCCTACGAAAACGTAGGAAATGTAATTTTCCGTTTTTTTTTGTGGTTATTTCAAGCGATTGAGGACAGTGTGCTCCAGTGGTTAGCTTCGCGGCCTCTGGATCAGACTGTCGTGGGTTCGAATCCCGCCTCCGCTCATGGATGTTTTGTGATGTTTTAAGTTTTAAGTGAGTTGTTATTTCATGTAATCAAGACGCTAATGACCTAAGTTGTCGACGCGTATATAATTTACAATAAATAAATAAAATAAATAGAGTATTATCTCAGAACAGAGATAGCTATAGAAGGAGCATATCACAACTTGTTGAAAAAAAAATGGTTTAACGTAAAGTTCCCTTTGCAAATCACAGCGAAGAATAAAATTAACTTTGCATTTCGCAGTGTGAAAATGTTTTATAGTACAAATTTAAATTAATGTTTATATATCTCTTCTGAGTACTGGAGTGTTTTTTTAACGGAAATGTAAAAGTCCAACATCATTAATTATTAACATCGGTAATTACAACATGCGTCATTTAAAATAAAAATATAAAAAATATCGTTGTAAAATAACAGTTTTTTCTATAATCTACTCAGTGTTTGTTTCAGAGATTTTTTTGTTGTAAATAAATATAATATATTTTTTATAATTCCTGCTTCTAAAGTTCAATATTCGAGCACTGTGGCGGGCGTAAAGAGGCGTATTTTAGTCACCGTGCGTGAAAGTCCAAAGCGCGCGTGAAAGTACAATCTCTGCATCTTATAAATTCGAAATTTCTGCACTTTGTACAATACAAGCACTTACTGGCTATCGATCGATGTGTTCCTATATATAGTATCGCGCATACAAAGTCCACATCATGAGAGAGTCATGTTTTTAATGATTTATACAGAAGTTAATAACTTTAATAAAAATAAACTAAATCGTAACTTAGTCTGTAATTGTAAAGTTCTAAGCACTAGAAGAGCGAATTTTCCGTTTTCATACTTTTTTTTCTTTCTATTAAACTTTAGAAGCAGTCGTTATAAAAAATCATGTTCGATACGTCCGCTTAAAGTGAGATATCTAGTAGGCTTAAATTGAGGCACTCGCTAAAGGGACTGACGCATACACAACGAGATCTCGTGCGCTTACCCCCACTCGCCTAACGGCTCGTGGGGGTATACAGCGCACTCGATTTGGTTGTGTATGCGTCAGTCCTTTAGCTCGTGTCTCAATTTAAACCTACTAGAATACCTCACTTTACGCACACGTATCGAAAATAACTATTCTATAATTTACTCCGTACTATACTGTGTTTTTTTTCAGGGATTTTTTTGTTGTAAATAAATATAATATATTTTACCGCATTTTCAAAAAAAATCTTAATTGGTGACAGGAACAATTATATATATTTACTATTTATTTATTTAATAAAGTTGTTTAGTTCTCTCTTTCATAAAAAAGCAGTCATAAAAATATATAATTATCTGCCCATCAATGAATATCCTACGTTTGAATAATGAAACCATCCAATTATTATTTCATTCATTGCTACACAAAAATATAATATCTACTAGGTTTAGGTACAGTAAGTCACAAAGTAAACGTTGCGATACGATTTTGGTTCTACGTAAAGAGTGATCGTTACCAATTTATTATGCAACAACTTAGGCCTCAATAACGCGTTATTGTTATTAAAACCTTTTATGAAATGATTCGTCGATTGTTAGTACTCGGAGAAAAATACATGATTTTTTTAAGTCACCGTACTGTGTATAAGAATTTTTGAAAATAGCCGGGGAATTCAAAATCCTCATTTGTTTATTCAATTTGAAACAAGTATCTCGACATTTGTGACACCCCATATATCTTAAAAGTATTTTTTTGCGCGGAAAAGCTACACCTGCGCCTTTTCCAATTTATCGATTAAAGATTTTTTTACAAACAATTTACAGTTTAAAATTAGATTACAAGAACTTTATATTAAGTCTACAAAGTTTGGTGGAAACAATAAGTTTGAGAAAAAGTGTGTAATTAGTCAACAAAAAGGGGAAGCGACGTTTTCAATATGACAGGAAGAAGAGGTAAACAACTCGATCTATCTCCGTCTCTGTTATCCTCATTAAGACTGACACATCCATTGTAAACACACGTCCTTGTACAGGAGTACACAGTAGACAATAGTAGCTCTATACTCCTTGCACCCTCTTCCACCCTCTTTCGACCGTCTTCCAACAACAATTACACATGCATATAGCACCGGGTGCTCGACAATCATTTGTGGGGCAGAGCGCCCTGTCTCTCTTGTCTTCTCAATCCACAATGCTCTCACGCTGGTATAGCATTGGTGCACGTCATGCAAACTTACACCTTAAATCCGCCTTTGCTTACACAATATATAGTTGGCTAACCTTATGGACCTATCTGACGTTTCATACTTATTATATTTTTCAACGTGAAATTGCTATATATAAGAAGAGATCGGTTTCCACTCTCGGGCACTGTGGAGAAATCGGTAACTCACCTAGCCGGAAACTGGGGGTTTCGGGTTCAAGTCCCGACAGTGGTCATTTGATTTTTTCTTAGATATAGCTCAAAAATCATGGCAGCCTAGCTGTCTGAGATATTTATTATTTTCACCTCTAATTGTTACGTCAATAATATGGTGTGGATATAAGGGGTTTTAAATCGATTGATTTTATCATATACCAATTTATTATATTGGTGTTTCATAATATATGCGCAGGACTTCAGGATGTGATAGCTCGTCCAAAAATATGAAAAAAAGTTTCTATTAACTTACCCTCTAAAATGCACCATTTTGGAGATACAGGATGTTGAAATTGAAAAAAGAATTTCGTTTTTTACACTGAACTCAAACAAGTAAGGAAAATGGTAATAGTTTTTAGCCAATCACTTTTTGATGTATCTAGAATCTAGATTATAATGACTTAGTTGTCGAGCGTCTACAATTTACAATATTTTTAGCTCTATTTGCTATGTATTAAGTATCTTTACTGGCGACCAATTAGAGTGTTATTCATGGGGTCGCGCAAACTTTTCAATTGCTAAGTCTAAAGTCGATTTTTAATTGTTAAAAGAACTGGGCATTTCGCGATAAAAACAAAAATTTGCGACAATTTTTACTTCTTTTTATTAACTTCCCATTGGAAGTTATTGTAATGGGTCCGAAAATTGAAATCAAAATGTATAACAAATTTTTATGTTTCAAGGTTACTACACTATTTTTACACTATTTTTAGAAAGATGTCTGTGTGTGTGTGTGTACGTATGTGTCCATTTCTTTATAAGACGAAATCTCGAGAATGAAAAATGATATCGACTACGTTCGGGTGCCAATCGACGCGTATTACCGTAAATATGATCTGAAAGAAATTTTTTCGAAATCGGTTCAGCCGTTCTTTTGTCTTAACCAAATAGACTCCAATAAAGTAGATTTCACACAATATCTCGCGAATAAAAAATTATATCGACTTCGTAAGGGTGTCAATCGAGGCGTGTTAACGTCTTTTTGATCCGACATAAATTTTATAAAAATCGGTTCAGCCGTTTTTTATTTGTTGTTAAAAATAAATAATAATTATGTTTTAATGATTAAAATGATTACTTTTCTGTGTAATATCTAATTTAATTATTATTATTAAATATTTATCAAACTGGGAAGTTCGTCGTGTGGACCTCAAGGGTCGCACTTTAGTTCTAATAATCGACCCACCTCACGGCTTGTTATTTTTTTAAAGTCGTTACTTTTTCTGTGAAGACGGCACAGGATGCAAAAAATTCATGGCCGCCCGTTGACAACCTTGATTTAAAAAAAAGTAGCTTTAGAAACGAAAAGAAAAAGCTGTGACGACAAAATAAATGTTGGCAAACAAAATCGCACAAATATAAATAGTTGGCTAACTAGAAAAATTCTATAAGCAAAGATTCTACTATGATATTCATTTATTACAGTCATCGAGCTCTTTTATCAGGCCCGTACTTCTGTGTATCAAATATGAACAGTACGGTGCTGTATTTGCATCTCTGTATTTCAATCTTCCAACATGTCGTAAAACTAGCCGTAAAATCTCATGTAACTACAATTCATGTCTTTATGACTTTAAGCACAAACTGTCACTTGTTTTTTTATCTTCTTTATGTTGCCTGAGAATTGTCATTTCATGTATACGATGTTTTTAATAAACGGTATTGTTATCTAGATACGGCCCTGAATAACATTGAAAGTTCCATATTCAAGAATATATAATAAAAGTTTGCCGGCGGTGCCATTGTCGGTTCGGGTAACGGTTAAACATCCGCGAGACGGGCGAAGATAGCACCGACGATGGTGAATGCGGTGGAAGTGAAGTAGCGAGCACGTCGCTTACACCATCGCCTAGATCGGGGCGGCATCATGCACGGACGCCTACGTTATCGTCATCGTGTCGTGTGCCTACCTACTGTCCGGTTAGCCGCCATGTGAATCGTTTTTATCGTCATGGATCAGGGTTACCAACACTTGATCAGTTCATACTATAAACGTCATAAGACACCAGCAGAAATGAAAATACACTATTGTCATAATATTGTAGCAAAACCCCAGATGTTACGCCGCTGGCGACAATAGAATCATCGAGAACAAGTAACAATGGTGAAGCGTGGCATGATACCGAAGACACGAGAATATTCTGGAAAGCGCGCGAGCGTGGGGGAGTCAACCTGCTAGCTCTATATAAGCAGGTGCAGTCACCGGAGAAACAACAATGAGAGAGTCGTGTGACAGTGTTGATTGGAAATAAATACAGCATATAAATTGTTCAGTGCGCTCTGTTCGTGTTATTATTATATAAACAGTGTTGACTATTAAAATTGAGATATAATTGTTACATTTCAATGTTATCTATTTTTGTTACATTTTTAATTATTGTAAATAAATAATTTATTCCACCCACGTAAGAAAATAGTTTTGTTACAATATTTACAGCTGCCAAAAGCCTGTCAAAGCTTCAAGAAGTGTGTTTTAATATCTTTGTTACTTCATACGTTCAAATATCTATAGTGTTTTTTTACATATTATTTGAGACGTTTTTGCTGAGAAATTAATACGGAATTAATTAATGAATTACGGAATTTGACATTTCACATCATAATGACAACACGACAACGCTGTCTCCCTCAGGGGAAACATTGAAATGTAGTTTGCATTCCAATGTTTTGTGGGAATTAGCGCTCCTAGGGACCTGAGTTCGTACCAGTCGGTTTGTGTATGCCGGCTGGCGGATTCTAATACATAAATGGATTATTTGTTATGTTGAAGACGCTAATGACCTGAGTTGTCGACGCGTCTATAATCTACAATAAATAAATAGACAACGCTGTCTCAGCCATATTTCGATACTTGAATGGCGCGCGTCTTTTGATTGACCCTTTAACTAGCGGCAATTTTAAATTACTGTAAAATTAAATTATTAAAAAAAAAATAATAAACGCTTCAAAATTCCTACCAAAAATTGATATTGATTATACACCTAGAGCAGTGCTTCTTAAATTATTTAATGTGATGGACCGGTATTATTTTTACTGATGTATGACGAATCAATCTTATGTAAATTACCTGCGGATCGGCACCGGTCTGGGGACAACCATTTGAGAAGCACTAACCTAGAGTACAATGATCTCCGTAAAAAAAACAACCACTTTCAATATTATAGCATTAAAAAAAATTAATAAACAAACACTTGAAAAATTATACACATTTATTCATTTCAACGATCGTTTCGGGTTTTTAACCCATCTTCAGGAGTTTAAACTAAAACTTTTCATGTGTTTATTAATTTTTATTCAACCATGTTCTACCAAGTGCCTAGCGATAATTCTATAGAATTTATAGCATTAGATATAGCAAAGAGAAGGCATTTTAGGGCAGCGATTTAAACCCCCGTTTTGAGTTCACTAACCGACCACTCCACGTCCCAGTGACTCGAAATGGTTTTTTTAATTCTTTATATTATTCTGGGCAAAAACATCTATATACACCTTTTTATGGAAGGCGTGTCACTCGACCTTCAAAATCAGATGTTGATTTCTCTTGAATAATCACACTTCTATCAACGAACGCCGGAATTATAATATTCTCATGTTTCCGAGTGATATGAGAGAGATACTAGTGTTTATTAGAGTGACCTTCGATTATTATTATTAGTGTATTTGCCATATGGCACATGCACTATTGGCGTCGGTCGGATGGCGGGACCTAGGGGTCGGACCAAAATTTCTCGACGTTTCATACCCCCCTGAACAGTTTGCCACCATTTTTGAAAATGTTTATGTATATATATATATATATATATATATATATATATATTTGTGTGTGTGTGTACACGATAACTCTCGACAGACTTAATCGATTGAAACGAAATTTGGTACACAAATTGGAACCCATCACCGCAAGAAGCCTATTTAAATTGGGCCCGATCGGACCATTTTCAGGGTTGCATTTAGGGGTTCCAAAAAGTTTTTGGGCCCAAAAATACCGAAAAATTTGTCAGAATCGTTTCAAAATTGAAATTTAGCTCTTTAGTAAAGATTAAAATGTGCTGCTAAAATTTTAATAAAATCGGCCCGACAGAACCGGACTTACAAATATTATGAAAACACTAGTTTGCGGATAATGCTTTACTTACTGAAGGGTGTATTTAATTTGGTACAGAGGTTGCATTGATAATAATATTGAAATTAAGAAAAAAAATATTATTTTAAGGGATGTATTAAGGGGTTAAAATTTTTATTTTGTCCAAAAACAATCCTAAGTTCACGTATTAAATCCACAAGGCCTGCATTAGCAAATACACTATATTGTCGGCAGGGTTTGGCACTGCGACCCGAGTTTTTGTAGATTATAGACGCGTTGACTACTCAGGTCTTCAACACAACAATTAATAACACATTTGTGTATTAGAATCTGCCAGCCGGCATACACAAACCGACTGGTACGAGCTCGGACTCCTGGGAACGCTAATTCCCAAAGAACATTGGAATGCAATTGCGAGAACAACTATACATTCCAATGTTCCCCCTGGGGGAGTGACCTTCGAAATCAGTTGAGTTCTTTGTGCAGTTATTTGGTATCATCACGCAAGATTCGGACTAGAAACTTCCACCATTCTTATTTAACTCGTAACTGTAGCAATATCTTATTACCTAAATGTTATCTCTCTAAAACAGTCCGCATTATGCTGCCTTGAAGCTTTTTAATGATTTGGCTAATGACTCTAAAGACTTGCCTTTCAATACATTTCAAAAGAAACTTTAAGAAATCATTGATTGCACAATGTTTGTATATATCGTTGATGACTTTACTATGAAATAATTTATTGTATTGTTTATACTTTATTTTCATATTTGCTACTATTTTTATATTCATCATGTCTCACAAATTTAATTCGACTCCTTGTAGTCTTTTGAACGGAATAAAATAATAATAATAATAATATTTTTCACACAGAGAAAAATTCAAAAGTATTGAGGTAATTTTAAATTTCTACATATTAAAAAAAATTTCATCATAAAGTTAAATTTGGCGTAACAATTTTAAACAAGAGAGAGAAAAAAAACTGACAATAACTATTAAATTTAACAACCCTGGTTACTGTGTTAGGCGCTATGGTTATGACGGCAGCTTTCTGAGAGCTTCAGACTTCTCTGCTATGCCTCTGAACAACAGCAAAGTTTTGTCGCTCAGAGAGAAATAAATTCATTTTATTATGTTTGTTTGTGTTTCATTTAATGTTTGAAGAGTGGAAAATGGAATCTCCACTCTTATATTACTGGAGTTACGTGTGCTCTACCTCTACCTTCGTCCAGTGACGGCTCGTCACGTCTCTTATTCTGTCAATCATTCACAATTCGTTTGACTTTAGAAAACTAACGATAAAATAAATTAAACTAAGCATTAAAAAATTCACAGATTTCGCAATCCTTGCAACCATCGAGGACATTGGAAATGATAACAGCATATATGAAACATAATTAACTGTTTATTATACACACAATATTTATCAATGCACTGTTTAGTTTTGTCAGGAATAACCCTATTATTCTTCTATTATATACGCGTTCACTTTTGCTTGATTACTTAACTTTTAAATGGATTTTTCTACAGTATTTATTAACATTTGCTCAAAAATAACACCGCAGATCGTCGCAAATACCTCTCAATTAACTAGACATGATATAAAACACATTTCGAAAAAATTGCACTTGTTCAATTTTGCATGATTGCTCCTCACTTGATCGCGACACCGTTGTCATTTGGCCTTGAACGAAAACTCGTAACTTTGCCCCCATATACGAACATAAACATTTCCAATGTTAAAAAACTTCCGACCCAAAACGACGTGTGTTCAAACAGTATAAAATAATTTAATATTTTTTATTCCTAGTGTAAAAGCAGCTGATGTTCACGAAAGCGTTGTGGAAATTAACTACACCTGAAGATGGCAACTCGTTGCTGAAACGCGTCGTGTTAACAACACATTAAGTCACAAGACGTACATCAAAAATACAAGGTATTTCTAATACTTCTTATTATTCCTAACGCGTTCAGTGTTCATGAATACCAGCTAATTTTATCTGAAGAATAAAAAATGTTAAATTATTTAATACATTTTATTAAACAATCGATTAGGTACCTACTCGTTTAAATTTTTAATAATATTTAATTTATTTTGCACTTTTTGAACTAAACAGTATAGCTAAGAATTATTATTTAACATTGGAACAAAATGAATGGATCAGAATAAACCATATGACTACATTAATTATTGATTTTTTTAATCCAAAGTGTTAATATAATAACCACAAAACATCAAACCAATTAAAAATACCAGGTTGGCATCATCAGGAGATTATTAAATCATTTAATCATCTCTGAATTGAATTGTGTTTTAAAGACCACCAACAGCTGAGGTTATTTGGGTCTAGCACCAATTCATATTTTTAATTCATTATTTTTTTTTTAATAATAAATTGAAAATCCAATTGACACTTTTACTAGCTCTCGGGATAGAGCCCGGGTACTGGGAACTTGTAATAGAGGAATCATATATCAACGCCATGTAAACAACAGCATTGCTACACGCTCGGCCATTCTCAAGCCCATTTAATCATCTCCTGATGATGCCAATTTGGTTTGCGAAACATACGTCGAGTATTTTTAATTGGTTTGGTGTTTTGTGATTGTTATTATGAACACTTTGGACTAAATAAACCAATAATTAATGTAGTTATATGGCTTATTCTGATCCATTCATTTTGTCCCAATGCTAAATTCCCTATGTATAGCCTGGGACCAGGCCCGGATTTATGCCTAGGCCAACAAGGCACCGGCCTAGAGGCCTAGCCGTCGAGGGGGCCCCGGCCAGGGCGGAGATGGAAATTAAAGAAAAAAAATCCAAAAATTTTGTATGATAACCCAATTGGCGACTTTTTTTGCTAAATTTTTCATCCAATTTCGTTTTTTCATTTTTTTCTCTTTTTTTTGGGCTTGGGGGCCCAATTGTCAAGTGCCTAGGGCAGGGGTCGGCAACCTTTTGAGACGGAAGAGCCAAAAGTTACAATTTACAAAATTTCCCAGTTTTTAAAGAGCCACTAACAGTTTTATTTCAATATTATGGTATTTGATTAGGATTATAACTAAACAAACAGAACAGTGTTGCCACATTTAAAAAATGGCAGCTGTCCGTATACTCTCTACTCCACCTATTCTCACTGTTCTCTGTTGAGTGTTTTTATCCTGTTTAAAGTTTTTTTTTGCAGTATAATATTTTTTATGAGTTTTGAAAATAAAATAATATAATTATTAATATTTGCGCATGGAACTGAAGAGCCGCATCTTCACATCATAAGAGCCGCAAGTTTGCCGACCACTGGCCTAGGGGCCCTGGGTCTTTAAGTCTGGGCCTGCCGGGGACACGGTGTACATGTACTTCATTTATCAATATCGTTGTTCAATTTACAACGTGAACGGGGATTCCTGTGGTTACGAGTCGCTTGTGAAAGCATTTTCTATTCCCCCATTCTTTAATACAATTTATTTATGATTAAGCACAGTTTTATATTTCCTTGGCCCGTTGTTACGTACGTAACATGTAACAGCATTTGTTATACAACGTACGCATTACACGAGGCACCTTCCTCCCTCCCCCTTCCTCCGCATCATCCTACACGCGCGCAAGCAAAGGTTTATGGCCTTCCTTTACGGGTTCGCGGGTTCAAACGAAACTCGTCTCATTATGCTAAACAATTAACAACACATTTTATTATATAATATGTTAGATGAATTTAATTTCAACTGCAATATTATTTAATATTTAGAAAACAAACGAGCTTTTGAAGACATCCAACAAACTTTTTAAACTTGCCTTTGCAAATCCGTTTTTCAACGAAATGCTGATTTATTTAAATTCGTTGCACATAAAAACAACACACAAAACAATGTTGGTACGATAATAATAAGGATGAAAGGGATTCTATGTCATATCTTTGTTAAAGGTAAAAAATAATTTTCTTTCTTTTCTGTAACGCTTAAGGCGTGGGTCATTCACATTTAATTCATCGAGTGACCCACGCTTTTAACGTTATAGAAGAGAATGAAAATCGTTTTCTACTTTTTAGTGCGTTGATATAAGCGTGTTTACTATTTTTTTAGAAGTATATTTATTTCCCACCTCTACTATGGTAGGGAAGTAATGGATTTAGTCCGGAAAAAATATTTTGAGATCTTCACGTTTTGAGACCCTAGCAATCGTTTAAGATCATTTTCTGACTGATGTCTGTATGTGTGTGTGTGTGTGTGTATGTGGTCAATTTTTCGCCTTCGATATCGTAAAAACGGAACAACATACGGCCATGCCGATTGTTCTATTGTGTTTATCAGCCTTTAACTTAGATCTGATTAGATTTTGAGTCAAATCGGTTTAGTAGATCCTGAGATATTAAAAAAAACGTTCTCAATGTCACGTATTAACATAGTTAAAAAAAAATATAAATGAATTCTAGATGTTATAATATGAAAAAATGTAAATATTTTTTTTCTCTAAAATGTATAGTTTTTAAGAAAAAAATATTTTATTAAAAAAAGAAAATTGTACGTAAATCAAGGTAACCATGATTTTTGCTATATTACTAGCCATCAGTAGATCACCAAACAAAAAAGAGGGCTATGCTTTTTTTCAAAGAATAAAAAAAGAGTGTTTATTTTTTGCAAATATTTACTAGGTGGGAAGTATAGGACTGGTCATCAGTTGAATTTTTTTATACTATATCATCATTGATATTAATGGAAGCAGAATAATACACGATGTCAGATAAGTCTAAGGAGGTCCTTCAACTATAGAATCGCATAAACGAAAATAATATTTAAAATTTCTATGCGATTTGACAATACATCGGAGAAGAGCCCGTCGTTCAAGTTACACTTGAAATACTTGAAATACGTGTATAAGACAGACAGAGATAGAACAGTCATCGCCAATAAAAATAAGATAAAGGAGCTTGAGAAGAGAGCGTAAGTAAATATGACAAGAGTCTTAAAGAATTTAAAGAAAAACGCGCGGAAGATACTAAGGAGGATAGATGTGTGAAACTGACGGGTACGATTTAGAAACAATCCGATTCTAAACAGGAATATCACGTAACGATTTTATTTATTGTAAATTATAGACGAGTCGACGACTTGTCATTAGCGTCTTGATTACATCAAATAACAACTCATTTAAAATTAAATGACATCACAAAACATCTATGAGCGGAGGCGGGATTCGAACCCACGACAGTCTGATCCAGAGGTCGCGACGCTAACCACTGGACCACGCTGTCCTCTATCACGTAACGAAATTGATTAGTGATGAGCAAAATTGGTTTTGGTCTTGCAGTCTTGGTTTTGGTTTTGCGAAAAAGCAAGACCTAGACCAAGACTATCATTAGACTAGCAAGACCAAGACCGAATGAACAAGAACAAGACCAATACTAAGACCGAATATGCAAGACCAAGACCAAATACACAAGACTAATAATAATTAAAAAATGATGTAATTTTGATATTTTTTAATATTTTAATAGGTAAAATAAAGTATTTTGTTAGTTAATAATAGATTGTGAATTATTTTTAATTTATAACTATGATGGTCTTCAGAAGTAAAAAACTATAAAAACATAAAAACTACAATAATTTATATTACTGTTATTAATAAATAATAATAAATTATAAATAATAAATAAAATAATTATAATTAAATAGACGCTCGACAGCAAAGGTAATCAGAGTCTCTAGCTATTTTCAAAATAAACCGTAAAACTAGAATTGAGCGTTAAACTAAACGTTTGCCAAATTAATGGGTATGGATCGACTTTAGACGTATAATTAAATGAATGCATAATGACTGCAAACAGTATATGAAACACCTGTTGTGTTTACATGTTGAGTCGGTTGTAGACTAGCAGTGGTGTTGGAATATTGACTCTCGCATGTAGTGGTTTTTCAGTGACAGAATGCTTTAAAAGGAGAAAGTCGATCGTTTGCAAATGTGTCACTGTGTGAGTAATGTCAACTCAGTCCGCCGCGATAGTGGAAAGTTTAGGGTTAAAATCCCTACGGTGACATAGGTTTGAATTAATGAATTTTTCCTGATTACATCATTGTTCTTACAACAGGTGTTTCATATACTGTTTGCAGTCATTATGCATTCATTTAATTATGTATTTGGTCACGACTTACGTGTTAAATTTGTATTTATTTTAGACGTAATGTCGTTCTGTGACGGACGCGATGTGAAATGTTTTGTCGAAAAAGTAAAATAAAAACGTTCGGCCTGTGTCACGTGACTCGCCACGTTGAGTGAATAAGTTGTTTTGAAGAACTGGCTATACGTCCGTCGGTACGGCAATGTCTTCACGCGTTATGTGTCCCATATGTCCGTCTATAAACACACAACAGCACGTGCACACTTGTTACCCACTCTTACCCTACACTTGCACTACCCTACACTACCCTACACTTGCACTGCACTAGGTCAAGTTGGACATCTCTTCCTCATTTCTGATGTCGTTCTTATTTTGTATTTGAAATAAAATCATATAAGAAATGTTTATTGATGTGAAACATCTTATGTCGGGCTGTGAACAGCCGCGTGAGGGGAAATATGCAACGAAATTTGTAGTTCGCTCCTTCGCTGCTGTTCTCCCCACCACTGCGGCACTCTCTCTCTCTCTCTCTCGGCTTCTGCGCGCTCGGGCACGGGAACCGCGTGTGTTACAGTGCATTATATATTATAGGATTACGTCAGCATAACAGTTAGTTGCTGCTTTTGGAAAAATATATACTACTACATAGAGAATACCACCGAGTTCAATAACGTTTTCTTTGATTTTTGGGGGTCCCGAAACCCACACCCTTTTTTTTATATAAATCGTCAGTCGGTGTAATTTAGTGTTGTGTAGTTACCCAGTTTTACCCTACATTTGCACTCTAGTTTCCCCAACTGGAACTTCACCGCGAGTGAAGTTAATTAGAGAGAACGAACACCTAGTGTATGTCACACAGTGGAACTGACTTTATATATGTATAAAACCAGGGGCGTAAATTGAACAGGGGTCAATTGGTATAATTATTTATTACCTGTACCTATAGTCTAGAACTCTAGGCAAATTAGGGAAAATAGAGGAAAAACGTATTAACAAAGGGAATTTCGCGGAAAATTGTCGAGGGTGGTTCCCTCATTAAAAATCCTATCCTGCACTCTCTCTGTGTAATTTTTATGGGGGTAAAACAACACTATGTTAGGGAAAAAAATTCATTAGCTATCTCAAAACTGATAATAATGAATGGCGTATAATTAAAATATATATATATATATCTTTAATGATTACTAAACCTTAGTCTTATCTATGAGCCTGAGCCCACGAAAAAATCACCTCGTGGCGTCGCCTTGGAAATTTATGGCTAAAACGTAATGCCTTTTTTCAACTGCTCAATTTATTATGTTCCTTGTCGAATTTTAAAATGAAAACACATATTTTTATGAAGTAAAGAACGCTCTAAATTATGCTTTTTATCCTGTACTGATATTTTTACTTACTTAGAAAAAACTCAAAACAAATTAAATAAAAACTAACAACATTTCACTTATTAAACTAGTCACATCCATTGCGAAACTTGTAACGGCCATTTGACAGTTGTCGCACGTTGATTGTAGTAGTCAGCGCGCTGAAAGAATGGCGAGATACATTCTTGTATCAAGCAGCTCTTGTAACAGCGCTTATACCTGCTACACTCACTGCTTAGTTGTGTACGCTCGCACATATAACAATGCATTAATTTAAGCAAGCCCTGCTATGATCTACGCTACCATCTAGAATCCCAGCTCCATACTGCCTGTACCTTTAGTCGTTAAAGAACAATGCACGGCACTGTGTGCAAGAAATATAAAAAAAATATAAAAGTGGTTTATTTTTATGTTTCTATTTTTAAACAAGGAGCTGTGGTCTATTTCACAGGAAGTATTCATCAACTCTCCTTGTTATACAAAGGGTCCTTAAATATGTTATATCCACGTAGTTTCAAACGTCTGTCTCGCATTTTCACCGCAATAAAATTATAATTAGTTCAATTTTTAAACGAAAGCCTGAATACATTTCCATCGGAATATCAATTTACTTTTTTTTTTATAGTCCGAGTATTGTTCGAGCAAAAAAAAGACTGACAATGTAACAGTGCATTGATTTCCGAGATTAGACGAACTTATCCGAATAATTGAATCGGTTTTGAGTGCACGAACTATAAATTTCTTAACGTCTTCAAGCAAATAAATAATGGGACCGAAAACCTTTTAAGAATGAAAACAAACATTTTATATATCTGCGGTCACAAGAAAAAGTGACTGACGTATTTTTATTTTTTAACATTATTATATCTCGGTTTATTTTATCTCAAGTCGCCCGGGTGCACTCGCTTTGCTCGTTCGCTCGGATTTATAATTAATCAATACGTTATTCACTCGCTTCGCAGTCGGGAATCCAGTACGTGATTTCTCTGAGTTATAGAGTTATACAATAAAAGTTACAGTGATATCTATATAGGAAATTTGTGGCTTTTAATTATTCATATAAATTTTAATTTATTGTAAATTATATATGCGTCGACAACTTAGGTCATTAGCGTCTTAATAACATCTACGAGCGAAGGCGGGATTCGAACCCACGACAGTCTGATCCAGAGGCCGCGATGCTAACCACTGGACCACACTGTCCTCTATTCATATAAAACTAATTTAAGTCTTTATATTATGTTATCAAAAATATTTCATAAGCCACTTATCCTTGTGACTGTAGATATCTAAAAAGTCGAAAGTACTTGTTTATTTAATACAAATCATTCTGGACATGTTATTCCTGCCCCCCGTACTTCAGTCCTACCACTTTAGAGGGCAGAAAGTGGCGACCACAGAAAAATAGCATTAATGTAATTTATTGACATTATAATTAACTTTTAACGTCTACAAACTGGAAAGCAGAAAAACTAGCACATAGAAAATATATCAAGAGCTTAAAAAAAACTTTTTAACAAAATAAATCTTTTCAACTATGAGGTGGAAAATTCTGAAAAAAAATAAGGTGGTAGAAGTTAAAAAAATTCACTTCCAACGAAAATTGGTTTGAATAAGATACTTATATTGTGTACTTAGTCTTTGAGATATGGGATATTTTTGGTTACACGCTATTTTTTGAGTTTAGCGACCGCAGAAATAAATTTGTTTTTCACAGTATCTTAGAGAAATATAAACGTATTTTTGGAAAACTATGTTCAACTTAAAATAAAATATTATAAATTTTTATTATTAACATCACTTGTTGAGAACAGTGTGGTTCAGTGGTTAACGTCGCGGCCTCTGGATCAGACTGTCGTGGGGTCGATTCCTGCCTATGCTCATGGATGTTTTGTGATGTCATTTAGTTTTAAGTGTGTTGTTATTTAATGTAATCAAGACGCTAACGACCTAAGTTGTCGACGCGTCTATAATTTACAATAAATAAACATCACTTGTTAGGTAGGGCCAAATTTTGTAATTCAATTTTAGCCCACTTCCATATAATACATTTTATCCAATTACCTACAATATTTTGATGTCTCAGAAAAAAAGCTTAAAAAAATTATAACCAAGAATGTAGGTATTTTAAAATCTTGGATGGAAGACTGTAATTTATAAAATATAATATTTTCTTTCTTCCGTTATTTCTTTAGTGAATTACAGTGTCAAGAAATAGACAAAATAAATACATTTAGTGGAGAGGGTGCAAGTTATAGAACCACTTACAATCAATAATGCATACTTTAAAAGTAACACAGTGCCATAAAAAATCCCAGAGCACACTTTTATATAAGCATAACATTATATGGATAATACATTTTATAGAATGAAATATTAAAAAGACCTCTTTAAATATGTTGCCGACTACGGTCCGGTACGAAACTAAACCCGCATTTATACGGTCTAATTTATTTGAACGTCGCTGATAAATAATCCAAATGTATTGTGTGTGTTTTAAAGACCACCGACAGCTAAGGTTATCTGGGCCTAGCACCAATTCATATTTTCAATTCATTATTTTTTTTTAATAATAAATTGAAAATCTAATTGACACTTTTACCAGTTCTCGGGCTAGAACCCGGGAACTGGGGACTTGTAATAGAGGAACCATAGCAACTTCATGTAAACAACAGCATTGATAAACGCTCGGCCATTCTCAAGCCCTCTAAATTTATCATCACTAATTAATACCTATAATGTATAATTTCTATTACTTAGTTTTCTTGCAAGTATTTGGATATTAATTTAAATGAAACCTACAAGAGAACGTATTTCCAAAATGTTCGTCTGCCAGCTTAGTTTTTTGTAGGAGCATCATTTGGAAACGGCTGGACCGATTTTGATTTAACTTGATACTATACTATTCAATTTTTACCCCGCTACTATTATTATATAACAATAACTCAGGAATATTATTCCTGACAATTATCTATAGCAACACAGAAATAATAACATGGTACTGTAGTGGTTGCAAGATGCCAGGAATAATTTAATATTATTTATATATTACTTTAAAGTTCAACTTCTGGATGTCATCGCTACGATTAGGTAAGAAACGTTTCTGCCAAAGTTCTATTGCGTTCGTGTCTGTAATAGGTGTACAGATTGTATCAAATTAAACCTATAGGGCATTCTGTGTGTAAGACAGAGATCGATACATAAAGCAATAAGTAATAATGAGATAAATGATCGCTATAATTGGATGTTACGTGGTTACTGTAAATAAATAATATTTATACAACCTAATAGCGTCATCTTTGTTTTTTCGCTCCTTCTACGCTATTTTCAAAGGCAGCTACAAATAATTTTAATATGTATAAATTGCCATTTTATCAATAATTTCAGTAGTGACTATTTTTACTGTAGAAAACAACGATGACAGTTGTTCGGTATTACATATTTATTTACAGTAACCACGTAACATCCTATTAGCGATCATTTATCTCATTCTTACTTATTGCTTTATGTATCAATCTCTGTCTTACACACAGAATGCCCTATGCATAGGTTTAATTTGATGCAATCTGTATAAGCAAAAATAACCGACAACCATTCGAAACACGAGTGTTTATCGGTTATTTTTGCTTGTAGAAACAAAGCCCTTCGTCGCTTCTAAATTCAATCATTGTTTGCGTGTAAAGGGTTCAATTTGGCCCTAGTACAGTGATAGGTCAGACATGAACGTGTCGTACCACTTAGGCCACACCTGTGTCCCTTTTAAACCTACAACTTTTGCATAATAGCTTTTTCTGTTACTTCGTATTTTTAAACTTAAGAAGTTTTTTATGTAATATTATATTTCAATGAAAAATGAATGGTTAAATACAAAGTTTTGTTTTATGATGAAAATAAATTAAATTGTTATTTTTACGTACTGCCTCTCAATATTTACTTTAAAATATAATTAATTAGATTTTTTTTAAATATTAAATTTTATAGCTAGTAATAAAAAAGTCGTTATGTTTTTTTCGTAACTTAATAATTGTTATTATATGGCCATATGTTGTTTTTTAATTTCATATCAAAATATAACAAGCCAAGTATGCTTTTTTATCTAAAAATTAAATGGATTCACCATTTCGAGCACATATACAATAAAATTAGTTCATACAAGGGACGCAACCATGGAACGGTATTTATCTTTTATCTGAACAAAATCGAATCGAATAAAAAAATACATAATATAGACTGTCAAATATACTAGTCACGTTTCAGCAAAACCTAATATTATACATTACACACCAAACATCCCATGCGCTTACCGTATACAGGGTGTCAGATTTATATTTGGTATATTTATCTCGACAAACATTCTCTTTTATAGGTACGGCGGCCAGAAATGATAAATGTGTAAAATCACGCATATACAGATTGTATCAAATTAAACCTGTGCATAGGGCATTCTGTGTGTAAGACAGAGATTGATATATAAAGCAATAAGTAAGAATGAGATAAATGATCGCTAATAGGATGTTACGTGGTTACTGTAAATAAATAATATTTATACAACCTAATAGCGTCATCTTTGTTTTTTCGCTCCTTCTATGCTATTTTCAAAGGCAGCTACAAATAATTTTATTATGTCGGCGGTTGAATTACCACCATAAAACCATTTAATTATTTGAATTTTTTCCCGAACAGTATAAATTGCCATTTTATCAATAATTTCAGTAGTGACTATTTTTACTGTAGAAAACAACGATGACAGTTGTTCGGTATTACATATTTATTTACAGTAACCACGTAACATCCTATTAGCGATCATTTATCTCATTCTTACTTAGTGCTTTATGTATCAATTCTGTCTTACACACAGAATTCCCTATGCTCAGGTTTAATTTGATACAATCTGTATGCATAAACGTACAATAATGTAAAGCTGGAGGCATTTAATTCAATTAAGGCATTCGTATTTTTTTTGGGGAACATAAATAGCAAAATCCAAAAAAATAACTAAAAATGAAATAGAAAATAATTATTTATAACTTATTTTTTACTTGTAAACAACATAATATAGATCCTATGCTTTAAATTAATTTCAAAATAAGGGCACTATTTTCGTTCTTAGGGTTCCGTATCTAAGAAAAATGGAACCCTTATAGGATATCTCGTTTGTCCGTCAGGCTGGGTGTCCGTCTTTCAAGACCCATTTTCTCAGGAACGGATAGAGATATCAAGTTGAAATTTATACAAAAGACTAAGGTCTACGGTACCTTAAAGGTGTAAAGAATTTAAGCTTCTAGGTCAACGCAATCAAAAGATACGGCCATTTTGTCATCTCATCAAAAACCTATAGGGTACTTCCTGTTGACCTAGAATCATGAAATTTGTCAAAAAGCAAGATCTCGCAGCACAAGTAAAGGAAAAAATCCGAAAATCACAAAAAGTAAAAATTAAAGGGGGTCCCCACACAAAAAAACGGAAAAACCTTTTAAAGGCTGTATTTTTGGAACCGTAACATGTAGCCGGTTGAAATTTTCACAGAATATGTCTACCTAATTTAATTGTTGTAACGGTACGGAACCCTCGTAACGCGAGTTCCGCACGCACTTGACCGCTTTTTTATATTAGTTTTACCGATTGCAAAAAAACTGTCCACTAAATCGTGAAATAGCGCTAAATGAACGTGTAGGGACAACTTTCGTCGTGAGTACCTATTATAGTCAAATTCCAAAATTTAAAATAGTGAGTCATGCACTTTTACTTCACTATTTATATAAGCGGCACAGTTTTTATGCATGGGACACTAGATTTATTTATTGTAGATTATAGACGCGTCGACATCTAAGGTCATTAGCGTCTTTCAACTACACTAAATAACAAGCCGTGAGGTGTGTCGTTTATTAGGACTAAAGTGCGACCCTTGAGGTCCACACGACGAACTTCCCAGTTTGATAAATATTTAATAACAATAATTAAATTAGATATTACACAGAAAAGTAATCATTTTAATCATTAAAACATCAATAATTAAAAAAAAAAAAAAAAAAAAACGGCTGAACCGATTTTTATAAAATTTATGTCGAATCAAAATGACGTTAACACGCCTCGATTGACACCCTTACGAAGTCGATATAATTTTTTATTCGCGAGATATTGTGTAAAATCTACTTTTTTGGAAGTTATTTGGTTAAGAAAAAAGAACGGCTGAACCGATTTTAAAAAAATTCCTTTCAGATCATATATACGTTAATACGCGTCGATTGGCACCCCAACGTAGTCGATATCATTTTTCGTTCTCGAGATTTCGTCTTAGAAAGAAATGGACACATACATACGTACGTACGTACGTACGTACGTACACACACACACACACACACACAGACATCTTTCTAAAAGTAGTGTAAAAATAGTGTAGTGACCTTGAAACATAAACATTTTTTTTCCTTTTTGATTTCGATTTTCGGACCCATTACAATAACTTCCAATGGGAAGTTAATAACAACTAACTTTAAAACTAAATAACATCACTAAACATCCATGAGCGCAGGTGGGATTCGAACCCACGGCAGAGGTTGCGGCGCCAAGCACGCTAACCACTAGGCTATACTGCCCCCATGCAGGGACACTAGATATAAGTACAATCTACAATTATGACACGTGAATTTTCAAACAGACTGTACCCAACACGGAACGTGTGTATTCTCTCATAATAACATGATCTGCTATGCCGGGAATCGATATGATGGCCTGTTAGTTATAAGTGTCTGTCCCATACGAGACCGAATCCTCACCTCCGTCCTCCGACAGTCCTCCTCCACCCACATAGCTACCATCTCGCTCTATCACTATAGTTTGTTCTCGAACCGTTAGCTTTGTACCCTCTGACAAAACGCTTTCTCACGGCAGCTTTCAACTATTAACGATGAGACAACGGATCTAAAAACACTGTCATTTTATTTAAACTCAAGAGAGCGTTGCAATTGGGATCCGAATTTCTATTTTCTTATGGCTTAAATTTATGCCACTTTTTGTATAATATAGGTACGCGTTTTCTTTTATTAACTTCCCATTGGAAGTTATTGTAATTGGTCCGAAAATCGAAATCAAAATGTATAACAAATTTTTATGTTTCAAGGTCACTGCACTATTTTTACACTATTTTTAGAAAGATGTACGTGTGTGTGTGTGTGTACGTATACGTACGTACGTATGTGTCCATTTCTTTCTAAGACGAAATCTCGAGAATGAAAAATGATATCGACTTTGTTAGGGTGCCAATCGACGCGTATTAACGTAAATATGATCTGAAAGAAATTTTTTCAAAATCGGTTCAGCCGTTCTTTTTTCGTAGCCAAATAGACTCCAAAAAACAAAAAAACAGATTTTACACAATATCTCGCGAATAAAAAATTATATCGACTTCGTAAGGGTGTTTTATCGAGGTATGTTAACGTCATTTTAATCCGACATAAATTTTATAATAAAAATCGGTTCAGCCGTTTTTTTTTAAAAATTATTGTTAAAAATAAATAATAATTATGTTTTAACGATTAAAATGATTACTTTTCTGTGTAATATCTAATTTAATTATTGTTATTAAATATTTATTAAACTGGGAAGTTCGTCGTGTGGACCTCAAGGGTCGCACTTTAGTCCTAATAAATGACCCACCTCACGGCTTGCATACAGGTTGTCTCAGAATCACCTATGAACAGTACAGTGATATCGAAAAAAATACAAAACAAGTGCTTGAGGATAGCAGGTGACTATCCTAGATGGACACCCATTCCCAAACTACATCAAGAATTAAATATAGGATATATCGAATCATTTATAAAGTACCTAATTAACTAAGAAATTTTTTTTCGAAAATTGAACTGGCTGATGATATTTTGATATCATCAATAGGTAATTATCAAAACAATAATAAATATAAACACAAAATGATCAAACACATATTATAGCAAAACATCCAGTCTAGTCACCTGCTATCTCTTGTTTTTATGAATAGGTTTTTAAGTGTTTATTTTTCCTAATTAAATAATAAAGTCACTAACGGGGAGATGAGTAGCGAAATAAAAGAACGACTTTTCCCCGGCGAAAGCAGACCGCGCTGCTAATTGTTGATAGTTTCTTAACCAATGAAATTATGGTTATCGCCACAATGAGATTTTCATTCTCTTAACGAACTTTCCATAAACATAATGTATTTTTATCAATGTACGTTCATTGATTGAATGTTTATAAACATTTTTATCACAGAGTCGATGATCGAGTCCGATGGTACGGCGGACAGGGTGCATCAACAATGGCCACGGAAACATTGGACCGTTCTGTTCTCTTCTATAAACCGTCTATATAAGAAAGCAAATATAGAAGAAGCACGAAAAGGCAAGCCGGCGAAGTGAGCGAGGACGCGAGGCGAAGGGCGATGTCGGGTCGCCCCCCCATATGTAGTCGGATCGTGACTTGTTCACTAGATGGTCGCATAAGGGCATCGACTGTGATGTAATCTGTAATATCATCTCACACAGTCGACGATACAGTTCGATCTCACTGACTTTACATCAACAGAGAAAAATGTCAAATTAACATTAATAAATAAAATTATTACGGAACCTTCGTCTGTATAATTCCATTATTTTGTGGGATTTTTCGGGTTATTTGTATGAGACTTATAGAATTTAAAAAACATGACATAATCTTAACGAAGTTGATACATTTTTAGAGCGTTAGGTCTCCAAGTCACTATATGACCAAGACCAAGACTATCATTATACTAGCAAGACCAAGACCAAGACCAAATGAACAAGAACAAAACCAATACCAAGACCGAATATGCAAGACCAAGACCAAATACACAAGACTAAACTAAAAATTCTTACTTCAGAAATAATGAGCAAAATGAGCAAGACCAAGACTTGATACGCAAGATCAAGACCAAGACTAAATAAGCAAGACCAAGACCAGATATATTTGAGCAAGACCAAGACAAAGACTGAATCAGCAAAACCAAGACCAAGACTGTCCAAGTCTTGGTCTTGGACTTGCTTTGCTCATCACTAGCTCTGATCTTCGACGGCACAACTATGGACTAGCTTTACTCTGAATCTATGTTTTGACAGAATCGACAAAACATGACAGATTGCTTTAAATTATATCGGTATATGGAAAGACGCTAATGACCTCAGTTGTCGAGCGTCTATAATTTACAATATCTATAGCGATATATGGAAATACATTGGACTAAGTGAAAGTGGCAGGCATGAAAAACGTTGAGTGAGGTGTATGAATAGGGTGCTCGAGTACTTGATTCTAGCTGCCCATTTCTATTTTTATGGTCAAAGGTTCTGGCATTCAGCAGCGGCCATATTTGTTTCGAATTCATTAATTTCAGTTACCGACAATTTATTTTATTTTTATTTATTTATTGTAAATTATAGACGCATCGACAACTTAGGTCATTAGCGTCTTGATTACATTAAATAACAACACACTTAAAACTAAATGACATCACAAAACATGCATGAGCCGAGGTGGGATTCGAACCCACGGCAGTCTGATCTAGAGGCCGCGACGCTAACCACTGGACCACACTGTCCTCAGTTACCGACAATAGAGGTCAGTCACTTTGAATTAAAGCGCGAATTAATTATAGAATAACTCAGTTCAACATTGCAACGAGTTCCAACGAAACGTTGTTTTAAACCAACTGTGATTGACTCCAAACACAAAGCTTGTGAGTCTGTTGAGCTTACGCATTCGAAAGCTTATCTGTTAGTAAACTATATTCTTTGTGAATATTACGTGATTTCAGGGCATTATGTAACGTGTGTACAGTAATTAGATCCAACATATTAGATTTCATTAATCTACTGCAATCCCTTGTTTACGGTAAGGACATCTATTATTGTAATTGGGCACTATTGTTACGATGACGTTTATAAATTATCTCTGTTGTTATGTCATTAAGGGCGCATGAACAATCGGGGGACTATATTATGAATAATAAATAATAACGAGTAATAAATGACATAATGATCTACGTAATCTACCACCAGAACTATCTAAATCACTACGATTTTGAGGTTATGTTTAATTTCAAACTGTAGAAGTGTTAGGTTAAAGTGACCATCCGTCCCGATTTAGGCGGGACAGTCTCGATTTTGAGCCACGAGTCCCGATTCAACAAGCGTCCCGCTTTTGTCCCGTTTTCATTAAATCACGTGCATTAAGAATGTTTATTTTTTGTCTTTAGATATTTTTACCCATTCAAAGTATTTTATTTATCAATAATTATATAATTGATACCTACCTTAAAAAATAAATAATATCTAAAATAAAAACTCACTAAAAACCCCCAAAAACTCACTAAAAACCCTTAAAAACTCGCTAGAAACCCCCAAAAACTCGCTATAAATCCCCAAAAACTCGCTAGAAATCCCCAAAAACTCGCTAGAAACCCCCAAAAAAACACTAGAAACCCCTAAAAACTCGCTAGAAACTGTCAAAAACTCGCTAGAAACCCCCTAACACTCGCTAGAAACCCCCAAAAAGTCGATAGAAACCCCCAAAAAAACACTAGAAACCCCTAAAAACTCGCTAAAATCCCCCAAAAACTCGCTAGCGAGTTTTTGGGGGATTTTAGCGAGTTTTTAGGGGTTTCTAGTGTTTTTTTGGGGGTTTCTATCGACTTTTTGGGGGTTTCTAGCGAGTGTTAGGGGGTTTCTAGCGAGTTTTTGACAGTTTCTAGCGAGTTTTTGGGAGTTTCTAGTGTGTTTTTATGGGTTTCTAGCAAGTTTTTGGGGGTTTCTAGCGAGTCTTTGGGGATTTCTAGCGAGTTTTTGGGGGTTTCTAGCGAGTTTTTGGGGGTTTCTAGCGAGTTTTTGGGGGTTAATAGCGCGTTTAAGGCTTTTTGGGCGTGGAACCCAATGGTTGCCTGCGCTGGGTTTTTATAGACCTTGTCCCGCTTTTTGATATTCAGGATATGGTCACTTTATGTTAGGTGCATTTACTATACACACTGATATATCCTGAGCTTTAACAAGGGTGTCTTGATATGTGTGTTAAGTTGGCAAACATGTCATGTTAGAAAACTAGCTGAAATTAAGTAAGTCGATATAATCTGTGGCCTCTACACAAAGTGGCTTATGCTAGATTTTTGATATAATATGGAAATAAAAATACGTGATATATTATATTATTTTTATCTACGAGTATCTAGACTAATTCCTACTAACATAATAAAAGTAAAAAGTTGTTTGTTCTTTCACTCTTAAACGGCTGAACGGATTGCAATGATATTTTGAATATACACTGTAAAAAATGGATGTAAAACTACTTTGAAAGTTAAGGTAGAATTCGCTCGATTTTCTAAATGATTTTACATTGTTATTTATTTTTACACAGAAAACTTCATAAAAACTTGAACTTTTACTGTGAAGTTAAACAAATTTGTAATTTTTACATAAAGTAAATTAAAATTACATAATTTGTGTAATATTCCAATAAAGTGTGTAAAAATTACAAAATAAAATGTATAGTTACATATATAAATGGGATGAATACAAAACAAATTAATGTAACAAATTAATCTACGCGATGTGGCGATACCTGTTTGCGACGCCATTGTCTCTTTGTGTGCTTATTATCAGATTAATCGCTGGCTACAAATGGACCATCGATAATCTATGTAATCGGCCTTCTCATTTCTTACAGTTTACATAAAATATATTATCTTGGATTAGGTTATAGGCTGTGTATCATTACACTATCCCATTCGACTTAGCCCGCGTGCAGTATTAAAAAAAGGAATGCTTTTATAACTATTATTATTTACCTAGATTATATTATGCAAATAAATAAATAATTATTTATAATATAATCATGGACTCACTCTTATTTGCATTCGGGCGAAGCCCGACCGGGCAGGCAGTTTACAATAAAATTTGATTTAAACCTGGAAGTTGGTGGGACGTAATTGTGAATCCGCGAAATTGGATCCTCGAAATTCTGTCTTTGCTTACAGGAAAAACGTAGGCTCTCGAAGGTTGTCACTGCAAAATAATTTTCTCTACTCTACTAGGGATGGCATATTGCAGAAACTAGATTTTTTGAGAAGGTATGGAGACGGAAAAGGCGTCGTCAAGAAAGTATTGAGACGAGAACTGTAAAATTTTCTGTTTAAAATACGAGACGAGAACAAATATGGCCATATCTCGTCGAGACAACCATAATAACGAGTCAAAAGAATTGACCAATGTGCATTTTAAATCCTAACAATTTTACTTAAGTGCTGAGGACCTCTTAGGAAGGTCGCACCGTTTTCAGATATGTTTGACAGTATTGGCACGAATTAATAATTAAATGTAGATTATAGACGCGTCGACAACTCAGGCCATTAGCGTCTTCAACACAACAAAAAATCCATTTGTGTATTAGAATCCGTCAGCTGGCATATACAAACCGACTGGTACGAGCTCGAGTCCCTGGGAGCGCTAATTCCCAAAGAACATTGGAATGCAATTAGCGATAGCAACTACATTCCAATGCCCCCCCTGGGGGGGGGGTATTGTCACGAAATTGGGTGACCCAAGTACCCAGGTTATAAAGCATTTTAGAAATACGTCAAAAGTTTTCTTGAAATTCGCGAATTCAGTCAATTCATCAAATTATTCTTACACCAATATTACACAAAACGGAGCTTAGAAATATATCTTGCAGTTAAAAAAGCACTAAAAGTTCGACATAAGCTTGTTAGTTTCACGTCCACAAACTACGCACCGCCTATGTTCGTAGCGGCTACAAAATATGATTAAGTTCTAGTGGCAGGTATAGTATCTACAATGTATGTTAATTGGTCTTACTGGTAATAATTATACAGGGTGATTAAATGGTTAATTATCAACAAAAAAAAAAATAAACAGTGCATTCAATATAAAAACATCCTCTCATGAATGTTTTATGATGTCATTTAGTTTTAAGTGAGCTATGTTATTTATTGTAAACAAGACGCTAATGACCTAAGCTGTCGACGCGTCTATAATTTACAATAAATAAAAATAAGTCTTCAAGGTTTCCGGACTTGTAGGCCGTGGTCTGGTGGTATTTCTATCTGACGTTTTGTCTACAACTGCGGTAGACATTCTCAAAGGCGATGTGGCAGCGGTCGAAGTGTCCTCCTTGGCGGCTCACAGGTCGGTGTGTCAGTTCGGTCTTAGTCCGTCTCTCTGTAATTGGTCAACTACGCAGTGTGTAGTGGTGGGGGTGAGTTCTCTACTCGGTCGTATTCCGTCCTTGTGCGATTGGCCATTGGTTTTGTATGTCGGAGTGCTGGTGTCCAGGTTTTACTGAGATTGAGGCCTTCATCTTTTCTGTGTGTGTTTTTGTATTTCTGTGGCCTCTTTGTATATTCGTGGGTAATAACTCAATGTTCTGTCTATGGCTCGGGTTTCTTCGAAGAGGATCTTACCATAAGATCCTCTTCGAAAAAACGTCGCGTCGTCAAACCTCTCAAGTCGCAAGCTTACTGTACAACTTGCGTAGGTCTGAGGCGTTACGGTTTTATAGCGAACATAGATGGCTCTGGCACTAGCAACAACCAGATGTTGAACAAGTGGGAAATAAATTGCTCTACTCAAATGTAATTAGATCTCGTGAAAATTGGTTGGGAAAGACACGATGGGAAATTCCTATCCCTAAAGGATTAACTGTTGGCCATTTTCCTTCTCCGCACATTACGTCCGAGTTATGATTATGCTGTACGGATTCGGAACTATAACCGGTCCGGCACTAACACCTGTTATTTTCAAATGGTGGAAGTGGCGGGTCACTGGTCTATCGACTCGATTCAATTCAGACAGAGTAGCGTTGAGTGTGACCGACACACGTCTCCATTAAACGGGAAAAGTCTATAAAAACTAATGTCGCACCGCGCCGGTCATTTCGCGTTGAGCGGAAATGAAACGACCTTGTTTCAATATATTATATAGCTTCGGCTCTTCCGATGTGATATTAAACTATATAAAACAAGCATTAGTGCAGCGTTAATGCACACCCTATACACACGTGTTTCTCAAACTTTTTTTCGCGAGTTTAAACACTTCTTAGACTGGCCACATACACACAATTGCTTCCACGACTAAACAGTTTATTTTATTTATTTATTGTAGATTATAGACGCGTCGACAGCTCAGATCATTAGCGTCTTTCAACTATCTTAAAACTAAATAGCATCACAAAACATCCATGAGCGCAGGTGGGATTCGAACCCACGGCAGTTCAGTCCAGAGGTTGCGGCACTAAGCACGCTAACCACTAGGCCCTCTACTAAAACTAAACAGTTTAGTCGAGTTGTGTACGTGTCACGATTTCAACTCGACTAAACTGTTTAGTTGTAAGAGGTGCGGGGGTAGAATAGCATAGTGGATAGCGTACTTGGTACCAGTCTCTAGACTAGACTGTCGTGGGTTCGAATCCCGCTTGCGCTCATGGATGTTTTGTGATGTTATTTAGTTAAGGAAAAAATATTTTTTAAGAATTTAGGTTCATACTTATAAAATCGTGGGTCGTGACTAACTATCATAGAGTTCACGACCCACGCTTTTATAATTATGAACCTAAATTATTAAAAATTATTTTTTCCTTTTTAGTGCATTTAAATAAAAGCTTGTCTCTAAAAAGGTTTTTTTTACTAATATTTATTTTAATTTGATGAAAAATAAGTTACTAGGAAACGCGTCACTCATGAATGATTCGTTCTGCATGAACGGTTCCCTCTGTTGTACAACGAACGATTATTTTTATGATGTGATAATTTAAACAGATTCCAAGGTATAACTAAACAAAATTATTTGCTAGAAATTTATAAAAATCGATGTTTCGACAGAGTATTCTACTTTCCTCAGGATCTTCTCTACGATTCTTTTTTTTATTTTAAAATGTGTTTTACGCGAATACTTTATTGAAATGAAAACTTCCTTAGGCGCGTTAGGCACTCTTTGGGTAATGAAAAAATGTGAAGCGTTCTTAACTCCTTCCGTAAGAATTCGCAACATACTTATATCATAAAAACGGCCATAGCATAGTTGGTTACGTCTTTGCGTTGTATGCATAGGAACTTCGGTTCGAGACCTGATGGCAGCGTAGAATTTTCGGCGTTTTTTCTAAATTCTACATGATATTTATTTATATATTTTTTATTTTTGTTATATTCTTTCTTTTACAATAATTATAATTTTTTTGAAACCAAGGTGGAATTAATTAAAAATACAATTTTAGTATTTTAGTAATAAATTATTTTTAATTCATAAATGCGCTATAATAGATGACATCAAAAATTAGAAAATCTGAAGTTTTCACTTCTGTCGTGTTTTTTACTTCCCACCTCTACTATGGTAGGAAAGTAATGGATTTAGTCCGAAAAAAATATTTCGAGATTTTAACACATCTTCACGTTTTGAGACCCTAGCAATCGTTTAAGATCATTTTCTGACTGATGTCTGTATGTGTGTGTGTGTGTGGTCAATTTTTCGCCTTCGATATCTTAAGAACGGAACAACATACGGGCACGCCGATTGTTCTATTGTGTTTATCAGCCTTTAACTTAGATCTGATTAGATTTTGAGTCAAATCGGTTCGGTGGATCCTGAGATATTAAAAAAAACGTTCTCAATGTCACGTATTAACATAGGTAAAAAAAATATATATGAATTCTAGATGTTATAATATGAAAAAAATGTAAATATTTTTTTTCTCTAAAATGTATAGTTTTCGAGAAAAAAATATTTTACTAAAAAAAATAAAAATTGTACGTAAATCAAGGTAACCATGATTTTTGCTATATTAAGCTAGCCATCAGTAGATCACCAAACATAGAAGAGAACCATGATTTTTTCAAAGAATAAAAATTAAATTGTGTTTTAAAGACCACCAACAGCTAAGGTTATTTGGGCCTAGTCAAAGAATAAAAAAAAGAGTGTTTATTTTTTGCAAATATTTACTAGGTGGGAAGTATAGGACTGGTCATCAGTCGAATTTTTTATTTATTTAATGCCTTAACTTCTCTTTTGGAAATAATGTACACGGAAACATCGACGCATTAAATACACTGACCAGTTCTTTTTGTGACCTTCAAGAACTCCTTGTGACCTTAATTCCGGTCACGACCCGGAGTTTGAAAACCACTTGTGCGTTAGATTCTAGACGCGCACTTTATTTGAAAGCGTGTCTGAAAAGTGTTCACTATTTATAGTGCAAGGATTCTTGAAAGTATCTCTTACAAACGAATAAGCATTACATTGGAATTCCCAATTGCGCGAGTCGGGGGTTTTTAAGCACTACATACATGTGTTGTATATCGAAGTGAAGTATAAGTATATATAGACTGTAGAATGTAGATGGCACACACGCCCTTTCAATTTAAAGGCCAGTCGAATAGCTAGGGAGGAGTCCCACTTAGTATCAACGACTGAAGCTCTTACGCCGCGCTGTTGAGCCAACAGACTTTGTTACTAAGGACACGAAATACTGTCGGCTCTATTCAACAATACATTTATATCTCAGCTCTCACTGATTCGCTATCTCGCTTTTAGGTCAACCCAATCCTGTCTTATTAAATTCTTACCTTACACCCCATGTTTAACGATTATATTGAACGATCGATAACAAATACATATTTTTCAGTTGAAAAATTTTTCTATATCGTGTTTTATGTATGTATCTAACATGTAGATTATCTTACGATGTCCACAAGATATGATTGTTTCTAGAATATTATGTGGTAATACCATTTATAGCATTGATATATCTAGGTATTTATTAATATATCCCATTAAAGGGTGTTCGAAATAATTTTCACTTTCATGTTGGGCTCTCGCTGGTACGAGGATTCACTTCATATCATAGCTATTGAATTAGCATATATGAATTGACACTCGCATGTAGTGAAAATCTATTGATTCTGAAGCATACAAGGAGAATATTAATTTAGCAATCATGTCACGGTTGAGTATTGTAAGCTCATTCCGCCGCGAAAGTGGAAAGGTTCAGGTTAGAATCCTGACTGTGACCACTGGTTGGTAAAATGATTTTTTCCAGTATGTTTCGAAACAATTATATAATTGGCTCTTCTCCAACGAAAAATGTTTCAATTGCATTTCAGCCGTATAAAACTATTATTTATCTTATATTTTTCAGTATTAATATAAAACAAAAATGCCAGCCAATCATGTACACAGACAAACAGACTTTTTCCAAAAATATGTTTTTTGGATTCGGGGGACCTCAAAACGAAAAAATATAGTGACATTTTGAAAAGTGAATTTTGACCTAAAATTAATAGTAGGTACCATTCCCTCCTTGTAAAGCTGGAATGGTAAAAATATCCAATTCATTTTTACTTTCGACATTCGAATATAAAAAAAATACCATCCCTTGTTATGATTAGCTTGTTGTCTTCTGTTACCTAGTCGAGTTTAAGTTTTTTAAAATTTTATTTTTAGGTCTTGTAATAGTTACATTTTCAAATTTAATAGTGTTGTAATACCCAGAACTTGATTGCATAATCGTATTATGAAGAGAAATTTCGATCCAGTTGATTTGTAGGATTAAAATATTACGCTTTGCTGAGTTAACGGGTGTTCAGTAAAATTAGGTCAACTGATGGATGTTGAAATGTTACGGGTCTCAGGTAACCGATAGATTAATTAACATTAATTTTGAAAATGGTTCTACCTATCTATGATAAATCTATGGTTTTATGAATTATTGAAAGTAGAAGTTTTGGGGCATTATTTTACCTGAATCAATCCTATAAATTCATGGGACCGCATTCATAAAACTTCATTCGAGTTTCATAACAACGGACGAACACACTAAAGTTCTTGCTGATTAAAATTAAAGTTTATTTACTTTTAAATTATATCGTTATTTCTGTATTACAATTATAATTTTTTTAAAGAGAAGTGACAAGTTTTGTGTATAGTTAACATGGATACCACGGAAATTAGCAGAATATTGAAAAACGTTGCGATCTCAACTTTGGGAGACTTGCAGGTCCGGGAAGCAAGACAACTAGAAATGGAACATCTTACAGGTATGTTTTTTTTAAATTTAAAGTAGCTAAAGTGCATTTTACCATTCCAAGGCACTAATTTTGATCAAAATGTTTCGATATTTTTTTCGTTTCAAAAAAACATTTTAGTCTGTGAGCTCAATACATGTCAAACAGTAAAAGTCTAAGTTTTTATGAAGTTTTCTGTGTAAAAATAAATAATAATGTAAAATCACTTAGAAAATCGAGCGAATTCTGCCTTAACTTTCAAAGTATTTTTACATCCATTTTTTACAGTGTTATAACGTTATTTTTTTCTATTATAATAGTATTGTAACGATATTTCAGTATTTTTGAAGTTGGAATGATCCCGCATCCAAGAATTATAAATTATGTATCGGCGTTGTTATTAATATTATTTTTTTAATTCCAGATATAAGACGAATTATATACGTTTTGGGAATTGGACCACGCACGACGAAGGGCGATATTGAGAGAGCGTTCCTCCATTGCGGACCAACGTGGCGTGTGTCACTCATCGCTAATTCATTCGGTGGTCAAATGGGATACGTGGAATTCCTAAGCAGGGAAGCTGTTCAAAGAGCACAAGCAATGAACGGAATTCCTATTGACGGATATCACATGGAAGTTTTTCCTGCCGAAATTCAGCTGACAAATCATGTTCAGGAACATCCGAAAATGGAAAGGAAATTTGGACAACATGAAGTTTGCAAGCGAAGAGTGTATTTTAAGAACAGAAAACAAAAAAATTATTTGCGACATATAAAAAATACATCGCAGTTCTGTACAAACATTACACGTAATAATATTAGACGTAATTCCGTTTCAAGTTACGGTTATTGATTGAAAATGTATTCTACAATTATTATTTTTTGTTTTATTATTAAGTGGACATTGAAATTATTATCATATTACGTATTTTTTATAATATAATATACGAAATGTTACAATTACCACAAAACACCAAACCATAATCTCAACATCTTCACCGATTTGTGATAAAGTCATTTTGTACGCAAAACAGAAATGGCTAGATTTAGAAATCAAGTATTTGTATGAAAAAGGAGTATGCTTGAATTGCAAGCATATGAACTTTTTAAAAAACTAACATTTAGACTAAGTAATTTAGAATACGAACAATGGAGTGTATTTCAGAGGAAAATGTTTGTTGCAGTTGATGCAAAATTTATAAAAAAGATGGCATCTTTAAACAAAAAGTTCAAAAAATTAATTCCAAATAAGCCCAAAGAAAATTTTCCTCAAAAATACATCATAAATTTTTTTATGGTTTGGTGTTTTGTGGTAATTGTAACATTTCGTATCTTTACACCAAAGGTTCCACCATTTTTTATTGATAATATAATATATTTTTATAATAAATAAATTATCATGTTTTGTGAAATTCTTCATATTTGTTTTTTGTCAAACGCTACCTAATAAAGCTAGTGCAGTTAGTTTATAACAGGTCAAATTTCGCTAATGCCCCTTGTTGTCGTGCGTCTATAATTCACAACAGGTCAAATTTGACCTGTTATAAACCAAATAACTTATAGCTAACAGGTAATAAAACTAGTGCAGCTGGTTTATAACAGGTCAAATTTGACCAACTGCACTAGTTTTATTACCTGTTAGCTATAAGTTATTTGGTTTTTGACCTCCTAGTTATAGAAATTGTCTGAAGTGAGCACTTCCTTGGCACGTAGGATCAATAAAAGCAATACTGATTAATTAAAAATTTGCATTTAATAACTAACGTTTCGGTATTCTTCATCCCATCTACAGAGTCTACAAGAATAATTATAATGTTGATACAATGGTTGTATGTAAACGTGGGTGAGAATTTTTATATGGTGAAGAACAATTATAATTATAAAATTGGAAAAATTGAAAATAGAATCTTTGTTCACCTCTAATTAGAGGTGAACAAAGATTTTATTTCCAATTTTATCAGTGAAACTACATTTCACTTTTAACAATTTTTATGAGTTTTTACTTTTAAAAAAACCAGCAATGTCAACACCATGTTCATTAATCATCAGACGAAATATTAAAAGAAATTGACAGCATTTTGGAAAGATAAAAACATATTTAATTTTTGTTAATATTAACTTTATTTCGAGTACATATAGAGGCGCCAGAGAGTCTCGAGGACCGGCCAATATCGGTTACTTCCTACGAGACTTGAATCTATTGTCTGAACGGTTACAACTTACACATCTATGGTTACAAATCGAGATGGTTTACGGAAGATTTTTGGTAAAATAAAATTAAAAATAATAAAATAAACGCCGACTAAAAAGAAAAAAAGTTCACTATCAAACGTACCTACCTACATAGAGACATCTCACTAAAAACAGTCGATTCGAATTTTAAGGACCTCAAAACGTGCAGATATATCCAAATTTTTTATTCGCAAAATCGGACCTAAAGCTATCTATTAAATCTATGGCCGCGGCAATTCAGATTCAAAAAAACTATTTAAAAGTATACCAAAAATTAGACATACGCGTCTTTGGCTTCTGGTCAGAGATCTCCAGTCGTTATATATTATGTATATTACTATATATATTATGTTGAACGGTAGATACTATAATATACACATAATATATTATATACAGTGCTACACAGTACACTACATTACCGACACAACACAGAACTTACTCAGCCGTGTTTTTATGCGGACAGACAGACAGATAGATAAATAGATAGACAGACATAGACATGGATAATGGAGATGCGTATTATATAGATGCTATTCATAAACAAACAACACGTCGTATTTGAATGAAATCGCTTGAATAATGCTCTTCTTACAGTAAATGATAATAGACGGAGAGCTGGCGACGTTTTTTCCCAAGTGTGTACGTAAGGCAAAATAATATTAAAAAAATATTAGTAAAAAAACTTTTTAGAGACAAGCTTTTATTTAAATGAACTAAAAAGGAAAAAATAATTTTTTATATCAAATTATAACAAGAAATCTATATACGGTTTTTAATATAAACATAAGAAATACAATCAATATGATTAGACACCTATACCGTAACTAAATTCACTATATTAGTGAAATTAACATAAGAATATCAGACGAATTATCGCCATGACATTTATATAGAAGGCTGTATAGGAAAAATGTAAATGCACCGCCGGGAATCGAACCCAGAACTCCCAATTTCGCGTCGGGAAAGTTTCCAGTTACTACACAGTGCCCATGAGAAAGCCAGCATTCATTTGTAATGTTGTTATAAAATAATATATATAGGAAGAATTAAATGTACGCTGTTGGGCACTGTGTAGTAACTGGAAACTTTCCCGACGCGAAATTGGGAGTTCTGGGTTCGATTCCCGGCGGTGCATTTACATTTTTCCTATACAGCCTTCTATATAAATATCATGGCGATAATTCGTCTGATATTCTTATGTTAATTTCACTAATATAGTGAATTTAGTTACGGTATAGGTGTCTAATCATATTGATTGTATTTCTTATGTTTAATTTTTTATAATTTAGGTTCGTAATTATAAAAGCGTGGGTCGTGAACTCTATGATAGTTTATTTGTCACGACCCACGCTTTTATAATTAGGTATGAACCTAAATTATTAAAAATTATTTTTTCCTTTTTAGTGCATTTAAATAAAAGCTTGTCTATAAAATAGTCTTTTTACTAATATTTATTTTGTTCATTTTAGTCTTTCCAAATTTTACCCCCCTTTGACACCCGTAGAGATTGAAGTACGGAATCCTAAAAAAATCCAGGGCGCTATTTTTATGTGACACAACGTTAGACTGACAGAGCACGTTCAGTTATTACACTACGTACTTCAGAACAACCTTTGTAAATAGATTTTAAAACTGGGGCTTTGACAGAGTTTATTTGATGTTATCAAACATATGGATGAAGGGTTAGCGGGGGGATGTGCGGTAGATGGATGCGGTTCAAACGATATGAATTGACAGAGGGAACGATACGGGATTTGTTTTTTTTTGTTTAATTAGTCGCAATAATTATTTCTCAGATTGGTATTTTGTTCAAATACCGCGGGTTCTTCATGAACCGAGACAGACAAATCTAGTACCAATTCGTAATTTTAGTTTGTTAGTATTTGTATAGTAATAAATTAAAATTCCAATTTATACTTCTACTAGCCGTCCCGTCCGGCTTCGCCCGGGTGCTAAGAATTTATGATTTTTTATCTCCCCCTGCGCAGCAAAACCGGGCTGGTGGTGTTTATAATATTAGTAGGATTCCGCCAAAACGCCAAAATTCAAAAAAAATGCAGTTATGTTTTGTCACTATCCCACAGGAATTATCCCATCCGCGAGAATTATCAAAATAAAATATAGCCTATATCACTCAGGGATAGGGTAGCTTTCTATTAGTGAAAGAATTTTTAGAGTCGGTTCTGTAGTTCCAGAGATTACCTCTTTAGTGCAGATTTGTTTTCAGGTAAGGGAAAAAAATGGGTGCGCTTATGACCACATGACAGAAGTGAAAACTTCAGATTTTCTAATTTTCGATGTCATCTATTATGGCGCATTTATGAACTAAAAATAATTTATTACTAAAATTGTACTTTTTATTAATTCCACCTTGGTTTAAAAAAAATTATAATTATTGTCAAAGAAAGAATATAACAAAAATTAAAAAATATATAAATAAATATCATGTAGAATTCAGAAAAAAATACGTCAAAAATTCTACGATGCCATCAGTTTCCGAACCCAGGTCCTTATGCATAGAACGCAAACACGTTGCTATCTGAGCTATTGACACAACAGTATACCTCGCCCTTTTTATGATATAAGTATGTCAGCCGGGTTGCGAATTCTTACGCAAAATTGCGAACGCTTTACATTTTTTCAGTACCCAGGCAAAAAGTACCTAACGCGCCTAAGGAAGTTTTCACTTCAATAAATAAAATATTAAAAGTCTACGGGATTTGAACCAGAACTTGGCGTTTGTATCTGTCGATAGACTCGTGCTTTTTCTCATGGCTACCTGGCTTAACATAGACATACATGATGTGTTTAGTTCCCCGTGTCTTTAATTTATTGTAGATTATAGACGCGTCGACATCTCAGGTCATTAGCGCCTTTCAACTACACTAAATAACAACTATCTTAAACATCACAAAACATCCATGAGCGCAGGTGGGATTCGAACCCACGGCAGTCTAGTCCAGAGGTTGCGGCACTAAGCACGCTAACCACTAGGCTATACTGCCCTCTGTTCCAAGTGTCAACTACTTAATATTTCTGAAATGCCACCCCACATGTCCCAGTATGAAACCTTTGGCTTTATTCACGTCAAAATTAATCGAAATAATCACTCAATCATTGGCTAGACAGAAGTAAAGTAAAAACAACACTATAATTATTATTATATCTATATTATTGTAAAGTATTTTATTCAATAGCGTCAATAAATAACTAAACAGAAAAACAAAAAAAAAACTATAAATCAAAATAAATAGATCAAGCTGTAACTATGTTTAGCTTTGACATACGTACTTATATAGTAAGCATTTCTTTTTTATTTACTCATTTTTTCTGGTTTGTTTTGTTTTCTTTATCAGCCACTACGACACTACGGTGTAGGGTAAGACGCTACGAATAGAACAACACCACAAAACATCAGCGCATCGCCTACGGATACACACACACCGACAGGATTATATCTGTGGGTATAAGGCAAAATCGCTTATGTATAATTCATGGCATTTTTTCTATATTTTCAGACTTGTTTTTTAACTTTATTTTGAGTAACCAGTGGCGGACTAATCCCGTCGAAGGCCCGGGGCGGCAGAACTAAATGACGCCCCCGGTCTGCTTAAAAATTGATGTATTTGTATTTCGTAAAAAATGAATAATATAGACGTAATGGCTGACAAAAAAAAATCATATATATATAATAAACGTTGGTAGGTAGGTAACCTACCTACGTTTATATTTTGCATACGTACGGGGCCTCCAACTCCTAACTGCCTCTTACTTACTGAATAAGTATATTTTGGTCTTATTTGGGATTTGATTAAGAAGGACTTCTCGAGATTTGGAGCCCCCCCAGGATCAGAGGCCCGGGGCGAGCCACCCCTTCCGCCCCCCCCTAGTCCGCCACTGTGAGTAACATTTTATTTTTACAAACATTCTAATAAGAGAGATAATGTAGAAATCTGCTGCTCTATATAATGTAACAAAAAGAAAAAAAATAAAAATTATTTGATTATCTATTTAATTTTAATTGTTATTTGCCAGGATTAACATGCTACAACAACACACAATCTTTGCAATTTTTTTACCTCTGGGGCCATAAACAATTTGAATTTGTGAAAATTTCAATTAGCTAACGATCTTACCGCTTGTAAGAGAGCCCTGCGACAGACGGACAGACAAATATCGTAGGCAGGGTTCCATACGGAGGTACGGAACTATAAAAATTGAGAGATGCATTAATTTTGACCAGGAGAAAAAATTGTGTTTTAAAGACCACCAACAGCTAAGCTTATTTGGGCCTAGCACCAATTCATATTTTTAATTCATTATATGTATTTTTTTAATAATAAATTGAAAATTCAATTAACAATTTTACCAGCTCTCGGGCTAGAACCCGGGAACTGGGGACTTGTAATAGAGGAACCATAGCAACGCAATGTAAACAACAGCATTGCTACACTCTCGGCTATTCTCAAGCTCTTGACCAAGAGAGTGTATTCATGAATTGGATGATTAAATCGTCATAATTCTTATTTTACAAGATAATATTTGAAATAAGCCATTTTACTTTTCGACCACAGATACTATAATATATAACGTATAAAATAGATCTTTTGTCAGTTTTCATGGCTGCAATTTTATGTTCTCCGTTGCTTTGATTTTATCGTTACAAAATTATTAACGACACAAGAAAACAACGTCGTTACGATTTTAGCAATGATTTTCTCAATCTCTCAGGTTGGGTCCATGAACTGTTTTACAGTTTTGTTCGATGACAATTGTTACCATAAAATAATAAAACAATTATTCTGCGACCACAAGGCAAAATGGTTGAAGTTAAAAATAAAACAAGCCGTGAGGTGGGTCGTTTATTAGAACTAAAGCGCGACCCTTGAGGGCCACACGACGAACTTCCCAGTTTGATAAATCTTTAATAATAATAATTAAATTAGATATTACACAGAAAAGTAATCATTTTAATCATTAAAACATAATTATTATTTATTTTTAACAATAATTAAAAAAAAAGGCTGAACCGATTTTTATAAAATTTATTTCGGATCAAAATGACGTTAACACGCCTCGATTGACACCCTTAAGAAGTCGATATAATTTTTTATTCGCGAGATATTGTGTAAAATCTACTTTTTTTTGGAGTCTATTTAGTTAAGAAAAAAGAACGGCTGAACCGATTTTGAAAACATTTCTTTCAGATCATATTTACGTTAATACGCGTCGATTGGCACCCTAACGTAGTCGATATCATTTTTCATTCTCGAGATTTCGTCTTAGAAAGAAATGGACACATACCTACGTAGATACGTACGTACACACATACACACACACAGACATCTTTCTAAAAATAGTGTAAAAATAGTGTAGTGACCTTGAAACATAAAAATTTGTTATACATTTTGATTTCGATTTTCGGACCCATTACAATAACTTCCAATGGGAAGTTAAAAAATAAAATTAACAAAGATTTAAACATTCGGTTCATTTAATGATGAGTCTTTTTCCTGAAGTACGAAAAATTTCTCACTAGCAGCGCTAGTGGTACGGTAGGTACAAACATTATCAAATGTCCATTTAAATACATGTAAAGGCAGGTATAAAAAAATGTTTTTGACAGAAGGCGACGTACCAGGAGCAAAATTAAAATTTGAAAATGTTAAGAATAATAATGTAGTATACATTAAAACGTTGGCTATCTTGCCATAAATTAAAAATTTCAGGGAAAAAAATGAATTAATTGATAGGTCAGTAAGCAGTATTTTATAGCGATATTTTCGAACTCGAATAACAGATGTTCAAAGTAATTATAAATTTAAAACTTATTTCAGAACGAAACATGAATTTTGAGTTCGCGGGTTTCTGATTTTAAATAATGTAATATTACAAACATTTAGAAAAAATCATCAAAATCGAATATGTTATGATAGGTTTAGAAGTTTTAATGATTTTTACGCTTCATTGACTGAAATATTTTTAATTAATAGTATTTTAAGTATTTGTTTTTTCTAGCGCTATTATATCTATTCAGGTTCTTAATAAAAGTACGATTAATTTGAAAATTATATCTACTTACATAAATAATCATTTTTTATAAGATGACATCAACGCCATTTTCCCATCAGTTTCGGGTTAATTGGAAGCTACGCCAAATTTAGTTTTTTTTAAAGCAACATCCTGTATAACTGTGACGCCATCTTTAAGAGTTTATTTCAAGTTCAACTAAATCACATATTTAGGGTTTAAAAGTCAATGAATTTAAAAACATAAAGCAGGGGTCACTTAAGTAATTGCTCTTGTTTTTTCAAAAAAATATTTAATATTATTTAATTAAAAATAGACTCAAAAAACGTTTGTAAGAAATTATTAAATCACTACTAGTTACGTCCTAGCAAAGACATTGTCAGGTGATGTTAAAAGAATAAGACGTAATCACTAAAATGTCCCAAAACACGTAACAAAATTTTAGAAAAAATCACAATAATTTTAGAAAAGTAGGTACATTAATGTACTACTAGGTACACATTACTATTGAAAATTAATTTTCACTACATATTTCCACAGTCAATTATCACAGCAAAAATGCAAAAAAAGTAATTTTATAGTTTTTAATAGACATGTGCGCTACACTAGTTAAAACGATCAACTATCTGTTTTAACAAGACATCGATTTCTAAATGATCGCATTATGCAACTATCAAATGCAGTTATGTAATTTATCACAAATAAAAATTGTTCAGTTTTAAGCGGTCCACACACAGTCAAGCATGAGTAAGAGTAATTTATTGAAATATTTCTTTCTTAATTAATTATTGTAGATTATAGACGCGTCGACAACTCAGGTCGTTAGCGTCTTCAACACAACAAAAAATCCATTTGTGTATTAGAATCCGCCAGCCGGCATACACAAACCGACTGGTACGAGCTCGGGTCTCTTGGAGCGTTAATTCCAAAAGAATTCATTGGAATGCAATTTACGATAGCAACCACATTCCAAGCCCCCCCCCCCCGGGGGTATTTCTTTCTTAATATATTTTAGCGCTAATGGCCTTAGTAAAAGCAAATGCATATTTCAGTTATAAATCTTATATTCATCACACTAGCGCTGGCTGACTGTGAAAACAAAGGCCAAAATTTTTATATTTAAAAAAAAAGGGCAAATGCATGCAATGGCGCATGATTTGCCGCACAAAAAAGCAGGAAAGCTACCTTGCGGGGAAGCGAAAAAGTTTAGGAAACGCTGATCTAATTTAATTTAATTCAAAGCAATTATTTTTATCAATGACAGCCAAATGTCTAGTCAAACAAAATGAACATTTGTTATGACTTTTGGTACAGTCAAAAAGTTGGTTTGGAAACGTGATATAAAACAAGTAACTTTTCCTGGAACTTTGGTAATTAAAAAATAAATTTGTCGCGTTATATAAAACCGGAGAACGAAAAACGTGCAAAGGGAAAACTTACATTAATAACGATACAGTTGTAAAAAAAAGCCGTTGTAAAAATAAAAGGATAATTCGACTGGCTCCACATTTAAATTATCCTGATTGACAAATCTCACTGGAATCATATTATTATACTCACACTGTTGAGTATGTACAGGGTGCTTTATTTTAGACGGTGTTATCTTTTAGTGGACTGAAGGTTCTTTTATTTTATCTATACATATAAAAGAAAGTCGTGTTAGTTAATTCATTAGTTAGTTACACCATTTATAACTCGAGAACGGTTAGACCGATTTTCATGATTTTTGATTTTTTGGATTTGTCTTCGCCTTGGTTAACAGAATAACTATTAAAACATCGAAAAAATTCACCAGGGAGCGAACGAGCGAAGCGAGTGAGTAATGTAATCATATTATTCAAGCGAACGAGCGAAGCGAGTGAGTAATGCACCACCCGGAATCGAACGAGCGAAGCGAGTGAGTAGCGTATTGCAGTCTGGGCGAAGCCGCTAGTTTATATATAATTTTTAGTTTCAAAAAACTTATAATTATTGTCAAAGAAAGAATATAACAAAAATAAAGAAATATATAAATAAATATCATATAGAATTTAGAAAAAAAAAGCTAAAAATTCTACGATGCCATCAGTTTCCGAACCCGAGTCCCTGTGCATAGAGTGCTGCGACGTTACCACTACGCTACGAGTGGAACAGTTATGTACGGTCGTTTTTATGATATAAGTATGTTGCGAATTAACAACAACTTTCTTAAAACTAAAAAGCATCACAAAAAACATCCATGAGCGCAGGTGGGATTCGAAACCACGACAGTCTAGTCTAGAGGCTGCGAAACCAAATACGCTATCCACTACGCTACACTGCCCTCCTGATATTTCTAAAATGCCTACCCAGTATATAAGACATTAGACGTAATTCGCGTCAAAAATTCAGCGACATTATTTAAGTTAACGAAGCTCATCCCAATGATTTAATAAAAAAAAATGGGTGTGTGCTTATGACCGCACGACAGAAGTGAAAACTTCAGATTTTCTTATTTTAAAATATATGTATAATTTTTTATCACACAATTTAATCATAAATATATTAAAATCGACCTATACAATTAAATTTAATGAATATAATACCTTAACGATAATATTAAGTTTTAGTGTCATCTGTTAGCGCACTTGTGAACTACAAATAACTTTTGACTCGTATTAAGTTTTTAGTGTCATCTATTAGCACACTTATGAACTACACACCCAGCATATTGCAAAATAATACGTGTTCGTATGAACTACACACTAATACCAACGTGTTCGTGTTTGAGCCGAGTAGCCCCGATTGTCACCGTCGGGTGCGTTTTATATGGCTGTTGTTAACTGCCCAGGTAAAGCGCGCCTAAAGAAGTTTTCACTTTAATAAGTCGTTTATAAACTCATTACACTAAAATACCATCGCAAATAAGACATCCTGTATATAATGACAGATATACGGAAGACCGGAAAAAGGATGGAATAATGAACGCCAGAACAGACAGACAGCAGAAAGAAAACTGACATCTCTTCTTAATTTGTATGACTTTTACTGGCGTTTTCTACCCGAGTTAATTTTTAGTATTTAAAGTATATTTGAACTTTTTCCTTTGATGTATTCATTTGTTCGTGGCGTTAATCTGACACAAATGTGAACGCCGCGACGCTGTGATATTTCTAAACGATTCTTTTATTTTCTACATAGAACGCGAAATGTCGCAATAAAATATTTAAACACTTTGTGCTACTTTTAATATCTTCATAAGATTATATCTGAGGTCACAAGACAAATTTATTCATAATTTATTAATTATTTGTCTTTTTAACCGACTTCAAAAAAAAGGAGGTTTCTTAATTCGACCGTATATATTTTTTATGTGGTTATGTTTTATGTGTGTTCGCGGATAACGTCGTCGTTTATGAACCGATTTTGAAAAACACATTTTTATTTGAAAGGATATACTTTCAGATTGGTCCCATAGAAATTTCATCAAAATCGGTTCAGTAGTTCGGCTTATTTTAATAAAAGTAAGTAACGGCGTGTGATTCTTTAAGGTAAATGTTACTTTTTGACACTAAAAAGTAAAAAATAAAAAAGTTTTTAACAAAAAAAAAAAACTCCTTCAAAGACAATAATTCGTCCAAGTATCTGTGATTTCATATTTAATTTAACTAAAAATAACAAATTCGAGAGGACAGAGTGGTGTAACGGTTAGCGTAGCGGCCTTTGGATCACACTGTCGTGGGTTCGAATCCCGCCTCCGCTCATGGATGTTTTGTGATGTCATTTAGTTTTAAGTGAGTTGTTATTTGATGTAAAAAAGACGCAAATGACCTAAGTTGTCGACGCGTTTATAATTTACAATAAATAAAAATAAATAACAAATTCGACGTAAGTAAGTTTACTTTGAAGTCACGTGTATTTTTTCATTTGTTTCACTTCAATAAAATATTAATCATCTTTTTAAGACTTCATCTACAGAAGCACGTCACAAAAGAAGGATCGAGGGAGGATATTAGTTTCGTGACAAAAGAACGTGACCTTGCAAAACAACCGATAGTTAACAATTGAAGGAATGGCGTGTTTTATTTCTTTGTTTTACATTTTTTTAATTTTAAATTACTAGCTTTTATCCAACCTTAATTAAAAATATATACAGCCGCGGGCCGGCATTCCAAATACTTTAAACGCACCGCAGAGACGATCCTTTCCTGTTATTTTTCGAGGACAAGCAAATAAACAGAAAACAAATAAAACTTGTTAGTGTTCACTAGATGTCACTCTGACCCGGCAATCAATGGATCCTGTTACAATTACCCAATCGTGTTAACAAGCGGTACTTCACAGCCGGTCTCGCTTACTGTTTGTTTACTCCACGATTTTTTTGAGCCTTTTTTTAACATTGGAAATGTTTATGTTCGTATATGGGGGCAGAGTTACGAGTTTTCGTTCAAGTGAGGAGCAATCATGCAAAATTGAACAAGTGCAATTTTTTCGAAATGTGTTTTATATCATGTCTAGTTAATTGACAGGTATTTGCGACGATCTGCGGTGTTATTTTTGAGAAAATGTTAATAAACACTGTAGAAAAATCCATTAAAAAGTTAAGTAATCAAGCAAAAGTGAACGCGTATATAACAGAATAATAATAGGGTTATTCCTGACAAAACTAAACAGTGCATTGATAAATATTGTGTGTATAATAAACAGTTAATTATGTTTCATATATGCTGTTATCATTTCCAATGTCCTCGATGGTTGCAAGGATTGCGAAATCTGTGAATTTTGATTTTATTGGAGCTTTTTTTGATTTTTTGGGGGTTTTTGTTGTTCATTTGTCCGTCTGTATAGTCTGTCACACGCGTGTAACTTCTAAACACTAACTCGTAGAAAGTTGTTTAGCATGCAAACAGAATAATGTGGTCCATCAGGAACTATTTTACCAAAATTCCGTGTTTTGTGGTTAATAAATTGGAAATAAAAACAATTAGCTTGTGGTATACCATTAAAACTATCAAAAACTAAAAAGGTTTACTAGGTAAAAATATTAAAACTTAAAATTTTAATTTAAACTTTAAAATTATAATTATTTTAATTTGTATTTAAATGTATCTGCCTATTATCATTTATTATAACTTTTTGTATGAACACTCTTACTTAGATATATCATAAGGACGCCACGCATTGAGGACTGCTGGTTTTCAGTATTTCTCTGTCTATAAGTCTATGTAAACATCGAGTTTTAACATCAGATACTTTGTTAAGAGGTGCTGTCCGTTTGTGTTGTCTCCATGCTCTCTCTAAAGTTGACTCAACGACATTTCGAGAACTGTTAAAGCAATCAAACTTTCTCACAGTTTTTTTTGCAGCTTAATCACTAGAAAACTTTTGTGCACTTCTACAAACTGGGAATACGTTTTAAACTTCCGTTGCAGATTCTTTGGCGAACAAGAAAATCAAAAAAATCGAACGAGACAATTTAAAAGCTGTTGACTTATTTATTAATAAATTAACAGCCATTGGCTGCTTTCCAATCAGTTGTGGTCAGAGCCCTTGAAAAAAGGAAGAGGGGGGGGGGTCAGCCGGTGTAACTGCACCCGGTTTTCGGGTATTTATAAAAACCTTGTTTATATATTATGGTGTTCCCATTTTTGGAATTTTGGAACTTGATTATAATATTATAAAGTATAAGAAAAACCTTGTATTATGTCCGTCTTGTGATTTAACACGGCGCGTTTCAGCAACGAGTTGCCATCTGGTTAATTATTTTTTTTAAAAACACATATTGAGTATTCGTAACACTATATAATATTATGATGCTAAGCACTGTGTATTATGTCGTGGATTGTGAAGTACTTGACCTTAGTCAGTGATTTAGATTTTTTCAACATCAAAAAATATACCATGACCTTAGACCCTATTATTCATCAGGAAAAATTTTGTCATTACAACTTGGCGCCCAACGTACGGCCAATGTCAAAAAAATGGTTAGTCGGACTTAACAGTCCACTTGGCTCCTCTATAATAAGTCCCCAGTATAATCTACAATAAATAAAAATATAAGTCCCCAGATTCTAGCCCGAGAGCTGGTAAAAGTGTCAATTGGATTTTCAATTAATTATTAAAAAAAGGAGGAAACCCTCAAGCTCAACCAGATCTGGAACCCGATACTCAGGCACTCCCGAGTAATGCCGACCGATATCACGAGGTTAACCGAAGCGCAACAAGCTCCGCCCCCTACCCACAGGTATAACACAACCTGCGCCCGAGAGTCATTCTACATCCAGCATCGGAGATGGAAGGACCTCTGAAGAAGTTCGCCACTCGTGCTAGAGAAACGTTAGGAAGCAATTCCAACCAACGACGGCCTATAGACCCGAATCAGGATAACATCAGCTCATCAACTTCCATCTCCGATGCTGGATCTACATCCAGCATCGGAGATGGAAGGACCTCTGAAGAAGCTCGCCACTCGTGCTAGCGAAACGTTAGGAGAAATTTCAACCAACGACGGCCTATAGACCCGAATCAGAACAACACCAGCTAATTATTAAAAAATAATAAATTGAAAATTCGAATTGGTGCTAAGCCGCAATAACCCTAGCTGTTGCTGACTTTAAAAAATAATTTCTTAGTGATGTGACCTTGACGGTTTGACATTTCAATTAGCAACAGAAATAATTAGCGTAACGTTCGTAACTGAAGAATGCGATGAAGTTACTTCTTTTTATGAAATACAAGATACATAGAGACATTCGACAGAAGTCTTATAGGTCCTGTGGTTTCGACGATAGTACGAAGCGAATGGAGTGTAACAGGAAGAACAAGGAGGAAGAGGAAGAGGGTAAGTCCTACAGCAGCAATCAGTTAGGTTAGTTAATTGAGGAACGGCACTAATTGTTTTATTGTACGTCTGTCTGCGTACCACGCATCTACTCCACTTCTATCCATTCTTTATTCCTTCTTCCGCCATTGCGTGCCTGTTTTTATAACGCCGGATTATTGGGTTAATGATTTAGTTATCGACTCAATAAAAAAAGACGTACTATATATATAAAGACGCAATGTAACGCCAAACTTTCTTCGTCCCTTTTTTATACACCTTGTTGAATTTTTAAACACCGAGAAAGAAGTTAAGAAACTTGTTATTAATGGGTTCGCTGATCGGTAAACCATCGAACATTTTAAATAAATTATATAAAATATTATTAGTTGTAAGTTTCTTGGATTTTTCGGTCATTAGTTCGTTACATACAGGTGAACGCTATGTTTTCATATTTTCATATCAAAACATCATCAGAATATTAGTCTAAGAGGCAGTGACAGATTTTCTTAAGTATCTACGTAAAGCAAAATAATATTCATGATCCCTTTATAAGTGCTCTCTATATCTGAGATCAGACGCTAAATACCTCTGTTGTCGAGCGTCTATAATTCACAATTCATTCATTAATTCTATATCTGAGAATCTGTAAGTCTGGTAGCCTTTCTCCCTTGCGTTTTAGGTGGCACTATTTGTAATTAGGTATTAAATTGTATTATTGAGTTAATGTTGTAATCTTTAAATAATTTTGTCACCACGGTGCTTACTTAAATTTTGTTTGTTATAAGAGAGAGAGAGAGAGACTGCCAGACTTACAGATTCTCAAATGGGGAACACGTAGACAGGCAATTATTTTGGCTTATGTAGACACTTGAGAAAAACTGTCGCGAGCTCTCGGTCTACATGGAAAACCCACTTCCGTAAGTCTTGATTCGAATAAAACTTTTTAACAAAAAAAAAAAAAACCTCCTTCAAAAAGCCACTAAAAAGAGGAAAATAATGAAATTTTGAGGTCTGCGCCAATTTAGTAAAATATGAAGTCGATTAAAAAGTATAGTATAGTGATTAATATCTTCTTTTTAACCAAATTCATATTTTATTAAATTGCACATACCTCAAAATTTCATTATTTTCTTCTTTTTAGTGGCTTTTTGAAGGAGGTTTTTTTTTTGTTAAAAAGTTTTTTATTTTTTACTTTTTAGTGTCAAAAAGTGACATTTACCTTAAAGGAATCACACGCCGCTACTCACTTTTATTAAACCGACTGTCTTACGCTGTCTGATGTGTCAAAAAGTGACATTTATCTTAAGGAATCACACGCCGTTAATAACTTTTATTAAAATCAGCCGAACTACTGAACCGATTTTGATGAAATTTCTATGGGACCAATCTGAAAGTATATCCTTTCAAACAAAAAAAAAATTTTCCAAATCGGTTTATAAAGACGGAGTTCTGAAGTAACGAACATAAAAAAAATACAACCGAATTGAGAACCACCTCCTTTTTTGAAGTCGGTTAAAAACCCTGAATAAGAATGAAAATACTGAAATATTATCTAAAAAAGTCAAACGATGGTAAATTTCATGACTTTAAATAATATTTTATAACATTGGTGTTTGGGGGTTAATCTAGTTACTAACTTTATATGTCGAATAAAACTGCAGTTTGCAGATTTGGCACAGAAAGTGAACAAACCACTGCACTCTTCAGAGTGTAAATTAAAACCATATCGCATTAGGAAATAAACAACGTTTTCTTCCTATTAACCTATTGAATTTATATAATATATTACATAAGTTTGAATATAAAAGTTGATTGAGAATCTCAATAAAAAGATTTCGAGCGATAGTAATGCATTGAAATGTTTTTAAAAAGTTATATTTTATAATAGGTGTGTTTAAAACCGGTACTCTCACCCTCGAATGGCAAAGTTTCGTACTTTATTTGTTAAAGTGGTTTATTAAGCACACACAATGGTTGGTGCGAGTGAAACATTTCTTTGATGACTACACACAAGTATCTGGTTGGGGAAATATTTATCAAAGTTTGCAAATCAAATAGATCTAATTAAATTAAATAAGCAAAGTTTGTTGTCAGACAAAAATATTGTCGAACAAAGTTATGTTCGATTAGTGAAATTTATTAAATTGAAGAAAAAGTTTATAGGAATTTCCCGCTTTACGAGTTCCGCGAAATCCTCATAGTTTGAAATATACTAAACGAATGTTATGAAGTATTAGAAATACCTTGTATTATGTCCGTCTTGTGACTTCTTGTGATTTATCACTACGCGTTTCAGCAACGAGTTGCCATCTTCAGGTGTGACTAATTAACGAGTTGCTAACTTCAGGTGTGGTTAATTAACCACACCTGAAGATGGCAACTCGTTGCTGAAAGGCGTAGTGATAAATCACAAGAAGTCACAAGACGGACATAATACAAGGTATTTATAATACTTCATGAATGAATTGTGGATTATAGACGCTCGACAACAAAGGTCATTAGCGTCTGTTTATAATACTTCATAATATTCATATAGTGATTTGGAGAGCCAACACTCTAAAAATGCATCATACTAAATGAATTATTAAAAGAAATCTATATCCTAGCACAGAGGTTCCCTAACTGTGCGTCGCGACGCCTTGTGGTCATGACTAATAAACTATCATAGAGTTCACGACCCACGCTTTTATAATTATGAACTTAAATTATTAAAAATTGTTTTTTCCTTTTTAGTGCATTTAAATGAAAGTTTGTCTCTAAAAAGTTTTTTTTACTAATATTTATTTATATCTAGGATATTAAATTTTCACCCGGGTGTAGCCGGTCCGGACCGTTATCTATATATATAAAAGAAAGTCGTGTTAGTTAGTTAGTTACACCATTTAACTCGAGAACGGCTGGACCGATTTTCATGATCTTTTATTTTTTGGATTTGTCTCCGCTCTGGTTAACAGAATAACTATTAAAACATTGGAAAAATTCACCCGGGAGCAAACGAGCTAAGCGAGTGAGTAGTGTATTGCAGTACGGGCGAAGCCGGGCCGGGCCGCTAGTTTTTAAATAATAATAATAATAATAATGCCTTTAAAGTCCGTTTCTTGACATTATGTCATAACAGACACCATTCGCACCATTACTATTTTCCATTTTTACCACTTCCCGTTTTATACATTTTTATTATACTTCAACTTATTTAATAGCAATGTGCGAATGGAGGAATTATAGGACATTAGGATAAGGTAGGCAACTTTGGGAGCATAGGAGTTTGACAGGTAATCGGCCATGGCCTTAAATAAGGAACCATCTCGATATTCATCTGGAATTATTGAGGGAAACCATGGAAAAACCTCAAACAAGATGGGCGGTACTGGAATTACCGTTTCTCGGCGTGAGGCAGTAGGAAAAAGTCCTAGCCACATCTGCCCCCGCCGAGATTCGAACCCAGTACCTCCTCAATGCGAGTCTAGTGCTGTACCACTAAGCTACATCGCTGGGTATTTTTAAATAAATGAAATAAATAATTGTGACACCGGAGAAGACGTATTTTTGTAGGAATAAAAAATAAAACAAGAAAGAAAGAAAAAGGAAATGTGAAAGTGAAAACAGAAAAGAGAAGAGAAATAGATATAATCTATTAAATCCATCGTGGCTGAACTTTGCCATAGTTAATGTATGGAATGTATGCCAGTTATATGGCATTTCATTTGTAAGTTTTGAGAGTCGTAAAGATTACGACTATGGCAATGACTATGCGAGAGACGCTTCACGACGTTGACAAGAAAAAAAAATAATAAAAAATTACGACTCCCCGTCGACTGGGGCAAAGCGCGCGCGGGGGGACAACCTGTCCGCCTGCCTTGCACTGGGACCGGAGCATAGCACTGACTTCTGCAAACTTGTTTACTAAGCACGTTTCTCTCCTTTCAGTTTTATTTAAATTTCTTTTATAGACCACCGTTCTCGGTCCAACTCTTTCTTTTCATTCTCTTTCTTTTTCTTTCTATCTGATATGTTCTCATGTGAAAATTCAGGGCTTGCGATTACGTGAATGAAAATTGAAGAAAATCGACTGGGGAGCCAGTCCTTATACAGTATGTAAACAGGTAAGCTGCACATAGGGAAATTAGCATTGTGAAAAAATGAAAGGATCAGAGTGAGCCGGTGCTCATAATGTACGTATTTATATAGAGTTGCTATGGTTTTTTAGTGTTTTTATTTTAGTTTCAATTATTTTTATTTTAATAGCTGTCAAATAAAATAAAAAAATTAAAACTAAAATAAAAACACTAAAATAACCATAGCAACCCTATATAAATACGTACATTATGATGATCCATTCATTTTTTCCCAATGCTAATTTCCCTATGTGCAGCTTACCTGTTTACATACTGTATATCTCTAAATAGTATAAAACAAAGTCGCTGTCTGCCTCTGTCTGTTTCTCCGCTTACTTCTTCTAAACCACGCAACGAATTTTGAAAGAGTTTTCACTAATAGAAAGAGCGATAAACGAGGAAGGTTTGTGTATATAATTTGTAAATATTTTGTACAAAATGGATGAACTATGACGGTGTTTTGTCAAAAAAAAACTGTTTTCGTACGCTTACATTGTACATACCACCCGGCCGTAGCCAGGACGGGCCGCTAGTATTATATGTATACAGATTGTATCAAATTAAAGCTGTGCATTGCATAGGGCAATATGTGTGTAAGATAGAGATCGATATATAAAGCAATAACTAAGAACGAGATAAATGATCGCTAATGGGAAGTTTTTGTAGTTACTGTAAATAAATAATAGCGTCATTTTTGTTTTGTGATTTTATCAATAATTTCAGTAGTTTTACAGTAACTACAGAAACTTCCTATTAGCGATCATTTATCTCTTTCTTACGTATTGCTTTATATCGATCTCTATCTTACACACAGAACATCCTATGCACGGCTTTAATTTAATACAATCTGTATAGATACATCTTTAAAAATTAGGTAATGAAAATAAAATATTGAAAAATGTTGATATTTTGATGACGGTTGACAAATAACCCTCGGCCTCCTGATCCACCTTCCTCTACATTGCACAGGTTGTACTGTACCTATAGGTCATATACAGAGAGCAATGTTTTAGAGAATAAGGTAAAGCGGGGGCCATAGGTGTGTGTGCTTGTATGTGTATAATCTTCACAATGGACCATTTACCACGTTCAAACCATCAATATATTAACACTTAAACGAAAAATGATAATGTCATAGCGGTGTGAAGTTGGCCCATTAACACACACAGTTATGTTCGCACTTGTCGCGGGTGTTCGGTGTCGGCACTGCCTCCGTCCAAATTGAAACTCACAAATATTTATTACCTACATTTAAACCAATTTACATTTTTATGTAAGTGCCTCAAAAATAATCTATAAATTGCATAATTTTGATTAAATTTTGAAAAGATAGTCGTGTTGGTTAGTTAGTTACACCATTTATAACGCGAGAACGGCTGGACCGATTTTCATGATCTTTGATTTTTTGGATTCGTCTCCGCCCTGGTTAACAGAATAACTATTAAAACATCTTAAAAATTCACCAGGAAGCGAACGAGCGAAGCGAGTGAGCAATGTAGTTATACTATTCAAGCGAACGAGCGAATCGAGTGAGTAACGTACCACACGGGAGCGAACGAGCGAAGCGAGTGAATAATGTAATTATATTATTCAAGCGAACGAGCGAAGCGGGGCCGCTAGTTTATGATAAAACCAAATGCATATTAATTAGAAATGCATGTAAGGGCTTTTTGTATCGAAAACGCGCGATTTAGCAACTATTTACATCGCGATTCGACGTTTACTCAGCTATTCGAAATTTCTCGTTCGATCGCGATTTGGCAACAGCATGGAAACACAATCGCACTTTCGCTCGTTCTGGTGATCGATGCGTTTGATTTACATTCGTATGCCTGCGTGTGAAAAGTGAAGCCTCATCGGAATTCGAATCTGCGACTAAGTGCGCGTTCAACGAATAGTATGAAGCTTTACGCTGTTGGTAGCTGCATCTGACTATCAAACGACTTAATCGCACAGTCGTGAACAAAAAGTAGAATGTGTACGTTTTCCTTTATTGGACCCAGCATAGTTATGGTAAAATTCCACTAACGCATCTAAACGAAACATATAAAAAGGGCAGAGTACTTTTTTTTCTTTTTTTAAAAAAGGGTACCTAACATTCTCATTTAGTGTTATGTGAATTTAGTTTTATATGTGCTAAGAAAATTATTTTTTCACTTTATATACAGGATGTATCACAGGATTGAGAACATAGAAAATAAATGAGTGCAACAGGGAAGACATAAATAAAATGGGTAGCGTGACAAACATAGAATAATCTTTATGTTTCAGGACAGTCGTTTGAGTCAATTAAATTTATAATAAATACTAGCGGACCCGTCCCGGCTTCGCTCGGGTGGTATGAAATTATGATTTAATAGCGGTCACCCATTACTCCGCTCACGTATATTTAGTATAGCTGATCCGGCAAACGTTGTTAATAATTTCTAGGAATAATAATATTACTCACATGTTTCGCTCGTTCGTTTGAATTTTATTAATACAGTACTCACTCGCTTCGCTCGTTCGCTTGAATATTATAAATACACTACTCACTCGCTTCGCTCGTTTGCTTGAATATTTTCGCCTACTCACTCGCTTCGCTCGTTCGCTTGAATATTATAAATACACTACTCACTCGCTTCGCTCGTTCGCCATATATGTATTTTTTAAAGCTTAATATAAAAATCGCGATTAAAAATCAGGGGTTGATCGTATAAGGGTGAAAATTTAGAGTTGTATGTATTTTTCAATGCTGAATCATGAAAAAATTAAAACAAAAAATTTTGTCAAAAAAATAAAAAAAATTTTTTTGGGGTGGACCACCCTTAACATTTAGAGGGATGAAAAATAGATGTTGTCCGATTCTCCACCCTACCCGATAAGCACACAAAATTTCATCAAAATCGGTCCAGCCGTTTCGGAGGAGTTCAATAACGTACACCGCGACACGAGAATTTTATATATAAGATATTTTTCAGTAGACTTGATACCCAAATTTTTTTTTTTTTAAATTTTGGGTATCTGGTATACTGTAAAATATATTTATTATAAACATAGAATACACATGGCTAACTCAACTAAATTAATTATCATGGTTTTAAGCAGGAAAAAGGGCACAGCAATCACTGATCCTAACTAATTTGCACAATGGAGATTTTTCTATGTTCGGTTTTCTGTGGTACACCCTGTATAGACTATATTGATCGAAGAGTTTGGTTTCAAAGAATTGAGTTTCCCAGAAGTTAACAATTAATCATTATTATTAAAATAAAAAAGATGCTTGGTGTGTGGGTAAAATTACATTGCTTCCCATTGAGTGCCCTTAAAGATTAGAGACCAGTCTACCGTAGAGAAACTATTTGCAATACAGGTTAACATTTTACAACCATTTTACAGTATTTTTTTGTTATAAAAAAATCGTCAATTCAAATTTTTTGCAAACCTTATCAAGTGTTCATTATGCAATTATCCGTCGAATGAAATTGGTCCGCAGCCGATATCGCCATTAGTTCTGGAGATATGCGAGACGAAAGAAGTTCACATAAATATTCATAATATTATGAATTTTTTTAAAGTTTTTTTTTGTCATAAACAAAAAACTGTAAATTGAAATTTCCTGCAAACCTATTCAGTTGTTCATTATGTAATTATGTGTCGAATGAAATTGATTCGGAGTCGATATCATTATTTGTTCTTGAGATATGCGAGCGTAAAAAAGTTCACCAAGGTACCATCGAAAGAACGTACTTACGTACACACACACATACATCTCTCTAAAAACAGTAAATTCGGAGTTCGGACTCTAGGGACTTCAAAACGTGCAGATATGTCCAAATTTTTCATTCGCAAAGTCGGATCCATTTCAACAACTTCCAATGGGAAGTTAACAATCCTAATTTGGCTTCAAATATGTTTATTTGAAGCCAAATTGAGTAGGATTGTTAACTTCCCATTGGAAGTTGTTGAAATGCCGATTTTGCAAATGAAAAATTTGAACATATCTGCACGTTTTGAAGTCCCTAGAGTCCGAACTCCGAATTTACTGTTTTTAGAGAGATGTATGTGTGCAGTGTGTGTGTAACAATCCTACTCAATTTGGCTTCAAATATTTAACTTCCCATTGGAAAATAGGTTGTTTGTTAACAACCCATTTTCCTTAGGATGTTCTGAGGTGCGTATACGAACTAAAGAACAAGAATAATACGAAATAAAGAGTTTTAATTGTGTTCTGCCCGTTTCTTCGCTTCTTCAAGTTCTCCATGACTACATATCGTATTATCATCATCCGGGACGCCGCCCCATTTCCATCACGTCATGTCAAGACGTCAGTCCTGCTTTAATACAGTCGGTGAGCGAGAGACGCTCTCCTCTCCCCTCTGCCCACCATCCCTCCACCTCCTTCTGTCCGATTCACTGTGTGTTTCAACTCTCTTCTTCAAAAGGTTGTTATTATAAAATCACTGCAAGCGTTCGTTACACTACAAAGGAAAGCCTCAAACCTTCTCCACGCAGCAGTTCCGTAGATTACAGTGACATGTGTTAAAACAGTTACAATGCGTTTTCGTGTTTTTGAAACAAATGACAAACAAAAATAATTTAAAAAAGGGTATGTGCCTCACCCAAATAAGCGCCCGGTCGAAGTTATACTACACACATTTACATTTTTGCCTCCCTCAGGGGAACATTGGAATGTGGTTGCTATCGCAAGTTTCATTTTAATGTTCTTTGGGAATTAGCCCTCCCAGGGGCCCGAGCTCGTACCAGTCGGTTTGTGTATGCCGGCTGGCGGATTTTAATATACAAATATGTTATATTTTGTTCTGTTGAAGACGCTAATGACCTGAGTTGTCGACGCGTCTATAATCTACAATAAATAAAAAATAAATACATTTTTGCATTTCCCTTCTCAGCATCTTTAAAATTAATAAATAGTTATCTCTTTATAGTATAAAATGAAGTCGCTTTCCGCGTCTGTCTGTCTGTCTGCCTGTATAACCGCTAACTCCTCCTAAACCACGCAACGGATTTTGATGCGGTTTTCATCATCAGTTAGATAATTTTTCACGGAAGGTTTATATATATAGCGAACGAGCGAAGCGATTGAGCAATGTAATTCCTAAACCACGCAACGGATTTTGATGCGGTTTTCACCATCAGTTAGATAATTTTTCACGGAAGGTTTATATATATAGCGAACGAGCGAAGTGATTAAGTAATGTAATTCCTAAACCACGCAACGGATTTTGATGCGGTTTTCACCATCAGTTAGATAATTTTTCACGGAAGGTTTATATATATAGCGAACGAGCGTAGCGATTGACTAATGTAATCCCTAAACCACGCAACGGATTTTGATGCGGTTTTCACCATCAGTTAGATAATTTTTCACGGAAGGTTTATATATATAGCGAACGAGCGAAGTGATTAAGTAATGTAATTCCTAAACCACGCAACGGATTTTGATGTGGTTAATTCACCCTCAGTTAGATAATTTTTCACGGAAGGTTTGTATAAATAGCGAACGAGCGTAGCGAGTGAGAAAGCGAACGTGCGAAGTGATTGAGTAATTTAATTCCTAAACCACGGAACGGATTTTGATGCGGTTTTCACCATCAGTTAGATAATTTTTCACGGAAGGTTTATATATATAGCGAACGAGCGAAGCGATTGAGTAATGTAATTATAATATTCGAGCGAACGAGCGAAGTGAGTGTGAAGTGTATTGCACCCGGGCTTTCTTAGTACCAGGACGAAGCTGAATAAAATCCATAGATATCATAACATCTATACATAATAATAATAATAATAATAATATATAAGTATTCAAAGCCTGCTTATAATATTATACTATTTTGAAACGTCAAAAAATTGATTTTTAAAATTATAAAATCTTTAAGAAAACGAATTTTTTCTGGGCTGAGACTTAGCTAGATCGATTTTTGACCCCAAAAACCTCTTGTCAGTAATTTTCGTTCAAATTGTTTGAGCCGTTTTATCCCTGTCAGCGGTACATTACAGCGTTTCAATAATTTTCGTGTCGGTAATTTTTCAGTCGAGGTCATTCCAATTCACTATATAAACTTCAAAAAAAATAATAAACCGAATTAAAAAAGGAATTAAAATACTTTTAAAAAGGTTAAAATAATGTTTCCCTTACTTTTACAATCATATCTTTTCTCTACAGTCAAATAGAAATTGACGCTATTAATTCTATATATTTGTTTATCTGCACCCACTTCAATTAAAATGTAGGGGGGAGATGATTGTAAAACAAAGGAAACAATTATTTTTTCCCCTTTTTTTCCTTGGTTTTAAATGACCTTATTTCACACTTTTCAGTGTCCTTGGAATTTTGTTTATTCCGGTTTGTCCGGAGTATTAATTTATTAATATTAATTATAATTATTAATTATAATTAATTTATTAATACGATTGAAGCGTACTGAACATACTTGATGATTAGAATAGCATATTACAATAATATAGATAAATGTGGTGGAAGCACATTTATAAATCACGGCACCTCCACCACGTATTTTTAAATAATAGCTCTCCCCATTACTTCTACTGCGCAGATCGGCCATCTTGCTGGTGTCTAGATATATTTGTAGAAACGAATCTGTCAATCATTTAACGTTCGCTGAGTACTCGCACTACATTTAAAAACCAAACAGACAAAACACGTCAGTCCATGAGGTTTTGTGTGTGCTGATAGCCGACTGTAATAATTATTACGTAATATATATCAAACACAACATTTGTACATGAGTCGAAATAGAAGAACGGAGAACCGGTGAAAGAGAGAAATGGACTTACAGAAGGATAAAATCATAATTAAAATTTTGTTGACAGGCGCGCGCGTTCCTTTTTAATGAGTTGAAAGTGATTATGTACCGCTGATGACTGCAAGATACCGACATTGTTAAGTCTGAATGTAACAATACAACCAAATACATAACCTACGTCACTTGCTTGGACTTGCGGACAACAAGCAGCAGGTACTTTTATTTATACATATTATAATAAAATGATAATTGGTATACGTGTTGATAGCGCATCACGCAAAAATGACTGAACAGATTTCAATGAAACTTTGCAGATATAATGCTGGGTCTTTATCTTCACTTAGAAATGTCACGATATTTCTTATGGTGGTTGACTTAGAATCTTGAAATTAGGCGCGAAGGAAGGTTTCATAACAAATAAAGGAAAAAATCCGAAAATCATTAATTTCCAATTCTATGTGGATTTATCACGAGACAAACTTAACTTTTGGGGTTCCGCCTTTTTCTTAGGAACGGCTTGAGGTATCAAGTTGAAATTAATATCCAATAGTAAGGTCTATAACCTCACAATCCGGTTACAAATTCAAGCTTCTAACTCAATACAACAAAAAGATACGTTCTTTATTAAAAAAAATTCACAGATTTCGCAATCCTTGCAACCATCGAGGACATTGGAAATGATAACAGCATATATGAAACATAATTAACTGTTTATGATACACACAATATTTATCAATGCACTGTTTAGTTTTGTCAGGAATAACCCTATTATTCTTCTGTTATATACGCGTTCACTTTTGCTTGATTACTTAACTTTTAAATGGATTTTTCTACAGTATTTATTAACATTTGCTCAAAAATAACACCGCAGATCGTCGCAAATACCTCTCAATTAACTAGACATGATATAAAACACATTTCGAAAAAATTGCACTTGTTCAATTTTGCATGATTGCTCCTCACTTGATCGCTACACCGTTGTCTTTTGGCCTTGAACGAAAACTCGTAACTCTGCCCCCATATACGAACATAAACATTTCCAATGTTAAAATACCACGACAAATATTTATTAATGTGGATAAAAGCGAATGTTTTCTGACGATTTGTAGAACCAACGAACCAGTGAGTGTTACATAAAAGATATATAAATATAATACGTAATAAATCAGAAAGATGTTTTACATTGTATTTGAATTTTATATGTGTTTATCATAGTGGTTAAACCTTTCATACTTCAACTACAGATCGCAACAGAAAACAACGTTATTCATAATATTATCAAAGAATAAAATTAATGCGGTATATCTGTGACCCTAACGAAAAATCGCTCAAGTCAAAAAAATTGTTCACGATTGTTCATCTAGCAACTATTTTAAGGAAGTGTGGTGTAGTTGTCAGAGTGCTGGCCATTGGATCAGACAGTCGTGAGTTCGCATCCCACCACTGATCATGGATATTTTGTGATGTCGTTTAGATCTAGCTTTAATAATTTGATGATACTGGCTAGATATCTTATAAATATGGTGGAGCCACCCTCCAAGTAATATTCTCTAGTTGCCTAGTATATTATGTGCATCATATGACATATCGTCTGTTGTCGAGCGTCTATAATTCACGACAAATCGTCCATCCGACGTAAAGACGTATCTGTCAGTTACGTCACTTCGTCAGAAAAAATTCAGGCTTAAAGGCGGTTGTTCGGTAATTAATTACATTTAAAAACAAATGCATAACTGTAATTGTAATTAATTACCTATATTTAAAATATACTGTAATTGTAATTCGGATTTCGACTGGACGAACGTGTCTCGGCCGATCTGCCAGCCATACGTGTTGTTGTGAGACGCTTCCTATGTAACCCTGAAATATGCTCGTCACACGCGACCGACGATACACGGAGTTATGAAATGGATCTTTATTTAATGATACAGTTCTACATTTTTTGTAGCCATGAAAGGGACAGAGCTGTCGATTGTTATGTTTTAAGGCACCTTCCTATCACACGATCGTCGCGAACGTCGAGTCGAACAAAATTCAATCAGTTACGTAGGTACCATTTTATTAATACAAATAAATAAAATCGTAACTTTGACTGTATTCTGTTGAGCGTCTATAATCTTTAATAATTATCGATCTAACTTTAACTGCAATTAAGTTTTTAACGACATTTCGTAAATTAAATAAATAGATTAATATTTTTTAACAAAAAACTTACATAAGAACTTTTGTATCAGGCTCGCAGAAATTTAAACATTTATGTAGATTTGGAATACGAAATGAAAAGAAATAAAAAAATTAATTTTGGTGTAGTAATTATTTAAATATCTTTGAATATTTTCAGTACTGGCAATATTTTAATGATGACAAAGATTTGATATATAAAAAGAGTCAATTATCATTGAAATGAAATTGAAAGGGAAATTAATTCAGAATAATTTAATTTTAAATTGATATTATCGATTACAAAATGTGAACAAAGCCAGTGTGGATTTATTAGATTAATTCAAACTTTTATCGTCTCGAATTTAATGAACTCAACCATCAATTAAATGTTTTTTATTAATATCTACTGTACTTAATATCGGAAACATTTTCTAAAAACACGCAAAAAATGACTTTGGCTAAAACAGAAATCATAAAAAAACGAAATTTGATTGTTGTGGAATATAACGATCGGTTCGATTTTCTGTTATTAGGCGTACAATGTTCCCAGTGTTTCCAGTGTCAATTAGCGAGTTTTTGGGGGTTTCTAGCGATTTTTTGGGGCTTTCTAGCGAGTTTTTGGGGATTTCTAGCGAGTTTTTGGAGATTTCTAGCAAGTTTTTGGGGTTTTCTAGCGAGTTTTTGGGGGTTTTTAATGAATTTTTGGGGGTTTCTAGTGAGTTTTTAAGGGTTTTTAGCGAGTTTATGGGAGTTTCTAGCGTTTTTTTGGGGGTTTCTAGCGAGTTTTTGTGGGTTTTTAGCGAGTTTTTGAGGGTTTCTAGCGAGTTTTTGGGGGTTTCTAGCGAGTTTTTGAGGATTTCTAGCAAGTTTGTGGGGTTTTTTAGCGAGTTTTTGGGGGTTTCTAGCGAGTATTTGGTTTTTTTAGCGAGTTTTTGGGGGTTTCTAGCGAGTTTTTAAGGGTTTTTAGCGAGTTTTTGGGGTTTTTTAGCGAGTTTTTGGGGGTTTCTAGTGAGTTTTTGGGGGTTTCTAGCAAGTTTTTGGGGGTTTCTAGCGAGTTTTTGGGGGTTATTAGTGAGTTTTTGGGGGTTTCTAGCGAGTTTTTGGGGATTTCTAGCGAGTTTTTGGGGGTTATTAGTGAGTTTTTGGGGGTTTCTAGCGAGTTTTTGGGGGTTTATAGCGCGTTTAAGGCTTTTTTGGGCGTGGAACCCGACGGTTGCCTGCGCCGGGTTTTTATAGACCTTGTCCCGCTTTTTGATATTCAGCATTTGGTCACTTTAATTATACAGGTATATTAAATATTATTTCCCCTTAAGTAGACGCTTCAGAAAAACCGTCGCCAACTTAATATCTAATCTTTGGTACAATAGTTTAAATTGAGCTGTTATATTTTGTCTGTTCATGTAAATCCTTTTAAAAAATATAGTTTACTATTATTATTACAACGTATACTGTAGGTGCACTCCTTAAAATATAAATGAAAAATTATAGATAATAAAATACAAATCATTTACTCGTTAAAAACAAACGATCTCTTGAAAATTTCGTCCGCTCAAATTTCAAATTATCACGAGATAAACATTGTCAGGTCATAAAGGATAATAGAAACCGAAAGTTACATAACAGCGCAAACAAATATTAATAAAACAGACCCTAGCTGTGGGACCATCGCACACTTCCCCATTAGCATAATATGTGTTTAAGCAATATCGTTAATTTTTATATAGTATATTATAGTATACACGAAAATCGCAACTGTGGGTATAATATTGAGAAAACATTTGCCAGATTTTCCCTTCCGCGCTGCGTTATTATAAGGCGTATAAGAGAGAAAGGGAGAGAAAAAGAGAGAGAGAGAGAATCCAGTGTGTATACACATTAAACGAGAAAACCCAATTTCACCAAATGAATTTATCTTTACGTATATTTTTAAATACGTGTTTTCATAACGCACGAAGGGCCACACATGGAATATTATGTGAAAGCGGGCAATGCTGAAGAGCTGTAATATACAGTGAATTTCACTTAAGAAGCAACGAGTTTTGTTTATCTAGTAATTATGGAAAACATTAATGCATTCAAGAAAATCGTCGCATTTAAAATAATATCCACTAAACAATCACCATCAATATCTATATATATAAAAGAAAGTCGTGTTAGTTAGTTAGTTACACCATTTATAACTCGAGAACGGCTCGACCGATTTTCATTATCTTTTATTTTTTGGATTTGTCTCTGCCCTGGTTAACAGAATAACTATTAAAACATCGGAAAAATTCACCCGGGAGCGAACGAGCGAAGCGAGTGAGTAATGTGATTATAATATCCAAGCGAACGAGCGAAGCGAGTGAGTAATGTACCACCCGGGAGCGAACGAGCGAAGCGAGTGAGTAGTGTATTGCAGTCCGGGCGAAGCCGGGCCGGGCCGCTAGTTTTAATTTAAAAAAAATGATTAAAGCAAATTGTTTTAAATTAAAATATTGTGCGACATTATTGGTAGTGATGTATGTTTTAGCTCAGTGGATATTGCATTTTAAGTGAAAATGGGTATGTCTGTATCGCCGGTACATATAGATGACGTTAATACCGTTAAACACAAATAATTGTATTCGTTGTCATGTGAAGAAATACATCCACTTTTATTTATCTTATAAAATCAAATGTTCGTATAATAAATATAAAATAATTGTAATTTTATTTTTTTATATTTTAAATTAATACCCAATACCTATATATTTTCATTATTAGAAAAATATATTAAAAGTCTTCGGGAATCGAACCTGGGTTTGGCGTTTCTAACTGTCGGCAGACTTGTACTTTACCATACAGCTACACTAGCTTACTATATCTGATACCTTACATAGTTATACATGCTGTGTTTTGTTTCAAATGACAACCACTTCCCCTGTTTCCGTTACATCTAATATTTCTAAAATGTCGCCGCGGGTATGAGACTCACTTCAAAAGTAAAAAAAAGAAATATTTCTCACGACGTAAGGCAATAGGTGTATCGTAGTTACGTGTGTCGCGCGCACACACACACCCCATACTAGCGCATTCAATAAAGTAGGTGTTTATGTCACTTATTTTTACGTCTGACGCGTCATATGACGGTTGAACTCCAATGAAGCCCGTACCGTGGAACGAGAGCTAAGATGTTTACACATTAAAAAGTTAAAACAATACGTTATAATCAATATTATGCCACAATCAAATAACGACATTACCGGATTATTTTTTTAGATTTCACATTGTTATGGCTCATGAAATAAATTTATTATTTACTTATATTAATAAAATAACTTTTGGGCATGAGAATAGCCGAGCGTGTAGCAATGCTGTTGTTTACATGGTGTTGCTATGGTTCCTATATTACAAGTTCCCAGTTCCCGGGTTCTAGCCCGAGAGCTGGTAAAAGTGTCAACTGGATTTTCTATTTATTATTAAAAAAAAAAATAATGAATTGAAAATATGAATTGGTGCTAGGCCCAAATAACATTAGATGTTGGTGGTCTTTAAAACACAATTTTAATTTTAACCGACAAACTTTAGGGCTTGAGAATGGGCGAGCGTGTAGCAATGCCGTTGTGTACATGGTGTTGCTATAATTCCTATATTACAAGTTCCCGGGTTCTAGCCCGAGAGCTGGTAAAAGTGTCAACTGGATTTTCTATTTATCTATTATTAAAAAAAAATAATGAATTGAAAATATACATTGGTGCTAGGCCCAAATAACCTTAGATGTTGGTTTTCATTAAAACACACAATAAAATAATTTGAATAAGTTTTCGGGTAATATGGCCCACTGTGTATTGTCGTTCTTCGTTGCGTAAGAGAAAGACACTATGATCATTAACGTAGTGATCAAAGGGCTCTTTTTCGATGTGATTCATCTTCAGTGCAAATTATTTTCTGAATATGAGACGACACAAATATTATACAACGTATAAAGGCTTTAATTAGTTGGTAAGATTTTACAAACCCGCTGTAAAATGCGCTAGTAATTAGGTCGCGCCATTATATAATTTTTTCCTTCATAAAAAAGTAGACCGAATGTTAGTTCCAAATAAAAATACTGAACTTTAATTATATGTGTGCAGATATTAGGACAGTACAGTGGTGGTTGGATAGCCGTGTCTGAAAAGTGTCAGATTTTATATCAGATGTGTGTGAAAATGTATAGTTGAACGTTGACCGTTGGACCGGACGTCGGGATAATGTCACCATTGGGATGGGATAAAGATAAAATGGCTTGGTACAGAGCTACAAAATATATGTAGTAGCTCTATGTAGCTCCTCGCTGTACAACGAATTCAATACCAGTCTAACAGGGGGTGTAGCCAGCAGCTGTAACGTAGGATTGACTTACAGTATCGGAAATGTTAATATAATTATACTGTCCAGTAAACCTTAACCTATAATGCCTGCAACTAGTATTTGAAAAAAAAATAAGATGGTTTTATTTAATTTATTGTAGATTATAGACACGTCGACATTTAAGGTCATTAGCGTCTTTCAATTAGGTATTTAAGTTTAAAAAAAATTATTAATTTTTTAATTTTTTCTAATAATTTAACATAAATAATATTGAAAATCGAAAAGAAAAAATATTTTAAAGCTATAGATAAATTACTAAAAATTAATTAAAATGTATAAAAATTTAAAAAATATCACGTGACTTCAAAACGCGCCAGGAATGTTTGTTACGTCATTATGTTAAAATGTGTCTGCATTTGTTGGTATTTGTGTATATGTATTACACATACTATCAAAAATAATAAATTTTTAACTTGGTAACCATGGATACAAAGACCATAGATAACATAATGACGTCACACGCGTTCGGATTCTTTCGGCGCGTTATCGGAACTGATTTTAAAAATTAATTTTTATTTAAATATAACTTTTTAATTAGTAAGCAAAAAAATTAAATAAAAACAGTTTTGCTATAAAACTTGTATGTGGTCCTTCCATTTAAGCAAGAAAAAAAATTCATTTAGAAACCCAATTACACTAAATAACAACTAACTTAAAACTAAATAACATCACAAAACATCCATGAGCGCAGGTGGGATTCGAACTCACGGCTGTCCAGTCTAGAGGTAACCACTAGGCTATATTTCACTCAAAAATAAGATGGTGTTTTGTCGCGGCTGCTATAGAAGCATATTTTTAGCGTCGTTCCAACATTTTTTTTTATATGTTACTACGGCGGCCGCGTCAAAACACCATCTTAATTTTTTAAAAATTAAGTTTGAGATTTTTTTAATGCATAAAAATTGGTTTGTCAGCAAAAAATGGTTTTTACTACGACAGACATAATTTTTTAACTGCCGCGATCACGTTTTTTTAATTAAAAATTAATGTGATATGCACTGTAAAAAATTGATGTAAAAATACTTTGAAAGTTAAGGTAGAATTCGCTCAATTTTCTAAGTGATTTTACATTATTATTCATTTTTACACAGAAAACTTCATAAAAACTTGGACTTTTACTGTAAAGTTAAACAAATTTGTGATTTTTATAAAAAGTAAATTAAAATTACATAATTTGTGTAATATTCCAATAAAGTGTGTAAAAATTACAAAATAAAATGTATAGTTACAAATATAAAATTGATGAATACAAAACAAATTAATGTAAAATTTATAACCACGCATGCGCAATGTGTTTTTATGGAATCTACGCGTTGTGCAGGCGATACCTGTTTGCGACGCCATTGTCTCTTTGTGTGCCTATTACCAGATTAATCGCTGGCTACAAATGGACTATCGATAATGTAATCGGCCTTCTCATTTCTTACAGTGTGTCCGTTGCCAACTAAAAAATGTTATTTTTTCCAATTCTAAATTAAAGTCTAAGATCCCTTTTATACAATAAAATAGATTTTTTATAGAAAAAATGTTTTTATGATGAAAATCTCATGTATGCTACGTTTTAAAAATTAAGTCTGACAGGATAATTAAAAAAATGTCCAACCAGACAAATTTTTATTTTAGATAGGGGAGATCTCAAACTTCATTTTAAAACAAAAACCAAGGAGGTACAATGAAGTGTATACAATTATACAATTCTGCCGCCCTGGACTATATCTAGTCATACGTAAATATAGTCTGGTAGTAAGCCCCAAAAGTTTTATCAGTTAACGGTTTGAAAAAATTGTATCCAGTGATGTACTTTTTATAGTATGGTGGGTTCCGACCGTCGTAATTATTATTAGAAATTACTACGCGTTACACTGCATGGCTAGCCTAGTTTTATTCGCAAATAATTGAATACGCTTAATTCATAATATCAAACAGGCTGAGTTTGTAAACATTAGAGCGTCAGTTTTGGCATTTTCATTAATGCATGTCGGTATGTACATTGTATAGTGAATACCCATAAGTTTGGTGTGAAATAATTGATATAAAAAAATATCAGATCATCTGTGGCCAAAATCCTCGAACACGTCAACCTTATTTTTTAAAGCACATATTTTTTGATAGTCGTCTTTCTTTACCCCCACCCCTTTCCGAGAAGATGTGTTTGCCTTTTTGATGTGAAACATCTTATGTCGGGCTGTGAACAGCCGCGTGAGGGGAAATATGCAACGAAATGTTTGGTCCGCTCCTTCGCTGCTGTTCTCCCCACCACTGCGACACTCTCTCTCTCTCTCTCTCTCTCGGCTTCCGCGCGTTCGGGCACGGGAAGAAAGAGAGAGAGAGTATATACATACGAATGTACTGTAAAGCAAAAGTAGGTATATTATATGTATACACGTTTAGGTATGTAATATAGATACTTCGCTGTGTATTTAGTTGCGTTTCTGGCTCAGGCGTGCTCAAACGCCGCAACCGCGTGTGTTAGAGTGCAGTTTATAGGATTACGTCAGCATAACAGTTAGTTGCTGCTTTTGAAAAAATATATACTACTACATAGAGAATACCAACGAGTTCAATAACGTTTTCTTTGATGTTTCACATCTATCGGGGGTCCCGAGACCCACACCCTTTTTTTTAATGGCATCCCTTAGTTTTGGGTTGATTATCAAATTCTGATTATCTGACATATTTTGCATTGACAGTTACCGAGATATTAATTTTAAAAAGTTAGAACAAAAATTCAAAATAACTGTCAAGAAGTAGACGGAACCCAATTAGAATACTTAATTTGATTTTTTTCTTGTTTTTAGTATTGATATTATATTTAGTTGGTAGTCTGTGCATCCGTCATTCATTTATTTCAAATAAACTATCGATTTTTGTTCACTTTTAACAATTATTAATACAGGACAGTGTGGTCCAGTGGTCAGCGTCGTGGCCTCTGGATCAGACTGTCGTGGGTTCAAATCCCGCCTCCGCTCATGGATGTTTTGTGATGTCATTTAGTTTTAAGTGGGTTGTCATTTAATGTAATCAAGACGCTAATGACCTAAGTTGTCGACGCGTCTATAATTTACAATAAATAAAAATAAAATAAAACAATTATTAATATCTCAAGAACGGTCAGTGCAAATATCAAATAATGGCATATTGCTGAAATCAGAATTTGATAATCTATTCAAATCTGCAAAAAAAAGGGTGTGGGTCTCGGGACCCCCGACAGATGTGAAACATCAAAGAAAACGTTATTGAACTCGGTGGTATTCTCTATGTAGTAGTATATATTTTTTCAAAAGCAGCAGCTAACTCTTATGCTGACGTACCTAATCCTATAATACTGCACTGTAACATACGCGGTTGCCCGAGCGCGCGGAAGCCGAGAGAGAGAGAAAGAGAGAGAGAGAGAGAGTGCCGCAGTGGTGGGGAGAACAGCAGCGAAGGAGCGGACCAAACATTTCGTTGCATATTTCCCCTCACGCGGCTGTTCACAGCCCGACATAAGATGTTTCACATCAAAAATTGGGCGTGCCATTAAAAAAAACCTGTCCGGGGATTTTGGCAGCAGATGATCTGGGATTTTTTATATTCCAGAATAAATTTACGCACTTTATATATGCCTATTATATTAATTCTAATTAAATCGGAAAGGAGAGAAAATAATTGTATATATATTATATAATAGATATATATTGGGCAATTGAATTTTCGTTTAAAGGGTAATGAAAGAAAACATCGTTCTCAACGAAAACGTTCAACTTCTATTATTGAATTATGTAAAACGTTCTTAATTACATTTGTTTCATAATTAAGAATTCCAACACCCAACCTACTTCGTGCCGGCTCTAACGACACTTTTAATCTGTCTGTTCGACAGCCCGAAAATCAAATTCTCGCTGGAATTATTGTGCATCATCGCGTTATTGCAATAATTAACATTGACTAAATATCAGAACTTACTTAGGTCATAATATATTCTATACAGTAGGCATGACCAACCTGCAGTTCGCGGAGTCTTTTTCTCCGGTTCGTAATTGCTCCTTATTTATTTACTAGTTAGCAAAATCATAATATAGTAAGTTCAAAATAATATTATAAATGCGAAAATATGTTAGTCTGTCTGTTTGTTACATTTTCACGGCTTAACCACTGAACCGATTTCAATGAAAATTTGCAAAGAGATTCCTTGAAGTCCGACAAAGGACATAGGCTACTTTTTATTCCGGAAAACTGTTCCCGAGGGAGAGTATTCAAGACATGCATCCACACTACTGTGCATACCTATAGTGTTGGAAAAACAAGAGGTCATGAATTTATGATGCGTTCTACGTTTCCATAGTTACGCACAGGAGCGGACTGAGACTCAATTTCGGCCCGGGCTAGAGGCAGCATATTAACTAATTTTCTAATCTTTCTTTAGATAAGATTATCTATAGATGTCTTTGAAACTAAAAGTGGGGGGTGTTGGAGTCGATTCAGCGTTATTTTTTCTATAAATAGACTTAAAATCAAACGTATCGGGTCGAATTTATTTTTCAAAAATTTCGCAAATTTGTACAAAGAGGGGGGTCTTCTTACTTTTGGCATTTTTAAGAAAACTCAAAAATCTCTCAGATGCGGTTTATGTCTTTGAAACTAAAAGTGCGGGGTGTTGGAGTCGATTCAGCGTTATATTTTCTATAAATAGACTTAATATCAGCCGAATCGGGTAGAATTTATTTTTCAAAAATTTCACAAATTTGTACAAAGAGGGGGGTCTTCTTACTTTTGGCATTTTTAAGAAAACTCAAAAATCTCTCAGATGCTGTTTATATCTTTGAAACTAAAAGTGCGGGGTGTTGGAGTCGATTCAGCGTTATTTTTTCTATAAATAGTCTTAATATCAAACGAATCGGGTCGAATTTATTTTTCAAAAATTTCGCTAATTTGTACAAAGAGGGGGGTCTTCTCACTTTTGGCATTTTTAGGAAAACTCAAAAATCTCTCAGATGCTGTATATATCTTTGAAACTAAAAGTGCGGGTTGTTGGAGTCGATTCAGCGTAATTTTTTCTATAAATAGACTGAATATCAAACGAATCGGGTCGAATTTATTTTTCAAAAATTTCGCAAATTTGTACAAAGAGGGACTAGTTCATGTCGCCTGCTTGTGTCATGTCGAAATCGTGTCGTTGACGCGTCGCTGTTGCTCTTCTTTTGTGGGACAAGGGCCTAATAATTGTTGTGAATATGGTGTCGACTTTATTTACCTAAATCATTATTCTCAGTATAGGTACCGAGGCAAAAAGTTTCATTTCATAAATCATAATAAAATATCGGTCAACTGGGGGTGAAGCGGATATGCAGGGGTGAAATAGATCATTATGTGTTTTTTTGGGGCTGCATTATAAAGTTACAGAACTGAAAATATCAATTATAAACAAGAAATATAATATATGTTATGTGATGCTGTTACTGTAAGCACGAATAAAAAATAGTGAGTCCCCGGTACTCTTAATGGGGTCGTGCCACGCATCAGAATTTTGATAATTATAAACAGTGGCGCACTGTACATGTGTAATTACTGTATTTTATTATTGTATTAAACTGTATTACGTTCTGTATTTGTTTGACTTTCGCATTCACTTTGGCTACGCGAAGAAATAAACTATCTATCTATCTATTCTAATATTTCCCTACCATAGTAGAGATGGGAAGTATTAAGACGAATATATATCTACACTATAAACATTTCTACATTTTATTACAAAACTAACGCTAAAGACAGTTATTAAATTATTATACAAGTTCAGCGTAAAGATTCAGCATTCAGTGAATTATTTCAGTGGTTACAGAATACCACTTTATTACATTAATAATATAGTAATAAATATTAACTCTGTAATGTTTATGAAATGCGGTTGCCAGCAGTTATGTGTTGTCAATACATAAAGCTAAATGCACTCAACACACTGCTATAATATTACATTTTATACGGTTAGTTCCGGAACTATGCTGTAGCCAAACTGCTAACTGAAGCCAAGAAGCACAGACATAAGTATTTTTGTGTCATACCTACTATAAAATAGCTAATTTACATGCATGTATATTAGGTGGGTCAAAAATATCAGTTATTTTTTTTTTACAAGTGACACGGAAAAATAGGTTGCTAGACACCTTAAAAAAATTCTCACCAAATATGAGCTCTTAATTTTAATAGGAAGATCCTCCGCATCACAGTTTTTTATTTTTTTCTCAGTCCAATAGAAAAAAATTCATACCTCATCATTAATTGATTGTACAGAAAAATGTTTTAAGAGAATTTTGTAGGAAATTTAATGCTCTACAAAAAAGGTATCTTATATTTTTTCCGCAAACCTCACCATTTGAAAGTTATTGAAGATTTAAGTTTGATTATTTTAAGACAAATTTCATTTTTGTTTATGAATTTTATAACTCGACAATAAATGACTATTATAAATCTTCAATATCTTTCAAATGATGAGGTTTGCGGAAAAAATATAAGATACCTTTTTTGTAGAGCATTAAATTTTCTACAAAATTCTCTTAAAACATTTTTCTGTACATTCAATTAATGATGAGGTATGAACTTTTTTCTATTGGATTGAGAAAAAAATAAAAAATTGTGATGCGGAGGATCTCCCTATTAAAATTAAGAGCTCATATTTGCCGAGAATTTTATTAAAGTGTCTAGCAACCCATTTTTCCGTGTCACTTGTAAAAAAAATTGATTTTTTGGACCCACCCTAATGTATATCGGCTTCCCTCACACTTGTAGCTTTTACACACACCTATATGTGCTATCAAAATTTTTGAAAATACTGAAAATGAAGTGAAACGCAACTATTTTATAGAGGGTAAGAAAGCTGGTATTTGCGAGATGGTTCTTAGTAATGTTTGATTTAAATCGGTTCACCCGTTTCCAAGATCTTCGACTCTCATCATCACAATTTGCATAGAATTCTCTGTCACATTATTACAACTAGAAATTTCGAGATTGAGTTCAAATATTTAGTTTTTGATTAGTTAGCAACAGTAAATATGAAATAAAAATTAAATAAAATTTTAAAAAAACCCGACGCAAAAAACAAACCTTTAAAAGGCATCATTACTGATGAGCGTAGCAAGTGTAATAAAAATCGGTACAGCGGTTTTCGAGTGAAATACAATAAGAACACGACGAAGCACGTGCTTTTTATTATTGTAGATTATAGACGCGTCGACAACTCAGGTCATTAGCGTCTTCAACACAACAATTAATAATCCATTTGTGTATTAGGATCTGCAAGTAGGCATACACAAACCGACTGGTACGAGCTCGGGCTCTTGGGAACGCCAATTCCAAAGAACATTGGAATGCAATTGCGAGAACAACTACATTCCAATTTTACCCCTGAGTGAGTGCTTTTATTGGTTCAAGCTTTCGATGTTTCGACTATAGTTCTGGATCGACCACAACAACTTGATCGCCATTGAGTTTACATAATAATACACCTTCTGAATGAACGTATGTATAATGTATATGTATCGATATATGCTACGGTCAGTTAGCTCTACATTAAATACAAATAAACAAGTAGATACAATATATTTTATGTAAATACAGAGCATCCAAATGAACGCCAAATGAACACAAAATGAAGGACCAAGAATCACACTACAGATTATCAGGCTAAAAATGAACCAATGAAAAAGTGTTTTCGAAGAGCAGAAAAAAGAAAAACGTGATTGTCGATAACTGTATCTTTGTCAACTCTTTTTTATTTGATTGTAGGACATAATATGATGAAACGTATTTTCAGGACACCATGTATCTAAATATGTGCTTATGCATGCAACGGGAAACACTGCTCAAACATACGTATAGCATATGTACATTGCTTTTAGCAAATGCAAGTTACATAATATTATGTATTCATTTTCAATAATCATGTTGCAAAATGCACTACCTACGGACTTCACAGGATTCCATTTTCTGTACTCAAAACACATCTACAAAGTTCACTGTCTCAGACTAACGAACCGACTAAATATCTTCGGTCGTGAGGCAAAACGGCTCATGGCAGATTTTCGTTTAAATAACCTTAAGAGCATTCGATACCTACAAATATCTCCTGCACTCATAATCTTAAATCCTTTCCGAGGGCAGTGTAGCTTAGTGGTAGCGTACTTGGTACCAGCCTCTAGATTAAACTGTCGTGGGTTCGAATCCCACCTGCGCTCATTGATGTTTTGTGATGTTATTTAGTTTTAAGTTAGTTGTAATTTAACACGCTAACGACCTAAGTTGTCGACGCGTCTATAATCTACAATAAATAAAAATCAAATCCTTTCCTCTCACCTAAAAACGCTTACGGCTCTTCCGACGCTATTTTTAAAATTATTTTTTTTGAAAAAAAAGTTTTGGATACGTGTGAAAGTTTACGTAATTTTTAAAAGTTGTAAGTTTTTCCAGGAAATTCTTTTTCAATTTTTCTCTTGTAGGATGTGTAGTGTGATTCTCGGTCCTTCATTTGACGTTTGCACGAAGCCTTTAGCTTTAAAAATAACGTCGGGAGAGCCATGACGGTTTTTAGGCGAGGGGAAAGGATTTGAGATGAAGAGTGCAGGGGGTAACTTCCGGTAGAGAATACTCTTAATGACAATTATGGAGCCGTTCGGGTAAATCGAAATTTACGTTTCTGATATAAGTCGGAGGCGTTCTTAGTTTGTCACTTTTACACAAGGCCATAGCGAAGGGAGGAATCACCAGGGTTTAACCCTCCCTCACCTCCTACGGTCAGAGTAAACATGGCGTTTACCTACTTTTATTAAATAAATAAATTACAATAATTATTAATTATCCAAGTGTGCAAGCTTTCACGGCCGGCATTGTTCCAAGTCTTCATGGTTTCCGGGCTTGTAGGCCGTGGTCCGGACCACGGCCTACAAGCCCGGAAACCATGAAGACTTGGAATCATTAATTAATTCAACAATGAATTTTTAATCCACAAGGCATCCACTAGGTAGTGAATAGTATTTCTTAACATATCAGTCAGCATATTATGCCATCATGATTGTTAAACGTCAAACGATTGTTATAAGATTTTTTCCTTATATATTTTGTAACAACCGTTTGACGTTTAACAATCATGATGGCATAATATGCTGACTGATATATTAAGAAATACTATTCACTACCTAGTGGATGCCTTGTGGATTAAAAATTCATTGTTGAATTAATTAATAATTATTATATTGTTGTCCACAATTACTTAACTCACATTTTGTTATTTATTTAAATAAATTACTTTATTTTTATATTAATGGGGGTCCACAACAATTTTGCTAATTTCGAAGGGATCCGTAGGCAGAGAAGTTTAAGAAATGCTGAGTTCATAGCTGACTAGACATATAAGTAATAAAGCAAAGACTAACAACCCGTCTCCATTTTGAACCTGTTTTATAATTTGCACAATTTGATGAGCAACACATACAACGCTATTATAAACTTTGTTTAATTGATAGTGAAAGTTTGAATTGAGATTTGCTCGGTGTAAAACACTACGTAGTTACTGGAGTCGTTAATTCTAGCCTCTTAGCACTTCGAAATTGACATAAACAACCAAAGATAGGGAAAATATCGAAACAAAAATAAAGATAGGGTTTTTTTGGAAAATTTTTTGCAGCCAAATAAATTGGTGAGTTTAGTACGGCTGAGGATATTATAGGGTTTTTTTGGAAAATTTTTTGCAGCCAATTTATTTGGCTGCAAAATTTATTTTTCCAAAAAAATCCTATAATATCCTCAGCCGTACTAAACTCACTACGCAAAAATAAAGATAGTTACTTCTTACCACAACAGTTTTATTGAAGGATGTACATTTCGAAAGCTATGCTTTCATCTTCAGCAAACACTATACATGTATAGTGTTTGCTGAAGATGAAAGCATAACTTTCGAAATGTACATCCATCAATAAAACTGTTGTGGTAAGAAGTAACTATCTTTATTTTTGTTTTTATTGCAACCACATATTTTTATGAAAATATCGAACATTCTTTATTAGTCCGGAGGCTTAGCTAAAAAATTATTAACTTTTGTTTTAAAACATGAAATTTGGAGTGATTAAAGGACATAGCTTAAAGATCATATTAAAATATTTGGCCACTTCAAAATTTACTCAGACCTTTACAAAATTTCTAATTTATTTGTTGATTATAGATTGTTTTAATTGATTTTTAGTTTACAGATTTATTTCTAGGTGCTACTTAGCTACAAATTGTAGGTTAAAATTAGTATTTTGCAATCGGAAACCAAATTTAAATTTTTTGCCGCCATCTTGGTTTTTAGTAGCTTTTGATTGCAAACTGCTAATTTTAACCTTGAAATCGTATTTAGCATCTGAAAATGTATGCATATAAATTGAATATCAATCAAATCAGGCAATTATATAATTAGAGCACATTGAAATTTTGGCCGCCATCTTGGATTTTGAGGGTCCCTTAGTTAATTGCCAATACAAACAAATAAAATCACAACAATAATAGCGTATAGGTACATGTTTTTTTTGAACATTTAAATATTATTTTAAGCTAAAAAATAGTTGGAAATAAAATCGGTTGAGATTAAAAACCCGCCTGTAAATATTTCTGATTTAGTTAATGGGGTTAATGGCAACTTTTTGTTTGCTAAAAAATGTCGACTGATGAAAAGTGCGAAAAAAGCTTACTCTGACATGGATTTAATGAAATTAATGTAGTCATGGACTGTTGTTCAGATATTTATTTGATTTGTCATTTGGTCCCTTTGTGTAGATAATAATTAATCATTAAACAAAAATTGAAGCACAGAAACTGACGCAAAGGAACATTGTCAATTAATGAAATTGAACGACTGAAAAAACAGTTGATGAACACATGACTTCTATTGACAGCCTGAACACTTTTTTCACAGTTTTTTATGGCAACTTTTATTTAAATGAATATTAATAATAATAAATGATTAACCTCAATTCCACAAACGAGTTCATTTTCATTAGCCGAAATAGAACTTTAACATGTAAAATCAAACTTTCGTAATTTTCTGTTTCCCTAGTTATTTAAGACAAAAAATCTTCACATAGTCTTAGAACATAAAAATTCTGCATGTATAATAAACAAAATTAATGTTGCATGCCTTGTAACTGCAGAATATGAAAATGCCAAAAATTACCTCTCAGAAAAATCTTTCAATTGGCAGTCATTTGTTAGCGTTTAAATCAATTTATGAAAGGAAAAATGGCCAACAAATACACAATTTATTTATTCATTTAATGCAATAATTTTGTTTCCATGAAGGCTATCTCTATTTCTGAGGTAGCTATCTAATTTTCAACATTTTCATATCAAATTTCTGCCGTTACAGAGCATGCAAAATTAATTTTGTTCATGTTTTAAAACTTTTATTTAAATAATTTTTGTCTAAAATAGTTAGGGAAGGAAAATTCGAAAGTTTGATTTTACATATTCAATGTTCAGCACCCAGTATATAAAAAAAACAAATATTTAACGTCACTGCTGGGACACAAACTCGAAACCCCCAGTCCTGGCAGTGACATTGTTGCCTGGAACTGTAATTCTCTGTAATTTGTTTCCCAGTGTACCAAAATTATATGGACATTCTGTATAAATATACACTCCAACACACATACCGTGCCTTCAATAAGTTGTGGTAACATAATAACTTGAAACAAAATTTTCCATATCGTATAATTCAAAGATTAGAGTAGGTGTAAGTAATTTATAGATATTCTGTTTCCACGTTGAATTTAACTATGCTTCCTTTGATCAAACAGATTGAAAATAAGACGACTCTATTTCAAATTAGGTGAGGATATCAAGATATCTAATTACGCAACCTCAAGTCTTTTTGAAAATAGTTGTATAGGTATTGTGTCTCGAAAGTGACACCGAAATTTCAAAAACCTGTTGGAATACAAAAATTCGTGAAATCCGCATAATTGAAATGATTAAAGGGTTATAAATAAATTCTATAGAATTATCACTAGGCACTTGGTAGAACACGAATGAATAAAAATTAATAAACAAACACTTGAAAAATTCTACACATTTATTCATCTCAACGATCGTTTCGGGTTTCTAACCCATCATCAGGAGTTTACATTAAAACTAAAATCTAAAAAGTCTACAAACATTATATATAGTAACCCAGGGATTTGTTATTTAGGTAATAATTGACACCCCAGTCTTCCCTGGGTTACTATATGTAATGTTTGTAGACTTCTTAGATTTAAGTTTTAATGTAAACTCCTGATGATGCGTTAGAAACCCGAAACGATCGTTGAGATGAATAAATGTGTAGAATTTTTCAAGTGTTTGTTTATTAATTTTTAAAGAATTATAAGCCAAGCTTGTAGGGATGTCATTGTTTTTATGGTGTTATCATGGGGAGTCTACTACAAACCACGTTTCCAGGTTCTAATAGTTTTATTTATTGGATTTTAAGTAGGTAATAATAAAAAGCTCAAAATATGAATTGGTACTATAAACACAGGTAATTCTCCAAAAAGGAATAGATCCCTAAATGCAGCCACTATAACGGTCCGAGTGCCGTCATTTAAAATATTTAATGCATTTCAATATAAGCACCAAATTTTTTAAAAAAATTTTTCGAAAATAATAAATGAAATTTATAAATATTATTTTTTTAAAAACAAGGTTCCCGATGGACTAGACTTAGAACATAAAAACCACGCCTATAATCTTTGCAAGATCATAAAGAACATATTTAGAAAAATTCATCAAAATTGGTTCAGTAGATTTTGAGATTACCGTGCACATACAGACATATATACGTCTTATCAATAGAGTCCGGGAGGACAGTGTGGTGTAACGGTTAGCGTAGCCGACCTTTGGATCACTCTGTCGTGGGTTCGAATCCCACCTCCGCACATGGATGTTTTGTGATGTCATTTAGTTTTAAGGAAGTTGTTATTTAATGTAATTATACGTCGCTAATGACCTAATTGTCGACGCGTCTATAATCTACAATAAAAGAAATAAATAAATAGAGTCCGGTAAGAGCTTTAAAAAAAATGTGTTTTAATGACCACCAACAGTTAAGGTTATTTGGGCCTAGCAGCAATTCATATTTTCAATTCATTATTTTTTTTTAATAATAAATTGAAAATCCAATTGACACTTTTACCAGCTCTCGGGCAAGAACCCGGGAACTGGGGACTTGTAATAGAGAAACCATAGCAACGCCATGTAAACAACAGCATTGCTACACTCTCGGTCATTCTCAAGCCCGGTAAGAGCTTTAGAGCAGACTGTTTGTTTCGATAGTTTTTCATAAATAGTAATCCCGTTACTTATATGTACGATATTATAATATACTACGTATATCGTATTTAATAATATATTATAATATTCCGTCATTATGCCGTAACAGACTGATGTTTCACACTGTGAGTTATTATTAATCCAAGCTTAGTTAGTTTAACGGCCTTAATCAAGCGACGTAGATTGGTCTCGAGTTACGCCGCCTTCTTCGTACGCAATATACAACGCACAGTTCGAACTATTTAACCTGTCCTAATACACTTGTAAAAAAAATTGACAGATTTTATTTTATTAGGTTCAGCACTACACTGATAATCTTTAACAAAGAAAAACGTATTATTATTATTGATGTGAAACATCTTATGTCGGGCAGTGAACAGCCGCGTGAGGGGAAATATGCAACGAAATGTTCTCCTTCGCTGCTGTTCTCCCCACCACTCTCTCGGCTTTCGCACGCTCAGGCACGGGAAGAGAGAGAGAGAGTATACTTACGAACGTACTGTAAAGCAAAAGTATATGTATACACGTGTAGGTATGTAATATAGATACTCCGCTGTGTATTTAGTTGCGTTTCTGGCTCAGGCGTGCTCAAACGCCGCAACCGCGTGTGTTACAGTACAGTATATAGGATTACGTCAACATAACAGTTAGTTGCTGCTTTTGAAAAAAATATATACTACTACATAGAGAATACCACCGAGTTCAATAACGTTTTCTTTGATGTTTCACATCTGTCGGGAGTCCCGAGACCCACACCCTTTTTTATAGAAATATATGTTTTTTGTAATATTATATAATATATATATGTTATGGCAAAGGTTCCTTAACGAGGCGTCGCGGCGCTATCCTAGAGGAGTCGCGAGACGATACGAACAGGTCGCTTGTACGCGACGTAATGAGCGAGTTATTCTCAGAAAAACAAGTTCATGATTCTCATTAATTGTAATGTTTGTAGTTTTTTATGTTTTCTAATAAATAGTAATTAAGATTCTATATTTTTTGGAATTTTCTTTGAGCTACACGTACAGTATTTTCTTTTATAAAGTCGTCGCAAAAAATTACAATCTATAAAAAGAGTCGCAGTAAAGAAAATATTGGGAATTGCTTTGTTATGGTATATATTTTATTTGGTATCAGTACAATAGCGTAGCAAACCCCAAGATGTTACGCCACTGCCTCCCATAGAAGTGTCGAGAAGGAAAGGTCACAGTGGTGAGGCGTGGAATGGTATCGAAGATACGGGTACCTGCCGGAATATTCTGGAGAGCGCGAGAACTTGCTGGGCCAGAATGCTCGACCTATATAAGCGGAGTACGAGTGAGTCAGAGTAAGTCAGTCGTGAGTCAGTGTCGTTTTGAACTGCGAATATAAATACAGTACTTAATCCTGGTATATAAATATATTTATTTCTTCAGTGTTATTTAAGTGTTTCACTTTGTTTAAGAATTACTGTTTCGTTATTATTTTTGTGATGATTGTTAGAATTGACATATAGTTGTTGCGTTTATTGTTATTGAATTGTTAATTATATTAAATAAATATTTATTCCGCCAACGCAGAAAACAGTTTTGTTACAATATTTTATCATTAATCTATATTACAGCATCGTCATCGTTTCAACCATTTTTTGGCCTTAATCATTACCTGTTGGAGAATAATTTCTCCAATAGGTCAAACAGATACAATTTTAAGGACAAACATTTTTTTTGTTTTTAAGCAACAATAAAAACAGTAGTAAAATTCCAATTGAGGCCATAGTTCGAAATTTACCGAGAGCATTTTTAACAATCTTACTGAAGACATTTTAAAAATGAATTTACTGCAATGAATTAGTGTGTGTCGGTCAAACTGTACTTCTGTTTAAGATATTATATAGGGTAAGGGTGTATTATGATAGGGCGTCGTTTGGGAGGCAATCAATAATTGCATGTGTACAAGTCGCTAGCAGGTAATTCGAAACGGCGTGCGCGGAATATCTTAAGGTCGGCAAAGACAATAGCGTTACATCAAGATACCTCTGCTATCTACCTACCTAACTGTTCCATATTATAGGTACACAGATACCGAAGTTATCTGATACACCGCCACGTGTACAGGGCGCCTTACTTTACAATAATCAAACAATAATGTTTAAAAATAACGGATTAAAATACTTAAATATTTAAAATGAAATAAAAATGACCAAATTAACAGACAAAACATAGCATATATCATTGCTACGGATCACCCTGTATATAAACGGCAGGCAAGAGTTAGTGAGGAATCAGTCAACGGTGAGTCACTCAGTCAAGTCTACGCTGGATGAGTGATATAAATAGTGCCGTGATATAAATAAATAGATTGATAAAATAAATACTAGTGAAGTGGTAATAATTACGAGTTATTAGTTAAGTGCTATTTATTGTTTTGTTTTGCTTTGTTTAAGAATTACTGTTTAGTTATTGTTTACTTGTGTTGATTCCGGGGCATCCTTTTTGGGATAAAATTCCGGGGCATCCTTTTTGGGATAAAATTCCGGGGCATCCTTTTTGGGATAAAATTCCAGGGCATCCTTTTTGGGATAAAATTCCGGGGGATCCTTTTTGGGATGAAATTCCGGGGCATCCTCTTTGGGATAAAATTTCGGGGCATCCTTTTTGGGATAAAATTCCGGGGCATCCTTTTTGGGATAAAATTCCGAGGCATCCTTTTTGGGATAAAATTCCGGGGCATCCTTTTTGGGATAAAATTCCGGGGCATCCTTTTTGGGATAAAATTCCGGGGCATCCTTTTTGGGATAAAATTTCGGGGCATCCTTTTTGGGATAAAATTTCGGGGCATCCTTTTTGGGATAAAATTCCGGGGCATCCTTTTTGGGATGAAATTCCGGGGCATCCTCTTTGGGATAAAATTTCGGGGCATCCTTTTTGGGATAAAATTCCGGGGCATCCTTTTTGGGATAAAATTCCGAGGCATCCTTTTTGGGATAAAATTCCGGGGCATCCTTTTTGGGATAAAATTCCGGGGCATCCTTTTTGGGATAACATTCCGGGGCATCCTTTTTGGGATAAAATTTCGGGGCATCCTTTTTGGGATAAAATTTCGGGGCATCCTTTTTGGGATAAAATTCCGGGGCATCCTTTTTGGGATAAAATTCCGGGGCATCCTTTTTGGGATAAAATTCCGGGACATCCTTTTTGGGATAAAATTCCGGGGCATCCTTTTTGGGATAAAATTCCGGGGCATCCTTTTTGGGATAAAATTCCGGGACATCCTTTTTGGGATAAAATTCCGGGGCATCCTTTTTGGGATAAAATTTCGGGGCATCCTTTTTGGGATAAAATTCCGGGACATCTTTTTTGGGATAAAATTCCGGGGCATCCTTTTTGGGATAAAATTCCGGGGCATCCTTTTTCGGATAAAAAAATTGATAGGCTAACTACATACGTATATAAATATTATTATTCCTTTTAAAATGTTTAAAAATTACACCAACAAACTTCAGGAGGTGATTCCCTAGTTGATTTTAAGAAAAAAAGTTCCTATGAACATGGGTTCGAATACGCTTTGTTACGGAGTTACGACCCTCTGAAAATTTGAATTGTTGATGCATTAAAAATCCAAATTTTCACTGGACCCCGTCATTAGTGCGTAGCTAGAAGTAAGCCCGGCGTTGTCCGTGCTCATGTGACATAGTTTTAGTTTAAATCATTCCCGAGATAATGCTCAGTGTTCTACAGTTTACACATCCTTATAAACCAAAATAAAACCGGTTCAGCGGTGTTCAAGTTAATCTCGAACATAAAGATAGACAACAAGGGAGACTTAACTTTATACAATAGATAGATAACTCAGTTAAATATAATTAAAATCGAATAGTATTTTTGATGTGAAACATCTTATGTCGGGCTGTGAACAGCCGCGTGAGGGGAAATATGCAATGAAATGTTTGGTCCGCTCCTTCGCTGCTATTCTCCCCACCACTGCGGCACTCTCTCTCTCTTGACTCAGGCATGCACTGTAATACACGCGGTGTTACAGTGCAGTATATAGGATTACGTCAGCATAACAGTTAGTTGCTGCTTTTGAAAAAATATATACTACTACATAGAGAATACCACCGAGTTCAATAACGTTTTCTTTGATGTTTCACATCTGTCGGGGGTCCCGAGACCCACACCCTTTTTTTTTGTTGTTGCATGGTTTACACGATAAAATGAACACCCTGTATACATACAAGGTACCAACTGTGAACCAACTAAATCCGGCAACTGACTACACGTAAGTCATTAATGCAAATTGATTTTGTGTACTTCTCGAATTAATTATGTAATGGAATACTCTCCCTAAATAAAATATATACCGACTTATTTCTTCGAATTATCTACCGGCATTTGTTTAACAAAAGTTAGTTTAAAACAAGCCCCCAAAATTAAAAACAGCGGGGAAAAATTAATTAACGTTCGATGGAGATGATACTAAAATTAATATGTTTTTACCCAATTACTTTTCATATCAGAACAGTGGCGGACTAAGGGGGTGCGGAGGGGGCCTTCAAATCTCGAGAAGTCTTTCTTAATCTATTTTTATTTTATTTATTGTGGATTATATAGACGCGTCGACAACTTAGGTCATTAGCGTCTTAAATACAACAAATATCATAATATATCACTTGAAAACTAAATAACATCACAAAACATCCATGAGCAGAGGTGGGATTCGAACCCACGACAGTTGATTCAGAGGCCGCGACGCTACCAACTGAGCCATACTGTCCTCCTCCTTCCTTCTTAATCAAACCCTAAACAAGGCCAAAATATGTTTAGTAAGTAAGAGGCAGTTTGGAGTTGGAGGCCCCGTACGTATACAAAATATAAACGTATAGGTAGGTCGTTTATTATAAATATTTAATTTTTTTGTCAGCCATTACATCTATATTATTCACTTTTGGCGAAATTTACACTACAAATACATTAATTTCTAAGCAGACCGGGGGCCTCATTTAGTTCTGCCGCCCCGGGCCTCCGACGGACTTAGTCCACCACTGTATCAGAAACCTGTTTAGTACTTGTTGGTCGTATTTATTTTTTAATAACTTTTTTATTCAAAGCTTTTTAGGCTACATGAGTGCACATATTTACAAACAAGCATATATTACATAACATTTTAATTATCAAACTTTTTTCTTAGTTTCCCACAAAAAAATGTTAAATGCCTGTTGACTACATTTTTAGGGACCGTATTAAAAAAAAATGATTTCATTTTAGCAAGAATCTCCATAAATGAATATTATATAAGTAGGTATCGAAATTTATTCGAAAAGCAACCAATTACCTACATAATATTACTTTGCAATATAGAAAAATTAATTTTTATCAACCAACTAGCAGCCCGGTCCGGCTTTGTCCGGATGCTATGAATTTATGACTTATACATTTCCATTTCATCTACCTACTATATAAATCATAAAATCTCGAAATTTAAATCAGTACTTCACAAACCACGACATAATACACAGTGCTTAGCATCATAATATTATATAGTGTTAGGAATACTCAATGTGTGTTTTTAAAAAAATAATTAACCACACCTGAAGATGGCAACTCGTTGCTGAAACGCTTCGTGTTAAATCACAAGACGGACATAATACAAGGTATTTCTAATACTTCATAATATTCATATAGTGACTTGGAGACCCAACACTCTAAAAATGTATTATACTATCCTCCCCCCGCGAGAAATTCTCCTCCTGCGAAGCAAAGCCTGGCTGGTGGATTACAAAGAATAATTATGCAAATGGCTGCTTTTCCAATAAACCTAATCATTGTATAAATTCCAGCCGCTTTAAACTCATATACAATTATATACGGAAGCAATCATAGTCTCACAGTTCACATTTTTGCCACCATGAACGCAACCTGTCAGCTACATTTCCCCTCTGTGAACACAGAATATATTGTTGGTAACTTATTTGACATTTTACCTTACGTTGCGGTCCATTTAAGTCGTAATCATAATTATCAAAGTGATAAAACGTCAATCACTGACAGAAAGGAGCGTTTGTTTTGATCTTTTCTCGCCGCAGGAGGTATAAGCACGTTTAAATTCTCAAATGTGAATATTTGGGTGGATAAGTGTTATAAATGTAAATTTAAATCTGTCAAAATATGTAATATTAAATAAAATGAATAAAGTGAATAGCGACAACCCACGCGATTTTCTTTGAAGAGATATTTTTCAAAGTGTATATATTACTTTAAATTTCAATGAAGATTTTATAAATATTTTTTCAGGAAATCGTAAAGAAACGAAATAAAATTCATTAGAATTGTTCAGTTTTCAAAAGAACGTTTTTAGTGAGAGTCTATATTATTTTTAATACATAAATTCATTCACATAAATAATTAATCCATTATATTTTCTCAGTATAAAAACCTCCGTTAATTGAATACGGAATGTTAAACTCATTCATTTTTAATGTACAATAACTCTCTAAACTCTAAAGAGAGGACAGTGTGATCCAGTGGTTAGCGTCGCGGCCTCTGGATCTGACTGTCGTGGGTACGAATCCCGCCTCCGCTCATGGATATTTAGTGATGTAATTCAGTTTTAAGTGAGATGTTATTTAATGTAATCAAGACGCTAATGACCTAAGTTGTCGACGCATCTATAATTTACAATAAATAAAATTAAACTTTAAAGACTTAAATGATTTTTCCGAAATTAGGTGCGCACACACGTTGGAATCCATCAACGTACGAAGATTATTTAGACTGGGCCTCATAGGACCATTTTAAGAGTTTTTGGGGGATGACAAAAATTGGAACTAAAAAAATTCGAAACAAATAATCGGATTTGTTTCAAAATTGAAATTTAACCCTTTACTAGCAATTAAAAAGTGCTCCTAAAATTTCAATAAAATCGGCCCTATAGAAAACACTAGTTTGTGGAAAGGGAATTATTTAGGTATAGGTACACCTATTGAAAGATGCAGATGCTGAATTGATAAAATTAAGGCCAAATATTGAAATTACGAAAAAAAAATATTATTTTAAAGGGTGTATTAAGGGGTTAAATTTTTTATTTTGTCCAAAAACAAACTTATAAGTTCACAGAATAAAATTACAAAGCGTTTATGAGCTAATACACTATTTTGTCGACAGAGTCTGGCACTGCGACTCGACTTTTTCAATTCTTCGTCCCTTTAACATAGTTTAAAAGGATTAAAATTTCATAAACGGTATTTTAAAAAGAAACGATTTTCCGACGGGGAAATGAAACAAACGCAAAACATAACCGATAATGCAGAAACCTGTCAGTTTTGAAATTTTTGAAATTAACAGTATGAATAATGTATATCAAATATCTCAAACAAAACAATGATTTAAATAACTTAAAATAATATTTTTTTTTTATAAATGACATTAATTATTAGTTATACCAGTTTTGCGTGACCACAAAAAATAAACAGTTTGTTCAAAATGCTTTATTTATGTTAATTTTCTTAAAAAATAATAATTACAAAATAGATATTATCACAAATTGATTTATACGACCGTTCAACGCGTTACCACTATTTCAAATATATCTGAAATTTATTCAAGTGGTAAAGTGTGTTGAAGATATGGATTTTGTAATGTGCCCCATAGTTTTTTTATTATGGACAACAATTTGAGATAGGATGACATCTTAAATTTTACAGTAAAGGGACTGATCCGCACAGAGCTATCTGTCTATAGGATTGCGTTAGCGTATATATTTGCACAAATACCTATTTCGTTCATGAAATTTTAAATTTCGAAAAATTGTGGAAATTACACCAAAAATGCTATTTTTAAACGCTATTTTTAAAGATAAATGGTATGGGCAAATGCCAAATGAAGGACCATGAACATTTTTTACGCGTAGCCAAAACTTTTTTAAAAAAAATTCGCCTCTAGCATCTGTAGTGTGATTCTTGGTCCTTTATTTGGCGTTTACCCGAACCCTTTAACTTTAAAAATAGCGTCGGGAGAGCGGTAACCATTTTCAGGATAGGGGAAAAGATTTGAGATGAAAAATGGAGAGAGTAACTTCCGGTAGAAAATATTCTTAAAAATTTCCAAACTGCCGAGTTCCCGTAATAATAGTACATGCAAGACTTCGTCCTTCACCACAAAATTTTGGGTGATATCTCATCTTAATTAATAGTTATCAATGAACCAAACATCAACTGCGCCAAGAGGCATCTTTTAGTCACAAGTTCAAAGAGAAATTGTCACTAAACAAGCAGTATCTACGATACCAACCCTAGAAATACAACAATGTATTTAGTTAGAATGGAATTTCATCAATTCAGTTTTAAAACAATATTGGTAAGCTTACGAATATAATATTATAAAACAATATTTATTTTTCAACTTAAATTCAAGTAAAAATATTCCATGTTATTTCGCAGTGACCTAGATTTACCACACATACATGCAGTGCTCTGTGTTACCGACTGAAATAGAGCGCGCGACCAAAGTGCGCACTAAAATTGTAAAGAAGAAAACAATGCATCCGTTGTAAAACTTGCGCGTTGTTAAGACGCGTCCACACTATGTACATCAAATCATATCACGTCATTTTATTTGTTATAAATTATAGACGCGTCGACAGCTTAGGTCATTAGCGCCTTGATTACATTAAATAACAGTTAACTTAAAACTAAATGTCATCACAAAACATTCATAAGTGGCGGTGGGACTCGAACCCACGACAATCCGATCCAGAGGCCACAACGCTAACCACTGGACCACACTGTCCTCTATATATATCACGTCACACGTGCTCAGTTGATTATATAAATAAACACATTTTAAAGACAACCAACAACCAGGATTATTTGGGATTCGTACCTTAATTCATATTTTCAATTTATCATTTTTTTTAATAATAAATTGAAAATCCAAATGATATTTTTATTCTGAAACGCGTCGTGTTAAACAACGAGTTGCCATCTTCAGGTGTGGTTAATTAATTAACCATACCTGAAGATGGCAACTCGTTACTGAAACGCGTCGTGTTAAGTCACAAGACGGACATCAAAAATACAAGGTATTTCTAATACTTCTTATTATTCATATAGTGACTTGGAGACCTAACACTCTAAAAATGTATCATTTTATTGATATTCAAACGTCATCATGGGCGCTGTAGCCTGTAAGTCCTATTACTTAGCTACTCAAGGCCATGCATATAGCTAATAATGAGTTGAGTGAGTGAGACGAACTAAAAATTACGCGTGGATGGTGAAAGTGACGGGCCTAGACAAGACCGCATATGGTGGAAGAGTCGGGTTGCGGTCGCCGACACGCGGGTATGAACGTGTCTTTATTTTATGCGGTTTAAGATGCATTACGTACAGCGAACAATGTAATGCAACAATGGCCGTGTCCTTTATCCTTCTTTGTTGAAATGAGTTTCCAGAACCGAAATTACGTCCATTCGCCTATCCACAATGCACTGCACTTACGTAATATGTACTATGCTTTATAGCGACATTTATCAGGGGACTTAACGGCCCCATATGGCTCTTCATTTGTTTAAGTTTTATAACTGGACCGTTTGTTGCTCTTAAAAAACTGTATTTATAATATTTTGAAAAATAACAAACGTTAACGTTTGACTGAAAGTGAAAAATAAATTGCACAACAATAAAATCAAACTATATACAGTATATTCAGCTCCGTTAAAAAAAAAAGGGTATGGGTCTTGGGACCCCCGACAGATGTGAAACATTAAAGAAAACGTTATTGAACTCGGTGGTATTCTCTATGTAGTAGTATATATTTTTTCAAAAGCAGCAACTAACTGTTATGTTGACGTAATCCTATATACTGCACTGTAACACCGCGTGTGTTACAGTGCACGCCTGAGCCAAGAGAGAGAGAGAGTGCCGAAGTGGTGGTGAGAACAGCAGCGAAGGAGCGGACCAAACATTTCGTTGCATATTTCCCCTCACGCGGCCGTTCACAGCCCGACAAGATGTTTTACATCAAAAAAATGTTTTGCTTATGCTGGGTTGCAGAAAGCATTGTCAAAAAATTTGATTTTGACAATGATTTTAGATTGTCATAATATAATAATATCTCGTGCGTAATGATATTGTAGCAACATGTTTGTTATATTAACACGCTTTCTCGATCTGACCTTTTCTAAATTACTTTTTCTTAGTGACACTATAAAATTGAAGGTTGTGATAACAACAAGAAAATTTGGTTTCAATTAATTAGAATTCAATATATAAGAAAACTTATTATTTACGAATTCATTCCAATTCAATATAATTGTGTTTTATTTATTAAAAAGTAAGTAAATAATATTTGTACTTACAATATTATGAAAAAGGATAAAAAAAATTGAATTAGTCTGCCAACGATTTGATGCTTATCTGTTAAATTCAATAATAAAATTTTGATAGCGTTGTCCAGTAGACATTTGTACAGTCAGAGCTTGAACTACAATTGTGTTGGAACGGTGTTTGTTTCTGATGTTCATATTTCTAACAAAACTATATTTTATCTTTGAACATATGAAATTTTGAACACGTAACAGAATTCCCTATTCAATAAATTGTACGCTGAATGCCAAAAATAAATATAAACAATGCAATTCGTTCAAAGAGAGAAAAATAACAAATATACTTTGATTAATTTCTTCAACTGTCTTTTATACATATAAAACATTTGAAATTTATTCGCTTTAAGATATTAAAAAACTTTAAACTCACTTCAACAAACGAATAAATATCTCAAAGTACGTATTTACCAACAGACAGGACAATTTGATTTTTAATTTAATTTGTCGTCAACGTCAACATAAAACGAGTTCTACAAAAGACGTCGATAAAATGGGACAGCCAATAAAAATAAAGAAACCACCGCCATTCAGTAGACTTCGAACTATTTACTGGATGAATCTGTATGACAAAATATAGTCTTAGAGGCAGCGACGGATTTTCTTAAGTGTTTACGTAAGGCAAAATAACCTCAACAAACCCTGTATAGATATTCTCAATTTGAGAATCTGTCAGTCTGACAGCCTTTCTTCCTTGCGTTTTAGATGGCAGGTAGAATTTAGACAAATTTTTCATGTAATAATGTAACACTATTTTTTAATTATTAAATTGTATTGTGTGTTTTAAAGACCACCAACAGCTAAGGTTATTTGGGCCTAGCACCAATTCATATTTTCAATTCATCATTATTTTTTTTTAAATAATAAATTGAAAATCCAATTGACACTTTTACCAGCTCTCGGGCTAGAACCCAGGAACTGGGACTTGTAATAGAGGAACCATAGTAACACCATGTAAACAACAGCATTGCTACATGCTCGGCCATTCTCAAGCCCATTTAAATTGTATTATTGAGTCAATGTTGTAATCTTTGAACAATTTCGTCACCAGGGTACCCATCTAAATTTCGTTTGTAAGATTTTCTATTATTAGAAATAGTGGATTTTCAATAGTTTGGTCTGGAATTTTAGAATTACAATAAAAATTAAAAATGTCAGCCTTTATGTAAAAAAAATATGCCAGACCTTACGAAGATACATGAAAAAATTATTTTTTTAATTATAAATAAATAAATTATAAATATGACCAATCGAGCAGGCAATATTAATATAATATGTATTCTAAATTATTACTCATTAAATATAATAATAATAATAAAAGTGTTACATTATTAGATACATGAAAAATTCATCATTTACCTGTCTAATCTCTACCTGCCACCTAAAACGCAAAGGAGAATGGCTGCCAGACTTACAGATTATCAAATGAGAAACATGTCTATTTTTAATATTATTTTGCCTTACGTAGACACTTGAGAAAAAACGTCGCCAGCTCTTCGTCTAATAGCTTAAGTCGAATTTTAGATAATTTTCTTAAATTAAAATCAATAAATTTTTAATTAAATAATTAAATACATAACGTATACTGGGTGTCCAAAATAAGCGTGAAATGCATTGGGATTTCCTAAACGTTAAGAAATATAGAGATTAAAACAAAATATGAATATTAAATAAAAATATGAAAAGAGATTTGAATTCTTCTTAAAAAAGTGCACATATTTGTCTACGTTAATTTAAAAAAACATGCAGGGATCGAGATGTAACGTCGAGCATCTCTATAGAACTACTTAATAGTGTTTTGTTTCGTTATGTAATCATTATCCGCATGTTTATTTACCGTTAGAGGAAAATTAATTTTCTTCTCTGCATTTCTATTTCAAGTGTATTAGGTACTATGTCTACGGCTACAAGGAAAAATGGCTTATGTTAAATTTTCAATTATATTTTTATACTAGCGGCTCGGTCCGGCTTCGCCCGGATGCTATGAATTTATGATGTATTTATAATAGATTACTCACTTGCTTCGCTAATTCGGTAATACCTGGATGATCGAGCTTTGCTCGGATGAGTTCAAAAAAAAAATAGTGGTACTTAAAGTGCCCATTTCATCAAAATCGTTAGTCGTTTTTAAGAAAAAAAAATTCCATACCTATAAGTAGACAAAGATTGTGTGTTATAGTTGTTGATAATTATTTATTAAATACTTCTTGTTGATATTATAAATTGTAACCTGCGGCCTATTGTCACCAAAGACAAAAGAATTCGGCAAGAATACCTAAATAAATTTAAAAAAAATCTTTCTTGGTAGTCGGTAGTCTCCGAGTCTGATTATTATTATATTATTATATTATTATATATATATATTATATATATATATATATATTATATATATATTATATATATATTATATTATATTATATTATATTATATTATATTATATTATATTATATATTATATATATATTATATATTATTATTATATTATTATATTATTATTATTATATTATTATATTATTTGTTGAATGATATCTTTTTCTGACGCAATCTATGTACCAACTCTGCGCTTAATAGAATAAAGATTTGTGTTATGCTATGTTATTAAATCGCCATTAATTTTATTTCATCAAAAAAGCTGTCATAAACCATTTTGTTTTGCGACCACACAGATATATAATATCTTCTGAAGAAAGAAGGTAGACTTCTTCATGTCAGTTCAATTTGAAAACATAATTCTAAATAGTTTTATTTTAAAGTAGTTTTATTTCTGATTTAAAAAAGAAAAATAAGAAGAAGACGAACGAGAGAGCTCACTTGACGTATGCCGGAGTACTCCGGTACTAGCTGTGGGGCTACGAGATGAACTAAGAATCTAAGCACTAGTCACGTAGTTTGGCATTCAACTCTTTTACCTGTAAAAACTGATTCAACCGTGTAATACTTATGTAGGTTCTATATACAGGTGATTCGATGATCGATCGACCTTATAGACTAGCGGTCCTGTCCGGCTTCGCCCGAGTGCTAAGAATTTATGATTTATTATCCCCCCTGCAAAGCGTATTAGTAGGTTCCATGACATTTGATCCCAGTAATTTTATACCACGACAAGTGATCCCACGACAGCTGATCCCAACGACATTTGATCCCAACGACAATTGATCCCACGACATTTGATCCCACGACAATTTATTCCACGACAATTGATCCCACGACATTTGATCCCACGACATTTGATCCCACGACATTTGATCCCAAAAAATTGTCTATAAACTAACAGAGCCTGATAAGTAATAAAGTTATTAAATTTTATTAATTTAATGAAATAATTTAATCGATTATTCCCTTTGTCGGAAAATTTGTTTGAATTAAATTTGTAGACGTTATGATATATTTGTAATTACATTGTTATTAGAATTCTAACGAATGTAATAGTAAATACTAAATATAATGTGTTTATGAGTTAATAATCCTTTATTATTATGTATCGATCAAGTTGAATAATTCACTTTTATTTATCATTATCCTGATACTTCGTAATTTTGTCAAATATTGTATTTTATAAATTTTGTTGACAAATTATTGTACATAGAAACTTCGCACAGTTAGGGAGCCTCTGGTATAGAGTATAGATATATTTTGTACTTATAAATAATTCGTGTAAGTATCGTATAATAACAGATAAATTTATTTTAGTTATCAAAATTGGGGTGCCAATTGGAACGGTGGGTTTTGAAGTGTACACAAATTTGTACATATTTTGTACCTATAATAATGTCATCAACGTATCGTATAAGGGTTTTTTCAATTAGATTTCTTGCTTAAATATTGGCAATGCCACAGTCAACAATGGAAGTCTGTATATTTGTCGATAACAATACAATTTCTTTACCATTTCGTTGAATTTCAGAAATAAAGGTTTGTACATTCGAAGTGTCCAAACGTTTTATAGATTTACGAGTTTAGAAACTGCACTGCGGTTTATCTGTCAATATCGTGTTTGCTGTGTCGTTTGGGAAATGTTTGCAGTCAGATCCAGTAAAAGAGTTCTCTTGAAGGGAGGAACGCGTGTCCGACCCTGACCTTAGACTTACTATATATAGATAGAGCATAACATTTCTCGCATTGAGCAAGTGGAGAGTGCAGAGCACGTACTTCTTGATTGCGTGCGCTTTGATGAAGAAAGGAAGGAGCTGAAGTGCAGCATAGGTGCTGCGCTTACCACTGAGAATAAAATCAGCACTATGCTGCGCTCTGAAAAAGACTGGAAGGCTGGGCCACTAGTATTGCCATCTAGATCTAGACTTTCTAAACTCTTGTCTTGTCTAGATTTTCAAGATAAGACTTGAAAATAATCTAGAGTCTTGAGACAAAAGTTTTTTAATCTAGACTTAAACTTAAATGCAGTCTTGTATTGATATTTTAAGTCTTGACTACTGGCCACGAATACGCCGTGGCGGTAATGCAAGCGCTGACGGCCACGACAAAGGCGCCCACTGTGTTCTCGTACTACCCCGTGAGAAACGGCTGACAAGGTCATAGTTTCCCTCCCGTGAAGGAATGACAGACCGTCGGTGCCGCGGCGGGGGCAAAGGAGTTAAATGGAGGGTGTTTTAGTGGATAGGGGCATTGGCCTGAGTCACACACTACTCAGGGTCATCGTCTCTGGATGTCTGAAAAAAGGATTACCCCTCCCAAAAAAAGAGCACAACACTTGGAAGTCTTTCAACCACATAAATAAATGGTTTGGAGTTTATGACTAAATCACGTCAAAACGGTAAAGTGATATAATTGGTACTCTTCATTATTTTGTTGCCCTATAACCCTGGTAAAGTCAAGCCCGAAATCTAGTACAAATATAAAGGAATTTATTTATTTACTGTAGATTATAGACGCGTCGACAACTTAGGTTATTAGCGTCTTAAATTACATTAAATAACAACTAACTTAAAATTAAATAACATCACAAACTATTCATGAGCGCAGGTGGGATTCGAACCTACGACAGTCTAGTCTAGTCTAAGGGCCGGTACCAAGTACGATATCCACTAGGCTACACTGCCCCTAATATAAAGGAAAGAGCAACGTTCCATCTAGATACATTTTAAGAAATCTATGATCGAGGAGTGAAGTAGTCTTCTATATCGACAGCGACACGACCGAGATAAACATAGCACAATATGTAGTACGTTTTATTTTCCATACGTCGTCGTCGTTGGGGCGGCGGAGGACCGGTTTTTGTTAAGTCGTGTGCACGTAGCACTGAGCTAGAAGGAAACTTTGTTACCGTTTTTATTTCGTCTGACGTTATCCGCAGTAAATGTCTGATTGATATAGACACATTTCTTTTTCTAGTAGTGGTACCCCATAAATTTGAACTGCTGAACTTTAGACTATAGAGATTATAGACTGTCACTCGTCAGAAATATACGTCATTACGACACTAGATATACAATCTATTATTTATTTTTTTCACCTCAGGCAGACGTTGTCACGCCAAAACGACCGCGACCGTCCTATAACCTCGTTTTTTGGATCAAAACTAAATAAGAAAAAAACGGGGTAGGCTGTGTCGTCTACACGGCCGCGGATTTTTTTGGGCGTGACAACGTCTGCCTGGGACGAAATAAATATATAGTAGATTGTATATCTTGTATCGTAATGAGGTATATTACTGACGAATAAGGGACATTTTTTGACATAATCCCTATAAAATAGCTGTTTTTCACTTAATTTTCAATATTTTCAAATTTTTGACGTTTTGAATTTCAACCGGGGATCACGAGATTTTGGGATTGGAAATCCTACTTGGCCACTTCGAGTTACAGCTGTCTAAACCTGCGATAATAGTCAAAGTATTAAACACTTTACATAATATATGAATTCAGGTTTGCCCAACATAAGAAAACGAATACACCAACCGACATATACATAACTTTGTTACCAAACTTCTATTATGCAATATATATTCTATGTTATATGCACATCGTATGTGCAATTTAAGGACTGTTAATCTCAAAGTTTCTATTTATATTACCTAAACTTTAAATTAACGACATATCGATATTCGTATGTAGCAAATACTAAGTTAATTTTAAAGTTGGTTCGGCATTAACTTAAACATTAGAAATTTATATTTTAGAACATGAGAAATTTTAATCAGGGCCGGCACAATATACAATCAATTTTTTATCGCAGAACTGTTTAATTAATTAATTAATTGTAGATTATAGACGCGTCGACAGCTCAGGTCATTAGCGTCTTCAACACAACCGGCATACGCAAACCGGCATACACAAACCGACTGGTACGAGCTCGGGTCCCTGGGAGCGCTAATTCCCAAAGAACACTGGAATGCAATTTGCGATAGCAACCACATTCTAATGTCCCCCCTGGGGGGCACAACTGTTTAGTTGTTTGTCAAAAGGCTATGGGATCAGAAGGGACTGCGCATGCTATCGACACGATAGTCGTGCAACAAAAAAAATTATAAAACCACATCGATCGTATTTTGACTTTTCTATTGAACAACTATCGTCGGCAGCTTATATCTACAGCTAGCATACGCTCGACTAAATAGTTGTTCGGCGACCCATTAGTTTGATACTGAAATTATGGCACAACTGATTGATTGTATGCGCACCCCTAACAACTAAACAGTTTTGTCGAGGTTTTTTATTAAAATCAGTTGAACTACTGACGCGATTTAAGTAAAATTTATACGAGACCACCCCGGAGGTATGCCCTATTAAATAAAATAATAATCATCAAAATCGGTTTACAAATACAGGAGAAATCGGTGAACATACATTCATTCATACATAAAAAAAAGGGTGTCGGTCCGGGACCCCCGACAAATGTGAAACATCAAAGAAAACGTTATTGAACTCGGTGATATTCTCTATGTAGTATATATTTTTTCAAAAGCAGTAACTAACTGTTATGCTGACGTAATCCTATATACTGCACTGTAACACACGCGGTTGCGGCGTTTGAGCACGCCTGAGCCAGAAACGCAACTAAATACACAGCGAAGTATCTATATTACATACCTAAACGTGTATACATATACTTTTGCTTTACAGTACGTTCGTATGTATACTCTCTCTCTCTCTCTTCCCATGCTCGAGCGCGCGGAAGCCAAGAGAGAGAGAAAGAGAAAGAGAGAGAGAGAGTGCCGCAGTGGTGGGGAGAACAGCAGCGAAGGAGTGAACCATAAATTTCGTTGAATATTTCCCCTCACGCGGCTGTTCACATAAGATGTTTCGCATCAAAAAACATAGCTACCGAATATAGAACCTTCACCCTTTTTGAAGTCGATTAAAAATAGTTTCCTTAGTTCTAAAGGATTGTCTAATCATGAAATAAAAAAGATCAGTTAAATTTTAACATTTCTTGTGAAGTATACAGTCCCTAATTTATTGATATGTCGATAAATGTATTCTTTCATAGCTAATTTAAAAGTTAAATCGACATCATTTCAATTTTAGAAACATAGCTTTTTGTGTTCTGCACGGAACTCAGCTATGGTAAGAAAGTGGCATTCCTCAAAGACGTGGGCTTTGCATGTTCTGTACTCGTAAGAAAAACTACATCGAACACATACTTGATATTAAAATATTCTAATACTGATGACGGGAAAAAAGAATAGCTACATTAACCGAAGCACATTCCATGCGACTGTCGAAAACAGAGGCGTATTTTAGAAAATTGTGACAGGGGGGGCTCAAATGAAATGAAAATGCACGTTACAATGTTGTAAGTTAAAATTCAACACACAGTTTAAATAATGTTTTTTTTTTAATAAAAATATTCCAAAAAAGTATATCCTCCCATGTTTGAAAGTAGATCCAAAATGTTGGAAAAAACTCAGGCATGTAAACAGTCAATTACAGGGAGGGTCGAATTTTCATTTTTTTCTTGTTAACTTCCCATTGGAAGTTATTGTAATTGGTCCGAAAATCGAAATCAAAATGTATAACAAATTTTTATGTTTCAAGGTCACTACACTATTTTTAGAAAGATGTATGTGTGTGTATGTGTGTGTTAGTGTGTACGTGTGTCCATTTTTTCTAAGACGAAATCTCGAGAATGAAAAATGATATCGACTACGTTAGGGTGCCAATCGACGCGTATTAACGTAAATATGATCTGAAAAATTTTTTTTCAAAATCGGTTCAGCCGTTCTTTTCTCTTAACCAAATAGACTCCAAAAAAGTAGATTTTACACAATATCTCGCGAATGAAAAATTATATCGACTTCGTAAGGGTGTCAATCAAGGCGTGTTAACGTCATTTTGATCCGACATAAATTTTATAAAAATCGGTTCAGCCGTTTTTTTTTTTTAATTATTGTTAAAAATAAATAATAATTATGTTTTAATGATTGAAATGATTACTTTTCTGTGTAATATCTAATTTAATTATTATTATTAAATATTTATCAAACTGGGAAGTTCGTCGTGTGGATCTCAAGGGTCGTACTTTAGTTCTATTATATGACCCACCTCACGGCTTGTTTATTTTATGTATCAAATTTTCATTTGAAAATTATGTACGAACTCCGTGGGCGTATAAAGTAAGTATGTTCATATGCTTGACTATTTTTTAATTTATCAATGGTCAGAAAAAGTATATTTTTCCCATTAATTATTTACATTTATGGTTAAAATTTATGTCAAATCAACCGGTTTGTGCTGCTTGGGTACACAAACAGAAACATACCTTCGCAAAATAAGCAATTAAATGTTTTTTTGATATAAACAAAATGCGCTGTTCGTATTTTGTTTGAAATTTGCATTTTGTTTGTATATAACTGAATATCGCTTACTCACTGATGACCTTTCTTGAAAATTTTAATATTAAATCTTTCAAACCGCGAAATTGAAACAACTTAAAAATGAATAATTTATATTTTTAGATGACGTATTTGAGCCGTATTTTAATTTTGTATTTTTTAAAAAATAATTGTGCTTGCAGTATGCCAGTATTTAATAGCCTCTCTATAATTTACATGTGGACGGTGAATTTCAAACAAAAATAAACAAAATATATACGGTACCCGCTTGTCAGACAGGGGATGGAGCGATCATGTGTGAAACCAAACTGGGGCAGAGCCGTTTGTGTTGGACAGAGTAACTGTAAGGCGTCGATACTAGTACCAGCTACATGCTGTGAACTATGTTGAAACAAAAATGACAAGAGGCACAGATCAATTATTACAATATTACTTATCTAAGATAATAATAGTTTTTTTATACGGCTGAAATGCAATTGAAAGATTTTTTCGCTGGAGAGCAGCCAATTATATAATTGTTTCGCATGTAGTGAAAATCTATTGATTCTGAAGCATATATGGAGAATATTAGTTTAGCAATCTTGTCACGATTGAGTATTGTAAGCTCATTCCGCCGCGAAAGTGGAAAGGTTCAGGTTAGAATCCTGATTGTGACCACTGGTTGGTAAAATGATTTTTTCCTATATGTTTCGAAACAATTATATAATTGGCTGCTCTCCAACGAAAAAATCTTTCAATTACTTATCTAATATCTTCGTTTTTCAATTTGACATGACATACATAACAAACACAATGCGTAACTATGGTTACCCTTTAGAAAATGTAAGAACTTTTAGTTTCAAAGATATAACCAGCATCTGAGAGATGTTTGAGTTTTCTTAAAAATGCCAAAAGTAAGAAGACCCTCCTCTTTGTACAAATTTGCGAAATTTTTGAAAAATAAATTCGACCCGATTCGTTTGATATCAAGTCAATTTATAGAAAAAATAACGCTGAATCGACTCCAACAACTCGCACTTTTAGTTTCAAAGATATAACCAGTATCTGAGAGATGTCTGAGTTTTCTTAAAAATGCCAAAAGTAAGAAGACCCCCTCTTTGTACAAATTTGTGAAATTTTTGACAAATAAATTCGACCCGATTCGTTTGATATTAAGTTTATTTATAGAAAAAATAGCGCTGAATCGACTCCAACAACTCGCATTTTTAGTTTCAAAGATATAAACAACATCTGAGAGATGTTTGAGTTTTCTTAAAAATGCCAAAAGTAAGAACACCCCCCTCTTTGCACAAATTTGTGAAATTTTTGAAAAATAAATTCGACCCGATTCGTTTGATATTAAGTCAATTTATAGAAAAAATAGCGCTGAATCGACTCCAACAACTCGCACTTTTAGTTTCAAAGATATAAACAACATCTGAGAGATGTTTGAGTTTTCTTAAAAATGCCAAAAGTAAGGAGACCCCCCTCTTTGTACAAGTTGCGAAATTTTTAAAAAATAAATTCGACTCGATTCGTTTGATATTAAGTCAATTTATAGAAAAAATAGCGCTGAATCGACTCCAACAACCCGCCCTTTTAGTTTCAAAGATATAAACGGCATCTGAGAGATTCTTGAGATTGACGATTTATGTACTGTGAAATTATGGAAAGTTAGTTCGAGTTTGGTGTTTATTTCTTCAGTTCGAAACCGCGTTCGTGTCCCGACGTGGCGTCATCACGGTTACATCTTATGTTGAGAAAACAACTATATTATGAGCATGCATTGATGCAGTTTTATGAAAGTCCCTTTATGTCAAGCAACCATAATTCAGTTCGCGGATGCAATTTCAGACAAACGTTCAGGGTTCGAAATAATATAGCCGATGCTCAAGTATTTTATCGTTAAGGGATGCATCTACTTCTAAAGCTTTTTAATTTTCAGATATAAGAACATTGTTCTAGATTTCTTAATATTATTATTGTTGTAGATTATAGACGCGTCGACAACTCAGGTCATTAGCGTAGTCAACCGTGACATGATTACTATAATCTAACATTTCCCTTATATGCTTCGGCATCAATTGATTTTCACCACATGCGAGTGTTAATTCATTATAGCTAGGTTGTAGAAGTGAATCTTCGTACTAGCGAGAGGTCATTATGAAAGTGAAAATTATAATGTTCTTTAATTTTCAAGTAATAATCCATTCTGCCAACTATAAATATAATAAAAAAGGTTGGCAATCGATGACTTTATCCTAGTAATCAAAGGCCAGTGTTACATCAGGATAAATATTGTTGTTTCTTAAAATTACAAAATTATTTTTAACCATAAAATATGTTGTTACTATAAATAAGTACACGGTCTCTCTAATCATTATTTTTAACGCGCAAAAAAAACAAAGAAAGTATTAACTTTTTGACGATTAAATTCAGTGACCTTTTATAACTGACATTTTAAATTATCCATTGTTTTGAAGTTTAGATGAGGGTCGTCCGGTGATATTTCAAACGATTCATTGTCAAAAAATGAACAGTGTGAAAAAGTGAAGTTCGAAAGAAACGTTGAAGAGACTTAAGGTCGATTTATATTATCCGGTCAGACACGGTGCGGGAACGTAGCGTTTCCGGCAAGACAAACATTTTTACATGCATTTCAAATACGAATATTTATACTTAGCGTCTCCCGTCCGTTAAGACACGTATCAATACACGTAAATCAATGCACGTAAAAATTTTTGTTTTGCCGGAAACGCTACGTTCCAGCGCCGTGTCTGACCGCATACTATAAATCAACATTTACTCGGTTCAATTTAAGCTCGTTTTATATCATCCGGTCAGACACGGCGCGGGAACGTAGCGTTTCCGGCAAGACAAACATTTTTACGTGCATTTCAAATACGAGTATTGATACACGTGTCTGAACGGACGGGATCCGCTAAGTATAAATATTCGTATTTAAAATGCATGTAAAAATGTTTGTCTTGCCGGAAATGCTACGTTCCCGCGCCGTGTCTGACCGGATAATATAAATCGTGCTTAAAGCAGGTTGGTGAAGAAGTGTTTGCACTAAAACTAATATTATGTCATCTCAAGGCCAAGTGGAATATATAAAATTTTTGGTAATTTTGTAATGCTTTATTTTTAACCGATTAAAAAAAAAGAGGTTTCTCAATTCGCCGTATATATATATTTTTTTTATGTGGTTATGTTTTATGTGTGTTCGCGGATAACTTCGTCGTTTATAAACCGATTTTGAAATTTTTTTTTTGTTTGAAAGGATATACTTTCAGATTGGTCCCATAGAAATTTCATCAAAATCGGTTCAGTAGTTCGGCTGATTTTAATAAAAGTAAGTAACGGCGTGTGATTCTTTAAGGTAAATGTTACTTTTTGACACTAAAAAGTAAAAAATAAAAATCGTTTTAACAAAAAAAAAAAACCTCCTTCAAAAAGGCACTAAGAAGAGAAAAATAATGAAATTTTGAGGTCTGTGCCAATTAAAATATGAAGTCGGTTAAAAAGTATAGTATAGTGATTAATATCTTCTTTTTTTTAACCAACTTCATATTTTAATTGGCACATACCTCAATTTCATTATTTTTCTCTTTTTAGTGAATTTTTGAAGGAGGTTTTTTTTTGTTAAAAACTTTTTTTTATACATAGTATGTACTAAACAATGTGTAAATAGGACATTTAGCATTGGGAAAAAATTATTGGATCATTGGGGGATAAATCGTATACTTAACTAATTTTTCTTATCAATGCCCGTTTAAATTTCTTTGCGACCCATACTTTGAGAGTTAATTTTCTTGTGGCTGCCAATTGCCAATCTAGGCCTAGTACCGATTTATATTTTAATTTAAAAGCTTGAAATTTGGACAGTTGGTTCCTTTTCTGGAACGTAAGTATCCACTAATAAAATTAAGAAAAATCGCAGGATAGTGGACAAAATATTGGATTTATTATTTCTTAATTTTATTATAATCACGATGGACACGATTTCTAATGTAAGTATTCACTAAAAAAGGATTTTTCGAAATTCAACCCCTACGTGTGTCAAAGGGGAATAGACGTTACAAAATGGCGATTTATCATTTCCACAGCAACCCCTATGATATGGGTATCAAATGAAAGGGATTGATAAGAGAAACACAATAAGTGCATTTTGGGGGTAATATGGCAATTTACCATTTCCACAGCAAACCCTATGATATGGGTATCAAATGAAAGGGCTTGATAAGCGAAACACAATAATTGCATTTTTGGGCCAATTTAAGGGCATTTTGGGGACGATTTAAGGGCATTTTGGAGGCAATTTAAGGGCATTTTGAGAGTGTCGAAGGGGGGTAAAATTTTGAAATACTAAAATGAACAAAATAAATGTTAGTAAAAAAACTTTTTAAAGACAAGTTTTTTATTTAAATGCACTAAAAAGGAAAAAATAATTTTTAATAATTATGACCCTAAATTATTAAAAATTATTTTTTCCTTTTTAGTGCATTTAAATAAAAGCTTGTCTCTAAAAAGTTTTTTTTACTAATATCTTAGTTGTTATTTTTTATAATAATTTGAACATTCATTTGACCCAGTAGGTAACCAGGTAACATGGAACCGCCATACAAAAAACAAGATACCTAATAGAATTGAACCAAAACTCTGACATTAGCCATTTGACTTTGAGACCTCAAATATAAAATCGTTAAAACCTAATAACAAAAAAAAAAGAGCGAAGTATAACAGAAGACTGTCGCTTACCAGGTAAGGCGGCAGAGATGAATAATAGTATTAGCACTGTGGATGTTCGCAGCACTGGAAACGGAGAGGAAGAAGAAACGGTATTGCAAGCCGGTGACATGTTCTTGTGTCTTTTCTTCAAGCATAAGTCTCTCGAAAGCGACATTCTGGCTGTCTTGTTCTTTGTTTCTGTCGGGGTGCGCGCGACGACGCAGACGTTAGGCGACGCCGGCGACGACGACGAGATGGAGTTCCTGTTGATATAAGTCGGTGGTTGAGGTGAAGGCGTCTTACCAACTGCACAGGGCTCTCACAGACCCTGCCCGTCTTTTACGTTGTTGGACACACTGCAAACAATAAAATATTGTTTTTAAAAATTTAAAATACGATATATGCAATCATATTATTATTATTATTGTAGATTATAGACGTGTCGACAACTCAGGTCATTAGCGTCTTCAACACAACAATTAATAATCCATTTGTGTAGGTGTGCAAGCTTTCACGGCCGGCATTTTTCCAAGTCTTCATGGTTTCCGGGCTTGTAGGCCGTGGTCCGGTGGTATTTCTACCTGACGTTTCACCTACAACTGGGGTAGACATTCTCAAAGGCGATGTGGCAGCGGTCGAAGTGTCCTCCTTGGCGGCTGCCACATCGCCTTTGAGAATGTCTACCGCAGTTGTAGACGAAACGTCAGGTAGAAATACCACCGGACCACGGCCTACAAGCCCGGAAACCATGAAGACTTGGAATCCATTTGTGTATTAGATTCTGCCAGCCGGCATACACAAACCGACTGGTACGAGCTCGGGCTCCTGGTAACGCCAATTTTCAAAGAACATTGGAATGCAATTGCGAGAACAACTACATTCCAATGTTCCCCCTGGAGGAGTTCTAGATTTCAAAACTTATTTGGCCTACCGGTCCCTTTTCATGAAGAAAATTACTGAACGCTTACATAAAATTATAGAGGAAAGCTCTTAATATACAGTGTGTAAACGGTAGACTCGAACATAGGGAAAATAACATTGCTAACATTTACAATTTTGTAGTAGGCTATAGGCTATTTCTTTATTCTTGACATTTGTTTCGTCAACACCTAGTGGCTTCTTGAGAACTATATCTTTGACGAAACAATTGTCAAGAATAAAGAAATAGTAATTCTTGAAAAACTGTGTTTTTATTTTTTAACAAAATGGTCATGTTTTTAAGTTTGGTTATATTTTCATGAAATATAATTTGTATTATAACAATACTGTTTTCTTACGAGGGCGGAATAAATTATTTATTTACAACAATTAAAAATGTAACAAAAATAGATAACAATAAGATGTAACAATTATATCTCAATTCTAACAGATAACACTGTTTATATAATAATAACACGAACAGTAATTCTTAAACGAACTGAAACAATTTATATGCTGTATTTATTTCAAATCGACACTGTCACACAATTCTCGTTCTTCTTTTCCAGTGACTGTTCTTGCTTATATAGAGCTGGCAGCTTGACCCCCACCACGTTCGCGCGTTTTCCAGAACATTCTGGTAATTACCTGTGTCTTCGATATCATGCCACGCCTCACCATTGTTACTTGTTCTGAATGATTCTATTGTCGCCAACGGCGTATCTTCTGGGGTTTTGCTACACATTGTTACTTGTTCTCGATGCTTCTATTGTCGCCAGCGGCGTATCTCTGGGGGTTTGCTACAGTATTCTGTTCGGAATTTTATTATATAAGTATTCGAATCTTTTCTTTGAGGAGAGATTATACTTTATTAATTTTTAAGTTTACAATCAATTCAAATGTCTTTCTTTCCAGAGAGAATGAAATCTTTCATGAAAAAGAGAATTTCCCTTTCATATTTCAGCAGATTGTGTAGGCAAATACTTTTGAAACAATGTGTGTTTCATTTTGAGCGACACAACAGTTGAACTATAAAAGTCATCCCTTTTAACGAACATCAGTTGTTGAGACGCAGACATAACCTAAATATAGAGAAAGAGATACTTTGAGTAGAGTAAGTTTTGACGTTGAGTGTACAAGCTCGAGCTACTAATGCTACTTCTGCAGTGGAAGGAACACGAAGAGAAGAAGTAATAGTAACAGTAAGTGTCTGTCTGTTTTCCGGAACAGGAAACAAGCACTTTCTTACGCTTTGTTGAATCAACGCCCTCTTTCACCGCCGTACACGACAGAGACAGATATACTATGTAACGTCGTGCATTTTCAACTGTAACACAGCACACAGCCTGTGTGCAACCTCCTTAACCTTAAACGACTGTCCTTATTCACGTACTCTCCTTGAATACCAACCAACGTGACCGTCTGCCAGTCCCGTCACTCACGCCATAATTTAATTACACCTGATCAAACGCGAACATTGCTGACTGTCATAATGGACGCTTAAACTATTTATAGATTCGAATACCGACACGTTCAGATTTTGAATTTTGTTCCTTAATTCAATTAAATCTGACATTTTCTTTTTGTGAACCAGTCGACTTAAATTTGATAATCTAACAGTCCCGTTACTCACACCATTATATATGGTCAAACGCGATACTGTAAATTATATTATTTTTACTTCCCACCTCTACTATGGTAGGGAAGTAATGGATTTAATCCGAAAAAAATATTTCGAGATTTTAACAGATTTCACGTTTTGAGACCCTAGCAATCGTTTAAGATCATTTTCTAACTGATGTCTGTATGTGTGTGTGTGTGTGTGGTCAATTTTTCACCTTCGATATCTTAAGAACGGAACAACATACGGACATGCCGAGTGTTCTATTGTGTTTATCAGCCTTTAACTTAGATCTGATTAGATTTTGAGTCAAATCGGTTCAGTGGATCCTGAGATATTCAAAAAAACGTTCTCAATGTCACGTATTAACATAGGTAAAAAAATATATAAATGAATTCTAGATGTTATAATATGAAAAAAATGTAAATATTTTTTTTCTCTAAAATGTATAGTTTTCGAGAAAAAAAATATTTTACTAAAAAAAGAAAATTGTACGTAAATCAAGGTAACCATGATTTTTGCTATATTAAGCTAGCCATCAGTAGATCACCAAACAAAAAAGAGGGCCATGCTTGTTTCAAAGAATAAAAATTAAATTGTGTTTTAAAGACCACCAACAGTTAAGATTATTTGGGCCTAGTCAAAGAATAAAAAAAAAAAAGAGTGTTTATTTTTTGCAAATATTTACTAGGTGGGAAGTATAGGACTGGTTATCAGTCGATTTTTTTTTTAATAATAAATTGAAAATCCAATTGACACTTTTACCAGCTCTCGGGCTAAAACCCGGGAACTGGGGACTTGAAATAGAGGAACCATAACAACGACATGTAAACAACAGAATTTCTACACACTCGGCTATTCTCAAGTCCTCTCAAGAATTTAAACAGTGTCCATGTTACGTGTATTTCATTGGAGAAGGCAAGTATTTTCGTGGAGCGCAAATGCTTGTCATATTGTGCCAGAGAAAATCTTGTAAAAGGCTCAAAGTGTCGCAGTAAAACTGTTTGTAGCTGTTTATTATGTTTGCACAAATGTAAAGCGGGAGGCGGGAAGAAAGAAGTCGTCTTTCTTTTTTATTCGCTCTCGAAAATAGAATCAACATCGATGTTGCCCGATTAAATATTAAAGTCTATTTAATATAGCAGGCGCGAAACTTTCGCCGCCTAATCGGTTCTTAACATTGCAAAACGTAAGAATAAATTAATGTATTATACCTTTGTATTACCTACATGGTGTTTCACAATATTTTTAACCGACTTCAAAAAAGGAGGTGGTTCTCAGTTCAGTTGTATTTTTTTTTTATGTTTGTTACCTCATAACTCATATGAACCGATTTTGAAATTTTTTTTTTATTTGAAAGGATATACTTTCAGATTGGTCCCATAGAAATTTCATCAAAATCAATTCAGTAGTTCGGCTGATTTTAAGGTAAATGTCACTTTTTTACATATCAGACAGCGTAAGAAAGTCGGTTTAATAAAAGTGAGTAACGGCGTGTGATTCTTTTAAGGTAAATGTCACTTTTTGACACCAAAAAATAAAAAATAAAAAACTTTTTAACAAAAAAAAAAACCTCCTTCAAAAAACCACTAAAAAGAGGAAAATAATGAAATTTTGAGGTCTGTGCCAATTTAATAAAATATGAAGTTGGTTAACCTGTGAGCCGCCAAGGAGGACACTTCAACCGCTGCCACATCGCCCTTGAGAATGTCTACCGGAAACCATAAAGACTTGGAAATAATAATTAGATTCATTTTACAATGTTTCATTGGAATCCACTGAGAATGCTTATGGAAATTAACCTAGATATAACTACTCATTGAGAGAAAGTCAGCTTTGGCGGCCAAAGCGATAATAGAGCACACCTTCTAGCGACGTGTGCAATATTTATATGTTCGTACAATTTTCTATACAGTTTGTAAATTTTAATCGTATTTAATGCGCCATTGTGGATTAAATGTAAAATTTACATTAAAAAAAATGTGAATTGGAGCATAAACTGCCATCTCTTGACATGAAACGAATCAATATTGTGACAAAACACAAAAACAAACGATTGTCGTTTGTTTCAAAACAGTTTAGATTTATTGCAGATGAATTAAATATATTTTCACATCATTCTTTTAGGCACGTGATGTTTCAGTATAAATGAATATTATAATGTTTGATAAACCGACGGTACGGACACACTGTATGTTAAATTTGTTGTTTTGTTTTCAGGAGCATGCATGAACGATTCTTTATTTTTTTATTGACATTATTTTTTATGTGAATATATTTGTTTATTTGTTTTCTCTTCTATCACTTGTTTTGTCTCTTTGTTTTTTCATGTTTGTATTCTTCTGTGGAATCATCCTTTTGTATTATTAGACATCAAACGAATACAAGAAACAATATTTTTATAACTTAAGATTTATTGAATTATACGTCTCTGTATTGTTTTTTTTGCGAGATAAATAAACTTTTCTAAAACGATAAATAATACCGGTATTCAATTGTTTTTCGATTACCTACTTATTGTGTAATATTCATACAGAAACGTTCAACTGTTACGTATTTACAATTAGGTATGAAACAAAACAATATGAAATACAAAAAAACCGACTACGATTAACACAAAATAAGCTTTCAATATAAAAAGTAGGTATACACTGTAAAAAATGGATGTAAAAATACTTTGAAAGTTAAGGTAGAATTCGCTCGATTTTCTAAGTGATTTTACATTATTATTTATTTTTACACGGAAAACTTCATAAAAACTTGGACTTTTACTGTAAAGTTAAACAAATTTGTGATTTTTACATAAAGTAAATTAAAATTACATAATTTTTGTAATATTCCAATAAAGTGTGTAAAAATTACAAAATAAAATGTATAGTTACCATATATAAAATGGATGAATACAAAACAAATTAATGTAAAATTAGTAACCATGTATGCGCTATGTGTTTGTATGGAATCTAGGCAATGTGGCGATACCTGTTTGCGACGCCATTGTTTCTTTGTGTGTCTATTACCAGATTAATCGCTGGCTACAAATGGACCATCGATAATCTATGTAATCGGCCTTCTCATTTCTTATACAGTGTACAATATATCCCACACAAATTGTTTAGCGTACACAAACATGCACAGACAAAAAAGAATCTACAATTTTATTATATTATGTACATAGATCACTAACCCAGCGATGTAGCTTAGTGGTACAGCACTAGACTCGCATTGGGAAGGTACTGGGTTCGAATCCCGGCGAGGGCAGATGTGACTAGGACTTTTTCCTACTGTCTCACGTCGAGAAACGGTAATTCCTGTACCGGCCATCTTGTTTGAGGTTTTCCATGGTTTCCCTCAATTATTCCAGATGAATATCGAGATGGTTCCTTATTCAAGATCATGGCCGATTACCTGTCAAACTCCTATAATGCTCCCAAAATTGCCTACCTTATCCTAATTTCCTATAATTCCTCCATTCGCACATTGCTATTAATAAAAAAAAAATGTTTGAAGTTTAAAAATGTAGAAAACAACGGGAAGTGGTAAAATTAAAAATAGTAATGGTGCGAATGGCGTCTGTTATCAAGGTTAGTAGAGTATAGGTTGCCTCATTCCGATAGATAGTAGTGGGGGGGATGACGTCACTCAGAATATACCATGCTTACTCACTTCAATAGAAAAGATCAGACGATGGACGCTGCTAATTTTTGGAAATAAAAATCACAGTAACCATGGTAGTGTGATATGTTTTTTCAATACCTAATAGAAACATGATTCTTCTGTTAGTGAAAAAAATATGATAAGTTGTCAATTTTGCGATAGCTGTTAAGTGTTATGGTGTTTTGTGGTTATTTTTAATATTTTGTGAATATAAAAGATAAAATAATTAATTTATCAATTTGTTAGTTAATTCTATTCGTTTCTTAAATTTAAAAAAATAGGTAATTAACAAGATCTGCCATTTCTTGAGCATTATTTAATTTCTTGTTTGTTTATATTATAGATATTAAAACCTAAATTTTGTAATAAAAATAAAAATTATCCTATTTTTTAACATCTATTCTTCTATTTATTGTCTCCTGCCAATTTTAAGAAAAAATCTGCACAAAGCACCTAATATAAATAAGCATAATCTCCAACAATTTTTGTACTTGATTTAAACTAAATTCTAGCTGACGTCATTCCCGCGCTTACGCTGATTGGTCAGATGGAATGAGGCAACCTGTACTCTAATAACCTTGGTCTGTTATGACATAATGTCGAGAAACGGACGTTAAACGCATTATTGTTGTTATTCTGTTACATAGATCACTATAGTAATAAACGGTAGTGAAAACATTCCCCGATGAACTTTTATTTTTAGTTCCGTCCTTAAATCCAATATAGTTGCGGAAGGTCCTGCAGGAGAGAAGGAAGAACAGAGCGGCAATACAAGATGTGCGAGTTAAAATGCATTTAATTTAATCGTTCTATCGTCGCCGGTCTTTTCTGTACTGCCGACCGTTTCAAAATCGATTTAGTCCTGTTATATTTACAGTCACATGTGTAATGTGTGCTGGAAAGACAGAGAGAAAGACAGAATAAAGACTAAAAACAAAGAGAAAAGGAAATATATCGCCGGTTAAAAAGCAAAAGACGATAAGCGACATTTTTTTCTTAAATTGAAATTTATATTCCATCATCGTATCATGGTGTAAATGTTGTAATAGTAGATTGTTTACATGGCGTTGCTATGGTTCCTCTATTACAAGTCCCCAGTTCCCGGGTTTTAGCCCGAGAGCTGGTAAAAGTGTCAATTGGATTTTTATTTTATTATTAAAAAAAATAATGAATTGAAAATATGAATTGGTGCTAGGCCCAAATAACCTTAGCTGTTGGTGGTCTTTAAAACACAATTTTTAATAAAATTAAGAAAAATTGCAGGATAGTGGACAAAATATTGGATTTATTTAATTAAATGTACGACGTTTCGTCTATATATTTAGACTTTTTCAAGTACATAAAAATAACAATATTTATGAAAATTAATATTTTCATAAATTAATAATAAATAATAAATTAATAATTTTCATAAATATTGTTATTTTTATGTACTTGAAAAAGTCTAAATATATAGACGAAACGTCGTACATTTAATTAAATAAATCCAATATTTTGTCCACTATCCTGCGATTTTTTTTAATTTTATTATAATCACGATGGACACGATTTCTAATATACAATTTTTAATAGTAGATTGTATATCAGATATCTATGGCGCAGGGATGGCCTTGATCCAATTTACTTCGTTACCATAGCAACTATAAGATAAATTAATAGATTTATACGGCTGATATGCGATTGAAAATTTTTGTTGGAAAGCAGCCAATTATATAATTGATTCCAAACATATCGGAAAAAATCATTTTACCAACCATAGGTCACAGTTAGGATTCTAACCTGAACCTTTCCACTTTTGAGGCAGAATGGTTGAGTAATTGTAAGCTCATTCTGCGGCGAAAGTGGAAAGGTTCAGGTTAGAATCCTGACTGTGACTATGGTTGGTAAAATGATTTTTTCCGATATGTTTGGAATTAATTATATAATTGGATGCTTTCAACAAAAATTTTCATAGCAACTATATTCCTATATTCATCGTATGGAATAAAATATGCATTATTGTACGTTGACGTCACAGTCTATGTTTTACGCATGCCTATGCTATGCTGTCGTATCACATAAAATATATTTTATGTGATACCATGTATTACAATTGTAAGCGTGCTTTATACTTATATACTAGTGGACCCGGTCCGACTTCGCCCGGATGCTAAGAAAGCCCGGGTGCTAGGAATTTCTCAGGTGCAATACACTACTCACTCGCTTCGCTCGTTCGCTTGAATATTATAATTACATTCCTCACTCGCTTCGCTCGTTCGTTTGAATTTTATTAATACACTACTTAAAGCTAAATATAAAAATCGCGATTAAAAATTAGGGGTTGATTGTATAAGGGAGAAAATTTAGAATTGTATGTATTTTTCAATGCTGAATCATGAAAAAATAAAAACAAAAAATTTTGTCCAAAAAATAAAAAAAAATTTTGGGGTGGACCACCCTTAACATTTAGGGGTATGAAAAATAGATGTTGGCCGATTCTCAGACCTACCCGATAAGCACACAGAATTTCATCAAAATCGGTCCAGCCGTTTCGGAGGAGTTTGGCAACAAACACCGTGACACGAGAATTTTATATATTAGATTAGATTATTTTAAGCAGCCGAGAGAGACAAAATATAATACATTTCATGTGTTACAAAAAATTACTTTATTACAAAATTAGCTATATGTCGCTTATCCTTTTTTGCTACTTAACCGTATAGATATATATATACACCCAGTATACACAAATACACTAACTTACACATAAAATGAGGACGTATTTCTTATTTTAAATCCAACGCAACCTTTTTTATACCCCGGTAACAATCGTTTCACGTAATGCACTTTAACAGTAATTTAGTTCCAATAAAATTGCTATAGTAATGAAATTACATTACGTCGTTCATCTTGCGTCTTCTTTTTCCTGTCCTGCGCAGTATAAACGCCAACTGTTATTTATCTATTGTGATTTCCTGTTCCTGTTTACAGAGATCAACTGGTCGCACGCTACGGCAAATTCAATTGATGCATCGATTTCAATCAAATTTAGACTGATAAACGAGCTTACTGCCTTTTTTTATGTTTTAACGCTAACACCACAAAATACTAAAGGTTTTTATTGCCTGTTTACAAGGCTATTTAAATGCAGTAACCGGTCGATACTTTTGAATTGTCGAGTTAAATAAAGAGGTACACGCAGTTTTCGGTTTATGGGTTTTAGCTTTACATGTTCCCAATACAAGCCGTTTTTATTTATTTATTTATTTTATTTATTGTAGATTATAGACTAAACAAGCCGTGAGGTGGGTCGTTAATGAGAACTAAAGTGCGACCCTTGAGGTCCACACGACGAACTTCCCAGTTTGATAAATATTTAATAATAATAATTAAATTAGATATTACACAGAAAAGTAATCATTTTAATCATTAAAACATAATTATTATTTATTTTTAACAATAATTAAAAAAAATAACGGCTGAACCAATTTTTATAAAATTTATGTCGAATCAAAATGACGTTAACACGCCTCGATTGACACCCTTACGAAGTCGATATAATTTTTTATTCGCGAGATATTGTGTAAAATCTACTTTTTTGGAGTCTATTTGGTTAAGAAAAAAGAACGGCTGAACCGATTTTGAAAAAATTTCTTTCAGATCATATTTACGTTAATATGCGTCGATTGGCATACTAACGTAGTCGATATCATTTTTCCTTCTCGAGATTTCGTCTTAGAAAGAAATGGACACATATACGTACGTATACACATATACATCTTTCTAAAAATAGTGTAAAAATAGTGCAGTAACCTTGAAACATAAAAATTTGTTATACATTTTGATTTCGATTTTCGGACCCATTACAATAATTTCCAATGGGAAGTTAACAATTAAAAACGTTGTGTTATTAATTAGCCTATAAACGCGTGTCCTTTTCCATATTATATCCCCCAGGGGGGACATTGGGATGTAGTAGTTATCGCAATTGCAATCCAATATTCTTTGGGAGTTAGCGCTCCCAGGGACCCGAGCTCGTACCAGTCGGTTTGTATATGCTGGCTGGCGGATTTTAATACACAAATGTGTTATTTGTTGTGTTGAAAACGCTAATGACGATGTGTCTATAAGCTACAATAAATAAATAAATAAACATATTATATCAAAAGTAGGCGTGATTTTGGTGTCAAATTTAAATGAAGTCATAAATTTGGTGTAACAATTTTATATATGCAAATTGAATCTCAACCTTCTACTTATGAAGAGGTAAAGTTTAAGGTCCAGGTTAATATCTGAAGGTTACAACTCTAAAGATGGCTTACGTTTAGTAGCTCGGATAAATGTTGGCTCTGTATACACAGCCAGTGCAGTGGTTGGCTGCTCTACTCTTTCATTTCCTTAAAGCCAACAAACAAACAGACCATCTCCCGGTAGTTCGCTCTAAGTTTCCCGGAGAGATTAAGCAAACACCACTCACTGTATACTATTCCGCACGTATACCGGCTGTTTGATAAAAATGCAATTGGAAGCATTGAATGTGTGATGATTTAGGGTTAGGAAAAAATCTCGATGTATTATGATATTTGCAGATCGATGTCAGTATTAAAGGAGTGGCAGATCACCCTAAACGTGTCATGTACCCGACGAAATTTTAATTAATAGTTTAAAATTCAAATTTTAATATGTTGTTACGGCGATTGTTTTAAGCATATATTTCAATTTGTTGAACAAAATGTCGGTATTAACCTCCTTATAGAACGATAAAAACACCTAGGCGAGCAAGTTTCCCTCTAAGAGAGGGGGTTAATATATGCTTAAAACGGTCGCTGTAACAACATATTAAAATTTGAACCTTGAACTAATAATATAAATTTCGTCGGGTACATGACACGTTTAGGGTGATCTTCCACCGCTTTAATACTGACCAATCGAGCTGCAAATATTATAATGGCATAATTGGGTCACCGACAAGCTATACAAACAATTTCAGCCTTGAAGCAATAATAATTGTGTCTATTTTTTTTGTTACATGTTGGGGCGGGCTGCATCCCTCCCATACCGCTATCTAGGAAAAATCCCTTACTCAGGAGTCAGGGCACTTTAATATGCCTCCCTCAACATCTTCACAAAAATTAGGCCTTGTCACTAGCTCTCGGACTATAAGTAGAGTGTTGGCAAGTTTTAACATTCTCGACAACAGCATGGTAGGTATACTGTGTGGATTTATGAACGGTTCTGTACAACCGTATTTTTTTAGAGACACCCGGTATGCACACACATACACTATGTATACATATAATGTGTATTATCTTGCGGTAATCTTCTGGGGAATATATATTTTAAGTTCGCATCGCTTTCGGTTAGAGCATCGATTGCTTCGTTCGATTGCACAGAGAATTGGACCGAGCAGACTTTACATAAATTATAGTCACAGATACAAATACAGACCCGAAGCTCGTTCGAACACATACATGCAAAAAGAGAAAGTGAGACAGAGATACACTAGCTCTTTCAACTTCTTACAAACTTATGACTTGTGCCGTTTCTTGAACACTAAACGATAAAAATAATATGAAAATGAAATAATGGGAAACGCTTGCAGGTATATCCAATAAAATTTATTACAATAATCTCCCGTAGTACCTACTGGAGCTTGGTTTGTTTGTGGTTCAATTGTTTTTAATATATGCGCAGAATAACTTCTGTTTTCAGGATCATTATTTTTTTGTCATATCCACTACAAAATAGCTACTTTAGACGCATGCTACTTCAGATGCATGTATACCGGCCTGTATTGGATCATTTAACAAGCAGGCGTGCCGAAAGTGTTTTCATAACATAACTAGTGCGGTAAGTAAACGGTTGCCATAGTAACTTATATTTATTCGCTCTATTCGCCTGCTATACCTATGTTAAGATCTATGTTGAGGTAAGCCAGATATCTGTTACACATCTCATGAGAAAACCGGGGAATCACCGTTGTTGGTCAAGATAAATTATTATGAACCACACGTTAAATTCAAATCTCGCCAATTTCCGAACATCAACAAGAATACTTCTGAACAGTTCTGGTAACGTTTCTCAAGTAAAGGCCCGGTTGCGTAATAAAATAAACACAATGTCAATAAATAAACTGTGATATTTACGGCGCTGAAATCTCAAACACATGTTACGTTAATTTACAACTGTTCGAAGCGAAGATCGCGCACGCGCCGTAATCTCCGTTATCACCATTGACTTAGTGAATGGACTGCGAAACGGGTTATAGAAAAAGTATCCCTCAAAAAAATGAGTACCGATGTCTGTATCGCGGGTGCAGACAGATGACGTGAATACTGATAAATAATTGTATTCGTTGTCATGGAAAAAAATACACTTAGGTACTTTTGTTTCCGAAATAACTTTTATTTATTTTACAAAATCAAATGTTCATAAAATATAATAAACTATCGGCCTGTCCCAGCTACGTCCGGGTAGTATGAAATTTATGATTAGAAGAAGTAAGCGGAGAAACAAACAGCGACTTTTTTTTGTACTATTTAGAGCAAAAACAGTTTTCTTTTTGAAAAAACACCGTCATAGTGCAGCCATTTTGTGCAAAATATTTACAAATTATATACACAAACCTTCCTCGTTTATCGCTCTTTCTATTAGTGAAAACCGTTTCAAAATCCGTTGCGTGGTTTAGAAGAAGTAAGCGGAGAAACAGACAGAAGCAGATAGCGACATTGTTTTATTCAATTTAGAGATATTGAAATTTTATTTTTTTATATTTTAAATTATTATCGAATACCTATATATACATTATACATACATACATTTCTTTATTTAAAATTCCAGCGGAATATAATAGCGTTGTACATCATTATTAAAAAAAATTATATATATTAAAAACCTTCGGGATTCGAACCTGTGCTTAGCGCGGTAGATTCTTACTTTTCCGCACGGCCACTTGGCTTGTTGAGATAGGAAATGCTCGGTCCATACTCTAAGTCAATGATCGGTACATAAAGCTAACCATAGCCAACTTATGTAACCTATGGAAGAGTACATAGGCAGGTATATAATCATAAAGAAATCAAACAAGTTAATGGTAATTCCAAAGCAACTTGTAAGTTCCGCACAACTCGTAGGTTAAGATTTTATGACGGTCAGGGCACAAATCGTTATGTGTCGTATATTTTACCTATATACACGCGCTATATCCGCCCTATATATCTATCTCTCTTTCAATGCACACCGTACCTCTCACTCCATGTCCGTCACGCATCGGCGGGCACAGTACCGGTCAGTTATGTCAGAATGAAACGGATTTGTGGATTTCTAAATACTTCACAACGGATATAGGTAAGTTGTAAATCGATATCATCAATAATTTTGAAATTCAGAATCAATGGACCGTATTTCATAATATTGGAGTTTTATTTACTGAAACGAAACTGCGTATGTACAGTCGTTTCGAGTGCAAGTGGCAATATATTTTGTGTACAGATAACTCGGTAGCTGTGACACTTTAATATAAATATCTGGATGACCGAGCTTTGCTCGGATGAGTTCAAAAGAAATAATACTTAAAGTTCCTATTTCATCAAAATCGTGTCGTTTTTAAGAAAAAAAATTACATACCTATAAGTAGATAATATTATTATACGTCAGTATACGTCATGCTACATAACGTGTGTACCTACATATTTTATATAAAAGTAATAACCTATTTATTTAAATATTAGTTAAAAAAATAACAACAATAAAATCTAAACATAATTATGTAGTATAATTATGTTTAGATTTTATTGTTGTTATTTTTTTACTTTTCAGATAATTACTGATTATTTTAATAAGTTAAAGATAGACTGTCAGAGTAATTTGACATAAATAATGAAAATAGTTTGTTTTTTCCAAAGCCTACTCACCATACGACACTGTTTTATTACGTTAAAAAAACTGTTTTTTAAAATGATAAAATCGATAAGAAAACGAATTTTTCTAGGGATGAGACCTAGCTAGATTGATTTTTTGCCCCCCGAAACCCCTTTTCAGTAAATTTCATCCAAATCGGGCTGTTTTCGAGAAAATATTTATATAGGTACATATATACAAGATTTGCTCGTTTAATAATGTAGGGATGTTGCATTTTGTCCAAACTAATATTATAAATGCGAAAGTGCCTACAGCCTGTTTGTTACCTCTTCACGGCTTAAGTGCTGAACCAATTTCAACGAAAATTGACAACGAGATTCCTTGAAACCCGACAAAGGACACTAGGCTACTTTTTATCTCGGAAAACTGTTCCCGAGGGAGAGCATTCAAGCCATGCATCCACACATTACTGGGCATACCTATGGTGTTGGAAAAACAGGAGGTCATGAATTAATTATGCGTTCTACATTACTTACGCATCATGTATTTGTGTATATGAAAACCATATTTTTGCATTTTTAATTGTCAAAACACCAAAAATTGATATATTCATTTCTATTCCTCCACCATATTTATACCCGTTCTTCCACCATAAATTCATATATTATTATTTTGGTGTTATTACTCCATTTTTTATTTATTGCGGACTATAGACACTCAACATCTAAGGTAATTAGCGTCTAATTACATTAAATTAAAACATCAATGAGTGGAGGTGGGTTCGAATCTGCGACAGCTTGATCCACAGGCTGGCTCACTAACCGTTACAACAAGCTGACGTCTGTTATTACTCCGGGCAATAAACACTAGTTTTATATATAAAGCCACAAAATTCGAAAATACCAACATTCTTAATGACAAACTAACACTAAAATGGAACATAATATACGACACAATAATTAACAACACACAAACACCCAATACTCAGTAATCGTCTACACACATACTCACATATCTATTTCATCTACCTACTATAAAAATCATAAAATCTCGAAATTTAAATCAGTACTTCATAAACCACGACATAATACACAGTCAAATTGGTTGAGGCTTTCGTGGCCAGTTGATGAGCGTGTTGTCCTGATTCGGGTCTCGCCACTCATGCTAGCGAAACGTTAGGAAGCAATTTCAACCAACGACGGCTTATAGACCCGAATCAGGAAAACACCAGCTCATAATACACAGTGCCTAGCACCATAATATTATATAGTGTTACGAATACTCAATGTGTGTTTTTAAAAAAATCATTAACCACACCTGAAGATGGCAACTCGTTGTTGAAACGCGTAGTGTTAAATCACACAAGACGGACATAATACAAGGTATTTCTAATCTATATATATAAAACAGTTCCGTTACTGACTGACTGACTGACTGATTGACTGACAGACAACGCCCAGGTCAAACCGCTAAAGATATAAACTTGAAATTTGGACAGTGGGTTCCTTTTGTGACGTAGGCACCCACTAAGAGAGGATTTTTGAAAATTCATCAATTAAGGGGGTTAAATAGGGGATAAAAGGACGTTTTTCATTTTTGAAGTTAGAAGCATGAAATTTTGCACAGGAGTTTCTTATATAACGTAGGTGAGCATTAAGAATTGTTTTTTTGAAAATTCATCCCCTAAGAGGGTTCAATAGGGGATGAAAGTTTGTATGGAAGTTCATCATTTTTGAAGTTAGAAGCATGAAATTTTGCACTGGAGTTCCTTATATAACGTAGGTGAGCAAAAATGTATTAATAAAATTCGAGCGAACGAGCGAAGCGAATGAGTAATATATCAATAATATTCAAGCGAACGAACGAAGCGAGTGAGTAATGCATTAATAAAATTCGAGCGAATGGGCGAAGCGAGTGAGTTATGTATTAATAAAATTCGAGCGAATAAACACCACCAGCCCGGCTTCGCTTCCCAGGAGGAGAATTTCTCGAGGAGGGGGATAATAAATCAAATCGAAATATACGTGGGTGAAGCCACGGGTAACGGCTAGTACTTTATAATATTACTAGTTTTAATGTCAAAATAAACGGGGTAATTTGGAGCGATATGTCCGATACTGTACACGGTTTGGAGTTTTGTCAACGGCAGTTGGCAGTTGAAACTGAGAGCAAACTTTAACAGCACTGGGAGCCATTCGGTGTAGTCAGTGTAGATGTTAGACATTCCTCCAGTAATTTACCACCGTACCCATTACCTACGTACACTATATGTATGTAGTGTTAGTGCATGCACTATGGTGCGATCAAGGTCAAAGCAATCAAACACAGACACACATACACATGGTTAAACATAACCATCCGCTTCTATATCGAAGCAGGAAACCGATAGTATAGCAGGATTAAAATTGGTAGATGGCAGGGCGTGGCTACGTCAGTACAAAAGAACCGGTAAAATGCGAATCAGACTCGCGCACCGAGGGTTCCGTATAATAATAAAATTAAAGAGTTAGTTAAAAAATTAACAGATATATTTATTTAAGCTTGTTTTTAAAAAGGTTTTTTATTTATATTTTATTTTGTTCGTTTTAGTGTTTTAAAATTTGTTCGTACCAAATTTAATTAATAAAGAAAAAAAAATTTTAACAGGACATTTGATGAATAAAAAAACAAAAATATTGCGATTCGTAACTCGGGATCAAATCAGGGTCGTTTAGATCTTCAGTCAAACTTCTACCAACTGAGACAATTGTGAATTTCCAACAATAAAAAAAGGGTGTGGATCTCGGGACCCCCGACAGATGTGAAACATCAAAGAAAACGTTATTGAACTCGGTGGTATTCTCTATGTAGTAGTATATATTTTTTCAAAAGCAGCAACTAACTGTTATGCTGACGTAATCCTATATACCTACTGCACTGTAACACACGCGGTTGCCCGAGCGCGCGGAAGCCGAGAGTGCCGCAGTGGTGGGGAAAACAGCAGCGAAGGAGCGGACCAAACATTTCGTTGCATATTTCCCCTCACGCGGCTGTTCACAGCCCGACATAAGACGTTTCACATCAAAAATTTAACCACACTTGAAGATAGCAACTCGTTACTGAAACGCGTCGTGTTAAAGCACAGGAAGTCACAAGACGGACATCAAAAAATTCAAGGTATTTCTAGTATTGCATAATATTAATATTTTCAGAATTACTTTGGTCAGCTTTTTTTGAAAACTGGCCTCTTCTAATGTTGGTAGTGCTGTGCATAAGCAGGGCTTACTAAAATAAGCACATTTATATTTACATTGTCATCCAGGCGATCTTAAGAGCTTTAGACTCTTGTAGAATCTTCTCTTAGCTTGTGTAAGATTGCAAAATGACTTTGTGATAAACACTGAGTTAATACTATTTGGGTTATCGGTCACAGATAAATTGAAAATAATGAAGAAAGTTATAAATCTAGAAACAGAAGATTCTGGTACTACCTTCCTATGTCATGAATCCATTCTGAGAATTTTAACATTTCTTGCAGAAGGAATGATCAGTATAATTGGGTTGACCTTTTTAGTCGTCCCAAGTTTAGATTATTACTCGTAAAAACCATATCACAAGTTGAAAAAGGATATGTTGGTTTAGATTCTCGGTTACAGTAGAAACTTGAATAGCAAGAGAAAGTTCTACTATTGCCTTCCAAGACCACAAATAATTTCCAGATCTCGTCATCTCGGTTCCACGGGTAAACATTGACAATTTACTGATTATTAACTTCCCATTGGAAGTTATTGTAATGGGTCCGAAAATCGAAATCAAAATGTATAATAAATTTTTATGTTTCAAGGTCACTACACTATTTTTAGAAAGATGTGTGTGTGTGTGTGTACGTACGTACGTATGTGTCCATTTCTTTCTAAGAAGAAATCTCGAGAATTAAAAGTGATATCGACTACGTTAGAGTGCCAATCGACGCGTATTAACGTAAATATGATCTGAAAGAAATTTTTTCAAAATCGGTTCGGCCGTTCTTTTTTCTTAACCAAATAGACTCCGAAAAAGTAGATTTTACACAATATCTTGCGAATAAAAAATTATTTCGACTTCGTAAGGGTGTCAATCGAGGCGTGTTAACGTCATTTTAATCCGACATACATTTGATAAAAATCGGTTCCGCCGTTTTTCTTTTTTTTTAATTATTATTAAAAGTAAATAATAATTATGTTTTATTGATTAAAATGATTACTTTTCTGTGTAATATCTAATTTAATTATTATTATTAAATATTTATCAAACTGGGAAGTTCATCGTGTGGACCTCAAAGGTCGCATTTTAGTCCTAATAAACGACCCACCTCACGGCTTGTTTGGACGGTATTTGAGCTCTGAAGATGGGAGAAAATCTCCCGAAACACAAGCAATAAATCAGTAAATAATCAGTATCACCGTGTCTTTTTGATCTTTAAGCCAAGAATTATATTTCCATTGATAAGGGTTATTTTGGAATTAGTGCTGGCACATGAGGCTATGCTTCTGAAGCAATTGGTGTTGGTTTAAAAAAAAAATTAAATTTCCTCTTCAAAATTTCATAATTGCGTCTCTTCCAAGATCGCACCCGTCTACATTAATTAGCAATTCATTATAGATACGGTCTACTATTCAGTAAGTCTAGGATTTTTTCCGGACCTTACCCATAATACATCCATCCAATCAAGTACACATACACAAACGAACATATATAACATTCTCTCTATACACAGACACGAGAACCGATTTTACGAGTGTTGCCCGGGTTCTGAATAACGCTGCTCCCGGCTTCCCGCCTTTTCCCATCCTCCGATTGAGCGCACGAATCTTTGATGTGGAATTATACTGTTGTGTTGTTTGAGACCGGAGTTCGATTGAACAAAAGGTATTAAAATCAAATCACCTGCACATCAATACGCTGCCGGAATTAATAAAGCAATAAAAACTGTTCGATTTAACAAATCAAAACGCCTACTCGCAGAGAGAGAACTGTTTTGTTATGTGCTTTTAAAACCTGTACGTCAAACCAAATAAATCCTTTTTAGTGATTTAGTTTGGGGCTATGTGCTGCACATTTGAATACATAAAATACTGTTGTGACTTCATTCATCAACGTTAAAACTCAACATTGTAGTCACAATATTATTTGTGTTTTAACTCAGTTTTAGAGCCTACAATAAATAAGTTCGATTCAATATCAAAATTTCGTTTTGATCAGTAGTAGTTTTTTCATTTTAAATTTGATTTATTAACTTCCCATTGGAAGTTATTGTAATGGGTCCGGAAATCGAAATCAAGATGTATAACAAATTTTTATGTGTCAGTCACTACATTATTTTTGAAAATATGTATGTGCGTGTGTGTGTGTATGTGTGTGCACGTACGTATGTGGTTATTTCTTGCTAAGACGAAATCTCGAGAATTAAAAATGATATCGATTACGTTAGGGTGCCAATCGACGCGTATTAATGTATGATCTGAAAGAAATTTTTTCAAAATCGGTTCAACCGTTCTTTTTTCTTAACCAAATAGACTCCAAAAAAGTAGATTTTACACAATATCTCGCGAATAAAAAATTATATCGACTTCGTAAGGGTGTCACTCGAGGCGTATTAACATCATTTTGATTTTAAAGAAATTTTTTAAAAATCGGCCCAACCGTTTTTTTGTTTAAAGAAAAAGACTGCAAAAAGTGGATTTTACACGAAATCTCGCGAATAAAAAATGATATCGACTTTGTTAGGGTGCAAATAGAAGTTTATTAACATCAACAAGACTCAAAAGAAATTTTATCAAAATCGATCAAGCCGTTTTTTCTTGTTTCAATAAAACGACTGCAAAAAAGTGGATTTTATATGAAATCTCGTCCAAAAAAATGTTATCAACTTCGTTGAGGTGTCTATCAAAGCATGTTAACGTCACTATGATCCGACACAATTTTTTTCAAAATCGGTCCAGCCGTTTTTTTAATTTATTGCTAAAAATAAATAACAATTATGTTTTAATGATTACTTTTCTGTGTAATTTCTAATTTAATTATTAATATTCAATATTCATCAAACTGGGAAGTTCATCGTGTGGACCTCAAGTCGCACTTGTGAGTCCCAATTAAAAGTAACTTTAATCCTAATAAACCTCCCTCACGGCTTGTTTCATTTTGAATTTGATTTATTTATTTTTGAAGTTATACTTCTTTAGCGAGGGTTAGTGCATTGGAAGAACCTCGAGTCAAAAAGTATCGACATAAAAATTACTGTGAAAAACCACTGGGTGATTGGCTAGTTCAATGAAGAGTTAATGAAAGTTTTAGATTGATTCTGGCGTCTTTAATATAGTTCAGTGTAATAATCTAATGTGTATGCAGATTATATAACCGGCAGATAGCGGACAGACGGTTGGTGGGACTTAATTGCGATTTAACGGAGAACTCGGTGACAAGTTAAAACTGGGTTAACGTTCCGTACCAGCTGATGCTTCCTAATGGCTGAAAGCTTCCACATACACTCTACGTTCAAAAATGGTATTTTAAATGTACACTCCAAGAGATCCACGTTTTTTTCTATTTAGTAAACATAATTTACTTTCAAGGTGTAATAAACAATCATCAGTGTTTCGTACCAAAATTGGTAAAATGGAACAGTTTCTTATGGATTCATCTCGGTGTCTGTCTTTCTGTCACAGGCAATTTTTTCAAAGCCCGTTTGACATAGAAAGTTGAAATTTAAGATAGTTGTAGGAAGTGAGGGCTCAATTACAGACGTGGAGTACAAACAGTTGAATTTTGATTTTGGGGGGTGAAAGAAGGCAAAACAATTTTTTTCAAGGTGAGCATGTGGGGTAAGGATTGGCAACAGGCGGACGGTATGCATCCAGATCGCAGAGGGTAGAAAACAGGACCGTGATTGCAAAGAAAGAGATTTCAAAAGGGGGAAAATTTATCTAAAAGTGATGATATTAAATATTATTAAAATATTTTCTCTATTATGCAGTTTTATATTTATATTTTTTTAACTTTAGTTATAAAAAGTATTATTAAATAATAGTCTATTGTAATCTATATTACCGAAAAAAGATTCATCCTCTGGACCTCGATAAAAATTTTCAAAAACATTTAGACTGTTCTCTTTTTTGTAGAATAAACTTATTTGGATTAATTGAAGGAAGGTTTGGTTGAGGGTCAAAATAATGAAGCTTTACCAAAATATAGCTTCTGGCCAACGTTTCGAAATATTTAATGTCATCTTCAAGGCCTATGAACATGTGTATCCAAAATTATTTCATTTCATTATTTTTGACCCTCAACCAAACCTTCCTTCAATTATTAACATTCATTGGGTCAACACTACTATATACTTAGGTATTTGGATTCTTACACTGTATTATTAACTGTTTTTTAGGCTCTTATTTCCCAGCGATTTCAGAATTAATACAACTTTTTGTAAAACGGTTGTAATTTTTTTACGAAACTAATTTTAATAATAATAATATTTTATTTGTCCAAAAAATATTATACAGAGTATGGAGGACATGTCAAAATACACATTTAAGTAAATGGGAAACAGCTAAAATACCAATAGAAGAGATAAATAACAGCTAAAATGCAATTTTAATTTTTATTATTGTTATTAGTTGATAAATCTAAAAAAATAACGGTCAAATATCGATGTCATTTATTTAATAACAATTGAAATCAGTGTATTAATAAATTATTAAAAGAGAAACATGCAACCGACGCATTAACCTATGTAACTCCAATTTGAAAGGGCAGTAAATATTTATTATTTTAAAAGCTATCCCAGACGCGTATCTACAACAAATTAAAAGCATTATACAATACTGTGTTAAATATTTTATATACATATAGAAAAGTAGGTATATAGATAATGATCGAAAAGGCAATTTCAAACGACAATAATAATAATAAAAAACTCGGGTCGCACTGCCGAACCCTGCCGATAAAATAGAAAACCAATCAGGTTCAACTAATTTTACCTAGGCAGCTTCAAAGTACTGACTTTATGGCATTTAAACGTATTATGTTATTTGAAGTTATAGGCACTTATATACATATTTATTTTTTGACAAAATAAAAATATTAACTCCTTAATCGATCATCATTTAAAATGATTAAATTTTTCTCAATTTCAATATTTGGAAAGCATTTGATTAACATCTGCACCAAATTATATAAATCTTTCCGTAAATAATTCACTATCCGCCAACTAGTGTTTTCATAAATTTTGTAAATTCCAGGCTTGTTTGTTTGATTTTGATAACATTTTATGGGCACATTTTAATCTTTACTATACTGTTAAATTCAATTTTGAAGCAGTTCGCTAATTTTTCGATATTTTTGGGCCCAAAAACAATTTTTAATTCCTAAAAGCAGCCTTTAAAAATAGTCCTTTGCGATTTTTTGGTCCCACCTTTAATAGACCGAGAGCTAGTGACAATTTTTTGGTGTCATTTATTCAAGATCTTATTTTTGTGAAGATGTTGAGGGGGGCATATTAAAGTGCCCTGAGTAAGGGATTTTGCTAGATAGCGGTATGTGAGGGATGCAGACCACCCCCAACATGTAACAAAAAAAATTGTCACAATTATTATTGCTTCAAGGCTGAAATTGTTTGTATAGCTTGTCGGTGATCCAATAATGCCATTATAATATTTGCAGATCGATTGGTCAGTATTAAAGGGGTGGCAGATCACCCTAAACGTGTCATGTACGCGACGAAATTTATATTATTAGTTCAAGGTTCAAATTTTAATATGTTGTTACGGCGACTGTTTCAAACAAAATCCTTTACTCAGGGCACTTTAATATGCCTCCCTCAACATCTTCACAAAAATAAGGTCCTGAATAAATAACACCAAAAAATTGTCACTAGCTCTCGGGTCTATAAGTCCGCCATCTGACCGACCGCCAATAGTGTATTTTATTGTGGATTATAGACGCGTGGACAACTTAGGTCATTAGCGTCTTAAATACAACAAATACCATATATCACTTAAAACTAAATAACATCACAAAACATCCATGAGCAGAGGTGGGATTCGAACCCACGACAGTCTGATTCAGAGGCCGCGACGCTACCAACTGAGCCATACTCTCCTCGCCAATAGTGTATGTGCCATATGTACTTACAATGTGGAGGAAAATAATAAGAATAAATATTTGATGCGATGATATATCGCAAGTAATAAGCTAATCAAAGTGGCGTGGCAGAAATAAATGATAGTCGACATAAAGACTAGTCGATATTTTTAATTTTCTAGATTCAAAGAGAAAAATAAAGTCATCAATATCGTAATTGCGGTAAAGGCTTCGACCAATCATCTACATTCGACCCCTTTTTTAATAGATCATTACTGTACCTACACAAAGAAACTTGTTTTGTTTTTATTTTTCAGTAAATTTAAGATCAATTTATAACAATAGTTAGTAAAAAGAAAGTAATCAAAAACAGACATGTAAATATAATAATATTACAAAAATAAATTGAGAATCTTAAATAAAAAAACGGTGTTAATGAAAGACATCGACTGTTTTTTGACTGTGAAATCGAATTATTTAAATAAGCAATCAATAAAACGTTGGATGTATTTATTTTTGTAATTTTATAAAATTTACAATTTTGTTTGTTTTTGGTCACTTTCTTTTTACTAATTGTTTACACAGACGTTAAAAAGCTTTTTACATTATAACAATAGTCATAGCAATTATAAATCTATGCCATTTTTGTCAACAATGATTTCCGTTTAAAATAAAAAAAGTCGTAATGTTTAATCGGAGAGATATTTTCCGCAGCGATAATTTTGGAAAGTTCTGCAAAGTTGCTCTAAAGAACAAAGGTCGAATAAACTTTAAATCGCTGATAATATAAAAAAACGAGAACTTAAGATATCAGAGAAGTGACGCTTTACGTTTAGTGTGTGAGAGAGATAGAAATGGAATTATGCTGCGTGAGAGAAGAACGGAGATAGCCGGTTTGAACAATGAAAAAAATGTTATATTGTCATCTTTAAAGACAACGCCTCCGCTCTTTTATTGATTGCTTGTTTAAATAATTCAATTTCACAGTCAGCAAGCAGTCGATGTCTTTCATTAACACAGTTTTTTTTATTTATTTAAGATTCTCAATTTATATTTTGTCAAACCTTATAACTATTAAACAAGATCTAAAAATCATCTACAGTTCTATACAGGGTATCCAAGAAAGCGTGAAATGCATGGGGATTTCCTAAACGGTGAGAGATAGAGATTTGGTTAAATAAGAGAAACTGTGCAGATATTTGAGATCTTCATAAAAAGTGCTTTTATAAAGCGAACATATTTTTTTTTCTAACTTAAAAAGAGAGTTATAAATAAAAAACAACAAGCCGTGAGGTGGGTCGTTTATTAGGACTAAAGTGCGACCCTTGAGGTCCACACGATGAACTTCCCAGTTCGATAAATATTTAATAATAATAATTAAATTAGATATTACACAGAAAAATAATCATTTCAATCATTAAAACATAATTATTATTTATTTTTAACAATAATTAAAAAAAAAACGGCTGAACCGATTTTTATAAAATTTATGTCGGATCAAAATGACGTTAACACGCCTCGATTGACACCCTTACGAAGTCGATATAATTTTTTATTCGCGAGATATTGTGTAAAATCTACTTTTTTGGAGTCTGTTTGGTTAAGAAAAAAGAACGGCTCAACCAATTTTGAAAAAATTTCTTTCAGATCATATTTACGTTAATACGCGTCGATTGGCACCCTAACGTAGTCGATATCATTTTTCATTCTCGAGATTTCATCTTAGAAAGAAATGGACACATACGTACACACACACACATACATCTTTCTAAAAATAGTGTAAAAATAGTGTAGAGACCTTGAAACATAAAAATTTGTTATACATTTTGATTTCGATTTTTGGACCCATTACAAAAACTTCCAATGACTTGTCGAGCGTCTATAATCTACAATTCAATTCAACTTCCAATGGGAAGTTAAAAAATGGAATCTTTTCTCTTTATAATATTAGTTCAGATAATTAGTATAGATTCTGACCACTCTGTATTCTCTGTTATCAATATATTATTTTGTAAATACAAAACAGGAAACGCAGTGTTGTTGGCAGATAATAATAACTTTAGTAATTAACGTGGTCAGTTAATTATAGAAATTTACATTTACTCAATAGTTTAAAACTATCTAAATTCTATTAACTCGCGCTGCCATGTTTATAAATCACAGCCAACTAGTTGTTTATTGAATATATCTGTGAATGGTGAATGCCGAACGGATCAATGAACAAGGCCACGACATCACTTTCAACTGTTGGTTTACTCTTGTGACCCGCATGCTGACATACGACTACTAATTTTTCTTCGCGTCCTACCAAGTTCTGGTCTCCTAGTTTCGATACGTTCCAGAACTGCCTCTTTTAAATCTCTTGCGATGACGAAAGATCCAAACAAATAATTTATCCTCGGTCACTGACAAGGATAACGTCTATAAAGCTAGCAGTCTTTATTTATTGTAAATTATAGACGCGTCTTGATTACATTAAATAACATTTCACTTAAAAGTAAATGACATCACAAAACCTGAAACATTTTTAGAGTGTTAGGGTCTCCAAGTCACTATATGAATAATAAGAAGTATTAGAAATACCTTGTATTTTGGTGTCCGTCTTGTGACTTCATGTGTTGTTAACACGACGCGTTTCAGCAACGAGTTGCCATCTTCAGGTGTGGTTAATTTTTTATATTATAAAACGCACATTGAGTATTCGTAACACGTTATAATATTATGATGCTAAGCACATGAAGTCACAAGAAGTCACAATGATAATACTTCTTATTATTAACAAAACATCTTTGAGCGGAGGCGGGATTCGAACCCACGACAGTCTGCTTCAGAGGTCGCGACGCTAACCACTGGACCACACTGTCCTCAGTCTATACACTAGTAGCTGTACATCATTTCGATACTTCGACGAAACATGTTTGCTCGAAGTTCGAACGGTACTTTTGTTCGACGAATCCTGCTCACTGCTATATTGGACAACAATTATATTCTATTCTATCCCTATATTATTAAACGAGCAAATCTTGTATATATATGTACCTATGTACCTATATAAATATTTTCTCGAAAACGGCTCTAACGATTTTGATCAAATTTACCGACAATGGGTTTCGGGGGGCAAAAAATCGATCTAGCTAGGTCTCATCCCTGGAAAAATTCGTTTTCTTATTGATTTTATCATTTAAAAAAACAGTTTTTTTAACGTTATAAAACAGTGTCGTATGGTGAGTAGGCTTTGGGAAAAACAAACTATTTTCATTATTTATGTCAAATTACTCTGACAGTCAATCTTTAACTTATTAAAATAATCAGTAATTATTTGAAAAGTAAAAAAATAACAACAATAAAATCTAAACATAATTATACTCAGATAATTATGTTTAGATTTTATTGTTGTTATTTTTTTAACTAATATTTAAATAAATAGGTATATTACTTTTATATTAATTACCTATATAAAATATGTAGGTACATACGTTATGTAGTATGACGTATACTGACGTATAATAATATTATCTACTTATAGGTATGTAATTTTTTTTTCTTAAAAACGACTAACGATTTTGATGAAATGGGAACTTTAAGTACTATTTTTTTTGAACTCATCCGAGCAAAGCTCGGTCATCCAGATATTTCTATTCTAATACCAATTAATAATTAAAGCGTTGTCCTTATATTTTATAAGATACGAGTGGTGGAAGTAAAGTGACAGCGGTCGGTGCGAACGGAACGTAACCTTTCCGCACGCGCGTTGGACACATCCGACGCACGTTTCTAATATATAAACTTTAACATAATACATATATCTGAAGAGACAGGAGCTATAAGCGCTATATACTGGCTCCTGCATGTAGCTCTATACTGGATAGAATTGACAACATGACTAAGGAGTTAATGGATTGGTCATTTTATCTTCCCGGCACACAAACGGCTCTACCTTTTGCCGTCCAGTTAATAAATCATTCCACACTTTCTCTACTTTATACTATCTCCTTCTCTTCTTATCCCGTTCCCTCTTGGTCTCCCTCTTTCAACTCCTTACTAAATCAACTCCTTACAGGATATAAACGATGCTACACTGTTGACTAAAACTTTTTGGCATACCCTGTTTAAAAGTGAGGATGTGTGAGAACAGGAACGTTGACTAAAACATCGTTATACCGTATAAAAATAATAAAAAAATTGGCCGAATTCAAAAAAAAGAACAAGCCGTGAGGTGGGTCGTTTATTAGGACTAAAGTGCGACCCTTGAGGTCCACACGACGAACTTCCCAGTTTGATAAATATTTAATAATAATAATTAAAATAGATATTACACAGAAAAGTAATCATTTTGATCATTAAAACATAATTATTATTTATTTTTAACAATAGTTAAAAAAAAAAAACGGCTGAACCGATTTTTATAAAATTTATGTCGGATCAAAATGACGTTAACACGCCTCGATTGACACCCTTACGAAGTCGATATAATTTTTTATTCGCGAGATATTGTGAAAAATCTACTTTTTTGGAGTCTATTTGGTTAAGAAAAAAGAACGGCTGAACCGATTTTGAAAAAATTTCTTTCAGATCATATTTACGTTAATACGCGTCGATTGGCATCCTAACGTAGTCGATATCATTTTTCATTCTCGAGATTTCGTCTTAGAAAGAAATGGACACAAATACGTACACATACACATACACGCACAGACATCTTTCTAAAAATAGTGTAGTGACCTTGAAACATAAAAATTTGTTATACATTTTGATTTCGATTTTCGGACCCATTACAATAAGTTTCAATGGGAAGTTAAAAAAATGAGCCTGAAACCAGCCCTGAACACTCACTTTATTTTATAACTTAATCTTCTTTGATTCGAAGAGTGCTGAACGAAGAGCATTATTGTTTTTTCTGAAAGAATATCCGTTAAAAAGAGACAGACATAGTATTTAACAAAACTCTCTCTCTCTTCAAAGCGCTAATATTACAAACGTCGCACATTCTAAATTATATTTATTATATATCTGTAGCAAAAAAACAAAATTGCGTATGTCAAATTTTAACTCATTTATACAGGACAGTGTGGTCCAGTGGTTAGCGTCGCGGCCTCTGGATCAGACTGTCGTGGGTTTGAATCCCGCCTCCGCTCATGGATGTTTTGTGATGTCATTTAGTTTTAAGTGAGTTGTTATTTAATGTAATCAAGACGCTAATGACCTAAGATGTCGACGCGTCTATAATTTACAATAAATAAATAAATGGAATAAAATAAAACCTTATGTTTCTGTACTCACCAATATTTGTCGCAAACAATAATTTTTGGGCTACTCCCTAATAGATGTCGCCACGAACGTTTCATAACGGGCTAACGTTGTAGTTCACCCATGAAAAACTTTTCTTAGGAATTTGATCAAATTTGAATAGTTAATATAATTATACAGTTCTCTATTTTTAGCGCAATGATCAAGATTTAGCAGCTACTACATAAGTTCCGAATACCGAGTTAACCTAAATTCATCTAACGCCATACATTTTTAATCGAAATAAGTTTAAAATGGTAATCCGAGAGAGAAAGGGTTTCAACGTTTTTGAAAGTTAATGATGTTGATGATGTGAATACCGTTGTAGTATGTAAATATGTATTGTACAAATGTATCTAGATTTACTTAATTAGGTTAAGTTGTAACGGTGTCAATAGAAATGGTTAGATATGCAAAATCAGAACATAATTAATAAACAATTACTTAAAACTGTTCTGTTTCGACAACGCGAAGTAAGCAATTCTATTGATATATAATAGTAATAGAATTTGGTCGTAAGGGAAGTAGGTAGTGTATCGTAAGACGTTACTATGTCAGTTGATATGTTTACCTAACATTGTAATTATAATTTATACAATTATTAAACACAATTAAAATGTATAAATTTACAAAATTATTAAGTTATTAAAGAACCTTTAAATAAACTATTACACCGTTCACAAATAATTTATTGTATTCGTTGCCACTTTTATTTAGCTTATAAAATCAACTGTTCATGAAATATAATAAATAATTTGTTTCTCACTGTAGAGCTCTGAGGAAGTCAGCAATGTTGACGAAACGTTGGAGATAAATAAAAAAGTTTTACAAACTAATATTTGTCCATCTTTCCCATCAAATTACTTATAATAAATAAAAATTCGACCTAGTCTTTTTTGCCTCTCGGTCACAGATATAAAACAGAACAAATGATGTATTAAGACAAAAAATTTATGTATTTACAGACTTTAAGTAGCTTAGCAAAACTATTATATCTCTTGTCTTTTGTTTTATAGAGGATGTGCGACAAAAACGTTTCTTTGTCTGCAGGCAATTCGAGCGACCTAATTTGCCTAGCTTCGCTACTTCAATTATTCATTGTTCTTTTTATATAAGTCTAATTTTTTTACATCAGAAGAACATTCTAAAGTTTAAACTATAGAACAATAATCCTTCCAACAACATGTAGTATTTATACATTATTAAATTACTTAATACTTTCTGCATTTAAAATTAATCGAGCGAACAAAAAAATCCAATCGTAAAATAATAGGGATGTACAAATACTCGATAAATCAAGTACCTTCGAGTAGTAAAAGAATATCGTAGAGTCTAGAAGAAAATATACTTTGAAAATAAAATTTTTTTAGAAATTTGAAATACAGTACAGATTTGTGAAGGATTTACGAAAAAAGCGTTCAGGGGGTTATTTATTACAAAAAAAAGTTTATTCCGTCCGGAACGTGTTAAGGTACCATTATTAGATAAAGCAAAAACATTCGTTTATTTTATTTATTTATTGTAAATTATAGACGCGTCGACAACTTAGGTCATTAGCGTCTTGATTACATTAAATAACAACACACTTAAAACTAAACGACATCACAAAACATTCATAAGCGGAGGCGCGATTCGAACCCACGACAATCCGATCCAGAGGCCACGACGCTAACTACTGGACCACACTGTCCTCTATATATATCACGTCACACGTGCTCAGTTAACTATATAAATAAACACATTTTAAAGACAACCAACAGCCAGGATTATTTGGGATTCGTCATCCATGAGCGGAGGCGGGATTCGAACCCACGACGCTAACCACTGGACCTCACTGTCTTCTCAAACACATTTGTCCGTTTTATTTTTCACAATGAATTCATCCATTAGTTGGCTGACAAAATTTTTGTCAGCCAACTTATGGTAAATATGCAAAATGGCAACACTATTCAACCGTTTTTGACCCATCGTAGAAGAAAGGACGGTTTCTCTCATATGGCAAATGGCAATACCCGTTTTTTCACGCATCCCCGGAAAAGCGTGAAAATTCCACGTGTTGAATTCCACACGGGGAATTTTAATTTATTTATTGTAGATTATAGACGCGTCGACATCTCAGGTCATTAGCGTCTTTCAACTACACTAAATAACCACTTTCTTAAACCTAAATAACATCACAAAACATCGATGAGCGCAGGAGGGATTCGACTTCACGACAGTCTAGTCTAGAGGCTGCGGTACCAAGTACGTTATCCACTAAGCTATACTGCCCTCTTTTATGCGTTTTGAGCTCTTAACAGACATAACAACTCTTCCGGCGCCCCATGTCTCTACCTGTTTATGAAAATCACAACAGGACTCGTAAATAAAAATCCTCGAAAATAGATAGACATAGAATAGAATAGAAATAATCTTTATTGAAAACCTATAAAAAAGATGTAATAGCGTCATACAGATTTAAGTTATGAAATTAAAATATATTTAAAAAATAATTGACAGATTTGTCTTAGAATTGCACGCGGCAATCATATGGACAACTATATATCTATCTGCAAATTCTTTACTCTATTTTTGAAAATAGCAATGCTCTGAATTGATTTTATATCTGACGGTAACATGTTGTAAAAATGTATTCCTTTACAAAGCGGACTATTACTATATTTAGTGGTTCTGTATTTTTCTATGTATATACATTTCCAAGGACAGTCTGTATATAATAAAATAACGAAAAAAAGTCGTATTAAGAGATAACATTTCAGTTTCGCATTTCTCTAGCTTTTTTATGTCAAAGCCAACTGTAATAATTCATTTGGAACAGACGAATTCCAGATATTATGAGTGAACAGAAATGCTCTGTAGTATTTATTTCAATTTACGTAATCTGCCTTTCGCTCGCAGTTCGCAAACAGAAATCAATATATACAAAATTGCGATCTGTTAAACACCGACTGCGAACCAACAATGGAACTACACAACAATGGCCGTGTCGTCGCGACTGGATATAAAATTTAAACATTATTAGACATACGTGATCTACCTTTTAGAACGTTAGATAAGTGCTTAAGCTAGCAATTATCATTACTGTTAAGAATTTCCCATAGAATGACGTAACAATACAATGCAACCCTAGAAAAATTTATTAACCGACTTAAAAAAAGGAAGGGTCTGTTTTTCCCTAATATGTATGTATGTGAACGATTTTTTCAGAAACTACCGATTTTTATGATTATTTTTGTATTTAATAGAGCATACCTTGGGGATAGTTCTTATATAAATTTTTTAATCGACTTCAAAAAACGGAGGTGGTTCTCAATTCGGTTGTATTTTTTTTTATGTTTGTTACCTCAGAACTCCGCCATTTATAAACCGATTTGGAAATTTTTTTTTTATTTGAAAGGATATACTTTCAGATTGGTCCCATAGAAATTTCATCAAAATAGGTTCAGTAGTTCGGCTGATTTTAATAAAAGTTAGTAACGGCGTGTGATTCCTTAAGGTAAATGTCACTTTTTGATACATCAGACAGCGTAAAAAAGTCGGTTTAATAAAAGTGAGTAACGGCGTGTGATTGCTTTAAGGTAAATGTCACTTTTTGACACTAAAAAGTAAAAAGTAAAAGACTTTTTAACAAAAAATAAACCTCCTTCAAAAAGCCACTAAAAAGAGGAAAATAATAAAATTTTGAGGTCTGCGCCAATTTAATAAAATATGAAGTTGGTTAAAAAGAAGATATTAATCACTATACCTACTATACTTTTTAACCGACTTCATATTTTATTAAATTGGCGCAGACCTCAACATTTCATTATTTTCCTCTTTTTAGTGGCTGTTTGAAGGTTTTTTTTTGTTAAAAAGTTTTTTTCTTAAAGCGGTTCAGTAGTTCGACTAATATTATTAAAAAGTGAGTAACGGAGTGTAACACCGTTAAAGTAAATGTCATTAATAACGTGCAAACTACGCATTGAATATATTTATTTATTTTCAAAAATACACGAAGTGTAGGTACAGAAAAAACGTCAAATTAAAAATCTTCATGCATATTCTAATCTGAGAACAGTAATATTGTAAAGGCACTAAAAAGTAAAGTTCGATTTATATTATCCTGTTGTGGGTTCGAATCTCACTTGCGCTCTTGGATGTTTTGTGATATTATTTAGTTTTAAGTTAGTTGTTATTTAAGACGCTAATGGCCTAAAATGTCGACGCATCTATAATTTACAAAAACTCGGGTCGCAGTGCCAAAACCCTGCCGACAATATAGTGTATTTGCTAATACAGGCCTTGTGGCTTTATTATGTGAACTTAAGTTTGTTTTTGGACAGAATGAAAAATTTAACCCCTTAATACATCCCTTAAAATAATATTTTTTTTCCTAATTTCAATATTATTATCAATGCAACCTCTGTACCAAATTAAATACACCCGTTAGCAAATAAATCACTATCCGTAAACTAGTGTTTTCATAAAATTTGTAAGTCCGGTCCTGTCGTGCCGATTTTGTTAAAATTTTAGCAGCACATTTTAATCTCTACTAAAGGGTTAAATTCCAATTTTGAAACAATTCTGAGATTTTTTTCGGTATTTTTGGGCCCAAAAACTTTTTTCAACCCCTAAAAACTACCCTTAAAACGGTCCGATTGAGCCCATTTTAAATAGGTTCCGTGCGGTGATAGATTTCAACGTGTCTACCAAATTTCGTTCAAATCAATTATCAAATCAATTTCGAGAGTTATGCCGCGAACATATATATATATATATATATATAAATATATATATACATATATATATATAAACATTTCCAAAAATGGTGCCAAAGTGTTCAGGAGGCTATGAAACGTCGAGAAATTTTGGTCCGACCCCTAGGTCCCGCCATCCGACCGACGCCAATAGTGTATGTGCCATATGGCAAATACACTAATAAATCAAATAGTGTGCGTGATATCTTTGATCTTGTCTCGTCGTGACAGATATAGGCGCGCTATGAAATGTTTAAAGGGTAGGTACGTTTGAAAAGCAAATTGGCTCAATAGAAAGGGTGTATTTATTCTCATGTAATATTATGAATAAGAAGGCGGGTAATTAGATTGGCAAATAATCCGTAAACGAACTATAAAGATGTGTTTCAAGTTGAAAGTTAATATTAAGGACGCATTAAAACAATAATGTAAACGTAGATAGAACGCAATATCATGGAAGACGTGATCGCAAACGACGCGAACAAACGAAACGGTTAAATACCGTCTAATAATAATATATCAAAAGGGCTTTATCAAACATTCGTATATATGCTATGTATGGTAGGTATAGAACACGTGCTCATAAACTGTTGTACCCCGTGCCGATACCTTAAACCAGTGCTTCTCAATCGGTAGGTCGCGGCTTAACGATGAGTCGTGTAAATCAGTGGAGAATAAGTATCTAGGTAACACGAAAAATACATTTTGGCAGCTTTATACCGTTTTGGCTATTTCCGACATTTCTGCAGTGTCGACACTGTTTTGTTTTGAGTTTCTATGACTACACTTAAGAAACAAGTTTTAAATCAATTCCAAATTTATTTTTATACCATATATCTACAGATTGTATCAAATTAAACCTGTGCATAGGGCATTCTGTGTGTAAGACAGAGATTGATTCATAACGCAATAAGTAAGAATGAGATAAATGATCGCTAATAGGATGTTACGTGGTTACTGTAAATAAATATGTAATACCAAACAACTGTCATCATTGTTTTCTACAGTAAAAATAGTCACTACTTATTGATAAAATGGCAATTTATACTGTTCGGGAAAAAATTCCAATAATTAAATGGTTTTATGGTGGTAATTCAACCGCCGACATAATAAAATTATTTGTGGCTGCCTTTGAAAATAGCATAGAAGGAGCGAAAAAACAAAGATGACGCTATTAGGTTATGTAAATATTATTTATTTACACTAACCACGTAGTATCCAATTAGCAATCATTTATCTCTTTCTTACTTATTGCTTTATGTATCAATCTCTTTCTTACACACAGAATGCCCTATGCACAGGTTTAATTTGATACAATCTGTATACTATCTGTATACTAATATTATAAAATTGGTAATTTCTGCACTTTGTACAATAGAACCACTGCTAGCTATCGATCGATGTGTTCGTATATATAGTAACGCGCGTACAAAGTCCACATCATGAGAGAGTCATGTTTTTAATGATTTATACAGAAGTTAATAACTTTAATAAAAATAAACTAAATCGTAACTTAGTCTGAAATTGTAAAGTTCTAAGGACTAGAAGAACGAATTTTCCGTTTTCATGATTTTTTTCCTGTTTTTCAAATTTCAATTTATCTATATCTATTTGTGAAGAACTGTTTAATTAAAAACAGAAAAATGGTGATCCTGATGATAATGAAAGAAGACAGCTTTGATCCTTAAGCCATTTCAAAGCTGTCTTCTTTCATTATATCTATTTGTTTGGTTGAACGCGCTAATCTCAGGAACTACCAGTCCGATTTGAAAAAAAATTTTTTTGTTAGATAGCCCATTTATCGAGGAAGGCTATAGGCTATATAATATCACGCTACGACCAAATCTTTAGAGATACATCAAAACAATGTACAAAAAAATTGTAGGTCTTAAAAACCGCTATTAAATCATAATTTCATACCACCCGGGCGTAGCCGGGACGGGCCGCTAGTTCGCTATAACTATGTTGACAGATCGTTGTAGTTTATGGCAATTGCAATAGTTATAACTTATTAAAGCTTCCATCGCAATTAGATTTTGAGAAAACTGAGTTGAAGGGAAAATTTGAAGTATATATTTATTTTTATTATTATGCAAACACTTGTTTTTATACGAAAAGTTCAATTATTCATTCATAAAAAATCGTGAATATTTCTTACCAATCAAAAAAGATTTTTAGAACGTTTTTATTACTTGTGTAGAGTGCCCGCGGTGAGAGATGAAGCCAGGCACGTTATCAATAATATGCTAGTGAACGCCTGCTTGCCCGCAGACAGTGCCGTGTACACAAAACTGCACATTGGGTTTTATGACGTTAGGGACAATTTTGGCAAACTGCTATTCATGACAATAAACAGCCAATAGCAAGCTAGAAGGCGGGCGCAATGCATTCACGTTACATGACGCGGTGGCTTCATCTTTCGCCGCGCGAGGTCTACTAGGTGCCGTTTCGATAGTCAAGACAGAGTAAACGTTTCGAATTAAGAGAGATGTCTAAGAGAGAAGAACGACTTCAGCGCAAATAAGTAGCACTAATTCGGTGTTCTAGCAGTAAAGCACAACACAACACATATAATGTACGGTTCCCATTTCTGCAACATACATTGTTCAAAGCGAAATTAATACAGTGTTAAATTAGATACAGATTAAAGTAGTCTGTCTGTCATAATGTATGTACAGTAGATGCTCGATTATGGGAACTAACTAAAATCAGATATATACAGGGTGGACCAGGTTATAGTTGCAATAATTCACCATTCGATGGTCCATCGAAAAATAAGTCGACATGCATAATTTTATTTTTTTCCAAAACGCTTCCCAAGGTAGATACACCCCTTCAAAGTTCAGTTTTAAAATTCTTTTTCTTGTCCTAACTCTCAGGTCATTAATGCGTTGTTGACCAAATTTGGTACAAGTATTTATGCAATAGATACTCATTACTTGACGTAAGTAACTTTTGTCAAAATTGTCAAGTGGCGTAGATACAGGGGGGTTGTTTCACTTTTCCCACCCAATTTTCTGCGCCACTGGATATTTTTAAAGAATAACATTTTTTTCGAATTCCCTGTTCAATTTAGAAAAAAAGAGTCACTCTTGCAAAATTTCGATTTGAGGCTTCTTTTACGAGATAATTAGAGTTGAAAGTTTAGAACACTATAAAATAGCCACCTATGAAAATAATAGGTCTGGAATCTTGTACAACAATTATTGTAAACTTTTTACTGTTTGACGAATTTAAATAAATAATTCATTAATTAAATTAAAAACAACAAATAAATAACTTATGATAATAACCAACAAAGTAGGCGATACTTGGTTTTGAGATAATTTATAACACTTGTCAGTATTGATTTTTAAAACTGGACTTTGAAGGGCTGTATCTCCCTTAGGAAGCGTTTTGGAAAAAAAATAAAATTATGCATGTCTACTTATTTTTCGATGGACCATCGAATGGTGAATTATTGCTACTATAACTTGGTCCACCCTGTATATATATATATACATAAGCGTTGAGAAATTTTAAATATTTATTATAGTTTTGTTAGTAGACCGAACAGAAATAATGTTCTCTTTAATTTTATTTTTTAAGGCCACCGACAGCTATAGAGGGTAGGCCGAGTGGACCATGGCCCACCTTAAACTGTCTTGGCCCACCCCTTGGCCCACCCTGGAATAATTCCCAATCTCTAGTTTATCTTTTAAATACCCATAGAAATTTCAACAATTTTTCTAAGTAATTTTGGTTAAAATTTTGACGAGCACTGAAATTTTGGGAACAAATAGTATTGACCCACCTTGCCCATGCCTAGCCCACCCTAACAAAAAATTCTTGATTTTTACGGTCGGCTGCCACCTCACACCAAGGACTTGATCTTCTTGGAAGATCTGAGCCACCGTTGACCAGTATTGGTTCTTTCGCCGCCATCTCTAACGAACTCTCAGACCTAAGAGCCCATCACAGTCAAGAACTTCTATACTCTGATAATTACTAACAATATTTTAATTTAAAAAAAATTGCTGTATTTAATTTTTTTAATAAAATATTGATAGTGATGCAGGGCTTGAGAAAGGCCGAGCATGTAGCGGTGTTGTTGTTTACATGGGGTTGCTATGGTTCCTCTATTACAAGTCCCCAGTTCCCGGATTCTAGCCCGAGGGCTGGTAAAAGTATCAATTGGATTTTCAATTTATTATAAAAAAAAATAATGAATTGAAAATATGAAGTGGTGCTAGGCCCAAATAACTTTAGCTGTTGGTGGTCTTTAAAACACAAGATAGTGATGCATGTTTTGGTTCAGTTTTTCTATAATGCTTTAATGTTTTCCATAAATGTATAAGGTAAACGAAACTCGTCTATGTATGATTAAATCCACTTTGACCAAATTATTCATTTTTAAAATTTTTGAATTAAATTTACTTTTGGAACTATCCTAAAACGAACCCATCCCGAAAGTTATACGAACTTACTTACTTGTATAAGACGCAAGGACACGCACATTTGGGACTGCAACCATACGAGAGTTTGAAACTGTGGCCGGCTTGTCATTGTGCCATGTGGACATAGATAGTCACACTTCCTAAAAGTCTTTGTGCACAATTTATTTAGCAAAATCACCGAATCACGAACAGTGTCAATATGTAAACCTTTTTTACACGAATTCCAGCGAATGGGGTAGTTCTGCACATTTTTAAAAATTTAATTTTGGAATTAGTAACAAAAAATATTAATTGACACGTGTTTTTTCAAAACAAGTAAAGTTACGTAAACACAAATTATAAGTAATGATGCAATAATAAATCAAGCACTATACCAGGCGTTGATTGGCCAGGGACGCTGGAGCGTCCCGAAGCCACGGAGTTGGAGAAGGTCCGGGCCCTCCCATTTCTCTATCCCAACAAATAACAACTCAAGTCTCTCCCTTTGACCCCTAAAAATGTTAGCGTCCTTATAAAAATATAACCAGTTCCCGTCTGCACTAAACTAGTAATTGAGTTCCTATAATAATATACAATATTTAACGTACAACAAAATCACTTTGATAAAAACCGAATCACTAGATCAAGACTAAACTGTACAAAAGTCTCCTTACAAAGGTTAGCGTCCCTAAAAAAATATAACCAGTTCCCGTCTGCACTAAACCAGTAATTGAGTTCCTATAATAATATACAATATTTAACGTACAACAAAATCACTTTAATAAAAACCGAATCACTAGATCACGACTAAACTGTACAAAAGTCTCCTTACAAAGGTTAGCGTCCCTAAAAAAATATAACCAGTTCCCGTCTGCACTAAACCAGTAATTGAGTTCCTATAATAATATACAATATTTAACGTACAACAAAATCACTTTAATAAAAACCGAATCACTAGATCACGACTAAACTGTACAAAAGTCTCCTTACAAAGGTTAGCGTCCCTAAAAAAATATAACCAGTTCCCGTCTGCACTAAACTAGTAATTGAGTTCCTATAATAATTTACAATATTTAACGTACAACAAAATCACTTTAATAAAAACCGAATCACTAGATCAAGACTAAACTGTACAAAAGTCTGACAAATTATGATGTCGTTCCATGACCTTTGTATTGTATTAAAAGTATTGACCATCGCTTATGTAATTGTTTCGATTTTATATTACGTTAGTTGTTCTGTGATAGTTAAGCCTGGGTCACACAATGCCTATGTGGCTGATATTAAGCTTCGTTCACAATACCGGACATTTACTGTATATGTGGAGTAGTGTTAGTGTGTATGTTAAAATAGTGACAAACACTAATACTGACACTACAAGTAATTACCATAAAATAGCATATTAAGGATTCTCTGTTCCGCTGAAATAATGTTGCCTCCTCAGACGTGAATTATTGTTATGTAACGAACGTGAACCGCGTTACGATTTCAATGAAAGAATAGAAAACAAGCTCCGAGATACGACGCCTGCGACGAAATAACAATCGCAGTTATAGTTACTTGTACCGGAAAAGAACCGGTTTCAAAAATAACTATTATGAAAATGATACTGGTAACAGTTTTTGAAGCTATGCTTCTATAGGCGCGTTAGACGATTTCTGGGAGGGGAAAAACTTATGGGTTCGCGTCACGTCACCGACATGCTCATGTTAAAAGTATATCTATAGCTACACTCATAGCTATAGATATACGCACGCGCAGTGGCCTATGTATACACGTATATGTACCAACACAAAGATAACGTGCTGTACAATATTAGTACTGTGTGTATCTATACAAAAAATAAAATGGCGTCAGATATCAAAATGGCGTCAGATTTCAAAATGGCGGCCATATGTACTTTTGTAAAAATTATCCGATCTTTTTGAAAATTGATATTTAAGAGTTTTATAGGACACAAAAAAATAAAATTTCATCAGATTTCAAAATGGCGGTCAAATAATAACTTTTTAATATAGTATTGTCTATAGCTTTGATAAATTCGGTTTTATATACAATGCGTAAAAAAGCATAGCTTCTGTCGGGTGTCCCATGACACCTCTTGACTTTTTTTGATGTGTAATCATCTAAGCTAGCACCCGGTCCAAAAAATTATTCGACAATAATTTTAGAAAACTGATGTAACGAATGTGACGAAAAACCGAAAATAAATGTTTACACGTACTATGAGAGTGCTAACTGGACAAACACACGGAAATAACATTTTTTAATAAATTACTCGAGGCATACCTAGAAGGAATTTTAATAGAGACTTATTATTAACTTCCCATTGGAAGTTATTGTAATGGGTCTGAAAATCGAAATCAGAATGTATAACAAATTTTTATGTTTCAAGGTCACTACACTATTTTTACACTATTTTTAGAAAGATGTCTGCGTGTGTATGTGTGTGTGTACGTATGTACGTACGTATGTGTCCATTTCTTTCTAAGACGAAATCTCGAGAATGAAAAATGATATCGACTACTTTAGGGTGCCAATCGACGCGCATTAACGTAAGTATGATCTGAAAGAAATTTTTTCAAAATCGGTTCAGCCGTTCTTTTTTCTTAACCAAATAGACTCTAAAAAAGTAGATTTTACACAATATCTCGCGAATAAAAAATTATATCGATTTCGTAAGGGTGTCAATCGAGGCTTGTTAACGTCATTTTGATCCGACATAAATTTTATAAAAATCGGTTCAGCTGGTTTTTTTTTTAATTATTGTTAAAAATAAATAATAATTATGTTTTAATGATTAAAATGTTTACTTTTCTGTGTAATATCTAATTTAATTATTATTATTAAATATTTATCAAACTGGCAAGTTCGTCGTGTGGACCTCAAGGGTCGCAGTTTAGTCCTAATAAACGACCCACCTCACGGCTTGTTAAAATATGTTTACAATTGGGCTTCGGGGGTTCACGCTGTGCAACCTAGGGTTAAGACAGTATGTACTATGTATGTCTGTGGCCGACTTATACACGACCTTCTTGACGAAACTTTGTTTTGAATTGTAAAAAATTAAGGGAAAACTTTAGTAAAATATCAAATTAATATATGTATAGATTTTCTCAAGCATGTCACGTCTTTGAGTTTAAATTTTCAGATAAAAGTTTTAATTGCTTATGTAATTTACTTTAAAAAAAAACTTTTTGTTGACATATTTTTGATGAATCAAATTTACATATTTTTAATACATTTTTTTTGAGAAGAAAATTTAATTATGTATTTCAAAGTATCGCTTAGATGAAAGAACTTGTTTGGCTAAAGAAATTTAAACTTGAAAGTGTATATGATTCAGTTAAAATGTTATGAAATTATTGTATCAAATCAAGTTTGTGAAATTAATTTTATAAATAAATTAAAAATGCCTTAGTTAAGCCTTAACTACACCTAGAACAAATATTAATCATATTAAATGATGGTATATATTCGTAGGTCTGGGGACAAAAAAATATTTCACGAATGTACCATCATTAATTATTTAAAATGGACACGAGATCTAATAATTAATTATATTTAGTCTTTGATATCTATATTTAACTAATTTTGTAAGAGTTTAGATTTTTAACATTGGAAATGTTTATGTTCGTATATGGGGGCAGAGCTACGAGTTTTCGTTCAAGGCCAAAAGACAACGGTGTCGCGATCAAGTGAGGAGCAATCATGCAAAATTGAACAAGTGCAATTTTTTCGAAATGTGTTTTATATCATGTCTAGTTAATTGAGAGGTATTTGCGACGATCTGCGGTGTTATTTTTGAGCAAATGTTAATAAATACTGTAGAAAAATCCATTTAAAAGTTAAGTAATCAAGCAAAAGTGAACGCGTATATAACAGAAGAATAATAGGGTTATTCCTGACAAAACTAAACAGTGCATTGATAAATATTGTGTGTATAATAAACAGTTAATTATGTTTCATATATGCTGTTATCATTTCCAATGTCCTCGATGGTTGCAAGGATTGCGAAATCTGTGAATTTTTTCATTTGAAGCAATGCATTGACGTCGCAACTCAGTATTTTTCTTAATTTTTACTTTCAAGCGACAATTTAGGAGTACAGAAAACCTTAATGTAATGGCAAAAAAAAATTACGTTCGAGATTTCATCGGATTTATGTTTCATTGTCCCTACCCATCGAAAAAGCAAGTTCTCTTAATTTTTATTTTCGAGTTACAATAGGAGTGAAAAAAGTTTTGTAAATGCGAAAAAAAGTTGATATCGAGATTTCGATGAATTTAGACGTCTCATTAGTCGTTAGTGAAAAAGCGAGTTTTAGATGTCTGTCCGTCCGTATGACACCGTTTAAACTTTAAAGGAACGAACCCAAATTTTAAAGTTAGATTATTTTTCAAGTCAAACATTATCAACTGATGCTAACCGACTAAAGGTCTATTAGCATGCCACATTTTCACATAGTGTAATGAACCATTTTCCTGAGAGCAGTTCTTTCAATTATCCACGAGAGGCAGTACTTGTGGTTGGTACAAACATTGTTTATTCCCCATTAGTGTCGTGTCATTTTAGTGGTATACCTTAATTCTTAAATTATTATTATTATTAAATTAATTAAATAATTAAGTTATACCACTAATGGGGAATAAATGATGTTTGTACTTACCATAAGTGCTACCTCTCGTGGATAACTGAAGGAACTACTCTCAGGAAAATGACTCATTCACATTTTTATTTATTTATTGTAGATTATAAACGCGTCGACAACTTAGGTCATTATAGCGTCTTAATTACTATAAATAACAACTCTCTTAAAACTAAAAGACATCTATGAGCGAAGGTGGAATTTGAACCCACGACAGTCTGATCCGGAGGCCGCGATGCTAACCACTGGACCACACTGTCCTCGATTCACATTTTATTAATATATGCGAAACAGTCACCAAACGCGTCAAAAAAATGAGATATATATCCAAAACTACCGACTATCATTGTACAGCAGAGGACCACTTGGTTCTGGGTGTAAAATTTACAACAGACTGCCTATATCAATTCGAGACAGCAATTTTAGCTCTTTTAAACGCACATTGAAAAATTTCCTGATTGTGAATTGCTTTTATGATTTGAAAGAATTTTATGATTTCAACTAACATATACTTATTTTGACTTGTCACATACATTCTGTCAGTGTCGACTGTGATAAAATAAATATCTATCTATCTATGTGATCTAAACCAGCGTTTCCTAAAAATAAGGGCAAACAAATGGACAAAGTGTCAAAAAAAACCTATAAATTGGGAACTAGAATTATTTAAGTTTTTGAACTAGTAGATAAAATAGAAAAGAACTTTTTAACTTTTAATAACATTTCATTTTGTCACAGATTCTTTTAAAAGAGTACATTTAATAATCAGATTATAAAGTAACTTTATTTTGTGTAAAGATTTCTACTTCACATGCATTTTAATTTTAAAAGACTCTTTAAGAACACTTCGAGATCGTTCATGTCAGACAAGGGATGTAATTAGTATTCAATATGCCTTGTAACTGGAAACTTACATGTAAAGAATATTAATCGTTCACTGAATAACACTGTAAACATAACGTGTTAGATCAGGGGTCGGCAACCTGCGGCTCGCGAGCCGCATGCGGCACTTATGATGTCAAGATGCGGCTCTCTAGTTCCATGCGCAAATATTAAAAACTCGGGTCGCAGTGCCAAAACCCTGCCGACAATATAGTGTATTTGCTAATACAGGCCTTGTGGCTTTATTATGTGAACTTAAGTTTGTTTTTGGACAAAATGAAAAATTTAACCCCTTAATACATCCCTTAAAATAATATTTTTTTTTCCTAATTTCAATATTATTATCAATGCAACCTCTGTACCAAATTAAATACACCCGTCAGCAAATAAATCACTATCCGTAAACTAGTGTTTTCATAAAATTTGTAAGTCCGGTCCTGTCGTGTCGATTTTGTTAAAATTTTAGCAACACCTTTTAATCTCTACTAAAGGGTTACATTCTAATTTTGAAACAATTCTGAGATTTTTTCGGTATTTTTGGGCCCAAAAACTTTTTTCAACCCCTAAAAACTACCCTTAAAATGGTCCGATTGGGCCCATTTTAAATAGGTTCAGTGCGGTGATGGATTCCAACGTGTCTACCAAATTTCGTTCAAATCAATTAAGTCTTTCGAGAGTTATGCCGCGAACATTATAAACATTTTCAAAAATGGTGCCAAATTGTTCAGGAGGCTATGAAACGTCGAGAAATTTTGGTTCGACCCCTAGGTCCCGCCATCCGACCGACGCCAATAGTGAATGTGCCATATGGCAAATACACTAATAATTATATTATTTTATTTTCAAAACTCATAAAAAATATTATACTGCAAAAAAAACTTTAAACAGGATAAAAACACTCAACAGAGAACAGTGAGAATATAGGTGGAGTAGAGAGTATACGGACAGCTGACATTTTTTAAATGTGGCAACACTGTTCTGTTTGTTTAGTTATTGGTGCACTGTGTCGTCAACGGTCGTAGTCAGAACTTTTTTTTATATACCTAATCCTATAATCAAATACCATAATATTGAAATAAAAATGTTAGTGGCTCTTTAAAAACTGGGAAATTTTGTAAATTGTAACTTTTGGCTCTTCCGTCTCAAAAGGTTGCCGACCCCTGTGGTAGATAAAAAAAGAGGCTTGGTGTATGGGTCTAACCACACTACTAACTCCGCATTGGGTGCCCTTAGAGATTAGAGGTCAGTCTACCGTAGAGAAACTATTTGCAATACAGGTTAACATTTTACAACCATTTTACAGTAGTTTTTTTGTTATAAAAATAAACCTAACAAACAAATAAATATACGGGGTCAAGGTAAATAAAACCAAAATAAAATATAGTTACTTCTTACCACAACAGTTTTATTGATGGATGTACATTTTGAAAGCTAAGCTTTCATCTTCAGCGAACACTACGCTGAAGATGAAAGCTTAGCTTTGGAAATGTACATCCATCAATAAAACTGTTGTGGTAAGAAGTAACTATATTTTATTTTGTTTTTATTCCAACCACAGTGCTCATATATATTTTTATCTAAATAAAACCGTTTAAAAAACAACCGCCAATTCAAATTTTTCGCAAATCTTATTCATTATGTAATTATGCGTCGAATGAAATTGGTCCGGAGTTGATATCATTATTTCTTTTCGAGATATGCGAGACGAAAAACATTTTACATCAATTTTACAGTAGTTTTTTGTAATAAAAAAATCGCTAATTGAAATTTCCTGCAAACCATTTGGATAGAAGATTTACAAAGCAGGTGATGATGTCAAAAACAAAAGAAAATGTTTATTTCAATAAAAAGTTTATGAAAGTTACTTGGATTACAGAAAATGAAAAAAATTAAGTTCGAAGAAATCTGCTATTACATTTTTTTGTTACACGAGATTGATGCAACTGACTTGATTTTTTTTATTTTAGATTATAGACGCGTCGACATCTCAGGTCATTAGCGTCTTTCAACTACACTAAATAACAACTTTCTTAAGACTAAATCACATCACAAAACATCCATGAACGCAGGTGGGATTCGAACCCACGACAGTCTAGTCTATTATTTTATTTTTATTGTAGATTATAGACGCGTCGACAACTCAGGTCATTAGCGTCTTCAAAACAACAAATAACATATTTGTGTATTAAAATCCACCAGCCGGCATACACAAACCGACTGGTACGAGGTCTAATTCCCAAAGAACATTGGAATGCAATTGCCAGTCTAGTCTAGAAGCTGCGGTACCAAGTACGCTATCCACTAGGCTACACAGCACCCGATGCAACTGACGACACAATATTTGACTGATCTATTACAATATAATAGTAGCGAGTTCCAAGCCCTAAGAGCAGAGGAACGCTTCCTGTGTGTACGGGAGGTAGCTATATAGAAACCGGACATGGATAGAGTCGCTACTTGCTGCTACTTCTTCTTCTTCCTCCTCTGAGTAGCTGTTACATAACTGCATTATAGAATGTGAATAGTTTTTAATGAATTTGCACGCTTCAACGAAGATTGAAGAAACTACTACTTGCAGTTTGGAACGGAGGTTCTACGTCCTTGTTGATTTTGTTAAGGTTGACCTATAATAATTAATAATAGTTGATTGCATATTCTTACCTTAAATAAGGTACTTGCAACTAATTTTTTTGTGCTAGAGCAGTAAATTCTGAACAAAATGACATTTCAATCGCTTCATTCTGATTACTTATGTAAGAAATGAGAAGGCCGATTACATAGATTATCGATGGTCCATTTGTAGCCAGCGATTAATCTGGTAATAGGCACACAAAGAGACAATGGTGTCGTAAACAGGTATCGCCTGCACATCGCGTAGATTCCTTAAAAACACATTGCGCATGCTTGGTTACTAATTTTACATTAATTTGTTTTGTATTCATCCATTTTATATATGTAACTATACATTTTATTTTGTAATTTTTACACACTTTATTGGAATATTACACAAATTAAGTAATTTTAATTTAATTTAGGTAAAAATCACAAATTTGTTTAACTTTACAGTAAAAGTCCAGGTTTTTATGAAGTATGTAAAATCACTTAGAAAATCGAGCGAATTCCTACCTTAACTTTCAAAGTATTTTTACATCCATTTTTTATAGTGTAAGCTTAAAAATAAAATTTGAATTGTTTATGTAAGCCCCGCACGCTGAAGGAAAAGACAAAGAATGTTGAAAAATTCTGTATTGCACCTATGTATAAACTATCTACTTATGAAACGAACACTCAACATGATTTGTGACGTCACTCTATGTTTGTGATTACATATTTTTTTTAATTATTCATATTTAAACGCACGGAGTGCGCCGGCCAAATTCTCGCATCAAGCAAAACGGAGCGCTACTGTGCAATATTTACACGAACCATTTCGAGCCCTTTTCGACCCCCCTTATCTCCGAGATTAGTTGCGTTACAGGACTGATTTTTTTCAGGGAGGTTAAGGTTACCAAAAAGAAGCAATATTCCAAATTTCATACGTCTAGGTGGAATGGTTTCCAAGCTACGAATGTCCAAAAATCACAACTGTTGGCATTCACTCACTGACTGACTGACTCACTGATCATCAAAAATCTAGGGTACTTCCAACCGAGCGCTAGACCTTTGAAATTTGAAACATAGATATTGTTAAAGGTAATAATTACGAGAAAAATCGAAAATAAATGAAAATCCAACATGGCGGATTAAAAATCCAATCAGGCGGAATCTGACACGAAATAAAATCTAGGGTACTTCCACTCAAGCCGGACCTTTGATAAGCACAGAAAAAATTATGTGAATTGATAAATTTCTAGACCAAACTTGGCAAGCTTTCAAGGGTCTCAATATTGCTCAGTTCTTTAATGAAATCTTGCCAAGTTTGGTCTGGAATTTTATCAATTCACACAATATTTTTCTGTGCTTATCAAAACACTGCCTATAACGTGTAAGCAAGGAATTTGGCATAATTTACACATTTCAGTTATTTTTTTTTCAGATAGTCCTGACGAGAACTTTGCCTTTTTTATATGTATGTTTTTGGTGGGATTTTATTAAACGCTTCAATAAATTGTTGGCTCTTATGACGTCTATTAAAAAGTGTCTATAATTTACAATATCGGTCTAAAATGAAAATAATATTCTAGGTACAGTTTAGCCTTAACAAAATGTTTCTCTCTCTTTCTATCCATCGTCGGATGTAAAAGGAATTAGCAGTGATGTGCTAAGGTACAACAAGATGAAAAATCTCCTTTAAATTTATTTATGAAACTAATCTATTAAATTGATTAAAAACGACTTGTGTACTTCAAACGCTGCGTACATACAGTGTGTTTTGTTATAGCACGGCCATAGCAGTTAAACAACAACTAGACGTATTCTAAAATATTATAGGAAAGTTACTTGAGAATGCATGTAAAATGTTTTGTTCCACTAGGTCAGGGGTCGGCAACCTGCGGCTCTTATGATGTCAAGATGCGGCTCTCCAGTTCCATGCGCAAATATTAATAATTATATTATTTTATTTTCAAAACCCATAAAAAATATTATACTGCAAAAAAAACCTTAAACAGGATAAAAACACTCAACAGAGAACAGTGAGAATAGGTGGAGCAGAGAGTATACGGACAGCTGACATTTTTTAAACGTGGCAACACTGTTCTGTTTGTTTAGTTATTGGTGCACTGTGTAGCACTGCATAGCTAGCTAAAATACTTTAATATGTTTTGTGCGAAACATTAATTGTATGTTTTTATATGAATAAATATTATTTCATATTTAAAGCTATTATTTTAAATCAAAAATCATATTTATATACCTAATCCTAATCAAATACCATAATATTGAAATAAAAATGTTAGCGGCTCTTTAAAAACTGGGAAATTTTGTAAATTGTAACTTTTGGCTCTTCCGTCTCAAAAAGTTGCCGACCCTTGCACTAGGTTAGAAAATAACCTACAATATCCGTGCGAAGTTGAGAAGGGCCGCTAGTATTATAAGAAAGGTTGTTTTTCCGCGATCAGCCTATATTATATTATGACATGTCCTATAAGATGTAGCCCACAATAACCGTGCGAAGTCGAGGTGGATCGCGTTTATTATATGATAAGAAGGGTTGTTTTTATATGATCAGCCTACATACAGGGTGTTTAAAAATGATACCAAAAAACTTCGAGTGTTGGTTTCTTAGTTTATTTTAAGAAATAAAGTTCTCATGGTTGGAAGTCCGAAACGCTTTGTTACGGAGCTGCAGGTGAATTAGGATTTTTTTATGTAATACTAGCTGTACCCGCGGTATATACACCTTCTTTTTAACACGCTTATATTAGTTCCACCTGTATGTATGTAACGGATTCTTTGAACGCAATTTTCACCCACTTCAAAACTTCAGATTGAACTGAAACTTTGCGCACTTATCAAGGACCGATGACAATACAATAATTCAATAAGTTTTTTAGTGCTGGATATCCTGGATCTCCAGGACTAAAAAAAAAGCAAAAAACTTCAGATTGAAGTGAAACTTTGCACACTTATCAAGGACCGATGACAATACAACAATTCAATAAGTTTTCTCCATTATCCTGACCAGGATCTCCAGGACTAAAAAGCAAAAATAAATTATAATTTAAAAAAACTAAAAAACACGCTTTAAGTAATGGTAAACTGAACTAAAAAGTAAAAAATAATTTTTATTGTAAAAAAGCGTGGGGTGCTTTGTACGATATTTTCATACTTTATAACAACTGATATCGAGCACCCCACGCTTTTTTACAATAAAAATTAGTTTTTACTATTTAGTTCAGTTTACCATTAAAGCATGTTTTTAGGTTTTTTTAAATTATAATTTATTCTATATAAAAGAGTGAAATATGGCGCCCTCAAATACGAGCGCCCTAGGCAATTGCCTAGTTCGCCTATATGAACGGGCCAGCTCTGCTCATTGATAGACTGAAACACTTATTACAAACGTCACACTGATATATGGTCTCTCACCGGTATGTGTGCGTTTGTGATAATTTAAAGTCTAAACAATCGTCTCACCATAAATTTGTCGGTATCATTTTTTAAACACTCTATATATTATGACATGTCATATATGTATATTATGAGGATGGTGCGCCTCTCTATGAGCCTATGAGGTTCAGTCATGCATGAGGACGCACAATCAGTCAATATTGAAACATGTTTCATTTCATGATGTGCAAAGCAGACGTCTCCGTCGCTCCTTTCTTTCCTTTATTTGATATATTGAAATACACATATCTGTCAAACACACACATGTGCGTGTGTGTTCGAGTGTATGTGTGTGGGGGGGGTTACTATGGAACGAGAGGTGCGATAAAGCTAGACCCGTTACCGACACGATGGAAGACACGAAGGCAGTCGTCCAATTATTCTAAAACGTCAACGAAAAATCATTGCATCTTAAACACGTCTGAATCTAAGTAGATTCAGACGTGTTTAAGGTGCAATTATACTTAAAATATTTTTTACAGCTTAACAACAGCGAGAATTAGCTGGGACTAGTACCGATTCATATTTTTAGTTCATTTTTATAACAAAAAAAAAATGGGTGTCTGTATCGCGGATACAGACATGACGTTGCCTGGTTGTACTGAATGAATCATTCTCGACAACGGACTCAATATCGCCGGAAACATAAGACAGGACGGAAATTTTATTATTATTATTGTTATGTCTACTGGAAAACAACATTTTTTCTGAGATATCCTTCTTAAAGCACAATTAAATTAAACGGTTTTATAAATGTACTAAAAAGAAAAAAATAATAATAATAGTTTTTTTTTATACGGCTGAAATGCAATTGAAAGATTTTTTCGTTGGAGAGCAGCCAATTATATAATTGTTTCGAAACATATAGGAAAAAGTCATTTTACCAACCAGTGGTCACAATCAGGATTCTAACCTGAACCTTTCCACATTCGCGGAGGAATGAGCTTACAATACTCAATTGTGACAAGATTGCTAAACTAATATTCTCCATATATGCTTCAGAATCAATAGATTTTCACTACATGCGAGCGTCAATTCATATCTGCTAATTCAATAGCTATATGATATGAAGTGAATCCTCGAACCAGCGAGAGTCTAACATGAAAGTGAAAATTATTTCGAATATCCAATGGGATATATTATTCACAATTGAGTATTGTAAGCTCATTCCGCCGCGAATGTGGAAAGGTTCAGGTTAGAATCCTGATTGTGACCACTGGTTGGTAAAATGACTTTTTCCTATATGTTTCGAAACAATTATATAATTGGCTGCTCTCCAACGAAAAAATCTTTGAAAAAAATAATATTTAATTAAGGTTCATAAGTATAAAAGCGTGGGTCGTAAACTCTATGATAATTTATTACAGTCACGACCCACGCTTTTATACTTATATAAACGTAAATTAAATATTATTTTTTTTTTAGTACATTTATAACATCGTTTGACTTAAAAGTTTTTTTACCTACTTTTATTTTCAATTTTTTAGTGTGCTTTATTTTCTTAGTCTGATTTTATTACATTTATCCGATCCACTGAAACGTTACCGGAGGAAAATCTGTGAAAATTCAAAAATGCGATTTGCACCCGGACGAAAGGCGGGTCGGTCAGCTAGTTACCATAATAATGTATTGTCACCGGAGCTACACATGGGTGCGAAATTTCAACTCAATCGGATAACGGGAACTGGGTGAAAAATCGGTCGCAAGATTTGAAGTAGTGATGAGCAAAATTGGTTTTGGTCTTGGTCTTGCGAAAAAGCGAGACCAAGACCAAGACCGAATGAACAAGAACAAGACCAATACCAAGACCGAATATGCAAGACCATGACCAAATACACAAGACTAAACTAAACATTTTTTAACATTATGTTTAATAAAATAAAGTATTTTGTTAGTTAATAATAGATTGTGAATTATTACTTCCCACCTCTACTATGGTAGGGAAGTAATGGATTCAGTCCGAAAACAATATTTCGAGATTTTAACAGATTTTCACGTTTTGAGACCCTAGCAATCGTTTAAAATCATTTTCCGACTGATGTCTGTATGTGTGTGTGTGTGTGTATGTGTGTGTATGTGTGTGTGTATGTGGTCAATTTTTCGCCTTCGATATCTTAAGAACGGAACAACATACGGGCATGCCGATTGTTCTATTGTGTTTATCAGCCTTTAACTTAGATCTGATTAGATTTTGAGTCAAATCGGTTCAGTGGATCCTGATATATTCAAAAAAACGACCTCAATGTCACGTATTAATATAGGTAAAAAAAAATATAAATGAATTATAGATGTTATAATATGAAAAAAATGTAAATATTTTTTTTCTCTAAAATGTATAGTTTTCGAGAAAAAAAATATTTTACTAAAAAAAATAAAAATTGTACGTAAATCAAGGTAACCATGATTTTTGCTATATTAAGTTAGCCATCAGTAGATCACCAAACAAAAAAGAGGGCCATGCTTTCTTCAAAGAATAAAAATTAAATTGTGTTTTAAAGACCACCAACAGCTAAGGTTAATTGGGCATAGTCAAAGAATAAAAAAAAAGAGTGTTTATTTTTTGCAAATATTTACTAGGTGGGAAGTATAGGACTGGTCATCAGTCGAATTTTTTTTAATTTATAACTATGATGATCTTCAGAAGTAAAAAACTAAAAAAAGACAGATAAAATGAGCAAGACCAAGACTTGATACGCAAGACCAAGACTAAGACTAAATAAACAAGACCAAGACCAAGACCAGACATGTTTGAGCAAGACCAAGACCAAGACTTGGTCTTGGTCTTGGTCTTGCTTTGCTCATCACTGGTAAAGTTAAATAAAACCGTTTAAAAACGTCACGAACGCGGCCTTGGAACGCGGCGATGCAATTATGTATGGGAGCACGTAACTATGTTATTTGAAATGAGGAGCACGGAAAAAGCTTCAGGCAACAAAAGGTTAAGTGTTTGTGAATGCGAAGCCCTCTTAATCGCTATTCTCGTCTCCGCGCACCACCTACTGCGATTTAAACTTATAAATAACTTGTGCGACTGTATTAGTATATTAAATTTTGATGGTATTTATGGTATTTCATATTTCATGAGGCACTTTATTCTGTTCACACGACGGTAAAATAAAGTCATCGAGATTATAACATTTATATTTGCGTTGCATTATAAAATGTATGTAAATGACAATTTATCAGAATTGTATAAAAGTAATATAAATTTTATTGAAATTTTTATCACTGATCTCTATCTAAGTTATCTGGATAGGGCAGGGGTCGGTAACCTGCGGCTCTTATGATGTCAAGATGCGGCTCTCCAGTTCCATGCGCAAATATTAATAATTATATTATTTTATTTTCAAAACTCATAAAAAATATTGTATACTGCAAAAAAAACTTTAAACAGGATAAAAACACTCAACAGAGAACCTAAATCACTAAGGATGGCTGAAACACGTGTACTTATCAATTACTCTACAGTCTACAGTTTATTTATTGTAAATTATAGACGCGTCGACAACTTAGGTCATTAGCGTCTTGATTACATTAAATAACAACACACTTAAAACTAAATGACATCACAAAACATCCATGAGCGGAGGCGGGATTCGAACCCACGACAGTCTGATCCAGAGGCCGCGACGCTAACCACTGGACCACCCTGTCATCTACAGTCTACAGTGCCATGCCTATAAATGTCCCTTTTGCTATAAAGCAATAATTTGTAAACGTATTTTTCACATTATGCGAGAGCTAATTTAAATATGGCAATGTTAGACTTGAATCTTCTCACATGCGAGAGCTAATAATTAGGTATGGGTGAATAATAATGATTTTTTTTCCTTGTACATAATCTAGTCATAGAATTATTGTTCTACATCGACTATTATGATGTATCAAAATAAAATAACTTTTTTAAATTTTTTATTGCTAAATTTGAAAAGGCTAAAGCAAGGGAAACAACGGTAAATTTTACTTTAATAAATAAAACACTCAAAAACTGGCTACAGCTGTCCAACTTTATTTTTAAGTACTACGTTTCGGTCTGTTATAAGAGACCCTTTTCAAGCAATAATGATCTATACAGTGTCATTATTGCTTGAAAAGGGTCTCTTATAACAGACCGAAACGTAGTATTTAAAAATAAAGTTTGGACAGCTACTGTCAGTTTTTGTGTGTTTTATTTATTAAAGTAATTTTTTTTGCTGTCGGTAGTTAAGCTAAAAAGCGAACTATAAATTTTATTTGTATTTATTTTAATTTGTTTATTCGTATATTTTGTTGTAGTTCAGAATTTCGCCTGAATAAAGATTATTTTTATTTCGAAAAAGAAGTGGCTTATAAGATTATTTACATATGAGAAAGATTATTATAGAAGAGAAAAAGTATCTGATTATTTTCAAGAGTCTTGTATTTTCTTTTCAAAACATTTGATTTAAAAATATATTGAATAGGGAGAACGTAGGAAACAAAATAGAGAAAACAAAATCCTCACAATCCTACTCGTCAGTTAATCCTTATCAGTAAGTGAACAAATCACGGGAACACTAGACTCGCGTCCTGGGACATGGGACATGCGAGTGGACAGACAAAAATACAACATGGACAAAACAGGAGTCGGCAGGCTGTAATCCTTTCGGCTCTTTATGCCGGCGCTACCTATATTCCTTATATGTCATCCGATCAGATAATACACACTGTCTCAACTGAATCGATCCAGTGTTGCCAAATAATATCGTATTTTAATTTAAAAAACCTGCCAAGTGCGAGTCAGAGACGTTAGCGTGCACCGAGGGTTCTGTACTATAATAAAAATAAGGCGTCAGGTAGGGATAAAAAACTAAGAGATTTATTTATTTAAGAAGTTTTTTTACTTGTATATTTTATTTTGTTCTTTTTAGTGTTTCAAAATGTTTCCCTATTAAATTTAGGTATAATTAAATTAATTTTTAAAGTAAAAAGTAACTGAATATTTAATGATTGAAAGAAACAAACATATTGCGGTTCGAAACTCCGGGATCGAACCAAGGACCTTTAGATTTTCAATCAAAACATAAAAGAGGAAAACAATAAAACTTTGAGGTCTGCGCCATTTAAAAAAGTATGAAGTCGGTTAAAAAGTGTCAATTTAATTAATATCTACTTTTTATTCAATCATCGGCTCAGAAAATAATGTTTCGATCTGGCAACCCTAAGTCCGTCAAAAATGTCTTCCGTCGAGACAGTGTATCTTTCTAAACCGAACTATAAATATGACAGTATGGTACACGTGTATGTACTTATGTTCGTGTGTTATGTAAGCGGTTGGTTTACTTAATCCGTATGTAGAATTCCAGATCTGACCATACCTTAATATCACGTTACATAAAGAATTCCCCCCTTTTCATATGTCGGGTTTGTTTTGAACCGATTTTAATAAAGCCTAGGACTAAAGAAAGATGGTAGGGTTGCGGTATCAATAGAATAACTGTAACGAGTAATGAAAATTACAAACCTGAATAGATTCTTTCAGGACACTGTAAATGTTTAGTAAAAATAAACAGCTTATTAATATTTGCTTATACACAGTATACCTATTAGACAGATACACTATTGATACTGTAAAAAATGGATGTAAAAATACTTTGAAAGTTAAGGTAGAATTCGCTCGATTTTCTAAATGATTTTACATTATTATTTATTTTTACACAGAAAACTTCATAAAAACTTGGACTTTTACTGTAAAGTTAAACAAATTTGTGATTTGTACATAAAGTAAATTAAAATTACACAATTTGTGTAATATTCCAATAAAGTGTGTAAAAATTACAAAATAAAATGTATAGTTACATATATAAAATGGATGAATACAAAACAAATTAATGTAAAATTAGTAACCACGCATGTGTAATGTGTTTTAATGGAATCTACGCGATGTGGCGATACCTGTTTGCGACGTCATTGTCTCTTTGTGTGCCTATTACCAGATTAATCGCTGACTACAAATGGACCATCGATAAACTATATGTAATCGACCTTCTCATTTCTTACAGTGCGGCGGGGCTTGGAGGTAGGATCATAAAATGCCGACTATTCACATTGTTTTGAACAACTGACATCATTTTTCAAAATATGTAGGTACAGGTGAGATAAAAGTCGTTTTCCTTAAAAATTTGTTTACAATTCCAGAATTTGGAATTGAATCGTCAGTTACGCTCTGCCATCTGTGAGTCGGTGCCTAAACAATGTGAATTGTGTATATAGAATTATAGTCTCCATTTCAAACGTGTTTCCAGAATTTTTGTCTGTCTTTTTATACAGAGTGGCCAGATTAGAACTTTACAACTTAAAAAGAAACTGTAAGCGCTAAAAACAAACTGCAGATTATTCAGATTAATAAACTTGTACCAGCTAATTCAAAGCTAATAAAAAAATTCGACTGATGACCAGTCCTATACTTCCCACCTAGTAAATATTTGTAAAAAATAAACACTCTTTTTTATTCTTTGAAAAAAAGCATGGTCCTCTTTTTTGTTTGGTGATCTACTGATGGCTAGCTTAATATAGCAAAAATCATGGTTACCTTAATTTACGTACAATTTTTATTTTTTTTAGTAAAATATTTTTTTTCTCGAAAACTGTACATTTTAGAGAAAAAAAATATTTACATTTTTTTCATATTATAACATCTAGAATTCATTTATATTTTTTTTACCTATGTTAATACGTGACATTGAGGACGTTTTTTTTAATATCTCAGGATCCACTGAACCGATTTGACTCAAAATCTAATCAGATCTAAGTTACAGACTGATAAACACAACAGAACAATCGTCATGGCCGTATGTTGTTTCGTTTTTACGATATCGAAGGCGAAAAATTGACCACATACACACATATACACACACATACAGACATCAGTCAGAAAATGATCTTAGACGATTGCTAGGGTCTCAAAACGTGAAGATCTGTTAAAATCTTGAACTATTTTTTTCGGACTAAATCCATTACTTCCCTACCATAGTAGAGGTGGGAAGTAAAAATGTCACAAAATTGGTTAGGTTTTTTTTATTATTATGCAAACACTTGTTTTTATACGAAAAGTTGAATTATTCATTCATAAAAAATCGTGAATATTTCTTACCAATCAAAAAAGATTTTAGAACGTTTTTATTACTTGTGTAACACAAAATTTTCCTTTCGCCTTTCGTATTTTTCTCTCTCGACGTTGAGATATACATCCGATTTAAACTTTTAAATTACTTTCTTCTTTCTATTCTTCTTTAGCAATCATCCGTAACGATTTTATTTTCATAATTTCATTTTGATAATGTTTAACTGCATCACAGCATCTAAACACGGTCGACCAATCAAAGGACGCCGATTTAACTTATTTATCATTATTATTACGTAATAAAAAAAGCCGTGAGGTGGGTCGTTTATTAGGACTAAAGTGCGACCCTTGAGGTCCAAACGACGAACTTCCCAGTTTGATAAATATTTAATAATAATAATTAAATTAGATATTACACAGAAAAGTAATCATTTTAATCTTTAAAACATAATTATTATTTATTTTTAACAATAATTAAAAAAAAAAACGCCTGAACCGATTTTTATAAAGTTTATGTCGGATCAAAATGACGTTAACATGCCTCGATTGACACCCTTACAAAGTCGATATAATTTTTTATTCGCGAGATATTGTGTAAAATCTACTTTTTTGGAGTCTATTTGGTTAAGAAAAAAGAACGGCTGAACCGATTTTGAAAAAATTTCTTTCAGATCATATTTACGTTAATACGCGTCGATTGGCACCCTAACGTAGTCGATATCATTTTTCATTCTCGAGGTTTCGTTTTAGAAAGAAATGGACACATACGTACGTACGTACACATACACACACAGACATCTTACTAAAAATAGTGTAGTGACCTTGAAACAAAAAAATTTGTTATACATATTGCTTTCCCTTTTCGGACCCATTACAATAACTTCCAATGGGAATAATAAAAAATGAAACTATGTGTGCACATGGAGTGTATAAAAATTTTGCGAGGTATAAAAAAAGTTGAAGATCACAGTTTTTTACTGGTTGGTAAATGGTTCCAGCACTTACACATATTATGTAGTGCTGTAATTATATAGATGTAGTACAATAAATCTTGTATCTTATCGTCTTATTACATACATCTTGTCAATGTCGACTGTCATCAAATAAATATTTATCTATCTATTTCAGGAATGGACATTGAAATGAAGTTTACAGAATATAATTTCACAGAGAACTGAACTACAAAAAATACCAATAATTCGACATTAGCCAATATGCCTTGAGGTAAAAATACCAATAATTCAACATTAGCCAATATGCCTTGAGGTCAGGGATATAATAACACACTTGAAACGGGAATAAAGAGGAGGATATTCATTCACCTGGAACGGTAAACAAACATACGGACGACGATTACGCAACGGAACAAAAAATTATAATACACCTATAGAGATAGCGGCAAATGAGATTTTTTATTAAAATTCCATATCATCGAATTTCCATATTAATGCCAAGTTTTTTTCTCACCACAACAAAGTCGACCAGTGGAATATATCAATACAATCGCCGTTCTAAATTATAAAGTTATCTGACAATTATTCATATAACTTTGTAACGATAGCCTCCAGTATCGTCACTAGTGCGAACGGTTTTAAATCAACGCGGTACCACTGTGTGTTATTTATGTATAGTGTATTCCGTTTCCACTGGCTTCGTACCCTGGATTCCGGCGAGCCATGCGACCCGACGCAAACCAGTTGACCTGTGGACCTGCGCGAACACCTAAAAAACTACGAAGAGGGCAGTGGTTAGCGTGCTTAGTGCCGCAGCCTCTGGACTGGACTGCCGTGGGTTTGAATCCCACCTGCGCTCATGGATGTTTTGTGATGTTATTTAGTTTTAAGATGTCGACGCGTCTATAATCTACAATAAATATAAATTAAAAAAAACCACGATGTTGCAAACTGAATAAACATTTTTTTTGCACTTGTACGTAGATACTAATATTGTAATTTTAATTATATAATTGTTTGTTCGTCTAATAAGAAAAAGAGTAATTTGATGGATATATTCTGTCTTCGTCACGAACAGCTGATAAATTGTTTACTGTTTATAGTTTGTTGAAATGACGTTACTGGCAAAAGGTCAATAAGAAAATGTCATAGAGATATGAACGTACCCCGCACCACTTATCGCTTTATGTATTCTGTACATTTGGATGCGCAGTGGCATCTAGCAGTCCATTTCTGTATGTCGATGGGGCAGAGTCCATAAAACCGATACTGTTTCGAAAAAATTAGCCGGTACTGTTTGCGATAAGCGCGAACTAGGCTACATTTACCACATATTATCAGAGATTTATATATTATATGTATTACATAATTATTACGTCGTTATAATCGATCATTTACTTTGTTATACGTAATATTACAAAATAAATGTATGATATAACATCAGTTGGCCCGCGCGATGACGAGAAAAAACCGGAGTTAAGATTCACGGATAAAATTTCAATTAAGTGTCATGATTCAACTGTTTCATTACTCAACACGAATATAAAGCGGACCGTAGACTTGTAAACAAAACAGGTGTAAACAGTCTAAAAATCAGGGTCCAGGTCTAACAGATCTTGGTCTTGGTCTTAGGTCTTACACAAGACCAAACCCTCAGAGCTGGGTAAAATACCGAATCTAAGTGCTTGAAGCAATCGTTTTTTAGATGTTAACATGATGTAAATATTATAGTTATTAAAAGCTACTAATGGACAGACGCTAATGACCCTTGTTGTCGAGCGTCTATAATTCACAATTCAATTCAAAAGATACTAATTTTTGATTATTTAAAAAACTACTAAAATACTCGCATATGTAAATAAGTCATAATTTAATAAATTTAATAAACATCAAGACTATGGTGGTCTTGGTCTTGCTTCCGCTTATCACTAGATCCTGGAGATTTTTGAAACGACGTTATTTTTTGACGCAATTAACGTCTAGTGTCTCATACTGGGGTGCCATTTTAGAAATATTAGATGAAACGGAAATAGTCGGAAGTGGTTGACATTTGAAACAAAACACAGCATGTTAAGGTCTCAGACACAGTAATCCAGGTGGCTGTGCTGGAAAATGTGAGTCCACCGATAAGTACAAACACCAAGCCCAGGTTAGAATCCCGAAGGTTTTTAATATATTTATTTTTTTTAATACTGAAAATATATAGGCGCATCTATTAGCTAATAATTTATATAATACCTATAAAGAAATAACATTACAATTATTTTATTTATTATATTTTAAGAATATGTGATTTTATTTAAGATAAATAAAAGTGGATGTATTTCTTTCCATGACAACGAATACAATTATTTGTGTTTAACGGTATTCACAGCTGTCTGTACCCGCGATACAGACATACCTGTTTTTTAAGGAAACTAGTCATTAAAATTAAATATTGAGAACATCTAGATATAGACAAGGAACGGAGTACAGAAAGACAAAAAAACCGTTCAAGCAAGAACAAGGACAGTGTGGTGTAACGGTTAGCGTAGCCGACCTTTAGATCACACTGTCGTGGGTTCGAATCCCGCCTTCGCTCATGGATGTTTTGTGATGTCATTTAGCTTTAAGGAAAGTTGTTATTTAATGTAATTAAGACGCTAATGACCTAAGTTGTCGACGAGTTTATAATCTACAATAAATAAATAAATCAAGGAAGAACGGAATGCATACACTGATTGTTCCGTACGTCATTTTCAAAAAGAAATGTTGACTTTTGCCTTCAATGACTTCAAACAAGATATTTAGAGAAAATTAACAAGCCGTGAGGTAGGTCTTTTATTAAGACTAAAGTGCGACCCTTGAGGTCCACACGACGAACTTCCCAGTTTGATAAATATTTAATAATAATAATTAAATTAGATATTACACAAAAAAGTAATCATTTTAATCATTAAAACATAATTATTATTTATTTTTAACAATAATTAAAAAAAAAAAACGGCTGAACCGATTTTTATAAAAATTATGTCGGATCAAAATAACGTTAACACGCCTCGATTGACACCCTTACGAAGTCGATATAATTTTTTGATATTTTCGCATATTGATATTGTGTAAAATTTACTTTTTTGGAGTCTATTTAGTTAAGAAAAAAGAACGGCTGAACCGATTTTGAAAAAATTTCTTTCAGATCATATTTACGTTAATACGCGTCGATTGATACCCTAACGTAGTCGATATCATTTTTTATTCTCGAGATTTCGTCTTAGAAAGAAATGGACACATACGTACGTACATACGTACGACGACACACGACACAGACACAGACATCTTTCTAAAAATAGTGTAAAAATAGTGTAGTGACCTTGAAACATAAAAATTTGTTTTACATTTTGATTTCGATTTTCGGATCCATTACAATAACTTCCAAAGGGAAGTTAATAAGAAGGCCAAACTTGGTGGTTTGTGAGCCGCTTAACAGAGAGGCGCAGAGCTTACTAGGGTTGCTTGCGAGTTACAAGGAACCTATTATTTAATTGCTATACAAATATTTAATCAGATATTACATTAGACGTGTAAATATGATGTCTGCTTAAATATGCATATTACGACGTAGCCGATGTTTTACGTTGTTTGCTCTGGCGTTTTCTAAGTCTCGTGACACAACATTATTTATAACGCTTTATCTCCCACAGGAAATCAATTGTCAAGATACACGGGTTTCGAAACTGCTTAAAAATAATAATATAAAAAAAATTACCGGTGAACATAATGTAAGCAGCTATTTTATAAAACGCGACACTGAAAAAATTTCTACTATAGCTACCTCTTACCGTTTGTGAGATAGAACCTTGTGACAGACGGACAGACATCGTAGGCTAAGTATTACGGTCAGCGTTGGATTTACACTAGGGCACTAGGGGCTAGTGGCCAGGGCGGCAAATTATCAGGGGCGGCAAAATTTGGAACGTGAAAACATTAATAAACAAGCCGTGAGACGGACTAAAGTGCGACTCTTGAGGTCCACACGACGAACTTTTCCCAGTTTGATAAATATATATATTTAATAAAAATAATTAAATTAGATATTACACAGAAAAGTAATCATTTTAATCATTAAAACATAATTACTTATTTATTTTTAACAATAAATAAAAAACGGCTGAACCGATTTTTATAAAATTTATGTCGGATCAAAATGACATTAACACGCCTCGATTGACACCCTTACGAAGTCGATATAATTTTTTATTCGCGAGATATTGTGTAAAATCTACTTTTTTGGAGTCTATTTGATTAAGGAAAAGAACGGCTGAACCGATTTTGAAAAAATTTCTTTCAGATCAAATTTACGTTAATACGCGTCGATTGGCACCCTAACGTAGTCGATATCATTTTTCATTCTCGAGATTTCGTCTTAGAAAAAAATGTACACATACGTACATACGTACGTACGATTTGATATCGATTTTCGGGTCCATTACAATAACTTCCAATGGGAAGTTAATAATAATGTCATTTCAGGCACCATTTATATAAGTTAATCTAATTAATTAAAGATATATTTATTATTATATGTATTGATAAAAATAAATTAATATTTTTAATGATAAAATGCTCATTTTCCTGTGTTATTATCATTACTAATATTCATTCATAATATTCAATATAATCGTGTGGACCTCAAGGGTCGCACTTAATGTAGAGTCCTATAATACACGACCCACCCCACGGCTTGTTATTTTAATTATAACGGAAGAAGCGCGAAACAAACCGATATTTTCCGCACATTTTAATGAAAAAAGCGCTGTAAAGTTTAAAGAACGTTGTATCCAATTAGTAAATTGCTGAGGTGTAATTTAATATACATCAACTTATTGATTGCATTTAATGTTGGTGAAAAGAAGGCGGCGAACCTACATTTCCTGGGTAGAAAGAGAAAAACAAAAGGCGACTCGTCAATTAATGAATAATGGCATACGTATAATAATTTTAATTAATGATTTCGGAATAATCAGTTACAAAAATACCACACCCCTTTATTTGAAAAGTATAGCCTATATCCCGTCCTAGTAGAATGGTTATTAACTTCCCATTGGAAGTTATTGTAATGAGTCCGAAAATCGAACTCAAAATTTTTAACAAATTTTTATGTTTCAAGGTCACTACACTATTTTTACACTATTTTTAGAAAGATGTATGTGTGTGTATATGTGTGTGTGTACGTATGTACGTACGTACGTATGTGTCCATTTCTTTCTAAGACGAAATCTCGAGAATGAAAAATGATATCGACTACGTTAGGGTGCCAATCGACGCGTATTAACGTAAATATGATTTGAAAGAAATTTTTTCAAAATCGGTTCAGCCGTTCTTTTTTCTTAACCAAATAGACTCCAAAAAGTAGATTTTACACAATATCTCGCCAATAAAAAATTATATCGACTTCGTAAGGGTGGCAATCGAGGCATGTTAACGTCACTTTAATCCGACATAATTTTATAAAAATCGGTTCAGCCGTTTTTTTTTAAATTATTGTTAAAAATAAATAATAATTATGTTTTAATGATTAAAATGATTACTTTTCTGTGTAATATCTAATTTAATTATTATTATTAAATATTTATCAAACTGGGAAGTTCGTCGTGTGGATCTCAAGGGTCGCACTTTAGTCCTAATAAACGACCCACCTCACGGCTTGTTTAAGCTTTATGTAATTATTTACGGTGTATTTATAAAGGATATTGTTCATTTTACTAAGGGATTTGCCCAGAAATGAATTCTATTCCAGTGTGTTTTAAAGTCGCGGGGTTGAGTATCCTCTACCGGAAGTTACCCCCAGCACTCTTCATCTCAAATCATTTCCACTCGCCTAAAAACGGTTACAGCTCTCCTGACGCTATTTTTAACGCTAAACGGTTCGGGTAAACCATAATTACGTCACTGAAGGCTTGTATTCACCGAGCCTAGTTAGTTATTTATTCCCCTCGTAACTATTACTCGGAATAAATAGCGATAATTCAATTCACCAAACGCAGTTAAGTTTACTGCAGGTATAAATCATAAGAAAAACTATTCTGTCCAATTTCTATAAATATTTATTCGCCTAGTAAAATAGAATGGACACGAAATGCACATTAAATTATTTTATGGCCTGGCGACTTTTTCAGGTAAATATTAATTCCATATCTTTCAGGTAAAGGCTTTTGTAGTAAAATAAAATAAATTTACAATTTCGATCGATGCGTCATCGGTCGAATCTTTGATAAACGTGCTTTAGAATCAAAATATTTGACAAAATGTCCAAGGTGTATGGTATAAAGTAAATTTATACCTGAAGTTACTATTCTATCGAATGAATTGCTTGGTGAATTGAAAGTTAAGGAATAAATTTATTCTAAGATTAGTAACTTCTATCTTTAACAGTGTTTGGTGAATAAGGGCCTTCGTGAGAAGAAAGTCAGGGCTTAAGGGCGGTTGTTCGATGGCGTATCTCATTTTTTCAATTTTTGTAGGTTACGTCTTTACGTGTGATGAGGAACATCCTATATATAAATACAGAGAAAACGCGAACGTAGATATAAATAAATAAATAAATATAAAATAAATAAATTTTAAAATATTTAAAAATGCAAGATAACAACGTAAGGAGACGGCACTGGACGGGCAACGCGGTCACAACTATAATTAAGCTCCAGTAAGTTAACAACCGGGGAAATCTGAGGGGAGCACAGTCTGTAATTATTATCTCGTCATTTCTATTTATTTAATAAGTAAAGTTTAATGAACTGCGGTCGCTCTATTAGTTTGCGTTGGAAAAACAAATTACTGTATTCTGTTATTGCAACAAAACAATTAAATTACTTCGTATTAACAAATGCAGGTGAGCTTGACATTTACTGATTTAAATATTATGTACTCGAATTGTTACAATATAAAAATAATTAAATTACAAAACAGATTGACTGAAAACACAATTTATTCATGTGTACATTATACTGGGTGGTTGGAAAAAAAAATAAAAATGCGTACGTTAAAATCAGTAGCGGCTCGTTATTGTAAAGTAGACAAAAATAATAATAATGCACAAACACTTGAAAAATTCTACACATTTATTCATCCCAACGATCGTTTCGGGTTTCTAACCCATCATCAGGTAAGTAAACTCCTGATGATGGGTTAGAAACCCGAAACGATCGTTTAGATGAATAAATGTGTAGAATTTTTCAAGTGTTTGTTTATTAATTTTTATTCAATCATGTTCTACCAAGTGCCTAGCGATAATTCTATAGAATTTATAATAATAATGCATTTTTCGTCCGTTTATTTCGAACTGTATGCAAGATTTACTATCTTAAATTATGGAACTTGACTATAGCATTTTACCCTTTAAATCGTCGAGGCAGTGACGCCTCATAAGACGTTTCAATTAAAAAAAAATTAAACCCCAAAATCAGATTCGTTTATTTACGCTATACGTGATAGGGTCATCGAACTAGCTATACAGTGTGTCCACAGACTCATCCTCAACATGGGGATCTCCGTTGTTATGGGAGATAGAGATTTGGTTAAATGAGACAAAATGTGCAGAATCTCCAGTACTACTACCCTGCGTAGTCAAACTTTCCATATTTTGCTTGGTTCGCGACCGACAGTTGAAAAACGAGATTTACCCATTTTCGTTTTTTGTTTATAACTCGCTTATTAATTAAGTTAGAAAAAAAATATTTTCACTTTCTTAAGGCCCTTTTTTATGAAGATTTCAAATCTCTTTTCATATTTTTATTTACTTTTATAGTTTTAGAGATACTTGTATTAACTTTGGTTTTTTAAATACACGTCAAAGATGGTCATGACACCATTCGAAAGAGATTTTTTTTCTCTTTAATTTGATATCAGGGTTGATGGATTTATTTTCAAAAATAACTGAGTTATACGTAAAACACTGATTTTTAATAGTAGGCTATGCTAAATTAATTGATAAAACAACAGAAGGCTTACCAAACAGTTGAAATTCGCGTTGGCCTAGTAAACGGCTGTTTTGTTTTAGCTGTCAAAGTGTAGTTTGTTGCTAATTTGTCAGTTTACTAAGTGATTTATTAAATTTACTTTTGTTATCATGGAACCATTTTGTAACAATGAAACATTTGATATGTTATCTTATTACATTCTAGGTCACAAAAATTCGACCAGAGCTGCAGAAATGTACTTCGATCAGTATCCAGAACGAAGACAACCTCATTCGTCTATTTACAGAAACTTACGAGTAAATTTAATAAACTATGGATCATTTAAAAAGCCGTTTACTAAGTCAACGCGAATAAGAGAAGAAGACAAAACTACTGATTTACGATCAATTGTTGAAAATCGCTTATTTTTCATTGTTACAAAATGGTTCCATGATAACAAAAGTAAATTTAATAAATCACTTAGTAAACTGACAAATTAGCAACAAACTACACTTTGACAGCTAAAACAAAACAGCCGTTTACTAAGCCAACGCGATTTTCAACTGTTTGCTAAGCCTTCTGTTGTTTTATCAATTAATTTAGCATAGCCTACTATTAAAAATCAGTGTTTTACGTATAACTCTGTTATTTTTGAAAATAAATCCATCAACCCTGATATCAAATTAAAGAGAAAAAAAATCTCTTTCGAATGGTGGCATGGCCATCTTTGACGTGTATTTAAAAAACCAAAGTTAATACAAGTATCTCTAAAACTATAAAAGTAAATAAAAATATGAAAAGAGATTTGAAATCTTCATAAAAAAGGGCCTTAAGAAAGCGAAAATATTTTTTTTCTAACTTAATTAATAAGCGAGTTATAAACAAAAAACGAAAATGGGTAAATCTCGTTTTTCAACTGTCGGTCGCGAACCAAGCAAAATATGGAAAGTTTGACTACGCAGGGTAGTAGTACTGGAGATTCTGCACATTTTGTCTCATTTAACCAAATCTCTATCTCCCATAACAACGGAGATCCCCATGTTGAGGATGAGTCTGTGGACACACTGTATATATATGTATCAAATTTCAACTTTTTGCGTCCAGTAGATTCGCAGAAAATAAGCTGTGACAGACGGACAGACAGACACGAGAGTGATCCTATAAGGGTTCCGTTTATTCATTCTGAGGTACGGAACCCTAATAAACGTAGACAAAGGGGATACAAACGAAAGGATTAAACAGTTTAATTAAAAGTGTGTCCTCAGCAGCGCACGAGCGTTAATCTTGTTACAATAGTTTATTGAGCATTTGTCATTCGTATAACAATTTCGCTCATTTGTCTGGATTACGCGGTCTCCAGACGTACGCATCAATGAATGCTACTGTCATTTGTTTTAAAATCGACCAATAAACGACACGTTTTATGAAAACAATTTCACATCTCGACAATTTACTGATAAATCATTTTTGTGTTGAATAATTTTCGAATATATTAAAAGATAACAAATCTACATTACCGATTCAATTTACAGAACAATAAGGATAAAATGATAATAAATTAAATAATAATATATTGTAGTTTATCTTTAATCAACTGTACATTACAAAAAAATAACGCTAAGATTAATTACATTAACCGCGTTTTTAAAGTTATGTTTCATAAGTTTTATAATCTTGGTTTTTTATCAAAAAATAGCATTAACTGATTAGTTTTATGACAGTGAATATTCCGCCATTTTGTTGAGTTTCATTGTGTTATTAAATGTCCAGTAAAAATGTATAAATAACAATATTGATTACTGCCAGCAGCAGAAAAATGGACAGTAGCAATATTTACTATTTTTTCACAATTGTGAAAAAATAGTAAATATTGCAGTTTTCCAGCTTTTGCTCTAACCGGTATGAGTACCATGTTTTAAATCATGACCCTAATTTAAAATTGCAAAAGCCTTCGCAACCCTTAAACATTTTTCCCCACAATGTACAAAATTATAGTCTATAAAAAAGATTTTTCAGTTCTTGGGAAAGGGAGCGAATGAACAGAGTAGAGGGCGCCAGGAGGCGGGTGGGAGGATTCACTCTCTCTTTAATACCCCAGAGACCCCCTCCCGCCACTTCACTCCGTTTTTATTTGATTTCGTGTTCTTATTTAGTTTTTTTTCTTCTATTATTCGAATTTAATGGTATAATCACGAGAGTTATAAATTCTATAATCACGGAAACAGGCCGTGACCCTAAAAAATCAGCCCGCGACCTCACTTGGGATCGCGACCCCGACTTTGGGAACCCCTGTTTTAAATGATCAAATTGCATAACTAAGTGTAAATGTCCCCTTAACTATGATTAGATGCAAAAAAATGGGTATCTACCTATGTCTGTATCGCGGGTACAGACAAATGACGTTATACCGTTAAACATAATAATTTTATTCGTTGTCATGGAAAGAAATATACAACCACTTTTATTTATCTTATAAAATCAAATGTTCGTAAAATATATATACTTAATAAATAAAATAATTGTAATTTTATTTTTTTATATTTTAAATTGTTATCCAATATACCTGTATACCTATATACCTATTTTCATTATTAAAAAATAAAATATTGAAAGCCTTCGGGGGCTTGGCGTTTGTACCTATGTCGGTATACTTGTACTTCTCCACACGGCCACCATGGCTTACTGTGTCAGAAACCTTAACATAGTTATACATGCTATTTTATTTCACATGTCAACCACTTTCGACTATTTACATTTCATCTAATATTTCTAAAATGCCACCCCAGTATGAGACATTAAGGTACGTGCAGTACGCAGCTGGGATTCTAGATGGTAGCATGTATGGTAGATGGTGGCTGAAATTATAAGCGCTTATAGGTTTGCACAACGAAGCTTTGATACTAGCATTGATACAAGTTTAAATCGCGTTTGAAATGTCAGACAGCGAAGACGAATATTTGTGTTCTTCTGCTACAAAGTGGTATATTTTAAATACAAATTTGGGTAGGAGCTATCATGTCCACCCTATTAATAGAAAACGATCTAACCATGGCGAATTTCATCATTTACACCGAGAATTAAAATTTTACCCAGACCGGTTTTTTGAATATTTACGTATGGAACCTAACACTTTTAAATATGTTTTAGAAAAAACTAAAAACAAGTTAAATAAAAACTGGCAAAATTTCACTTCTTAAACTAGTCAGTAGTCACATCCATTGCGAAACTTGTAACGGCCATTTGACAGTTGTCACACGTTGATTGTAGTAGTCAGCGCGCTGAAAGAATGGCGAGATACATTCTTGTATCTACCAAGCTCTTGTAACAGCGCTTATACCTGCTACACTCACTGCTTCGTTGTATGCTCACATATATAACAATGCATTAATTTAAGCAAGCCCTGCTATGATCTAGAATCCCAGCTCCATACTGCACGTACCTTTAGACGTTATCACGTCAAATTATCTATCAAAAATACGATTGGAAGCGTGTAACACACATTTACATAGATGCAAACGTAGCTTATTGTAAGTTTATGGTGTAAGAAATATGTTGTTTTAGAGCAAAATTACAGAATAGGCCATTTTGATAACTTATTGGACAACCCTCATAGTAATAGCAGTTGCATGATGGCAATCACATTTCTGCACAAAAGCTGGAGACTGCAATAGTAATAAACATTGCGCGTGCACTTACTTAACAACCAACTAGGTTTATGACTTTAATATACGCAAGACAGACGGACGGACTGGCAGCCCCGTAAAACGCCCCGACAATGGAAATTATATGTAATCTTAAAATTAACTTTACTTCAACACGACATAAGCAAATCACATAATAATTCACTTTTGAAATATAAAATACTACCACGCATCGTTCTTCTGCAGTTTTTTTAAATGGCGTCTCAACACGGCCGAACTACGGCTTAACAACGGATTTAATTTTATAAAAAAAATGTTTTCAATCATCGGAATTTCTATTTATAGAACTGGGTAATACCCTTAGGTTAACGTCTTTTGCTTGTTGCCATATCCATCCCAATAAACATTTCTGGTTACTTGTAGTAACGCTTAAGTTATATAATGGCTTTATAATAGTATTGCTCAAAACCAACATTTTATAACTGTTATATTGCAGACGCCTGGATTATCTTCTAAAATGGTTACCAAAAGATATATAAGTTTAGTGTTGTAAAAGTTAACGTTACCTTCTTATATTACTAGAAGTAACGAGAGCTTAAAGTTTTATAAAGAGGTTATATAACAGTTGCAATCACTTCGTTATATAACTGTACTTATCGCTACCACTATACATTTCAAGTTATATAACGGTAGCGTTGACAACAATTATAAAACCTACATTGATTAGTGCGCTTACAAAACCTTTACACAACTTTAGGTAATCATACCCTTAGGTTAACGTCTTTTGCTTGTTGCCATATCCATCCCAATAAACATTTCTGGTTACTTGTAGTAACGCTTAAGTTATATAATGGCTTTATAATAGTATTGCTCAAAACCAACATTTTATAACTGTTATATTTCAGACGCCTGGATTACCTTCTATCATGGTTACCAAAAGATATATAAGTTTAGTGTTGTAAAAGTTAACGTTACCTTCTTATATTACTAGAAGTAACGAGAGCTTAAAGTTTTATAAAGAGGTTATATAACAGTTGCAATCACTTCGTTATATAACTGTACTTATCGCTACCACTATAAATTTCAAGTTATATAACGGTAGCGTTGACAACAATTATAAAACCTACATTGACTAGTGCGCTTACAAAACCTTTACACAACTTTAGGTAATCATACCCTTAGGTTAACGTCTTTTGCTTATTGTCATATCCATTATAAAATAGCTGTTTTACATGATGAGCTAGAAGCTTGCATTTTTACAGGATTGTGGGATTACGGACCCTAGTATTTGGTATTAATTTCAACTTGATCCCTCTAGCCGTTCCTGAAAAAAAGACGGGTGACTAGCTATAGCTGTAATTGTCGTTTCTGAATGGTCAAACATCACCTTGCTTTCGTTTGATACGCGCACACACGTGTACGAACGTAACAGCTAACCAGTGATTCTATAGCTGGTAATATGACAAGCGATTAAACCCTGCAGTCAGGGTCCATTCTGATTGGTCGAATACTCCATATTGATGTCGTTGGACACACAAACACACACCTAAACGAACGTAACAACTAACTAGTGAACTCTGTATACTAATATGGATAGTTGATAGCGATTAAAAAATTGTGTGGAGAATGTTCAAACACATATTCTACAAGACAGGCATTAATGCTCACAAAATTAGAATAAAAACTTCAGGTAAGGCTTGTAATCTAATTCTTTCTATAAAGGTCGATCAATTTCCTGACATTTCAAAATAAAACCTAATTTAATATTAATATTTGAGATATTAGGATGTCCAAAATTTATACAGTTAACAGTGTTCTTGAAAAGTTGGAATAGAAAAATAAATTTTAATTAAGTTTTATTTTGAAATGTTAGAAAATTGATCGACTTTTATAGAAAGAATTAGATTATAAGCCTTATCTGAAGTTTCCATTCTAATTTTGTGAACATTAATGCATGTCTTGAAGAATATGTTTTCGAACATTCTCCATATGCAAGACCCATCGATATCAACTATCTTTATTAGTACAGAGTTCACTAGTTAGTCGTTACGTTCATTTAGGTGTGTGTGTGTCAAACGATATCAAGATGGGGTATTCGACCAATCATAATGGACTCTGAATACAGGGCCTAGTCTCTTGTGGTAATATGGATAGAGTTTAACCAGTGAACTCTGTACTAATATAGATAGAGTTCATGTGTTACAAAGATGACATATAAAAACAAATAATTAAAATATGGGTAAATTTCGAGGCAAATTTATGTGTGGGGAGTGTTCCAACATATATTCTTTACAACAGTCTAATTAATCCAAGTGTGCAAGCTTTCACGGCCGGCATTGTTCCAAGTCTTCATAGATTCCGGGCTTGTAGGCCGTGGTCCGGTGGTATTTCTACCTGACGTTTCGTCTACAACTGCGGTAGACATTCTCAAAGGCGATGTGGCAGCGGTCGAAATGTCCTTTTTGGCGGCTCACAGGTCAGTGTGAGCCGCCAAGGAGGACACTTTGACCGCTGCCACATCGCCTTTGAGAATGTCTACCGCAGTTGTTGATGAAACGTCAGGTAGAAATACCACCGGACCACGGCCTACAATTAGCCCGGAAACCATGAAGACTTGCAAGTCTAATTAATGTTCAATAATATCCTCGATACTAGCTTAGTTTAAAATTTATTTGTCTATTAAATAATATCTTTGTTTAAAATTTATTTTTCCTTTCTAGACGTAAACACATGACCTTTCTTCAAGTCGATAAATTTTTTGACGTTTCAAAATAGCTTTGGAGCTTTCGTTTAAGTTGAGCAACTTTTGCTAGAAGCAGTTTCACAGATCGTGCTATAAGTTTCCAATACATTCAATTTACTGCCGGAAGGAATTCTGACAACTATATTCGACAAAGAAGCTTTATTCGTTCAATAAAAAAATACAAAAGGTGTGTAGAATCGTTTTTAACACATATAAGTAGAGTAAAAACTTTTTAACAAGCAGTAAAATGTGAAAAGGGGCAGACGAAAACTTTGAGAAGGCCTTGGGCTCAAATACTAGAGTCTAGACCACCCTCTTAAATTATTATTAATGCACTAACAAAAATTGTACTGGGAAGCAGCCGCCCCCCATTGACCGCGGTTATGTAGGGAAATAACATGGGAAATAATTTTTAACATTGGAAATGTTTCTGTTCGTATATGGGGGCAGAGTTACGAGTTTTCGTTCAAGGCCAAAAGACAACGGTTTCGCGATCAAGTGAGGAGCAATCATGCAAAATTGAACAAGTGCAATTTTTTCGAAATGTGTTTTATATCATGTCTAGTTAATTGAGAGGGTGTTATTTTTGAGCAAATGTTAATAAATACTGTAGAAAAATCCATTTAAAAAGTTAAGTAATCAAGCAAAAGTGAACGCGTATATATCAGAAGAATAATAGGGTTATTCCTGACAAAACTAAACAGTGCATTGATAAATATTGTGTGTATAATAAACAGTTAATTATGTTTCATATATGCTGTTATCATTTCCAATGTCCTCGATGGTTGCAAGGATTGCGAAATCTGTGAATTTTTTTAATTGATTTTGGTAATGTGAATAGCGTTTAAAAATAGCCGAGCTCGAAGGAATCCCTTATTTATATGGCATTTACACGACTCGTCTATTATTAAAACTCTAGTTAATTCGAGAATTGGTTAAAAAACTCGACCAATTAGTTAAGACCGACCCTGAACGGGAGGGCAATGTAGAGTGCCCGCGGTGAGAGATGAAGCCAAGCACGTCATCAATAATATGCTGGTGAACGCCTGCTTGCCGCAGACAGTGCCGTGTACACAAAACTGCACATTGGGTTTTATGACGTTAGGTACAATTTTGGCAAACTGCTATTCATGACAATAAACAGCCAATAGCAAGCTAGAAGGCGGGCGCAATGCATTCACGTTACTATGACGCGGTGGCTTCATCTTTCGCCGCGAGAGGTCTAACATGTTAATACAAATTGTAAGCGCAGGATGCGAAATAAATTAAAATATTACCTTTCATATTCCGGCGAATAAATCCAAACGACTGAAGTAAGACGTTACAGGAACCAGTTTTTTTGAAGAACAGTACACTTTTATTACCGATGTCAAAAATATCAACAGTTTTCTATTTTATTCTGTTTATAAATAATTAGTAGATTTACACTAAATAAATAAATAATAATAATACAAAAAATTGATTGTATCGAGTATCACAGAATTTATGAGACAGAATATCAAAATATTCATTACCATTCATAATTTTTTAAATAAGCGACACATGAGAGGGTATGCAACCCTATTTTTTTTTTTTGAAAGAGCTCCGTCTAACTTAAATAATGTCGTTTGATTTTTTTTTGTCTCACAATAAATTTTTGAAGTTGGTTAAAATAGATCACACCTCTATTTTTCTATTCGAACGGCTAACGTTACTGACGCCTATACGCATGGCGCACTGCACTATAGCCAGGCGATCGGCGTTAGTGACGTAAGCAGGTATCTAAATTTGTATCTCCGTAAAATACTTAACGTATTGAAATAAAATAAACGCTATTATTTTTGTGACAATGATTTCTAATAGGAAACAGTAACATTTTTTTCCTTCCCACCTCTACTATTGTAGCGAAGTATTTATTGAATTCAGTCCGAATTTTTTTTTGCGTTTTGACACCCTAGGAATCATTTAAGACCATTTTCCGAATTTTTTTCGTAATAATCGAACTTTTTCATATTTTTTCCTAGCTTTCTGCATTTCGACATTTCAATAATTCAAGGTCAATTCCGTATTTACCTCGAAATTGAAATTGGACTCTATATAAGAAGGTTACAAAAAATTCAGGAATATAAAATATTTTTGTATTTTAATAATTTCAAACGCGCCTGTCAAAAATCAACTTACTAACAAAATACAGTTCAATTAATTTCTCATTTTTGTCTGTATTCGAGACGCTGCGTTACACGAGAGCTCAAAACTGTTGTAGACTCATATTAACCAACGTATTTTGCAACATAAAACAGAAACAATTCAAGCGTTTCTTGTATTTTAAGAAAATCTAAACTGGAATCGAAATTAACTGGAGCATGAGTCGCAGTTAGAGTTAATTAAAAAGTATATATCCATGTAGAGATGATGCAACGTACAGGCTGTTCTAAAAATATTCGATCACAATGCATGCATAACGGGAGTATAATAAACCTAATGAGCTTAATAACTAACATAAACGTGCCAGGAAATTGGTTTTGGGCTTGAAGCCAAAATACTAAACGATTTGGCTTCAAATTATAAAGTCCAACGGCAGTTTGTATTTAACATTGCGGCTTGGACAGTTATGTCCATTTTATAGTAGCATAAAGTACCTGTACATTACATACAGCGGTCCGTTATAATGAATTTATATTTTTGGCAGAATCAACAAGTTCGAGAAAACTGTTGACTTTAGACTATGTAGGAAACTTTTTACAAAATTGTTGATATATCAAAGTTCTGATACCCTAAATAGTAGTTTGCACAAATAGTACAATTAAGTATAACACGCGAGGGATGAAGTTAGCAGGCGAGAATGCCAACACCCCTAGCGTGTTATACATAATTGTACGAGTTGCATACATTATTTTTTGTAATACATATTTGAAATGTATACAACATATTCAACTTTAGAGCTTTATTGAATTAATTTCAAACATCGAAATTTCACTGACCGCTAAAAATATTGGCCTTGATCCAGTATTTATTTACTTCGTTACCATAGCAACTATATTCCTATATTTCTCGTATGACGTCAAATATGCATGATTGTACGCTGATGTCACATTTTACGAACGCCTACCTATACTGCCGTATCACATAAAATATTGATACGCATGCGATATATATTATTTTAAACAGCTGACTAGAAGCACGAAATGTTGTACATTTCAAATATGTGTTGCAAAAAGAAATTTTTTCATCTAAAAGACGCAATTTTTATAAATTCCTATGAAATTATTTTTGGTAGGTAATTTTGACCCACAGTAACCCTGATATGCTTTTGATCAATCTGCGAAAGAACGAGTTATTTCGAAAAATACGTTTCTTGCTGCGTATAACGTGTCGCTACATATAGTGCACAGGTACATAAGCTACCAGAAAATGGCTCTTACATATTCATATCCGATGTTATATAACAACGTTATTACGCGGTTACGTAATATACTACAGAGAATTCTATATAAGACTTTTTTTAACACACAGTGTTTTTAGTAAATTTTAAGGTAAGTCACATACTCTATTTTTATTTCGTTTTTTTTAGAGACCGCCAATTGCTAGGGGCTGTTTGCTCCTAGTACCAATTTATATTTTCAATTTCTTTTTTTTAATACCATGCCTGCTAAAGTTATCTGGGATCAGTGCTAATTCATTTTCTGTTTGCATTTTTAGTATCAATATTTCTGTAACATATTGTTTAGGTTTTTTTAAGATCACTATTTGATAGGATCATTTGGGCTTAGTACTTCTCAACCATCAGCTGACAGAGTTATGTGGGCCTAGTGTCGATTCATATTTTCAGTTTATTTTTATTTTTACTTTTATATAAATTATGTTAATACGTGGGTATGTAAAATGTTTTGGAGTTTTTTATTATTTAATTAAAAAAGAAGAAACATGGAAAAAGAAATCTTTGTGAATTAACGATACATAGTTATAACCATGAAAGCAGGTTTTAATAATATTCATATTTCCATTTATGTTCAATTTTTAAATTGTGTTTTAAAGACCACCAACAGCTAAGGTTATTTGGGCCTAGCACCAATTCATATTTTCAATTCATTATTTTTTTTTTAAATAATAAATTGAAAATCCAATTGACATTTTTACCAGCTCTCGGGCTAGAACCCGGGAACTGGGGACTTGTAATAGAGGAACCATAGCAACGCTCCATTTCAGTGAAACTGAAATATTTGCATTTTTTGTATCTGTTGCTGAGGTGTTAAGATTGTTTTCTATACAAATGATGTAATTAATAAAACAACTAATTTTAGCGGAAACAAATAATTTTGTTGTAACATTCACACCTGTCAGTCAGAGCAACTTCCCCTTCATGTTGTTTGAGAATTATTATTAAATTTATTTAAATTACTCGATAAAATCATAAATTTGAATTTAATAGTAGGTTCCGTTTGATCGCGTTAATCTACAAAAAATGTATTGTAAAAAACCAGGCGACATTTGACCTTTAGAAAAACCAAAATTGTAGGGAGGCCGTCCGTATAGCATTTCTTTGACTTATCTGTTTCAAATCCCGAAATTTCAGGTTCTAATTTGAGAATTAGTGAAATTATCTATTCAAAATATGAGCCGATAAGAGATAAAACTTAAGCTAACCCAGATTTCTTTAAAAACGAATTAAAACTAAAGACGTCAAAGAATAAAAAAATAAATAAAACAAAAATATAAAAAATAATAAAATATTAAAAAAAAAATTAAATCACTGAAGCACAACTTAAATCTCCAACGTCTTGAAAAGCTTATTTTGTGGAATATGGGTTAGCTAACTTCATATGTACACGTTCTGATTTAATATTAATAATTGCATTAATAATTTGAAAATTTTAAGCGGGTGGTTAGAAATAAATTAAAAAATAGAGGCCACAAATATTTTAAATTTACAAAACAAAAAACATTGTTTTAAAAAAGTAAAATCTACAGGATTTTTAATTGCATTGTTTAATATTTGATTAAAATAAAAAATAGACGCTAATGACCTCAGTTGTCCAGCGTCTACAATTCACAATTAAATTAAAACTACGACTTGGTACTATACCGAGATAAATCTGGCAGTTGCCGGTTTGCAAAAAATATAAAACACAGATTATTTTAAATTTAGTACTAAAAACTAATCCTACTTAACGTTTTTAACTGCACTTTTAAATATTTAATTCAAATTAAAAAGTAGATACACATAACCTCAGTCTATTTAGAATTAAAAATAAACTTTGGTACTAGGCCCACAGAAATCTGATAGTTGGCGGTTATAAAAAAATAGAGGACGCAAATCATTATTTTTTAAACTTTTGTTGTTAAAAAAATATTGTAATGTTTTTGACTAAACTTTCTGAATTTATTTAATTTTTACATGGGACTCGGTTGGCCGACTTCCAACGGCGATCCATAAATATTGTGACACTCGATACAACTTCAACAAGTTAAAAAGAGATTTGCTGCACAAAATTAATTATTTGCTTCGCATTTAATTAAAGAATGTTTTGTTTCAGCTATAATTCAACTTTTAAACTGTTACAAACCTTTAAATTAAGTACAACCATTCATCTAACGTTTAATTTTTTCAAAAACACTAATTAATAACCCTAAATTAAATTCTTTCACAATTTCCAACTAAATTATTATCCAATAGTTTGCGATCAAATAGCGATTTAATTAATCAACACACTTCTGAGTACTTTATTTTAAATTGTTTGTCAACAAATAATTAATATTATTTATATCAACACACCTAATACAACTTTAAAAAAATTATTTTTAAAAATGTTCCACTGTCTAAAGAAACATTTAATGTGGGCAGTACATAAAATCACGTAATCGATAATTTATTAATCAGTATCGATTTTCATTGATGAATGTCGATCAAACATATCGCATCGCGCGCCGTTATAAAAATACCGGACTGTTTGACGTGTGACAGTTGCGTCTAGAGTTGCGTTACTACTGAAGCAAGCAGGAGCGCAGAACATAGCATACACCGTTATACACGGAAAATGAGTGCGCGCGCTTCGTATGTGATACGAGTAGCGGGACGATACTCGACCGAGAGTGGATTCTCAACATACCGCGGCTTGTGCCTGTAACCGTCCGTCAAGATAACGTACAACTGGTTATACACATCGAATGCTTGTGTCTGAATCGTTGAACAATCTACTCGACCGAATTACTTGCCTTAAAAGGATATACACTCGACCGAGTGACTTGAACAAATTGAGCATTCAGTTGACCAAACAAGTTGCGGATACCTAAACCTTGAACAATCTACTTGATCGAATTACGTGCCTTGGACACACACACACTCGATCGAGTGACTTGAACAAGTTAATAATTCAGTTGACCAAACAAATTGCGGATACATACTTGACCGAATTACGTGCCTTCAACACACACACTCGATCGAATGACTTGAACAATTTAGTTGGCCAAATGAAATTGCAGATAAGTACCTAAACATTGAAGAATCTACTTGGTCGAGTTATTTACCTTGAGCTTATACACTCGATCAAGTGTCTTGAGCAAGTTAAAAATTCAGTACCAAACAAGCTGCGAATACATAAACATTGAACAATCTACTTGACCGAATTACGTGCCTTGAACACACACACTCGATCGAGTGACTTGAACAATTTAGTTGGCCAAATAAAATTGCAGATAGGTATCTAATTAAAGAATCTACTTGGCCGAGCTATTTGCCTTGAGCATATACACTCAATCGAATGACTTGAGCAAGTTAAAAATTCATTTGACCAAACAAATTGCGGATACATAAACATTGAAGAATCTACTTGACCGAGTTACTTGCCTCGAGCATACACACTCGATCGAGTGACTTGAACAATTTAGTTGGCCAAATAAAATTGCAGATAGGTATCTAATTAAAGAATCTACTTGACCGAGTAACTTGTCTTGAGCATATACACTCGATCGAGTGACTTGAGCAAGTTAAACATTCAGTTGACCAAACAAATTGCGGAGACCCACATTGAAGAATCTACTTGACCAAGTTACTTGCCTCGAGCATACACACTCGATCGAGTGACTTGAACAAATTGAACATTCAGTTGACCAAACTTTACTTGCCTTAAGCATATACACTCGATCAACTGACTTGAACAAATTTAACATTCAACTACACTTGACTAAAAGAGTTATACACATCGGATACGGACATTTAAATATTGTATAATTTACTTGACCTAATTATTTACTTTGAACATATACACTTGGTCAAGTGCATATTATGCTACTTGAACAAACTAAACGATCAACTTCGATCAAAACCAGTTATGAATATGGGGTGTTTGAACATTGACCGAAGTACTTACTTGAAAATATATACTCGGTCAAGTGACTTGAACAAGTTATAAGTTCGTCGAGAAGAATAATTGTTAACTCACATCAGACAACAATTTACTTGACCGAAATGTTTACCTTGAGAGTATCTACACAATCGGAAAGATGTACAGGTTACGTGACTTGAACAATATTGAAACACTTGTTTCGATAATATACTCGATCCAATAGGTTACTTGAATCAAAGAATCCCGCGTATACAATCTTAATACATATAATATTAATTATTTCATTATTTTTTGCTCTATTTAATACCCGCGTCTTCTTTGATGTCTTATTAAAGACTGTTTTTTCTATGATTAAAGACAGAGAATTTTGGAAAATGTATTCCGTTTAGTTGTAAGGCTTCACTGTTCACTGATTCGCGGAAAACTGTTATTTTATCTATAAATAAAAGTCTATACATGAAAAGAAAAAGATTTATACAGTAAAACGTAGTTGAGAAAATTTTTCATAAAAAATATTTGATTAGTGGCAAGAAGGACTCTTAGGGAGGGCACAGAACGATCTCTTGTTCATTTTTCACATAAAAAGACCGGTCAAGTATGAACGTTCTTCACACGCTGAGGGTTCCGTGCGCCATTTTTAAACAAAAAGTTGACGCATAAAATAAAAAGAAATGGCACATTAGAAGAAATCATCTATGAACGACACGTCGCTTCCACCATCATAGTGACTTATTTTGCGCAAAATCTCTGAAACTAATAAAAATATATAACCTCCGTTATAGTTTTCTTGTAATCCTTATCAGGGACTCAGACGACCTCTGTTATCGAGCGTCTATAATTGATAATCAATGTCGACATTTGCAATGTTGTCTGGTGTCGACTTTAGAAGAGACACGAATATTGTTAAAGAGAAGCAACTGAAAAAATGTACGCGTCACAAGTCTATGTCAACGATTGGGAATTGTTGCGCTAAGGTTTTGTGATTTGAGAATCGTCACAAGAAACGAACAGTCGAAGACAAATTATTCAAAACTGTGTCACTCTCGATTGCATAACAAACAAGTGAAATTTCACGAGGGGAAAATTAATTATCAGTCAGAACAATATAAGTTATCGACTCAGTAAAAACTTAATTCCTTAAAAGCATTCCATCGATTATTTTACATTATTGTACCTAATGTCACTTTACAACAATACTGACAAATGTTAATTTTGAAGTGTAACTTCTTATGCTAACTCGGACCGTTTAATGTTTGCGTGAAATATTTAACGCAGACTTCTACCATAATAATAATAATGGAAGTTTATTTATAAAATACGTATTATACAGTCGCGGACTTAATAAGGTTTACACTGGAGTTTTTCAATGTAAGTTCACAAAAAGTCAGTAGCTTAGCAACAAATTTAGTTCTTGATAGGTAGATTTTGTTTTCACTTCTGTAGTGTGTAGTATATAAGCAACCTATCACTGTTTTCCAGACGGCGTTTATACAGTTTATAGAAGTTATTTTATATACGTAATAGTAAACTAAATTTTACTGTATAGCCTTGGAGTATTGCATAAGAAGTTACACTTCCTCAAATTGTCGCGATACACACAATTTTTTTTAAGTTAATTAGCTGATAAAATCAACTACACGTTCATAGCAATAAAAAGTTAATGATTTCAAATTAGAAAAAAAAACTTCGTTTGTAATATATGGAACACGTTATGAAAGTTCATAATAAACAATTTATCTATTTGGATTACGCTATGATTAAATTAAGGACAGGGTGGACCAAAATTTGGTTTAAATCATGGATTGAAACCGAATCAAAATAACGTTCGGTCTTCGGTTTTGGTCGAGTGTTTCGGTTTCGTTCCTGATTTTAGCGATATAGGTACCTACTTTAAAAATTTATTTTATTTATTTATTAACTTCCCATTGGAAGTTATTGTAATGGGTCCGAAAATCGAAATCAAAAAGGAAAAAAAATTTTTATATTTCAAGGTCACTACACTATTTTTACACTACTTTTAGAAAGATGTCTGTGTGTGTGTGTGTGTGTGTGTGTGTACGTATGTACGTACGTACGTACGTATGTATGTGTCCATTTCTTTCTAAGACGAAATCTCGAGAACGAAAAATGATATCGACTACGTTGGGGTGCCAATCGACGCGTATTAACGTAAATATGATCTGAAAGGAATTTTTTTAAAATCGGTTCAGCCGTTCTTTTTTCTTAACTAAATAACCTCCAAAAAAGTAGATTTTACACAATATCTCGCGAATAAAAAATTATATCGACTTCGTAAGGGTGTCAATCGAGGCGTGTTAACGTCATTTTGATCCGACATAAATTTTATAAAAATCGGTTCAGCCGTTTTTTTTTTAATTATTGATGTTTTAATGATTAAAATGATTACTTTTCTGTGTAATATCTAATTTAATTATTATTATTAAATATTTATCAAACTGGGAAGTTCGTCGTGTGGACCTCAAGGGTCGCACTTTAGTCCTAATAAACGACCCACCTCACGGCTTGTTTATTTATTTTATTTGCAAAAAAATGCACAACATAAATAAATATCAAACAAAATACTGAAAGAAATTGACAGCATTTGGTAAGTTAAAAAAAATTTTTTTTGTTAATTTTAACTTTTTTTCCACATATTCTCACCCACGTTTGTATATCAACATTATAATTATTTTGTAGACTCTGAAGATGGTATAAAAAATACCGAAACGTTAGTAAAATGCAAATTTAAAAAAATCAGTATTGCTTTTTATTGAACCTTTGCGCCACGGAAGTGCTCATTTCCAACAATTCTTAAAAATAAATAAATAAATTAAAATCTAAGGTATCGAAAACTCAGTTATAAATAATAATTTTTTATTGTTCTTATTTTTGAGTGAATAACGAAAAAAACTGATTAATAACAAGAATTATTTATTGCTGACAATAACAAAAGAATAAAAGTTCTAAAAATTCGGATTTTTTCGAAACTCAAAGCTCTTCCGCTGTAAAAATTAAAACTAGATATACAGATCAACAAGTTTTGATGCAGCCGCTATGGAGAACAGTGAGAAGTCGAATATTTCAGATTAATGAATACTTTAAGCTGTCCGTTGAATGTTTGAACAACGATTGTTAAAAGGCAATTTATATCAAGGAAAATAAAGGTTATGGTAATGACAACCGATTACGAAATCAATCTATAACCATAAATACGTTTCGTGGTTTCATATTCATAAAAAGTAATAGAAATAAATCAATAACACATGCTTACAAGCTGTTCTATGGATTGAAAAATAACATCAATACAATTAATATTGTTAATAAAAGCGTAATATTATCTGTACAGTCAAAACTCTCTATAACAACCACAGCTGTGCCGATTACACAAAAATGTAATTGAATACGTTTACAATTACTTTACAATAAAATGTAATTGAGTACGAATACAGTTACAGTCCATTTTAAATGTAATTAATTACAGTTAGAGTTACATTTAATTTTAAATGTAATTAATTACAGTTACAATTATATTCTTTTTCAAAAGTAATTAATTATAGTAACAGTTACTAAGAAAAGTAATTGGCAACTGTATAATATTAATTGCCCGCATTCCCTTGAGTTTTTCGTTACAGAAAGAAAGAAAGAAATTTGTACATACTCTTACTTTTGGCATTTTTAAGAAAACTCAAAAATCTCTCAGATGCTGTTTATATCTCTGAAACTAAAAGTGCGGGTGGTATGGAGTCGATTCAGAGTTATTTTTTTTATAAATAGACTTAATATCAAACGAATCGGGTGGAATTTATTTTTCAAAAATTTAGCAAATTTGTACAAAGAGGGGGGTCTTCTCACTTTTGGCATTTTTAAGAAAACTCAAAAATCTCTCAGATGCTGTTTATATCTTTGAAACTAAAAGTGCGGGTGGTTGGAGTCGATTCAGCGTTAGTTTTTCTATAAATAGACTTAATTTCAATCGAATCGGGTGGAATTTATTTTTCAAAAATTTCGCAAATTTGTACAAAGAGGTCTTCTCACTTTTGGCATTTTTAAAAAAACTCAAAAATCTCTCAGATGCTGTTTATATCTCTGAAACTAAAAGTGCGGGTGGTTGGAGTCGATTCAGTGTTATTTTTTCTATAAATAGACTTAATTTCAAACGAATCGGGTGGAATTTATTTTTCAAAAATTTCGCAAATTTGTACAAAGAGGGGGGTCTTCTCACTTTTGGCATTTTTAAGAAAACTCAAAATTCTCTCAGATGCTGATTATATCTTTGAAACTAAAAGTGCGGGTTGTTTGAGTCGATTCAGCGTCATTTTCTCTATAAATAGACTTAATTTCAAACGAATCGGGTGGAATTTATTTTTTAAAAATTTCACAAATTTGTACAAAGAGGGGGGTCTTCTCACTTTTGGCATTTTTAAGAAAACTCAAAAATCTCTCAGATGCTGATTATATCTTTGAAACTAAAAGTGCGGGTGGTTGGAGTCGATTCAGCGTTATTTTTTCTATAAATAGACTTAATTTCAAACGAATCGGGTGGAATTTTCTTCTTACTTTAGGCATTTTTAAGAAAACTCAAAAATTTCTCAGATGCTGTTTATATAATAACTTGCGGCGCAGGAGTGGCCTTCGTATATAGTTTCGTTCCCGAACGTTCAAGCAACCAATCAGGTACTTTGCACGCGGTGATTACGCAGTGATCTTGCTCCATCTGTTAAGCGGCCCGACTATAGTTAAGTCGGAATGGTAAAAGTCTAATTATTTCTGTTTTATGTAACTTAATAAATAAGCATAGCGTATTATTTAAGCTTCCTGTCAAACGCTCTGTAAATATACAAAATATACAGTTGAAGAAAAAAATGGTTTTTTCTCTAAATACACATTTTCTGCTTAAATTATTCCACCTTGACAAGTTGTCACTGTAATTGTTAAGAAACAAAACGCTATTGTTAACGTCTTTAGTTGATTATTCTTGACGTTTCTCTTTACCATTCAACTTAAATTATCTCACTTTATTTTCATCGTAATACTAACAGTCACCCTTAAATCTGCCGCCCTTTCCAATCAACTACAAAATTTAATAATCGTCGAGTTCTGTAAATTAATAATTTTAAACAATAGTGAACGACGCTGATTCAATTAGACAACTTAAAATGGTCGACTTAAAAAAAAGGGTGTGGGTCTCGGAACCCCCGACAGATGTGAAACATCAAAGAAAACGTTATTGTACTCGGTGGTATTCTCTATGTAGTAGTATATATTTTTTCAAAAGCAGCAACTAACTGTTATGCTGACGCAATCCTATATACTGCACTGTAACAAACGCGGTTGCCCGAGCGCACGCAAGCCGAGAGAGAGAGAGAGAGTGCCGCAGTGGTGGGGAGAACAGCAGCGAAGGAGCGGACCAAACATTTCGTTGCATATTTCCCCTCACGCGGCTGTTCACAGCCCGACATAAGATGTTTCACATCAAAAGAAATTTTTTTATATTGTCACTTCAAAATTCAAGAGTACCGATTTTAAAAAATATTCACTGTTTAAAATCTCACTTCTTAACGACTTAAATTAAAACATTATAAATTTATAGGATATAATTATAGATATTATTACGCTACGACAACACAGGGATGAGCAGTTGGCGAAAAAAGAGACTTGCAACCGGATGAGGCTAAACTGGGCAGCTAGTAGTAAAATAAAATTTGAGACGACACAAAAAAAGAACAACATTTTGAAGTTTCGAGTAAGGTATTCGAGTATTATATACGAATTGAAGTTGGCGCGACTCAATCGCTCTGTTTCTTGAATGAATGAAATGTAAATTATAGACGCTCGACGACTGAGGTCATTAGCGTCGCTCTGTTTCTTTCTTACCAACGCTAACAAAACAGAGAAAACTGACAACTGAAAATTTTCATCCCTAGGGTTGAAACTCTCAGTTTCAATCCGCTAAACAGGTACCGAAAATCGAATTTTCAATGGCGGCGTTGTGAAAAATAATATTTCACTTGGCAAAATACCTAATCCACTTCAGGGTACTAGTATAGCTCTCTTAACTACCAGTTTTAATAAAAGAATATAATTTACAAAAATTTAAAAACTATGTTAAAAAATTGCTGACTGATAATTGCTTCTATTCTGTAGAAGAATTTTTAATTCATACATTTTAATTGTATATTTTGTATTATTAGACTTGCAACTATTGTACTAACTGTACCAAATGTTGGTAAATATATATCTATCTATCTATCTTATCATAATGACCACGCATTTTCGGATATAGGCTCATAATACGAACTGTTTCGGTTATTGCTATCTAAGCTGATTGAATGCACCACGCTAAACACCCTCTATAAAACATATATTATCTATACATGTATTGGAGTAATGCAACAAGTAGTGAACACTTGATGCACTACATAAACCGCCACAGCCTTCTAGCTATATGTGTGTCTACGTGGGCTAAAGATCGATTCACATTGATTATAAATAAAAGACAAAATATGTCTATATGTATTTTAATTACGATTATGACGCAGACTACGTGTTTACCGGCGGTATATAGGTAGGTAAAATGATGCATGATGAAAAATGCGTTACAAAAAATGTTTGACAAAAAATGTGTGACGCGAACTACCATAGTTACGCCATAGTTTGTGTTTTGTATCATGCACTATAAAAAATGGATGTAAAAATACTTTGAAAGTTAAGGTAGAATTCGCTCGATTTTCTAAGTGATTTTACAATATTATTTATTTTTACACTGAAAACTTCATAAAAACTTGGACTTTTACTGTGAAGTGAAACAAATTTGTGATTTTTACATAAAGTAAATTAAAATTACATAATTTTGTGTAATATTCCAATAAAGTGTGTAAAAATTACAAAATAAAATGTACAGTTACATATATAAAATGGATGAATACAAAACAAATTAATGTAAAATTAGTAACCACGCATGCTCAATGTGTTTTTATGGAATCTACGCGATGTGCAAACGATACCTGTTTGCGACGCCATTGTCTCTTTGTGTGCCTATTACCAGATTAATCGCTGGCTACAAATGGACCAATAATCGATGTAATCGGCCTTCTCATTTCTTATAGTGTGTATTTTATGTTAATATTTTAAGATAAAACTATAAAAGTAGTTACGTGTTCGGTTGCGGCCCAATCGTCATTTTTTATATTTTGAATTTTGACTTGTCGACGACTAAACCTATTTTTTATTATATAAATCGTTCAATCATAGCAACATTTTAAAGGCAAACATTTCTTATAAAACTATGCATAACTTATACTCAAAGTTTAAAAAAGTTAGCTATAAAAATATAGGAGCAATGACACACCGAAGTGACCTAAAAGGTAACAGTTTATATTTCAACACTTTGTAACTATGGAAGCATAGCTGGCGTTGTCCTGATTCGGGTCTATAGGCCGTCGTTGGTTGGAATTGCTTTCTAACGATTCGCTAGCATGAGTGGCGAGCTTCTTCAGAGGTCCTTCCATCTCCGATGCTGGATGTAGAATTCTACATCCAGCATCGGAGATGGAAGGACCTCTGAAGAAGCTCGCCACTCATGCTAGCGAATCGTTAGGAAGGAATTCCAACCAACGACGGCCTATAGACCCGAATCAGGACAACACCAGCTCATCAACTGATCGCGAAAGCCTCAAACAATTTGTATGGAAGCATACATTTGGAAACTATTCAATCGATTTTCATGCGGTTTTCACGAATGCCGTGGAAGTGACGGTCTTGATTCAGCCCGTCTCTTCCACCGCATTTATATATTGCAAATCATAGTCTGGTTAATTTAATTAGAACTACATTAGACAGATTGTTTACATGCATCGATTGACGTATTTGCTAAGTGCAGTTGAATGGAGTGGAAATGAGGCCACTAACAAAGATATCAGAGGAGGCGACATTTCTATAGTAGGTACTACTATCTATAGTCACAAGAAAAATTGGTTTATGTCAATTTATTTGATAAACTATTTTAAACCTCCAGGGTTGGTTTTGGTTTTACTTTTTTGCAAAACCAAGATCAAGACCACAAGAGCAAGACCAATATTTTGCTCCTCACAAGTTTTCTGTTTTAGATGACGCAGTGTTCTGCAATAATTGAGTTATATACGCGATTTTTCTATTGGACGTGACGTGACCTCGACATGCGTAACCGAACGAAATAAAAACTAGGTTAAAAAGTTTCACATAAAAATGTATTTTGATAATTAAATTTCGTTCGATTTGTCGTTTACGGCGCTCATATAGCACAAAAAGGTTTCAAGGCCTTAAATAGATAGCTACAGGTGATTTATAAAGCCAGCAAAAATTTATGAAAAACAGTTTTGAAATGCGTGTAGAAGGAAAAAAACATTTCAACTCAATAAAATTCAAAATAGAAAATTTTGTTAATTATATAATTGATTCCAAACATATCGAAAAAAATCATTTTACAAACCATAGTCACAGTCAGGATTCTAGCCTGAACCTTTCCACTTTCGCGGCGAAATGAGCTTACAATTACTCAACCGTGACAGTCAGGATTCTAACCTGAACCTTTCCACTTTCGCGGCGGAATGAGCTTACAATTACTAGCTCTCGCTAGTACGAAGATTCACATCTACAACCTAGCTATATTGAATTAACTCTCGCATGTAGTGAAAATCTATTGATTCCGAAGTATATAAGGAGAATGTTAGATACTAATCTAACATATAAGGAGAATGTTAGATACTAATCTAACATTCTCCTTATATACCTCGGAATCAATAGATTTTCACTACATGCGAGTGTTAATCCAATATAGCTAGGTTGTAGATGTAAATCTTCGTACTAGCGAGAGCTAGTAATTGTAAGCTCATTCCGCGGCGAAATTGGAAAGATTCAGGTTAGAATCCTGACTGTCACGGTTGAGTAATTGTAAGCTCATTCCGCCGCGAAAGTGGAAAGATTCAGGCTAGAATCCTGACTGTGACTATGGTTGGTAAAATGATTTTTTCCGATATGTTTGGATTCAATTATATAATTGGCTGCTTTCCAACAAAATTTTCAATTGCATTTATTTATTGTGAATTATAGACGCGTCGACAACTCAGGTCATTAGCGTCTTAAATACAACAAATATTATATAACACTTAAAACTAAATAACATCACAAAACATCCATGAGCAGAGGTGGGATTCGAACCCACGATAGTCTGATTCAGAGGCCGCGACGCTACCAACTGAGCCACACTGTCCTCTTTTTTCAATTGCAAATCAGCCGTATAAGAAATCTATTAATTTATTCAAAATAGAGTTAAAAATACAATTTAAATTTTAATATTAATAATAATAAATTCTCGGGAAATTGGATAAAAATAAGTTGATGCTAAATTTTCAAAATTTGCAACGTTTAGTTGGTTTATTTTCCAAGAAGTTGGAAAATAAACCAACGAAACGTTGCAAATTTTGAAAATTTAGCATCAACTTATTTTTATCCAAGTTCCCGAGAATTTATTATTATTAATATTAAATCAACATGGATGCGACTCAACACATGGATTTAAATTTTAAGATATACGCTATTTTGACTTATAGCGATGCCAGTATGCTTTGTCTAAATAGGCACGCCAACGTGAATGATTTGGAGTCAGCGGGGAGTAATTATTTTTAATGTTGGCAATCCTGTTTGGCGGGCTGTCAGTGTTATACAACTATATACGTTGAGTGACGTAAAACACGTGAGCCACACAAATAATTCAGCCGCTAAACACTACAAACTAAGCAACCAATCCCTAGACGGCAACACCGGTGACAGACGTATACGACAAGGGGGACGGTTGACAGCGACCGGGGATTTATTAACATCGCAGTCTGTGCCTTGTTTACATACGCACGTGTGTTGGCAACACTGCCTAGTAAGAATTTGTTTACATTGACTTAAAAGATGTAGACTGTAAAATAAACCTCCATAATGCTGGATTTATCGTACAATTTTAGCTGGCCGTTTTTTTAATCAGCTTAAATTTTGATTGCTACGTATTTATTGGTTGTTGTGTTTTCATTTTGGCGAATTGTTGATCGTTGCCATAGCAACCGTCATTTAACGGTGTGCTAAAAATAAAATTTGCTAAGATGCATCCCCAGATCCTTACAAAGGAAGGTCATATATATCATGCTCCATATGTTTCTGTACTGAGTCTAGGGCTTGAGAATAGCCGAGAGTGTAGCAATGCTGTTGTTTACATGGCGCTGCTATGGTTCCTCTAGTTTCCGGGTTCTAGCCGGAGAGCTGGTAAAAGTGTCAATTGGATTTTCAATTTATTATTAAAAAAAATAATGAATTGAAAATATTAGTGTTGCCGTCTAGACAAGACAAGACAAAACTTTTAAAGTCTTGTCTTGTCTTGAAATATCAAGACAAGATTTCACTATCTTGTCCTGAAATATCAAGACTTCACTAAGTCTAAGTCTAGATTAAAAAACTCTTGTCTTGTCTTGAAAATTTCTAGACAAGACTTTTGCAAGTCTTGTCTTGAAAATCTAGACAAGACAAGACAAGAGTCTAGAAAGTCTAGATCTAGACGGCAACACTAGAAAATATGAATTGGTGCTAGGCCCAAATAACCTTAGCTGTTGGTGGTCTTTAAAACAAAATGGGGTGTGCCCCCCCCCAATCCATACACTTTCAACGTCCCTGACATTTTCAGCGCATTCTCTAAGTCAATTATTTGTTTGCTTGCGCACGTGTGTTGGTACCACTGCCTAGTGAGACTGTGGATGACAGTCGAACATCGCGAGCTTTTGGTTCGGTTTGGTTTTAGGTTGGTAGACGTGTTGTAAGGCGCGGCGGGGATTTAATATGCCACTTGGCTTCTCTAGTGCCTCATAAACTGCATTGAGTGTTTATTGCTTTAAAGAGCTTTTCTGTAAAATGCTTTCTGAAAGCCGAATGCTTTATTGTTAAAGTTCTCGTCAAGCCCCCTTCTGCTTTCACCTCACATTGCACAAGTAAAGGGGTTGGTAAGACGATTACTGGCGTCTACACGATAATCAAATATTATTACACACGTCGATTTTAATCAAGCTCAACCCTTGTACTGACAAACCCCCAAAAGAGCTATTATACTTGTCCAAAGATAACAGATCATGCGAGTAATTTTGAGTTGTAGTAATTCGCGGAAGTATAGAGTTATTTCCGACGACTGTTTTTCATTAATTTTCTCCCTCTTTTAAAATAGGGTTCAAATATTTCATAAAATGGGCCAACCCTCAGGAAACCAGTTGCAAAGTTAAATTGCTAAACATTTAGCTTTACAAAAGAGTTTTATTAGCAGGGTTTTCCATGTTGTAACATTATAACAATTCTCTATATCACTGGGTTCAAGGCGAAACCGTGTATGTCAAATTTCTGTTTTTTTTTAGATAGATTTTTCAACTCTGTTTATAATAGTGAGTAAAAACGTTTCATTTTGAGTTAAATTATAAAAAACTGATAGATGAGATGAAAGATTTATAGAACTATAACAGACTTACAATATTGTAGCAAAACCCCAGATGATACGCCGCTGGCGACAATAGAAGCATCGAGAACAAGTGACAATGTGTAGCAAAACCCCAGAGATACGCCACTGGCGACAATCGAAGCATCCATAACAAGAAACAATGGTGAGGCGTGGCATTATATCGAAGACACAAGAATGTTCTAGAAAGCGCGCGAGCGTGGAGGGGGGTCAAGCTGCTAGCTCTATATAAGTAGAGCAGTCACCGGAGAAAGAACAATGAGTCGTGAATTAGTGTCGTGTTATAAACAACGGAAATAAATAAATACAGTGCTATTGAAGTGTTTTCACTTTGTTTGAGAAATACTGTTCGTGTTATTATTATATAAACAGTGTTGACTGTTGAAATTGACTTCTCATTGTTACGAATTATTGCATATTGTCGTTTACATTTTTAATTATTGTAAATAAATAATTTACTCCACCCACGTAAGAAAACAGTTTTGTTACAATATATACAGGTATTACATAATTTTTAAGTGCTGGTACCATTCTTGACTACCTACATAGAAAAATCTTTACGCATATTCATTGAAAAAGCAGCCATTTACGTATTCTTATATTGCATTATTAGAAAAAAATCATTTTTATCAAAATATGTCCTAGTCAAACCCGAATCTTTTCACTTTTTCATTCCGCCACAATAGTGGAGAAACATTCAGGTTTGATTCCCGACTGGGACATATTTTGATAAAAATGATTTTATTTTAATAATGCAATATAAGATTACGTAATTGGCTGTTTTTCCAATAAAAATCCGTAAAGATTTAACATAAGCGGTTTTTTTATGTAGGTATAGTCAAAAATATATACATATATTGTAACGGTTATGTATGTTACATGTACCATCCACGTATATGTAAGGAGTATAGAGTACGTGATATTATACCGAGTTTTCATCATCATCCGCAGTACAATCGTTTCTTTAAAGTCGATTTAAGTTTTAAATTCGTTCTCAGTCGAATGAACACTTTATAGCTATCCATGAAGGTTCCCGGAGGCCGGAACGGGAATTCTTCTCCTGCACAAACGGTTATGTAATAACAGAAGGGCGCATGCTAGCTGCTACACTTCTTATAGATGAAGTACCTTTAATGGTCTGGAAATGGAATTAAGCCGATAGCAAGACTATCTATAAAATCATCTGCATAAGTTTTAGTGTGTGTATTTAATTAGTTATTTTATTGTCTAATTCTGTTTACGACTATAATAAACACAAACTTACTTTCTCCAAACTAGATTAACTATAAATAAACTAAAAGTATTTATTAAATCATAATATTTCGAAATTTAAATCAGTACTCCACAATCCACAACATAATACGCGTGTGCTTAGCATCTTAATATTATAACGTGTTATGGATACTCAATGTATGATTTATAAATTTAACCACACCTGACGATAGCAACTCGTTACTGAAACGCGTCGTGTTAACAACACATGAAGTCACAAGACGGACACCAAAATAAAAGGTATTTCTAATACTTCATAATATATATAAAAGTATTTGTTGTATTTTTGTCTGCGCTTACCTTATTCTAATTTATTTTCATTCTACCGCTTGTACTGCGCTATTAACAAGACTCGCAAGATTTAAAAAAAAAATCCGACAGCGTAAAAATCGAACTTAAAAGATGGAAACAAGATGAAATGATAACACGCAGTCGAAGGAATCAGATATTTCTGTTCAATTTGTTACTACTATGCCTCCGAGTGCATGTTCAGGTCTCAAACATAGTAGTCAGTAAGCCAGGTGGCAGTGTGAAAAAGTACGAGTCTACCGACAAGTATACAAACGCCAATCCCAAGTTCGAATACCGCAGGCTTTTAATATTTTTATTTTTTTAATAATGAAAATATATAGGTATTGGATAATAACTTAAAATATAAAAAAATAAAATTACAATTATTTTGTTGTTACAAAACTGTTTTCTGAGTTGGCGGAATAAATATTTATTTAGAGTAATTAAAAACCCAATAATAATGAATGCAACAACGAAAAGTCAGTTCTAACAATCAACACAAGTAAACAATAACTAAAAAGTAATTACAAAGCAAAACAAAACAACTATATACAATAACTCGTAGTTATTACCACTACACTAGTATTTATTTTATCAGTTTATTTATTTATATCACGGCACTATTTATATTACTGATCCACCGTAGACTTGAATGCGTGACTCACCGTTGACTGATTGATTCACTCACTCGCACTGGCTGTTTATATATGCTGCGTGGCATAAGCCTAGTGTGTTCTCGCTTTCTCTAAAACTTTCGCGCAGGTATCAGTTGTTCAATAAGCAGACTCCGTTTCTCAGAATTTTCGCCTGCCGTTTATATACAGGCTGACCCGTAACATTATTTATTATATTTTACGAACATTTGATTTTATTAAGATGACAACGAATATAATTATTTGTCTTAAATGGTATTCATGTCACCTGTCTGTACCCACGCTACAGACATACTCATTTTTTGCAGGATCTATTTAAAATTCTACTACTTATATGCTTCTTTTGTAGGGAAATATACAGGGTGTATCACAGGATTGAATACATAGAAAAGTAATGAGTGCAACAAGGAAAACATAAGTAAAATGAGTAGCGTGACAAAGATAGAATACATAATATGGCTAACTTAACTAAATTAATTATCATGGTTTTTTACATGAATAGAGGGCAAAGCAATCTCTGATCTAAACTAATTTGTACTGTGTACTTTTCCCTATGTCCGGTTTCCTGTGATACACCCTGTATATTAACTCAGAATTTCTGCAGACAGTGTTTACTTTTAAATTTATAATAAAATCAAAATAAAACTTCGGAATCGACGATGAAAGGTGAAAAAATAAACATTTTTTTTGTTCAAAGAAAACAGCTTATATTAAAAATCTAACGAACCTTGGATTTAATTAAAATATGAAAGAGCAAAGGAGTTTATAAACGTCTAACTTAACTTCAAGTAAGACGATTTTTGATGATGCTGATGTTGTAATCGAAACGCTTGCCGAATTAAAAACTGAATATACCGATTTTATTTTTATAAAGCATGTCAAAATAAATCCTTGAATTAAACGGGAATAAAAACCAAAGTTTACTTGATATTAAAGCTCGGTTCGTCGGCGCTTATTGATTGAAAACTTGTGTCATTTTAAAATTAAGTTAAAATAAATATTATTTCAGGACGTATGCATTAATTAAATAAACAGGAGTTGACGATTTTAAAGCTTCGCTTCCACCAGCGTGGATTATCCAGCGCACTAGTCGAGCGATACATAAAGGCTGTTGAAAAACAAAACGGATAAATATTAAATAGATTTATACGGTTGTTTTGCAATTGAGAATTTTTGTTGGAAGAAATTGGTGAAATTGAAATAATTTCACGTACATGAATAGCTCTCGCTACTACGATGATTCACATCAACAACCTAGCTATAATTAATAACACTCGCATGTAGTGGAAATCTATTGATTCCTTCGCATATATGGAGAATGTAAGATTGGTAATCATGTCACGGTTGAGTAATTGTAAGCTCATTCCGCCGCGATAGTGGAAAGGTTCAGGTTAGAGTCCTGACTGTGACTATGGTTGTCAAAATGATTTCTTCCGATATTTGCAGGGATCAATTATGTAATTGGCTGCTCTTCCAATTAAAAAATTTTCAAAACCGATAAACTTGTTTGTTAAGTAAAGAAAATCATTTTTAAAATAGAAACCGTAGATCTGGTTTACGTCATCATAAACGGGGTTTGGATTTATTTATTTTTTTTAGTTAGTCAAGGCCACTGCTTAGTTTGTTATTTCCAATTTGTATTTTTTGAATTAAAATTTTATCTTCAAAATCGACAGTATAAGTACACGAAGTTCGACACAAATCGTTTTAAAAATTTAATTTATATAATTATAATATAATTTTGCACAAAATCAAAACTTACATAACATTGACAAATTATTATCTATATAAAAATCCCCCTATATTATTAAACGAGCAAATCTTGTATATATGTACCTATATAAATATTTTCTCGAAAACGGCCCTAACGATTTTGATCAAATTTACCGAAAAGGGGTTTCGGAGGGCAAAAAATCGATTTAGCTAGGTCTCATCCCTGGAAAAATTCGTTTTCCTATCGATTTTTTCATTTTAAAAAACACTTTTTTGGCGTTATAAAACAGTGTCGTATGGTGAGTAGGCTTTGGAAAAAACAAACTACTTTCATTATTTATGTCAAAATACTCTGACAGTGAATCGTTTCGGAATAATATTCTGAGAAAATAATACAAAATCCATATCTCACAGTAAGTACTATTTTTATTGAACTCATCCGAGCAAAGCTCGGCCACCCAGATATTAAAAATATTAACTATGCATTGCAATCTAGTCATAATTTATCAAAAGTGCCATAAAACCTATTGCCTTTAACGTCTTAACGAGACATCTCTATAACCATTGATTTATAATTAAATTAATATCCTGATAAACTACGATCTACTACCATTTCTTAGCAGTGGAATTTATTAAATCATTTACGTTATAAATAAAAAATATAGGATATTGCTTTATTTTTAAGAGTAGTATTTTCCCAAGTTTAACTTTTCTATCATAAACGGTTTCAGAGATAGATGTACCCTTCAAGAACTTCTAGAGGTAAAACTCTCTTAGTTCTTCGATTTTGTTTTTCAACACCATGTATTTGCAAGTGTTGAAAGAACACGTCGAACTTAAGTTGATGAAATCGGGCATCATCAGAAGGCGTTAACATCGGGTGGGGCAATGCAAGACATAAAAGATAACGTACAAAGAAGTTCGCGTGTTCAACGCTAGAGCTCAAGAAAAGGAAGTAAATTTATCATCGTTAGGAAAAAGTAAATAGCTTTATTAATAAAGGAAATTAAAATCGAATATTCATAAATAAAGGCGAAGTAACACGACAACATATTAAAATTGGAAGAGACTTCTGACTCGCGTTTGCACAAAAAGCAAATTAGTATCTAAAAACCAGACAAGACGTGCAGAATGTTTAGCCATTTCAAAAATAAATTGTATGTACCTAAATAAAAAAAAACTTTACAACTTTATTTTTTTATAACGTAAATATTTTGGAAAAAAATAAATTAAATTTAAAGAAGAGTATTTTAATTTATTATTTTCTTAGTTGTACGGAATCCTCGGCGCACGAGTCAAACTCGTACTTTTTTATATATGAAGCCATGACGTGGCCTCTTCCATTTTTATTTATTGTAAATTATAGACGCGTCAACAACTTAGGTCATTAGCGTCTTGATTACATTAAAAAACAACTCGATTAACGGCCTCTGAATCAGACTGTCGTGGGTTCGAATCCCACCTCTGCTCGTGGATGTTTTGTGATGTTATTCAGTTTTTAAGTGATATATTATGATATTTGTTGTATTTAATAAATAAATAAATAAACAACTCGATTAAAATTAAATGACATTACAAAACATCCATGAGCGGAGGCGGGATTCGAACCCACGACAGTCTGATCCAGAGGCCGCGACGCTAACCACTGTACCACACTGTCCTCCTGTGGCCTCTTCCAACTGTAATACTACTCTAATAGACCAGTGAACACAATAAACGAAAATATCGACAACGATTGTTGTGGTGGCAATGGTGGGACAAGTTTAGGTGTGTCTCGATTGATTTGTTTCGATCTCGATTTCAGATAAGGTAAGGTCATTTCAAATGCACGGCAGGTAACAGTGACTCTAATATCGTTTGTGCGCCAACGGTGGATCACGAATGAGTTTTTTTTTTGTTCCATCTCACTTCATATGTATGCAAAAAATTTAAATTTCAAAGTAGATTGGAAAAGAACGTTTTGCTTGCAAATCGTTTATGCACTCGCTAACCAATACACACGAGACAAATACATGTACGCGCGCGCGCGGATTGGGAGCGTGTTAACAACAGCTTTAACTACGATCACCAACGCCGCAATACCACAATTATGCACCTGAACTCTTCGTGACGTCATGATTCAAACTAGTTGTTGCCTTGCCTATTTGTCACTCCGATGGAAATAGTTAAAAGACACAATACTATAAGAATGACACCAAAACGTCATTAAGCGATGTAGCTTAGTGGTACAGCATTAGACTCACATTGGGAAGGTACTGGGTTCGAATCCCGATGAAGGCAGATGTGGCTAGGACTTTTTTCTACTGCCTCACGTCGAGAAACGGTAATTCCTGTACCGGCCATCTTGTTTGAGGTTTTCCATGGTTTTCCTCAATTATTCCAGATGAATGTCGAGATGGTTCCTTATTCAAGGCCATGGCCAATTACCTGTCAAACTCCTATAATTCTCCCAAAATTGTCTACTTTATCCTAATTTCCTATATAACTCCTCCATTCACACATTGCTATTAATAAAAAAAATTGAAGTTTAAAAATGTAGAAAACAACGGGAAGTGGTAAAATGGAAAATAGTAATGGTGCGAATGGCGTCTGTTATGACATAATGTCGAGAAACGGACGTTAAATGCATTATTATCATTATTATTATTATCCTTATATTGTACTGAAGATGCCCAAAATGGCGAAACTGTCTACTATTTTTAACTTCCCATTGGAAGTTATTGTATTGGGTCCGAAAATCGAAATCAAAAAGGAAACAAGCCGTGAGGTGGGTCGTTTATTAGGACTAAAGTGCGACCCTTGAGGTCCACACGACGAACTTCCCAGTTTGATAAATATTTAATAATAATAATTAAATTAGATATTACACAGAAAAGTAATCATTTTAATCATTAAAACATCAATAATTAAAAAAAAAAAAAAAAAAAAAAAAAACGGCTGAACCGATTTTTATAAAATTTATGTCGGATCAAAATGACGTTAACACGCCTCGATTGACACCCTTACGAAGTCGATATAATTTTTTATTCGCGAGATATTGTGTAAAATCTACTTTTTTGGAGGTTATTTGGTTAAGAAAAAAGAACGGCTGAACCGATTTTAAAAAAATTCCTTTCAGATCATATTTACGTTAATACGCGTCGATTGGCACCCCAACGTAGTCGATATCATTTTTCGTTCTCGAGATTTCGTCTTAGAAAGAAATTGACACATACATACGTACGTACGTACATACGTACACACACACACACACACACACACACACACACACAGACATCTTTCTAAAAGTAGTGTAAAAATAGTGTAGTGACCTTGAAACATAAAAATTTTTTTTCCTTTTTGATTTCGATTTTCGGACCCATTACAATAACTTCCAATGGGAAGTTAAAAAAATGTTTATGTTTCAAGGTCACTACACTATTTTTACACTACTTTTAGAAAGATGTCTGTGTGTGTGTATGTGTGTGTGTGTGTGTACGTACGTACGTACGTATGTATGTGTCCATTTCTTTCTAAGACAAAATCTCGAGAATGAAACATGATATCGACTACGTTAGGGGGCCAATCGACGCGTATTAACGTAGATATGATCTAAAAGAAATTTTTTCAAAATCGGTTCAGCCGTTTTTTTTTCTTAACCAAATAACCTCCAAAAAAGTAGATTTTACACAATATCTCGCGAATAAAAAATTATATTGACTTCGTAAGGGTGTCAATCGAGGCGTGTTAACGTCATTTTGATCCGACATAAATTTTATAAAAATCGGTTCAGCCGTTTTTTTTTTTTTTTTTTATTATTGTTAAAAATAAATAATAATAATTATGTTTTAATGATTAAAATGATTACTTTTCTGTGTAATATCTAATTTAATTATTATTATTAAATATTTATCAAACTGGGAAGTTCGTCGTGTGGACCTCACGGCTTGTTATTTAATACTAGCGGCCCGGTCCGACTTCGCCCGGACTGCAATACACTACTTACTCGCTTCGCTCGTTCGCTTGAATATTATAATTACATTACTCACTCGCTTCGTTCGTTCGCTCCCGGGTGGTACATTACTCACTCGCTTCGCTCGTTCGCTCTCGGATGGTATGATTTATATACAAAATCTTTGTTTTATATATATACAGAATAATACATTACCCACTCGCTTCGCTCGTTCGCTCCCGAGTGAATTTTTCCGATGTTTTAATAGTTATTCTGTTAGCCAGAGCGGAGACAAATCCAAAAAATCAAAGATCATGAAAATCGGTCCAGCCGTTCTCGAATTATAAATGGTGTAACTAACTAACTAACACGACTTTCTTTTATATATACTTATAGATTACTTATGATGTCGTCATAAAGAAAAAAAGTTCTTTTCATAGTTATTAAATTCTAATTGTCTGCATCTTTCCAAATTACTATATTACATAATATTATATTTTTACGTCATTTATTTAATTTTCCCTACGAAAACATTATAAGAAATGGTAGCAGAGCGTAGTTTGCCATTTCTAATAACATATCTAATATGCAAAAGTTAAATCGAATTCAAACAGTCTACACTGTTTGAGATGGACAAAGACAACGCCAACGGCAACTTTGTCTGTTTTTATTAACTTATTTAGTTGTCCTAACTAGAAAGTAGAAGATACAAAAACGTACACTAAAAATTATAACAGTAAAGTTTCGTATCGAAGTTTTCCATTCGCAGTTAGCTTATCTTGTATAGTTACATAATTACTGGATACTGTTTTTATTATTATCTACACTGTGAGTAGCTGATCACAGCTGAACCAGTGATTTTAAAAGCTAAAAAAAAAGTTAGCTTATATAATATGAATAATAATAAATAGATATTGTAGCTTATATGGACGCCTGCATTAGCTTCTATAATTATAAATACTTTATATAATATTATACATGAATGAATGAATTGTAAATTATAGACACTCGACAACTGACGTCATTACCGTCTACATTATTCCATCTATCTGCACACTAGGAAACCAAAAATTTAATTGTAATACTGAATATAACAGCAATAAAATTGTTGAGCAAGCAGTAGGTTACTAAAAATTAATAAACATCAAAAAATGTCGTTGTTTTTCATTGCTAGGTTAAATTTAATTTTTCAAGATTTTTAGTGGGCTATTTGGACAGATAAACTGTTTTTAATCGACATCAAAAAAGGAGGAGGCTCTCAATTCAATCAGTTTTTCAAATTTTTTTTACATATCTAAGTGTTTATTTTTATTGTTTCCATGACAATTTTGCATTGAAAGAAAAAGATCTGTCGCAAATTGGTATTATTTTTCCCGCAAAAAAAACCCGAAAGAAAACTTCTAAAAATATTCAGTGCTACCAACAATACAGTCCCGTTACTTAGTGGGCTTGAGAATGGCCGAGCGTGTAGCAATGCTGTTGCTTTTACATGGCGTTCCTCTGTTACAAGTCCCCAGTTCCCGGGTTCTAGCCCGAGAGCTGGTAAAAGTGTCAATTGGATTTTCAATTTATTATTAAAAAAAAATAATGAATTGAAAATATGAATTGATGCTTAGCTGTTGGTGGTCTTTAAAACACAATTTTAACCCGTTATTTAGTGCCGAAAGGTATATAATTTTCAATAGGTAAATATAGGTATAAGGAGGATAGAACGAAGTGAGTCAATGTTTAACAACAACTTTGTTAATAATGACGTGACGTAGCCATGACGTCGACTGTCAACTGTCAAGTGCCTATCTAGTCAGTTGTTTTGCTATAATATTTCACCGAAGGCTATGCTATGTTTGTTTTCATAACATTACTCGCCCTCCCCTGTCACAGTAATTAAGGAACATCACCTGGAGTTATTTGTTCCTACGCCACTGAACTTTCAGCACAGTGACTCGTCAATTTCAATCAAAATAACTCTTATTATGGGCGTTCAATTATCATCATCATTTACTCAGTGAAATGAATACCACAAGACATTTTGAGAAATACAAGGCAAATGTAAATTTAATTAATTGTAGATTCCAGCTACTCGATAACTAAAATCATTAGCGTCTAATTTTATTATAGTAATTTATACTTTATACATCTATACGAGGACAGGGTGGTCCAGTGGTTAGTGTCGCGGCCTCTGGATCAGACTGTCGTGGGTTCGAATCCCGCCCCCGCTTATGGATGTTTTGTGATGTCATTTAGTTTTAAGTGTGTTGTTATTTAATGTAATCAAGACGCTTATGACCTAAGTTGTCAACGCGTCTATAATTTACAATAAATCAATAAATAAAAATAAATACATCTATACGTTATTTTTTGTAACACATATTTAATACGTATGTAACATTCAACTTTAGAGCTTTATTGAATTAATAGACCGAGAGCTAGTGACAATTTTTTGGTGTTATTTATTGAAGGACCTTATTTTTGTGAAGAATACCGACATTTTGTTCTGCAAATTGAAATATATGCTTAAAACAGTCGCCGTAACAATATATTAAAATTTGAACCTTGAACTAATAATACAAATTTCTTCGGGTACATGACACGTTTAGGATGATCTATCACGTCTTTAATACTGATTAATCGATCTGCAAATATTAAATTGGCATAATTGGGTCACCGACAAGCTATACAAACAATTTTAGCCTTGAAGCAATAATAATTGTGACCATTTTTTTTTGTTACATGTTGAGGGCGGTCTGCATTCCTCCCATAGCGCTATCTAGCAAAATCCCTTACTCAGGGCACTTTAATATGCCTCCCTCAACATCTTCGCAATAAAATATAACACCAAAAATTTGTCACTAACTCTCGGTCTATTGGTCTTGATACGATATTTATTTACTTCGTTACCGTAGTAACCATATTTCTATATTTCCCGTATGGCATAAGATCTTGCATTATTATACGCCGGCTTCACAGTCTATATTTTACGCACGCCTAGCTATACTTCCGCATGGCATAAAATATTGCATTATTGTGCGTGCGATATATTATTTTAAGCAATCAGCTAGAGGCACGAAATGTTGAGCATTTCAAATACGTGTTCTAAAAAATTAAATTATCCCACTCCACAAAACATCCATGAGCGGAGATGGGATTCGAGCCCACGACATCTGATAAGGTACGCAAAAAATCTGAATTGGCGATTTTTTTATAACAAAAAAAAACATGTTAACCTGTATTACAAATAGTTTCTCTACGGCAGACTGGTCTCTAACCTCTAAGGGCACCCAATGGGAAGTTAGCAGTGTGGTTTTACCCAAACACGAAGTCTTTTTTTAACTTCCCACTGGAAGTTATTGTAATGGGTCCGAAAATCGAAATCGAAAAGGAAAAAAAAATTTTGTTTCAAGGTCACTACACTATTTTTACACTACTTTTAGAAAGATGTCTGTGTGTGTGTGTGTGTGTGTGTGTGTGTACGTATGTATCCATTTCTTTCTAAGACGAAATCTCGAGAATGAAAAATGATATCGACTACGTTAGGGTGCCAATCGACGCGTATTAACGTAAATATGATCTGAAAGAAATTTTTTCAAAATCGAATCAGCCGTTGTTTTTTCTTAACCAAATAACCTCCAAAAAAGTAGATTTTACACAATATCTCGCGAATAAAAAATTATATCGACTTCGTAAGGGTGTCAATCGAGGCGTGTTAACGTCATTTTGATCCGAAATAAATTTTATAAAAATCGGTTCAGCCGTTTTTTTTTTTTTTAATTATTGATGTTTTAATGATTAAAATGATTACTTTTCTGTGTAATATCTAATTTAATTATTATTATTATTAAATATTTATCAAACTGGGAAGTTCGTCGTGTGGACCTCAAGGGTCACACTTTAGTCCTAATAAACGACCCAACTCACGACTTGTTAAATTTTTTTATGGTACAACGCCTAGATAACCTTAGCAGTAAGTTGGTGACCTTAAATAAATAAATAACAATCTTAATGAAGAGTATTTGTTTTAATTCTTTAAAATCCAAACCCTCGTTTATATGGGAAAATAAATAAACAAAGAAAATATAATTAACAAAGATTCACTTGTTTATTATACATGAATGAATTTAGTTAAAGAAAAGCTAACATGTCATAAAACACGACTATTTGTAAAGAAAATTGAGAGAAGTTACGTAATAGGAAATAAAAAGAACACATTTTGTTGTAGCATAAAGTGCATTATTGTATTAGATATTCAAGAAGGTATAGAAGCACCATTTTAACATAACAATAGAAGCAAAAATGATTTAAGCATGTATTATGAAAAGCAAAAAACCTATTTCCATCCTTTCATGAAAGATTCTTTCATTAAAAGTCGTATCAACGAAGAAAAAAATTACATTTCACTGGGAAAAAAAATGTAACGCAAAATATCTATAGCATTATTATGGTAAATAGTTAATTACAGAACCCATTTATTATGCAACAACGAAATTATTGTTTCCATAGTTACCCTTACTTTTAAACGAAAAAGTAATTGCATTTCAATAGAAAAAATATCCCTATATTATTAAACGAGCAAATCTTGTATATATGTACCTATATAAATATTTTCTTGAAAACGGCCCAAACGATTTGGATGAAATTTAACGAAAAGGGGTTTTGGGGAGCAAAAAATCGATCTAGTTAGGTCTCATCTCCGGAAAAATTCGTTTTCTTATCGATTTTATCATTTTAAAAAACAGTTTTTTAAGTTATAAAACAGTGTCGTATGGTGAGTAGGCTTTGGAAAAACAAACTATTTTCATTATTTATGTCAAATTACTCTGACAGTCAATCTTTCACTTATTAAAATAATCAGTAATTATTTGAAAATATGTAGGTACATACGTTATGTAGTATGACGTATACTGACGTATAATAATATTATCTACTTATAGGTATGTAATTTTTTTTCTTAAAAACGACTAACGATTTTGATGAAATGGGAACTTTAACTACTATTTTTTTTGAACTCATCCGAGCAAAGCTCGGTCATCCAGATATTGCATATAACATGCCGATGTATGGTAACGCACAGGTACCTATGCTACCAGAAAATGGTCATAATATTACATCAAGATATCGCTGGGTAAACTTTTAATTCAGCTGAGTCCGGGATAATAGGACAAATTAAATATTTGCCCTGCTTACCGGAAGGACATAATTGTCTAACTCCAAGTGTCAAACAGAAGACTCGATATTAACGTTATTATATGTTAAACAAACACAGATTGATGTATAGGTGTGTGTATGTGGTGGTATTGTTATGCAATAATAAAGGGACGACAACGAGTGGAAGAGAGATAGTTATAGGCGGCGGGCAACTTGAAAGAGAAGGACGGAGACAGAACTGTGGTCGATGTCTACGAGAACATAACGATGCCTAATTACACAGCGGTTTATCTGCTGCACTATTCTCCGAGACTTGCTTTCTGCTCTTCTCTGTTCTCCACACCGCATTTTAATCCAGGCGTGTCAAACAACTCATACTAAAGAATGTACTGTTTTAATCAAAATGCCATGAAAAAAATAGATTCAAGTTATCATAACGTCCTTGGAAGGTCATAAGGAAATCGGTTTTCAATTTCAAAATTACAAATTAAAAATTATTTTAAGTTTTGAAATTCAATAGGGATTTCCTGAATTTGTAGCTTTCAAGGATTTTTTGCTCGCTAATATATTATTTAATAAAATTAAGAAAAATCGCAGGATAGTGGACAAAATATTTGATTTATTTAATTAAATGTACTACGTTTCGTCTATATATTTAGACTTTTTCAAGTACATAAAAATAACAATATTTATAAAAATGAATATTAATTACTAACCATTACTAATTACTAAATTAATTTTATTATAATCACGATGGACACGATTTCTAATATAAATATTATTTAATATTTATATTAGAAATCGTGTCCATCGTGATTATAGTAAAATTAAGAAAAATCGCAGGATAGTGGACAAAATATTTGATTTATTAAATGTACAACGTTTTGTCTATAGATTTAGACTTTTTCAAGTACATATATAAAAATTTTTATGTATGTACCTACTTGAAAAAGTCTAAATCTAAGTATAGACGAAACGTTGTACATTTAATAAATCAAATATTTTGTCCACTATCTTGCGATTTTTCTTAATTTTATTATTTAATATTTTTTTATTTAGGGTATTAAAGAAAATTTTAAAAAATAATGCTTTTATTAGGCCAAGTTCAGCCTTGATATTCTTCCACATAACTTTTCCAGATACAATATAAACAACGGCGTACGCAGAATTTTGTTCGGGGGGGTCACGTGTTATGAGAGTAAATATGGACATCTAGTTATCATGCTGCAATTAGATCTTAAACGATAGCAATTCGGGGAATTTCCAGGCGTCAATGTTTAATAACTGGAAAATTATTAAATATTATTTTTTTCCTTTTTAGTAAATACCTACATTTTAATAAAAGCTTGTCTCTATAAAGTTTTTTTTACTAATATTTTATGTTGAGTAAGTTGTCTGTAAAATACATATTAATTAATGTCAAACACTTTTTATAAACACAATGTTGCAAGGCTTAACTATCGTTTACAGTCCCGTATATAGTAAGTTTAACACGCCTGACTTATATTATAACGTGATACGCTCAGTTCCAAAAACAAACGTTAAACATATTTCCATCAATTAGGCGATGCTAGATAATTAAGTAAACACATGACAAATCGCAAATAAATAACGAATAGCTGTCTTACCTTCATTATCAAGGCATTTGTCACCTTCCACTATCCTTTTCGGTTATCGTCGATTTTGCGACTGGATTTTGTTTCCTGTAACAAAGCACACTTGTTAGATATACAGTAATATTTCAATAATCCGGTTTAATTGAAACAAAGAAAATTCCAATTTTCAAAAAAACTGGTTGGGTATCTTCCATAACGCTTGATGTTTTGAGTCAAATATTTAATTCAAGAAAAATATCAACTGATTTAATGGAAAAAAAAGTCAGTTGATATTATCGAAGAATTCGAATTGCTGCCAGTCTGGATAATCGATGCTTTACTATAGTTCAAAATAATAATGATCCAGATTATCAACATTGTTACGAAATTAAGAAAATGCATAATGAAAAAAAACAGTTGATATTATTGAAGAATCTGAATTACTCCCAGTCTGGATAATCGATGCTTTACTATAGTTCGAAATAATAATGATCCAGATTATCAACATTGTTACGAAATTAATAAAATGCATAATGAAAAAAAAATCTGTTGATATTATCGAAGAATCCGAATTACTGCCATTCTGGATAATCGATTCTTTACTATATAGTTCAAAATAGTAATGATCCAGATTATCAACATTGTTACGAAATTAATAAAATTCATAATGAAAAAAAATCTGTTGATATTATCGAAGAATCCGAATTACTGCCATTCTGGATAATCGATGCTTTACTATAGTTCAAAATAATAATGATCCAGTTTATCAACATTGTTACGAAATCAAGAAAATGCATAATGAAAAAAAATCAGTTGATATTATCGAAGAATCCGAATTACTGCCATTCTGGATAATCGATGCTTTACTATAGTTCAAAATAATAATGATCCAGATTATCAACATTGTTACGAAATCAAGAAAATGCATATTGAAAAAAAAAACAGTTGATATTATCGAAGAATCTGAATTACTGCCATTCTGGATAATCGATTCTTTACTATAGTTCGAAATAATAATGATCCAGATTATCAACATTGTTACGAAATCAAGAAAATGCATAATGAAAAAAAATCAGTTGATATTATCGAAGAATCCGAATTACTGCTAGTCTGGATAATCGATGCTTTACTGTAGTTGGAAATCTTGTCTTGTCGAAACTCTGCGTTGCATTTAATAGTCTGACCACAAGCAGCTCTAATATAACGGTAGCATATAACTTGTTAATCACAGGGTTAAATATATATCTATCTATCTATTATGGGGCAACATGACAGTGCGGCCTCCAACAACTATGTATTATAACCGGGACCCGAAATTCGACCGTACAAACGACGTCTTAAACGGATGCCTTTGTCTCACACAAAGAGGCGTAAAGGTTTCCTCAAACCAGAACGAGGCAAACTTACCGCGGATCGGGAATGGGATGACTAAGTAATTACATTGAGGATTTTTCAAATTAATTATAAATTATCGACCAAATTAATAAGATTTTTTCAAAGTTTTGTATTATTAATTATTATTATAACATTTAGACCTTAGTTTGGGTCTTTTTCAGATATTATTCTAAATGCAATATTGACAAAAAATAATATTTGAAGAAGACCCTACCTAGGGTCGAAACGTATAATATAGTAAAATTTTTGAAAAATAGAGAGTTAATAATTTCATCATACTGGAAACTGGGGGCTTGTAATAGACGAGTCATAACGGAATTTTCACGATCGCAACTATTTTCAAACCCAATTAGTCTATAAATTATGGATTAACAAGGTTGTTCATAAAATTGTTTTCACCAAAAACGCGAATCTGATTATTCAGCTTGGTAGCAGACTTCCAGCAGCTTCAAGGACTAGGTAGTTATTTGAACGATTAAAAAAGTTAAGAGGTGTCATGGGACACCCTATAAAGAAGCTATGCTTTTTACGCATTGTATATTAAACCGAATGTATCAAAGCTATAGACAATACAATTGAAAAGTTATTATTTGACCGCCATTTTGAAATCTGACGCCATTTTATTTTTTTGTGTCCTATAAAACTCTTAAATATCAATTTTCAAAAAGATCGGATAATTTTTTCAAAAGTACATATGGCCGCCATTTTGAAATCTGACGCCATTTTATTTTTTTGTGTCCTATAAAATTCTTAAATATCAATTTTCAAAAAGATCGGATAATTTTTACAAAAGTACATATGGCTGCCATTTTGAAATCTGACGCCATTTTATTTTTTTGTGTCCTATAAAATTCTTAAATATCAATTTTCAAAAAGATCGGATAATTTTTACAAAAGTACATATGGCCACCATTTTGAAATCTGACGCCATTTTATTTTTTTGTGTTTTATAAAACTCTTAAATATCAATTTTCAAAAAGATCGGATAATTTTTACAAAAGTAGATACCGAGGTAGATACATATGGCCGCCATTTTGAAATCTGACGCCATTTTATTTTTTGGTGTCCTATAAAACTCCCAGATATTAATTTTACATAGGCCACTGCGCCTACGTCAGTATATTATTTTCATCGCTGGCCATAGCTATAATATACTTTTAATAACAGGAGCGTGACGTGACGTGAGCGTGACGCGAATCTAAAAGTTTACCCCTGCCAGAAATCGTCTAACGCGCCTATAGAAGCATAGCTTCAAAAAAATTAAACAGCTGTTCATTTTAAACCGGCGCAAATATCAGCTCCGAATGCTCATTCTGTTTTCTGACTAAAGTCAATATTCTCACAACCACAGAATAAATAAAGTGTGTAGAATCGACAAGCAATTCACGCAGAAAGGAATTTAAAGGGTACCGATTGTTGCAAGGAGGGTCAGTCGACATAGGTGGTGGTGGAAGCGACGAGCCGGTGAAAACAGCGGGTCAGCAGATGATGGTGTAGGTGACGGGGTTGGGTGGTGCGCACACAGTGACCAATGGAGAGGCAACCAGATTCAGAACAGAAAGATGCGTGTGTTGTGTAAACCTCTTAACCGTTTATCCGTACAAATCTCTAAATGCAAATGAAAACCCACAAAGTAAATCCTATTTCACAGAATCAATTAAAGGAACATTCCTCTCCAATGACCGCTCTAAATAGACAGAGTAAACAAACTCTTCCATCTTTGTCTACACAGGCAAATACACACAACACTCTGATTATAATGTTATTTTTCTATAATTATGTATCTTAGGTTAAAACCATTGATCTCTGAATTAGTAATTTTAATAGGGTATTCGCTGGGTGCAGAGTATATGGTGGGGACAACCGAATCGACTGCAGCGTACGCTATGGACAAATTAATAAGCGTTAAATCATACGTTGTGAATAAATAAATGAAGTTATATAAAAAATGTTGTATAATAGTTGTTGGGTAGTTAATTGTAGAAATACAGGCAGAAATAGTAGTTGCAAATTTTAAACTACGATTATTTTAGCTCTAATGCTATTATAACTAATATTATTATTACTTTTGATAGCTAAAAACATAAGTGCAATACCGCATGTAATAAACACATTTATTGATTTGATCTATAAAATATTTATGAAAAAAATAACTATAAATTAAGAACAATAATTTACAACATCGAATATTATCTGACGGCATTACGTTCTCACAGTCTGTTCATATTAAGTTCCCACTGCCATCTAGTGGACAGTAGACATAGATACATAACACATTCGAAATAAAATGTATTTTATATTTATTAAAATTTTTTAAACACAATACGTAATATTTATTGGCCCCTTTCAGATGTGGTATTGCACTTATATTTTTTAGCGATCTGAAATAAAAAAAATTCGACTGATGACCAGTCCTATACTTCCCACCTAGTAAATATTTGCAAAAAATAAACACTCTTTTTTTTATTCTTTGACTAGGCCCAAATAATCTTAGCTGTTGGTGGTCTTTAAAACACAATTTAATTTTTATTCTTTGAAAAAAGCATGGCCCTCTTTTTTGTTTGGTGATCTACTGATGGCTAGCTTAATATAGCAAAAATGATGGTTACCTTGATTTACGTACAATTTTTATTTTTTTTAGTAAAATATTTTTTTTCTCGAAAACTATACATTTTAGAGAAAAAAAATATTTACATTTTTTTCATAATATAACATCTAGAATTCATTTATATTTTTTTACCTATGTTAATACGTGACATTGAGGACGTTTTTTTGAATATCTCAGGATCCACTGAACCGATTTGACTCAAAATCTAATCAGATCTAAGTTAAAGGCTGATAAACACAATAGAACAATCGGCATGCCCGTATGTTGTTCCGTTCTTAAGATATCGAAGGCGAAAAATTGACCACACACACACATACACATACACATACACACACACACACACACTCACACACTCACACATACAGACATCAGTCAGAAAATGATCTTAAACGATTGCTAGGGTCTCAAAACGTGAAGATCTGTTAAAATCTCGAAATATTTTTTTCGGACTAAATCCATTACTTCCCTATCATAGTAGAGGTGGGAAGTAAAAAAATAAAAATTTGTCATTCCTTCAACGGATATAGAGTGTCATTTAGTGTATATGAATATGATTTAATGTATATGAACACTTATAAAGTCTGGTTTCATTCGATATGTTAAATGATGACCTTGAAAATCAGCTGACAAAATATAACAAAGTTCTCGTACAAATGTTCATGGTGCGGTAGCCCAGAATTAGTAAACATCCTGTACTACAGTAGACTCATTAAATCAAATCCTTATGAATAAACAACAGCGGTGCCAACGTAGCCGACAAGCAGTAGTTATTATATTTTTCGGCAGCGGCGGCATCCTGGTGGGACAAGTCAACATATTAATAAAGTATGAATTAGTTATCACAACGTCGGCGCTCGAGGAGCGCCGCTGTGCGGAGCGCAGTAAGTTGTAACGGACGCCGGTAATTCGTAATCTAGTCGCTTAATTTGTAGGTTGGTAATATGTAACACGCTTGACCAGAGAACATGCTACCTCCTCCGGGGACCGATTGACCCCGAACGCTCACCTGAATTCCAACTCTTGTTTGTATAGCAGCTTTTCTAATTTGCATTTCTCAACCAACCGAAGAAAACAGTAAAGAATTATACAAGGCTTTTTTGAAGTAGGTTTTTTGTAGGTATTTATTAATAATTATTATAGGGCTTGAGAATGGTCGAGCGTGTAGCAATGCTGTTGTTTACATGGCGTTGCTATGGTTCCTCTATTACAGTCCCCAGTTGCCGGGTGCTAGCCCGAGAGCTGGTAAAAGTGTCAATTGGATTTTCAATTTATTATTAAAAAAGAAATAATGAATTGCAAATATGAATTGGTGCTATGCCCAAATAACCTTAGCTGTTGGTGGTCCTTAAAACACAAAACACAATAATTATTCTATTGTTTAAGAAATGTTGAGTCATCTTTTATGCACATTTTAAATAAACACTAATGCCGGGTTTATCGTACCTACATTATTTAACACGCTGTTTTAATTCGCTGTTAAATTTTTAATCATGATTAATTTAACAGCGGTTTCTCAAACATCAACAACGCTTTGAAAACACGTAATTAGCTAACAGCCGGTTGTAGTAGATTGTATATCTAGATGTGTAATGGAATACATTACTGACGAGTAGTAGTGATAGCGAGTTTTTACAGTCACACGAGTCATAATACAATTACGCACGAGATATATATGTTTTTTTTGCCGCACCCCCACTACAAAATACCTACTTTTCACTTTATTTTCAGTATTTTCAAAAAACTTCGACAGTTCATTTGCATCGACATCTTTACATTTACAGTAGGCCGTTACTATGGCAACCGTTTACTTACCGCACTAGTCGCAGGCCGGTATACATGAATGGAAAGTAGCTATTTTGTAGTGGGTATGGCAACACAGGTTATGGTAGCACTAGAAAAATTTTCCCGTATTTTTGGGCCCAAAAACGTTTTTCAAACTCAAACCCTAAAAACCATTTTTAAAATGGTTCGATTGAGGCCATTTTAAATAGGTTTCGTGCGGTGACGGATTCCAAAAAGACAAACAAACTTTTTGCAAAAAATGGTTTTTACATTCCGGGGACCTCAAGTAGGAATTAAATAAGTCCCATTCCCCACTTGTGGAGTTAGTATAGTAAAATCTAAAGCTGAATTAAAACTAATTCTGTAACAAGCATCCTTAAAATATTATTCTTGTTCAAAACACGTGACTATGGCCATAATTCGAAGAAATGAAAATTACAAAAAAATATTGCAACCGGGATTCCAGAATATACAAATATATTTCAATAAAGGGTCGAATTGTCATATTATTATTTTCTCAATGTGAAATGTCTATAGAGGTGCAATTTGCGATCGGCGCCATTCGAGTGTGTGACCGTTACACAATAGGGTCGGCACACATCACAGAGACGTACAGGCCGGACGTCGTTCACCTCCCCTTCGACCCCCCGCTTCCAACCGGGTCTACAACTGTGGCTGAGAACGCTTCAATGCACCCTGCCAAGCCGTCATACACTGCCTATGTTATCAATACACCTACTGCGTACACGAGTCCACGTTAAATTGATACATAGGACACACTCACTTAATCGTGTAAACCCTATAGCACAGGGATGGTGAACCTTTTCACATCTACGTGTCAATTTTTTCAAAAATTGTTTAATAAATTCATGGCGTTCCAACAAACAACCAAAAAAATTTAATTAACAAAAAAAATGAATTAAAATTGAAAAATTTTTTCGTTGGAGAGCAGCCAATTATATAATTGTTTCGAAACATATTGGAAAAAATCATTTTACCAACCAGTGGTCACAGTCAGGATTCTAACCTGAACCTTTCCAGTTTCGCGACGGAATGAGCTTACAATACTCAACCGTGACATGCTAAATTAATATTCTCCTTATATGCTTCAGAATCAATAGATATTCACTACATGCGAGTGTCAAATAATATATGCTATTTCAATAGCTATGATATGAAATGAATCCTCGTACCAGCGAGAGCCCAACATGAAAGTGAAATTTATTTCGAACACCCTTTAATGGGATATATCCCATTAAAGTGCCATTATCTAGGTTCGCAATCTCTCCTATAACAGGATGGATTAAGAGACAAAGAAGTTCTAACGTTAATTCATTTAATTTTATTTTCATTTTAATTAATAAATGTGTTTCTCAAAAAGTAGAATGATGCTGGGTTGCAGAAAGTATTGTCAGAAAATCTGATTTGATAATGACCTTAGAATTTAGATTGTGACCACACATATACTTACTTATTTCTTGCCAAAAGAAAAGTATTGTAGAATTTTAAATCGATTTTGCTCGAAAAATCATCGATCGATTGAAACGATATTTTTTTAAACTGTGTATATTAGATACATCTACCTATTTAAAAAAGTTTTTTGTATAATTTCCACTCCAAAACAACATTTTTCTACTTATTTTCGTCAAAATTTAGTTTGAAAAGCGATCTTTTTATATCTAGATCAGTCATTTGTTTTTCTGTGAGTACAATCTAATGTTTTACATATAACAAGGAGTTTTTTTACGACATTAGACTGTTCCAGCACATATAAAAACTGTAATCATATAATCAAAATCCGAGGGGTAAACCGCCGAAGGAAATAGTGTACAGGCAGGGGGAATTAAGAAGGAATTAAGGTATTTCGACGGTATTTAAAGGAATTATTAGGTATTATGAGAATTGCCGGGGAATTAAAAGGTATTATGAGGTATTACACGGAATTCAAAGGAAATAAAAGGTATTAGAAGGGAATTGGCGGTAATAAACAAAATTTGCGCATGCGCTAATCTACATCAGAATTGAAATTATGAGGTTATGTTGCTGTAGAAACGTCATTTTACGTTCGCTATAGTGCGTTTTATATAGTTGTGTTGTGTTCGATTCAAGCTCAGGTAAGCAATAAATAAAATCAATTGGATTAGAGTAATTTCGTTCAAAAATATTAATCTTTAACAAAGAAAATTCATTTTTTCACAAACGATGCAATTTCATGAAGTTTTCTACTTTTTAATATAACTCGCACTTTTATTGACGGTAAGTTTGACCCCATAAAAAAGTTGAATTTATTGTATCGTGTGGGGATATTGTTGGAAAGAGCTACTTTTATGGATTCTAAAAATATTTTATTCAAATATTTTGGTAAATTGAATATAAAGAAATAGCTTTAAACTCGGCTTAAAATGTGCGAAAAAACATCATGCCTCCCTGATCTTCTAGGTTTCTAAAGTTAAAAATTTGAAATTATTAGGGAAAACTGCCGGAATTTTCGTCAGTCTAATAGTAATTATTAGTGATGTGCCGGATATCCGTATCCGATCCGTATCCGCGGATATCCGAGGGAAAAGAAAGATCCGTATCCGTATCCGTTAGTTTTTTGGCGGATCTTTTACGGATCTTTTACCTTATCAATTTTCAATTCATAGATAAAATTTTATATATATAGGTAATTAGGTAATAATGAAAAACAGTTAAATTCCATTCAGATTATTTTTTATTATCGTGGTCAATAACTTTTTCCCATAACAGATAGTCTCTTTCCAAAGGTCGATGTGCAATATTTAGTATTTACCGCCGCGTACTCTAAGAAAGTTAAGATCCGTATCCGTATTCGCGGATCTTGAGACCAAATATCCGTATTCAGATCCGTATCCGCGGATATACATTTTTAACGATCCGGCACATCACTAGTAATTATACATTTTTGCCGCCGAGAGCTAAACCGTAGTGTAATCCAATATGTAATAGCCTCGTAATAGACGGTTCGAATCCCGGGCGGCCCGAATTTTTTTTATAATATAAATATTTTGGAGTTCTTAGAATAAGAAATTCATTTTGTTAAGTTCTTATGATTTATGTTTTAACTCAAGACAATTTTAATTTTAACTTAACAGCCTAAATACTTTTTATCGAGCTTTTTATTTAATGATTGTAACTAAAATACATTTCTACAGATTTACTGCTTACATCATAACTAAATTATAATATCTAATATATAAAATTTTCGTGTCGCGGCTGGACAAAATTTTTTGTTTTTTTTTTTTGATTCAGCATTGAAAAATACATACAATTCTAAATTTTCACCCTTATACGATCAACCCCTGATTTTTAATCGCGATTTTTATGTGTCGCGGTGTTTGTTGCCAAACTCCTCCGAAACGGCTGGACCGATTTTGATGAAATTTTGTGTGCTTATCGGGCAGGTCTGAGAATCGGCCAACATCTATTTTTCATACCCCTAAATGTTAAGGGTGGTCCACCCCAAATTTTTTTTTTTATTTTTTGGACAAAATTTTTTGTTTTTATTTTTTCATGATTCAGCATTGAAAAATACATACAATTCTAAATTTTCACCCTTATACGATCAACCCCTGATTTTTAATCGCGATTTTTATATTAAGCTTTAAAAAATACATATATGGCGAACGAGCGCAGCGAGTGAGTAGTGTATTTATAATATTCGAGTGAACGAGCGAAGCGAGTGAGTAGTGTATTAATAAAATTCAAACGGACGAGCGAAGCGAGTGAGTAATGTAATTATAATATTCAAGCGAACGAGCGAAGCGAGTGAGTAGTGTATCTATAACATTCAAGCGAACGTGCGAAGCGAGTGAGTAGTGTATTAATAAAATTCAAACGAACGAGTGAAGCGAGTGAGTAATGTAATTATAATATTCAAGCGAATCAGCGAAGCGAGTGAGTAGTGTATTTATAATATTCAAGCGAACGAGCGAAGCGAGTGAGTAGTGTATTTATAACATTCAAGCGAACGTGCGAAGCGAGTGAGTAGTGTATTAATAAAATTCAAACGAACGAGCGAAGCGAGTGAGTAATGTAATTATAATATTCAAGCGAACGAGCGAAGCGAGTTAGTAGTGTATAGCAGTCCGAGCGAAGCCGGACGGGGCAGCTAGTAATTATATATAAACTACCTTTGTACAATAATTATAAACGGAAATAATTTCATATTTAAAATATCTAACAAATTTAAAAACGATTTAAAATAACTTCAAAAAAGTAAATTAAATTTAATCTAGAATTTAATGAAATAGTCGAGAAATAGTGTATTTTAATTGATTACTTTCCCAATTGTACGGAATCCTCTGCGCGCGAGTTGAACTCGCACTTGACCGGTTTTTAACCGACATCAAAAAAATAAAGGTTATCAATTCGAAACGCATATTATTATTTTTATGTTTGTTCAGCCACAACTTCTCGAGGGGTGGACCGATTTGAATAATTTTGACGACATTGGGTTCAGAATGTTTACAGAATGGTCACATATATTTTTTATTTAAATCGGATCAGTAGTTTCTTTTTTTCTAATAATTAAATTTATTTTTTATGTATGTTACCTTATAATTATCTCCTGCATTTACGAACCGATTTTGATAATTTTTTTTCTAATCAATAGGGCATACCTTTAGGGTGGTCCCATATAAATGTTACTTAAATCGGTTCAGTGTTTTTTTTTTCTTTAGTAATTAAATATCAAGAAAGAAGTCGGTTAATAACGTGCAAAGTACTTATTGCAGTCACTAAAAAGTAAAAAATAAAAATAAGAAAATACAACCTCTTTCAAAAAAAGCCACTAAAAAGAGGAAAATAATAAAATTTTGAGGTCGACACCAATTTAATTACTAAAACTTTTTATATAGGTTCCTATCTACTTTTATTTTTTTTAAATTGGCGCCGACTGCAAAATTTTATTATTTTCCTCTTTTTAGTGGCTTTTTTTGAAGGGGGTTCTATTTTTTTATAACATTTTTTTTTATTATCTTCACATCTCTATTAAGCCGACACCTATCAAAATATGCAATTAATTACAACCTCGCTTATAACATTTTTTAGAAAAATCAAAATGGATGAGGCTGCTGCAATCCAAACAGACTGCTTTCAACAGTACGAAAAGGACACTAAAATAAAAATCCCCGAGAGTTTGCAATACATGCTAAAAGCTAATGGTTTTGATAATGAATACTCTCTTAAAGAAATAACTGATTCGGATATTCAAGAAATTGAAAATTTTGCTAAAACTGAGTTACCTGAACTTCTTTCCGAAGAAGAAATAAAAAAGTATTACGGAATATTTTCAAAAATACCTTCCAACTATAAAATTTTATCTGGACATAGAAAAATAATTTTCAATATTTCCCAATATTTTAAAAGTAAGGCCAAATCTACTAAGTGTGCGGCCAGGTGTACTAATTTCAGCAATGATCAGAGAACGGATATGCCTGATGCGCCCCTTAACAGATCTTTTGACAATATTTCCGACTCTTACTCAGAAAATGAAACGCATTCAAGAAAAAATACGTTGAATTTATGTCTCGATTTAGTTAATGAAAATACACTGATATCTAAAGCATTAAAGAAATGGATAAGAGAAAAGACAAGTAGTGATCAAAATGACTATCTTAAAACTAAATTTGAAAACGTTAACATATCGACTAGAGTTGACCCTGAGAGTAATTTGTTCAGCGATATTACATGCTTTTGTAGCAAAATAACAACAATTCCCAAACTGGCAAAAAGCGAACAACTCAAGCCTCGTTGGATTTATTCGAATTTCCATACGCATTTTAAAAAACATATTGAACAGTACTCTTCTGAGCGAGCTTCTGAGGGAATAAAAAAACCAAAACAAAAGGTAGCACTCATTACTGATTTTTTGCAACAAAATCAAAATTACTTAAATTCAACAAAAAAGGACACTAGCACAACCGAGAGTACAACGGAAGAAAATCGAAAAGAAAATAAAACAAATCAAAATATAGATATTATTCAAAACATTTTACTGAATAAAATTACCGATGAAAATGTTAATTCAGAGGTTGATTCAGATGCTTTAATGCTAGATATTAGAAAAAATGTGGTTGAAGTTGAGACTCATCAAAAACCAACTGAAATAATTATGAAAAATTTAACAGAAAATGACGATGAAAATACCAATTGGTTACAAAATCTTCTTCCGTCCCAGGTTCCCTCCGAGGTTCCGCCCTTACTTCCATCCTTGCTTCTGGAGGTTGATTCAGATGCTTTAATGCTAGATATTAGTAAAAATGTGGTTGAAGTTGAAACTTACCAAAAACCAACTGAAATGATTATAAAAAAATTTTCAGAAAATGACGATGAAAATGCCAATTGCTTACAAAATCTTCTTCCGTCCCAGGTTCCCTCCGAGGTTCCGCCCTTACTCCCGTCCTTGCTTCCTTCAGAGGGCTACTCCAAATGGCGCACTGAAAAATACCACAGAAGTGCTAGACGTAAAAGGTCCAGAGACAAACTTTCACCGGGACAAACTCTTGTAACTGAATATTTTCCTATTTTAAAAAGATTCTTGGAAAAAAATAAAGAATTACAAGAACAATTGGAATATAGATTTAAGCAACTGGAATTTGTAGCCAAAGATTACCAAAATCCTAATCCCCGACCTAATAATATAAACAGTTTTTTAGAAATTTTAAACCAAATTTCACATAAAAATGAAAAAAAGACAAGTAACCAAAATTGTTATGAGGGTGAAATGAAAAAATTTTGCCTTTACTTGTATTATATTGGCGGTCGCTTACTCTATGAAACGCTGCAAGCCAATTTAAAAAATATCATACCTTCCATATCAAGTTTGAACAGATACATAGACAGACAACGTACAAAAATGGAAGAAGGGTACTTTGATTTTTCAGGATTGAAGAAATTCTTAGAAGATAGAAATCTTCCCAAATATGTTTGGATTGGAGAAGACGGAACGCGAATTACAGGAAAAATAGAGTACAATGACAAAAGCAATAAAATTGTTGGTTTTACCTTACCATTAAATAATGGTGTTCCAGACACAAATTCCTTTGTTGCTTCTTCAGCAAAGGCAATACAAAGATATTTTTCACAAAACACAAAAGCAAATTATGCGTATGTCATAATGGCACAACCTCTTTCTACAGCATGTCCTGCATTTTGCTTGGGATTGTTTGGAACCGATAACAGATTTACATTTAAGGATGTTATTTCAAGGTGGGATTATTTTAAAAGAGAGGCGGATGAATTTGGAATAAAAATTGTGGGTATATCCTCCGACGGAGATACGAGACTTTTAAAGGCTATGCGGATTGAATCCACTCTTGGAAAATATGAAAATACGACTGAAGATGAAGGCTCACTCCCAGTGGGATCCCCAGATCCACCAAGTAATTGGCCCTGGTTTCAGATGCAACTTGGTGATGATTCGACTTGTTTTATTCAAGATCAAATTCACATAGGCACGAAACTTAGGACAAGGTTGCTGCAACCAAATATAAATCTGCAAATAGGAACTTATAGTGCAAAGGCAGACGACTTGAAGGTTTTAATAGAAAGCTTCCCGAAAGACCATCATTTATTAACCATTTCTGATATAAAATCCGAGGATAAAATGAACTTTTCTGCTGCAGAAAAAATGTGCGATCCAAAAGTAGTTAAAATGCTGGAACAGGTACCCGAAAGCAATGCCACTCGTTCCTATTTAAAAATGATGAATATGGTGCTTGAATCTTTTTTAAATCCAGATATCGACATTAAATCAAGGATCTTTAATATTTGGTTTGGAGTATTCTTCTGCAGAATTTGGCGCATGTGGATAAAATCGAAAAGGGAGTACACATTGAAAGACAACTTTTTATCACTAAATTGTTACATGTCAATAGAATTAAACGCACACAACTTAATAAAAATAATAAAAGTCTTCCAAGAAGATGACGAGCTTACCGCTAAAATGTTTGTTCCCTGGCTTTATAGCAGTCAGTCATGTGAAAAAATATTTCGGGCTACCAGATCCCTTACCTCCACTTACTCAACAATAGTGAATTTCAGTTTACAAGACATTCTCTATCGAATGGACAGGATAAAAGCTATAAATGACATCTTAAACGATTTGAAGACCACATTTATATTTCCAAGAGAGAAACGCTCGAAGAAATATCAGCAAGCAATAATAGAGGAGACAGTTCTGGATATTTCGTCAACGGAAATTGAAACCACGATTGAAGATGCAATGAAAAAGGCGTATGAAGAATTACAGAAACTAGGAATTACTTTTGAAGAATCTGAATGCCTCCCCGAGTACCCTTCATTGGACATTCTCACTTTAGCTAACAATGAAAATAATAGCAATGATGGTACTACATGCGATGATATTATAAGAGACGAGATAGAAGATGATGAGATTGATAGATCGCAGATTGATGGCAAAAGCACAACAAGAGCATTTGTGGTGGATAATTTGAATGGCGAGTCGGATGATCTAATGGAGACCTCAATGGAGGAAATACCTAAAAACACTTTAGAAAAAGGCTCCCAATTGAAAGATTTTTCGCATGAGGTTAAAGAGGTTACAGAAACAAGCCCTTATGTTAAGATCATTTTAGGGCAGAACGAATCCCGAGTGGTAAAAAAATCGTCATACTGCTGGCTTTTGGATCAAAGTGAAGGTAAAGTAAGCACTGATCGATTAAGAAGATTTTTTGTGTCGAATAGAAACCCTAATAAAAAAAACACCGACAAGAAGAAGAAATGCAGCAAACTCAAATCAGACAAAGAGAAGAAAAAAATTAAACTGGAAGTAATTGAAAGCAGTTCAGAAGAGAGTTCAGAATCTGAGTTACCAAATAAACTATTGAATGATTCAAGCGATGATTACGACTGTGAACCATCAGATTCTGAAGAAGAATGTCTGGAAAAGAATTTAGATGCATGTGACATAGTTTGTGGAAATTTTTATGCCGTTTTTTATGATGAACGATGGTATATTGGAAGAGTAATTGAGATAAAAAATAAAGGTCATTACAAAATGAAATTCCTGAAACAGGAACTAGACTATCTTATCTGGCCAAAAATTGAAGACTCTGAAGTGGTAAAGAAACAATTTATCTTCTACGGACCAATAACTTTAATGGGTACTGATCCATTTCAGTTAAAAAGAGCGGACAAAATTAATATAGATAAACAATATAAATTACAGAAGCAAAGTTCGCTGTAACCTTTCATTAAAATGTTTAAAAAAAAATTAAACATGCTTGTTTTGTATTAGAATTTTTTTGTTACGTTGTATTAGAGTAAACATTTTTTATTTCTTCGTTTATTTTGTTAACAACTTTATATTATATTGAATAAAGCAGTGAATTTCGTTCTTAATCTTATTTTTATTATTATTAGTTAAAGCCGCAAAGCCATACAAAAATTAAGAAATTACAACCTAGTGAACAAAAAAAAAATATAACAAACCAACAATGTAGAGCTCTATATAAATAAAAATACAGCTTAAAATCAACAATTTAAAAATAGAGTAACAAAGAACAAATAAATAAAAGCTTTTAAAATAACAGATTAAAATCAACAATTTAATCCCCGTTCTGAAAAAAAATCAATATTTTTAATTCAATTCATATAATATTAAAAGGTACAGCAAATAAGACAGCTAATATCACGTAATTAATCAAATAATATGGTAAAAGTTCATGCCCGTGAGGAGAAATCGGTGTAATATCAATGAAGGTAGTAGCTATTGCAGGAGGTATTGTGGGGAATTTAGAGCATTAAATGAGGTATTAAGAGGAATTAAAGGCATTAAGAGAAAATAGGAATTAAGAGGAAATAAAGGAATTATGAGGAAATAAAGGGTATTTTTTTAAGAGAAGGTATTAGGTGTACACTTTTTCGCCGGCGGTTTACCCCTCGTCAAAATCTAACGTCATTGTCAAATCAAATTTTCTAACAATGCTTTCTGCAACCCAGCATGCGTGTAAAATTCACCGTATAGAAATCAAAAACGTCGACACGTAGACATTTTTCAATTTCGTTTACAAAAAAAAGGGTGTGGGTCTCGGGACCACCGACAGATGTGAAACATCAAAGAAAACGTTATTGAACTCGGTGGTATTCTCTATGTAGTAGTATATATTTTTTCAAAAGCAGCAACTAACTGTTATACTGACGTAATCCTATATACTGCACTGTAACACACGCGGTTGCCCGAGCGCGCGGAAACCGAGAGAGAGAGAGAGAGAGAGAGTGCCGCAGTGGTGGGGAGAACAGCAGCGAAGGAGCGGACCATAAATTTCGTTGCATATTTCCCCTCACGCGACTGTTCACAGCCCGACATAAGATGTTTCACATCAAAAATTGTTCATGATCACTCAAAAAGTAAAGCATTAAAAACATGTGTTCGCAATATTCCTTCAAGGTCACTCGTAACAAAAACGTATCAGTTACTTGTGGTTTACTGTAAACACGCACAAACAGAGATGGAAATAGACAAGCCGTTCACACAGTTCCAGTAAATAGAGCGGACAGGATTCAGCAACAGCACGCAGTGTGTGTGCGTGAGTGTGAGTGGGTCGTCACGCATCGTGCTACACACAAGTCACGCAGTACGACGCCCATCCACCGGTCGCGTTGTGTCCTCCTATTTGAAGAGCCGCCACGGCTGCCTGTGATTGATCACTGCTATTCCAATGTCAATACCTGGCTTGTTTGTACTTCGGAACAAATAACCAAAAGACTTACATACACACACTTGACAGTTGGGGCCCCCTAAGCAACTCCCCCCAAATTGAAAAAAAAATGAAAAATGGAATTGCATTGGTTGGAAATGTAATAAAAACAAGCCGTGAGGTGGGTCGTTTATTAGGACTAAAGTGCGACCCTTGAGGTCCACACGACGAACTTCCCAGTTTAATAATAATAATAATTAAATTAGATATTACACAGAAAAGTAATCATTTTAATCATTAAAACATAATTATTATTTATTTTTAACAATAATTAAAAAAAACAAAACGGCTGAACCGATTTTTATAAAATTTATGTCGGATCAAAATGACGTTAACACGCCTCGATTGACACTCTTACGAAGTCGATATAATTTTTTATTCGCGAGATATTGTGTAAAATTTACTTTTTTGGAGTCTATTTGGTTAAGAAAAAAGAACCGATTTTGAAAAAATTTCTTTCAGATCATATTTACGTTTATACGCGTCGATTGGCACCCTAACGTAGTCGATATCATTTTTCATTCTCGAGATTTCGTCTTAGAAAAAAATGGACACATACGTACACACACACACGGTCGGGTTGTGAATTCTTACGGAAGTAGTTGCGAATGCTTCACATTTTTTCAGTACCCAGGCAAAGAGTGCCTAACGCGCCTAAGGATGTTTTCACTTCAAAAATCATTTTGACAACCATAGTCACAGTCAGGACTCTAACCTGAACCTTTCCACTATCGCGGCGGAATGAGCTTACATTACTCACCCGTGACATGATTATCAATCTAACATTCTCCATATATGCAATGGAATCAATAGATTTCTACTACATGCGAGTGTTATTAATTATAAAACATTTTGAATAACAATAAAACACTAACTTTTTGAAATTTGGACTATATACAGATTGCATCAAATTAAACCTGTGCATAGGGCATTCTGTGTGTAAGACAGAGATTGATACATAAAGCAATAAGTAAGAATGAGATAAATGATCGCTAATAAGATGTTACGTGGTTACTGTAAATTAAACTGATGAAAGATTTACATTTTTACAGCATAGAAGGAGCGAAAAAACAACGATGATTCTATTAGGTTGTATAAATATTATTTATTTACAGTAACCACATAACATCCTAAGCGATCATTTATATCATTCTTACTTATTGCCTTATGTATCGATCTTTGTCTTACACACAGAATGCCCTATGCACAGGTTTAATTTGATTCAATCTGTAGAGTGGGTGCCAAAAATGAGAGACCAAGTTTTTGAAATTTACACTATATATATAATATTTAATATATAGTGTAAACTACAATAACTTGGTCTTTTATTTTTGTTAACAATGTTTACTATTAATTATAGCTAGGTTATAGATGTGAACCATCGTAATAGCGAGAGTTATTCATGTAAGTGAAAATTATTTCATACACCCAAATGGGATACATTCAATAAGAACCTAGATACATCAATGTTATAAATACCATATGGTATTACAACATAATATTCTAGAAATTTATTATTATTCGAAATAACATCTCAATTAATAGAAAATATTGTTTTCACCTAGATTTGCAAATATTGCAATAAGTTTTTGTTATAATTCTTATCAAAAAAAAGTGCTGAAAATAATGAAGTGGTCATAAATACGATAAGTCCTGTGCAAACATATAATTTTTAATCAAAAGTCTAATAAGCGCTGGCTAGGACAAAAAAGTTATCTTTTTTTGTGATGCCCCCTCTGTGGTGATGCCCTAGGCCGATGCCTAGAGTGCCTTATTATAAATCCATCACTGGATAAAATTGTTATTTTTTGATAACCTAGGTGTTATTGTTGTTTGTTATTTTAAACTGTTAAAAATAACAGTCTTGGCCACTTATTTACGACAAGAATTTTGGCCCTGTAAATCTGCCGGCCGGCAGAAAAAACGTATGGCTTTGTCCACGGGGACGGCGGCCTAATTTAGTATGTGATAATCGCATGTATATCTACCTATAACTTTTTGTAATTGATACAGAGTGAGTAATATTATTGAATTATATTATTTTTATAAAAAAAAGTAGCGACGACATAGAATATATTGGGTAGGTTTTAAAGACCACCAATAGCTAAGGTTATTTGGGCCTAGCACCAATTCATATTTTCAATTCATTATTTTTTTTTTAATAATAAATTGAAAATTCAATTGACACTTTTACCAGCTCTCGTGTTAGACCCGGGAACTGGGGACTTGAAATAGAGGAACCATAGCAACGCCATATAAACAACAGCACTGCTACACGCTCGGCCATTCTCAAACCCAGAAGATATTCATTCATTAAGAAAGATATAAGTTTGGTTATAAGGGTTCCACACTAATGACCCTTGTTGTCGAGCGTCTATAATTCACAATTCCTATAAGGATTCCGTTTTTTCATCGGATGTACAGAACCTTAAAAATTATCAACACTAAATTTTGAATATTTGTGATTCAATTCAAAGAGCGAATACTTTAAAAAAAAGTTTCACTGTAACAAAACAACACATCTGTTTTTTTAAAGCAGTGTCCTAAAGCTCGCACAGTTGCTGCAGTTTTTACACAAAAGGCAGGTGTTTGTACGGACAATTAAACTAGTAATATTTCGTCGACTTTATATTGTATAAATATTTTGTGTGCGCGTCGAGACAATTCCCACTTCTCCTGCAGGAACATTCCAACGATCGCACAATGCTTGGAATTCTTGCTATCTCTTGGCCGTTATCTATACGTCCTTTTCTATTGGAGACCTGCATACACAGCGTAGCTTGAGGACGGAAAAACGAACTAAACCAAAAATGCATTAAACCGATGTACAGGGTGTTCATCCCTAACTATACTGGATTTTGGTAGTTTCGGACATGTATAACTCAATAAAAAGTAAGTACTTAATAAAAAATTTTGGAGGATACAAGTAATTCAAGAATTACAAGGCGCGATATTCATGTAGGTACTGTGTGTAAACGGTTTTATCGAACATAGGGAAAATAACACTGAGAAGATTTATAATTTTGTAGTAGGCTATGAGCCATAAGACCTAATATAAATATGTATTGGATTACATAGAAAAACTAGTAGGTACAGTGAATTTTTTAAACAATTTTCCATAGCAACGGTTAACTATTAAGCGTTACTCGGAACCGGCTAAATAAAAAAGTCATGATGTGTCGTAAGACACCCGACAGAAGCTATGCTTCTTACGAATTGTATATAAAACCGAATTTATCAAAGATATAAATAATACAATTAAAAAGTTATTATTTGATCGCCATTTTGAAATCTGACGCCATTTTAATTTTTTGTGTCTTATTAAATTCTCAAATATCAATTTTCAAAAGGATCGGATAATTTCTACAAAGAAATATATACCTATTATAAAGATCTTTTTTACTTGATTTAATGTTATCGTACATACTTATATAAAATTAATAATAAATAAATAAAACACAGCAAAAATTGATTTAATCAAGATGAGTCTAAAATAGGTCTGATCACAACGAAATTATAATTTTGAATTACTTGTTTGTTTCAAAAGCGTAGCTAACAGAAACTGCCAAACAAAACAATGTTGTGTCGACAATGTAGAGTATTATGTTGACTCAAAAAGACACAACATAATGACCGCCATTTTTAAATATGACATCATTTTACTTTTTTGCGTCCTATAAAACTCGCAAATATTAATTTTCAAAAAGATCGGATAATTTTTCAAAAAAGTTCATACGGGCGCCATTTTGAAATCTGAAGTAATTTTTTGTGTCCTGTAAAACTCTCAAATATCAATTTTCAAAAGGATCGGATAATTTTAGCAAAAAAGTACCTACATATGGCCGCCATTTTAAAATATGACGTCATTTTATTTTTTTTGTGTCCTATGAAACTCCAAATACCGATTTTCAAAAAGATCGGATCATTTTTGCAAAAAAGTAAATATGGCCGCCATTTTGAAATCTGACGTCATTTTATTTTTTTGTGTTCTATAAAATTCTCAAATATCAATTTTCAAAAGTATCGGATAATTTTTACAGAAAAGTGCATACGGCCGCCATTTTTAATTCTTACATCATTTTATTTTTTTGTCTCCTATGAAACTTTCAAATATCAATTTTCAAAAGGAACGGATAATTTTTACAAAAAAGTACATACGGCCGCCATTTTAAAATCTGACATCATTTTATTTTTTTGTGTCCTATGAAACTTTCAAATACCGATTTTCAAAAGGATCGGATAATTTTTACAAAAAAGTATATAAGGCCGCCATTTTGAAATCTGACGTCATTTTATTTTTTTGTGACCTATGAAACTCTCAAATATCAATTTTCAAAAGAATCGGATAATTTTTACAAAAATGTACATACGGCCGCCATTTTGAAATCCGACGTCATTTTATTTTTTTGTGTCTTATGAAACTCTCAAATATCAATTTTCAAAAGGATCGGATAATTTTTACAAAGGAGTACTACATATTTCCGCCATTTTGAAATATGACGTCATTTTATTTTTTTGTGTCCTATAAAACTCGCATATATCAATTTACAAAGGGATCGGATAATTTTTACAAAAAAGTACATATTATGGCCGCCATTTTCAAATCTGACGCCATTTTATTTTTTGTGTCCTATAAAACTCTCAAATATCAATATTCAAAAGAATCGGATAATTTAAAAAAAAAGTGCATATGGCCGCCATTTTGAAATCTTACATCATTTTATTTTTTTGTGTCCTATGAAACTTTCAAATACCGAAAAGGATCGGATAATTTTTACAAAAAAGTATATATAGCCGCCACTTTGAAATCTGACGTCATTTTATTTTTTTGTGCAGCCTATGAAACTCTCAAATATCAATTTTCAAAATGATCGGATAATTTTTACAAAAAAATACATACGGCCGCCATTTTGAAATCTGACGTCATTTTATTTTTTTGTGTCCTATAAAACTTTCAAATACCGATTTTCATAAGGATCGGATAATTTTTACAAAAAAGTACATTTGGCCGCCATTTTTAAATCTGACGTCATTTTATTTTTTTGTGTTCTATGAAACTCTCAAATATCAATTTTCAAAAGGATCGGATAATTTTTACAAAAATGTACATACGGCCGCCATTTTGAAATCTGACGTCATTTTATTTTTTTGTGTCTTATGAAACTCTCAAATATCAATTTTCAAAAGGATCGTATAATTTTTAGAAAGGAGTTCTACATATTTCCGCCATTTTGAAATCTGACGTCATTTTATTTTTTTGTGTCCTATAAAACTCGCAAATATGAATTTTCAAAAGGATCGGATAATTTTTACAAAAAAGTATATATAATGGCCGCTATTTTGAAATCTGACGTCATTTCATTTTTTTGTGTTCTATGAAACTCTCAAATATCAATTTTCAAAAGGATCTGATAATTCTTACAAAAAAGTACATATGGCCGCCATTTTGAAATCTGACACCATTTAATTTTTTTGTGTCCTATAAAACTCTCAAATATTAATTTTCAAAAGATTCGGATAATGTTTACGAAAAAGTACATATGGACGCCATTTTGAAATCTGACGCCATTTTATTTTTTTGTGTCCTATAAAACTCTCAAATATTAATTTTCAAAAGGATCGGATAATTTTTACAAAAGTGACGTTACACTACTTCGTGACGTGACTTTTCAATTGTTTAGTGTGCTTTATTTCCTTAGTCTGATTTTATTACATTTATCCGAAACGTTACCGGAGAAAGACCTTTTGCCTGTGAAAATTCAAAAGTACGATTTGCACCCGGACGAAAGCCGGGCCGGTCAGCTAGTTACCATAATAATGTATTGTCACCGGAGCTACACATGTGTGCAAAATTTCAACTCAATCGGATCACGGGAAGTGGGTGAAAATTTAAAAGTACGAATTACACTCGGACGAAAGCCGGGCCGGTCAGCTAGTTACCATAATATTGTATTGTCACCGGAGCTACACATGTGTGCAAAATTTCAACTCAATCGGATCACGGGAAGTGGGTGAAAATTCAAAAGTACGATTTACACCCGGACGAAAGCCGGGGTATGAACGTCGAGAAATTTTGGTCCGATCCGATCGACGTCAATAAATTAGTTACACGTCATTTTAACTCAGTAGGCCAGGGTTTTTAAACTTAAATTCAAACATCAGCAGTCAAAAAATTGAATAACTATATTTAAATAATGCAATATAAGACAGAGCATACGTTATCTTCCAATATCCATATCACACTGTGCAACAGACAAGGACAACCGAAACAAGTTCGCGATTTATTAGATAAAGTCGCATTTATTTCGTTTAATAATCATATAAATCTGTATAAAAAAACAGTTTTGACACAATATTATACATGAAATCTATCTAAAATTTTCTGCTCTTTCGTTTAAGACAGGTTTCGAATCGATCTGACTTAAATTGAGCAAACTATAAGCAAAAAACACCGTTTTTTCTAATTTGCTCCCCTCTGGGGCCAAAATTCAAAAATCGGGCGACGTTAGGATCAAATAGACCCCGAGAGGAATTGAACAAAAAAAAGTTTTTTAAAATCGGTTAACCCGTTTGGGCTGTACGACTGATACAAAAAATCCGTTACAGATTCACAGATTCACAGATTCACAGATTCACAGACGTACAGACAAAGCGAGTGTATATAGGCGCTTCTAGCTTCGCTAAGATCGCGCCTAAAAATGGTTTTATTTATTTTGTTTTAATTTTCCTATATTTTTCGTTTAACTACATGAGCCAGGGTGTCAAGTAGGGATTGATCAAATCAAGTTGCTTGACGTTTTTACAAACTACTTGACTTGACTTGATATTAATCATCTCCTGATGATGCCAACTTGGTTGGCGAAACGTACGTCGAGAGTGTTTGTTATGGTTTGGTGTTTTGTGGTAATTATAACATTTCGTATCTTTACACCAAAGGTTCCACCATTTTTTATTGTTTAACTCAAGTGAAGCTTAAGAAGAGTTCAAACAAAAACTAAATTTAAGTTTGAACTCTCCTGATGATGGGCTAAAAACCCGACACGATAGTTAAGATTAACAAATGTGTGGAATTTTTTCAAGTGTTGTGTATTAATTATTTTATGCTTATGAATGGTTCAAAGACGAAGGAGCTGCTCACCTCAACACATGATACAGCGTTATTATAGTACAAGCTGCCGCAACACATTGGTTAACCGCACATAATCGCACAGTGGCGTGCGTTCGATTTTAAATTCGAGAGCAATTTGAGAACAATTTGAGAGCAAATTGATTTGGTAAAGATATTGGAATTCATCATTGCACGGAACCTATTTAAAATGGGTGCAATTGGACGATTTTAAGGATTATAATTAGGGGTTAAAACTTTTTAAGTTAGTCACCTATCGGATAGTAATTACAACAGTGCGTTATATGAAACAACGCGTATGAAATGGGCCAGTTTTTGTGTTCAAGTTTACATTACAATGCATTTAAAAGCCACGAAGCATTTTTCAGTAAATATATTATTTTAACGGCAGGGTTTGGCACTGCGACCAGTGCTTTTTAGAAATCATTTTAAATAGTGTATAAAATTTCACACCTTATTTAAAAAATGCAAGAAAATCGCAAGCAAAAATAAATAGAATAGAATAGAATATATTTATTGTCCAATATAGCAGTGAGCAGGATTCATCATACAAAAATATTTAATAATCCCTATATTATTATTATTTTCTCGAAACCGACTCTAACGATCCTGATCAAATTTACCGAAAAGGGGTTTCGGGGGGCAAAAAATCGATCTAGCTAGATCTCATCCGTGGAAAAATTCTTTTTCTTATCGATTTCATCATTTTAAAAAACAGTTTTTTTAACTTTATAAAACAGTGTCGTATGGTGAGTAGGCTTTGGAAAAAATAAATTATTTTCATTATTTATGTCAAATTACTCTGACAGAGTCAATCTTTAACTTATTAAAATAATCAGTAATTATTTGAAAAGTAAAAAATAACAACAATAAAATCTAAACACAATTATACTTACATAATTATGTTTAGATTTTATTGTTGTTATTTTTTTAACTAATATTTAAATAAATAGGTATATTACTTTTATATTACCTATATAAAATATGTAGGTACATACGTTATGTAGTAAAACGTATACTAACGTATAATAATATTATCTACTTATAGGTATATGTAATTTTTTTTCTTAAAAACGACTAACGATTTTGATGAAATGGGAACTTTAAGTACTATTTTTTTTGAACTCATCCGAGCAAAGCTCGGTCATCCAAATATTTATAATTAATTGAATAAAATTCATTAACTAAATACAAACAATATTTAATTAGTAGAGTCTTTAACTCTCTTTTAAATTTGGGAAAAGGAAGTGTGACCTCAGCTCAGCAGGATAACTGTTATAAAATTTCAAAGCTGAATATTCTGCAGGGCTATTATAAAAACCTTGAACTCATAAATTTAAAAGAGCTCCATCACTTTAAAGTGACACAAATCAAGTCTGATCGATCAATCAGCACACCTGTATTGTCTTTAAAGAACTGCTTCAGGGTTAACAACATTCTGCGGGTAAAACCGGAAGTGGTCAACGTTGTATATAGTGTACATTCCTGCCGGGCTAACAAGGTGCGTTCACAAGCAGCGTGGGCGGCGGGGGACGTCGGATAAAACTGGGTGAGTCGGCGTAAACCGCAACTACTGTCTCCGGGGAATCACATACACACACAGAACCTACTGTATTTACATGTAATTATGTATCTAGTTCAGAGATGCTGTATATTAAAACAGAGAACACGGAAAAATAACGGTTGGTAAAAAAATATGTCTCGGTTATCTTGCGAATATTTTAATTAAACTCTCGTATTTTTCAGGACAGGCTCACTTAATTAAAAACTGGCCAAGTGCGAGTCAGACTCGCGTATCGAGGGTTCCGTACAAAAATAAATATAAGAAGTTAGGTACGGGTAAAAAATTAACAGATTTATTTATTTATAAACTTGTTTTTACTTATATTTCGTTTTGTTTTTTTTTAGCGGCCTCTGAATCAGACTGTCGTGAGTTCGAATCCCACCTCTGCTCGTGGATGTTTTGTGATGTTATTTAGTTTTAAGTGATATAATATGATATTTGTTGTATTTAAGATGCTAATGACCTAAGTTGTCGATGCGTCTATAATCCACAATAAATAAAAATTTTAAAGTAAAAAATTCCAAAATGTTAACATTACCTATAAAAAAAAACAAAAACAATCACGTATTCTCAGTTAGATTTGAACCCGGCTCTTCGTGGTGACATGCAAACGCCTCGCGCCTTACTGTTACTCTACGCGACCCTGTTCTAACACTGCAGAAACAATGGTATACTTGTATACATTTGGTACAGCTCTAAAAAAAATATGTATTTTAAAGACCACCAACAGCTAAGGTTATTTGGGCCTAGCACCAATTCATATTTTTAATTCACTATTTTTTTTAATAATAAATTGGAAATCCAATTGACACTTTTACCAGCTCTCGGGCTAAAACCCGGGAACTGGGGACTTCTAATAGAGGAATCATAGCAACGCCATGTAAACAACAGCATTGCTACACGCTCGGCTATTCTCAAGCCCAGTACAGCTCTATACAATATTATATTATATTACACAGAGTATAGAAATGCATTAGAGGGCAGTATAGCCTAATGGTTAGCATGCTTGGTGCCACAACCTCTAGACTGGACTGCCGTGGGTTCGAATCCCACCTGCGCTCATGGATGATTTGTGATGTTATTTAGTTTTAAGTTAGTTGTTATTTACTGTAGTTGAAAGAAGCTAATGACCTTAGATGTCGACGCGTCTATAATCTACAATAAATAAATAGAAATGCATTAAATAAAAACATTAATTTATTAAAATTTATTGATTATTTAGTTTAAATTATTTGCCAGGATTCACGCCGCAACAACACACAACGTTTGTGAGATAGAGCCCTGTGACAGATGGACGGACGGACAGACAGACATCGTAAACAGGATAATAGGGATCCATACGGAGGTATGGAACCCTAACAACACATTTGCTTGACCCTAGGGGTGTGAGAGAGTAATGTTTCACAGTTTTTTTGTTAAAATCATGTTTATTCATTAGTCCAGTCAATGAAGCTTATAAAGCGTATAGTCATAGGTAAAATTATTAGTGGATTTGAATTTTGACTATACGTTTGAATTTATTTTATTTATTGTAGATTATAGACATGTCGACATCTAAGGTTGTTAGCGTCGTTCAACTACACTAAATAACAACTAACTTAAAACTAAATATTTATATTAGAAATCGTGTCCATCGTGATTATAATAAAATTAAGAAAAATCGCAGGATAGTGGACAAAATATTTGATTTATTTATAAATATTGTTATTTTTATGTACTTGAAAAAGTCTAAATATATAGACGAAACGTCGTACATTTAATTAAATAAATCAAATATTTTGTCCACTATCCTGCGATTTTTCTTAATTTTATTAAAACTAAATAACATCACAAAATATCCATGAGCGCAGGTAGGATTCGAACACACGGCAGTCCAGTCTAGAGGTTGCGGCACCAAGCATGCTAACTACTAGGCTATACTGCCCCCTATACGTTTGTACAATTGCGTTTAGGACGCAGCTGTAATGAGCCTGGCGGACTTAATCTGAACTAACGAACAGATATTGTGCGGTTTTAGATTTATCGTGTCTAAAGTGGTTAAATGTAAGGTTAGGAGGTAATTTAACGACATTATTTATAATAAAGTGGCTTAATACGAAAAGTGGATTTCCTTGTTGTCGAGCGTCTATAATTCACAATTCATTCATTCGAAATGAAAGTCCAAACTGCACAAAACAGGTGTGGCCACAAAAACATAAAGTATAACTCACTAATTGACATTTGGCGTTTTTTTGAATGCCCTAAATGTCTCCCATTAAATCATTTGCATTGTTTTTCTCCGCCAGGGGCTCGCGATAACAAGGCAACAATCTGCACACTAATTAAACGCATTGTTCCAGCTGGATAACAATTAAATAAAACACAGGTCGCGGTGCTAAATCCTGCCGACACAATAGATTATTTGCTATTTACATGCCAACCTACTTAAAAACTTGAAAAAATAGAACCTCCTTCAAAAAAGTCACAAAAAAAGAGGTATCTACTTTTATTTTATTAAATTGTCGCCGACCTCAAAATTAACACCTTATGTCGGGCTGTGAACAGCCGCGTGAGGGGAAATATGCAACGAAATGTTTGGTCCGCTCCTTCGCTGCTGTTCTCCCCACCACTGCGGTACTCTCTCTCTCTCTCTTGGTTCAGGCGTGCACTGTAACACACGCGGTGTTACAGTGCAGTATATAGGATTACGTCAGCATAACAGTTAGTTGCTGCTTTTGAAAAAATATATACTACTATATATACTACATAGAGAATACCACCGAGTTCAATAACGTTTTCTTTGATGTCTCACATCTGTCGGGGGTCCCGAGACCCACACCTTTTTTTTATTTTCCTCTTTTTAGTGGCTTTTTTAAAGGAGGTTCTATTTTTTTTAAAAGTTTAGTATTTTTTACTTTTTAGTGGCTTTACAATACGTAGTTTGCACGTTATTAACCGACTTTTGTCTTGATATTTGACATTTACATTAACGGTGTTACAGTCCATTACTCATTTTTTATTCAAATCAGTCGAACTACTGAACCAATTTAAGTAAAATTTATATAAGATCCATCCCCATGGTATGTCCTATTAAATAAAAAAAGAATAATTAATAATTAATTCAACAATGAATTTTTAATCCACAAGGCATCTACTAGCTAGTGAATAGTATTTTCTTAACATATGCTGACTGATATGTTCAGAAAATACTATTCACTACCTAGTGGATGCCTTGTGGAGAAAAAATTCATTGTTGAATTAATTAATAATTATTATATTGTTGTTCACAATTACCTAACTCATATATTGTTATTTAAAAAAAGAATCATAAAAATTGGTCGTGTAGTTTTTAAAAACATACAATGGAAACACAGAACCTCCTTTTTTTTGAATCGGTTAAAAATACAGTGTTTTTGGAAGGGGTTCCTATAATATGCAAAACTGAACTTGTGTGAATAACTACCTATTTGGATAAAGTGGTAGGTAAACATAAAATTTACTCAAAATTAAAAACTGCCGTTGGCCATCATCTCTACTGGAGCTACCCCTCTAAAAATTTCTGTTTGAATTAGGTCCGTTTAACATCAATAGTGTATTTGCGTTCATACTATATGTATAGGCAAATACACAAACAACATAATCGATTGTTATACACTCAACTTGTTTTCAATGTCCACAAAATGTTTAAAGTTTAAACACAAATTAGATTATTCGATTTACAATAAACGAATTATTTATTTATGTTAGGTTTCTCGCTACAATCAACAGCAGAATATTCTTTCGTAAAATACTTACATAATATATCTGTGGAGACAGAAGACAAAACCGCGCAAGTCTAATTTTTGGTACTTGTCGAGCGTCTATAATTCACAATTCATTCATTCATAGTTTTTGGTAAAACGATTTATTCATTTAATCTTTCAGATCTTTTAATAAATCAGTTATTTCAGACCGTTATTTTTAATATATTTTATTGGTAACCGCAGTTATTTGCAAATAATCAACAATGGCGATGGGTGCATGAGAAACGTAATATAGATGGCAGCAGGTATCCACCTTAATCATTGTTTTTCATAAAAAAAAACCCGCAAGAAATCAAGTTTTTAGCATGGAACCACTTCTTTTCAGTTCTGGATTCTTCATAGAAGAAATCATTTTTTTTCTGTACTCGATGAGATCGATTCAGGCCTTTTCTCGTAAGTTCGGCAAAATGGTGACCGTAAATAGATAAATATTGCATAATATTACGATAGATAACTAATAGACCGAGAGCTAGTGACAATTCTTTGGTGTTATTTATTCAAGGCCTTATTTTGAGAGGCATATTAAAGTTCCCTGAGTAAGGGATTTCGCTAGATAGTGGTATGGGAGGGGTGCAGACCGCCCCCAACATGTAACAAAAAAAATGATCACAATTATTATTGCTTCAAGGCTGAAATTGTTTGTGTAGCTTATCGGTGACCCAATAATGCCATTATAATATTTGCAGATCGATTGGTCAGTATTAAAGGGGTGGCAGATCACCCTAAACGTGTCATGTACCCGACGAAATTTATGTTATTAGTTCAAGGTTCAAATTTGAATATGTTACGGCGACTGTTTTAAGCATATATTTCAATTTGCAGAACAAAATGTAGGTACTAGCCCCCTCTCTTAGAGGGAAACTTGCTCGCCTAGGTGTTTATATCGTTCTGCAAGGGGGTTAATACCGACATTTTGTTCTGCAAATTGAAATATATGCAAAATCCCTTACTCAGGGCACTTTAATATGCCTCCCTCAACATCTTCACAAAAATAAGGCCTTGAATAAATAACACCAGAAAATTGTCACCAGCTCTCGGTCTATAAGATCATTAGCAAAAAATTATGTTTACACGGTTTCAACCAATAATATAACATTTATATAACGATGTTGTGATTCCTGATTATCACCCTGCGGCTGAGTTACCTGAAGGTTCGATCAGAGAGGCACTGATGTCAGAGATAGAGAGCGATTGTAGATTATAGACGCAAAATAACTAAGGTTATTAGCGAAAAATTATGACCGCACAGTACCGACCAATCATTCTAATCTATAACGGTGTGTGATTCCTGGTTACCTTCCTGCGGCTGAGTAACCGAAGGTTCGATCGGGAGAGGCTCTGATCTGATCGTGCGAAGTTAGGCTAATGTTATAATAGCAGCCACTAGCATATCATTCAATAGGCATACGAGGTGCGTTTGCTAGTTTATATTTATTATACACAATTTAAAACAAGCTGTGAGGTGGGTCATTTATTAGGACTAAAGTGCGACCCTTGGGTCCACACGACGAACTTCCCAGTTTGATAAATATTTAATAATAATAATTAAATTATATATTACACAGAAAAGTAATCATTTTAATCAAACATAATTATTATTTATTTTTAACAATAATTAAAAAAAAAAAAACGGCTGAACCGATTTTTATTAAAAATTTATGTCGGATGAAAATGACGTTAACACGCGTCGATTGACACCCTTACGAAGTCGATATAATTTTTTATTCGCGAGATATTGTGTAAAATCCACTTTTTTGGAGTCTAATTGGTTAAGAAAAGAGAACGGCTGAACCGATTTTGAAAAAATTTCTTTCAGATCATATTTACGTTAATACGCGTCGATTGGCACCCTAATGTAGTCGATATCATTTTTCATTCTCGAGATTTCGTCTTAGAAAGAAATGGACACATACGTACGTACATACGTACACACACACACACACACACACACGCACACACAGACATCTTTCTAAAAATAGTGTAAAAATAGTGTGGTGACCTTGAAACATAAAAATTTGTTATACATTTTGATTTCGATTTTCGGACCCATTACAATAACTTCCAATGGGAAGTTAATAATTACGTTGCTAATGACTTCAGTTGTCGAGCGTCTATAATCTATTATAATAATTGCGTGTGCTGAGACGAGGCCTTGTTACCAACCTACAATAATGCCGTTCTTACAATGTTGTTAGGGGTTTCACTACTTTTATGGCAGACCTCGTACGTTCGAGTTACGTAATAAACGATAGAGTCATGTCGGAATCTAATAAGGCATACCTCTGTGTATAGATCCGGGGCGTCGTCGAGAGGAGAGCTGTGGGACCTACACCCTGTCCCTGAGGGTGCAGACCCCTAGCTGGATTACTAGGTACAGCTCACACGTACAAAGATATACGTTTTACAACCTGCTCTAGATTTACAGAAATATGAACAAGCAATATCTTAAATCTTTTTTTACCCGAATGCGTGATAGGAAAGGCAGGGTTATGTTTTTCGCATATCTATGTAGGTATGTAAGTATGTGTGTGGGATTATTTATTCCCTCGTAGCATCCAAACGGCTGGACGGATTTTAATAAATAAGGTGTCGTTAGATTCGTTTTAATTCCGAGAGTGACATAGGGTATACGCCGTTACGGAAAATTCAATATGGCGGACACTGGACGCCATTTTTCAGATTGTAAATGTAATTTTCCTTCTAAATACAGCGATATGGGTGTCAAAAAAAAGTCTCGTTAAGACGATTTTAAAAAACTAAAAAGACATAAATAAAAAATTAAATTAAAAAGAAATGGGTATGTGCTTATGATTACACGACAGAAGTGAAAACTTCAGATTTTCTAATTTTTGGTGTCATCTATGAACTAAAAATAATTTATGACTAAAATAAAAAAATAAAATTGTATTTTTAATTAATTCACCTTGGTATCAAAAAAATTTTAATTATTGTCAGAGAAAGATTTATAACAAAAATAAAAAAATATATAAATAAATATCATGTAGAATTTAGAAAAATAACGCCAAAAATTCTACGCTGCCATTAAATCTCGAACCCAGGTTCCTATGCATAGAACGCAAAGACTAAAGTAACTGCGCTATGGGTGGCAGTGTGTAGACGGCCGTTTTTCTGATATAAGTATGTTGCGAATTCTTACACAAAATTGCGAACGCGTATGTTGCGAATTCTTACGCAAAATTGCGTATACGCTTAACATTTTTTCAGTACCCAGGCAAAGAATGCCTAACGCGCCTAAGGAAGTTTTCACTTCAAAAATCAAAAAACCCGCCAATTGAAAATCGACATTAATTTATTTATTATAAATTATAGACGCGTCGACAACTTAGGTCATTAGCGTCTTGATTATACATTAAATAACAACACACTTAAAACTAAATGACATCACAAAACATCCATGAGCGGAGGTGGGATTCGAACCCACGACTGTCTGATTCAGAGGCAGCGACGCTAACCACTGGACCACGACTGTCCTCAATCGACATTAAACTCAGCAAAGGCAACTGGCAAGGTTTGCGGGTGGTGTTACACTAACATGGCAAATTACCCGTGGTTCAAATGAGTTCAACACCCCTTGTATAAAGCAACGTTCACAGTAAGTGCTCTCTTTACAATCTTACCTGGATTGAAACGGAAAGTATGACAAGAACTGTCTGTCACACCCGGTGTGCGGTACATACGATGACAAGCAATGGAAAGGCAGTGTCAGTAACTCCGGGAGTAGCTGGGCTAATTCAAATGCAATTTCCGGTGAGCATACAGTTAGCGGTAGTGGGTAGTTGTTACGACGTGTGCTACCTCCCTCCCACTACCCTACTCCCGTGGCTTTAATCTCTTGCGCTACTACACTATCGGTCCAATCGTCCCTTGTCCTCGATTTCTGTGAACTGTAGTTACCCGTCGGTTATTGTAGGTATATCCCTATATTATTAAACGAGCAAATCTTGTATATATGTAACTATATAAATATTTTCTCGAAAACGGCTCTAACGATTTTGATCAAATTTACCGAAAAGGGGTTTCGGGGGGCAAAAAATCGATCTAGCTGGGTCTCATCCCTGGAAAAATTCGTTTTCTTATCGATTTTATCATTTTAAAAAACAGTTTTTTTAACGTTATAAAACAGTGTCGTATGGTGAGTAGGCTTTGGAAAAAACAAACTATTTTCATTATTTATGTCAAATTACTCTGACAGTCAATCTTCAACTTATTAAAATAATCAGTAAAAAAATAACAACAATAAAATCTAAACATAATTATACAACATAATTATGTTTAGATTTTATTGTTGTTATTTATTTAACTAATATTTAAATAAATAGGTATATTACTTTTATAATATTACCTATATAAAATATGTAGGTACATACGTTATGTAGTATGACGTATACTGACGTATAATAATATTATCTACTTATAGGTATGTAATTTTTTTTCTTAAAAACGGCTAACGATTTTGATGAAATGGGAACTTTAAGTACTATTTTTTTTTTAACTCATCCGAGCAAAGCTCGGACATCCAGATATTTATTACTTATTAGTGTATTTGCCATATTATTATATTGTCGTCGGTCGGATACCGGGACCTAGGGGTCAGATCAAAATTTTTCGACGTTTTCACCCATGATAACCGTATAAATTCTATTTAAAACGGGCCAAATCAAACAATTTTAAAGATGGTTTTTAGATGTTGAAAAATGTTTTTGGGTTTAAAAATATCGAAAAAATTCTCTGAATCGCTTCAAAAAATATTTAAATTGGTGCAGATGTTAGATTCTCGCATGTAGTGGTTTTCCAGTGACAGAATGCTTTAAAGGGAGAAAGTCGATCGTTTGAAAATGTGTCACAGTGTGAGTAATGTCAACTCAGTCCGCCGCGATAGTGGAAAGTTTAGGGTTAAAATCCCTACGGTGACATAGGTTTGAATTAATGAATTTTTCCTGATTACAGCATTGTGTTACGTCAATGTTCTTACTCAGGTGTTTCATATACTGTTTGCAGTCATTATGCATTCATTTAATTAAAAATAATGTTGAAATTAAGAAAAAAATTTAAAGGATATATTAACGGGTTAAATTTTGGTTTTGTCCAAAAACAAACTTAAGTTCACATAATACAGCCACAGTGCCAGTATATTGTCGACAGGGTTTGGCACTGCGACCCGAATATGACGTATCGCCGATTTTTCTGTAATTTTAACAGCGTATCTACTTAAAAAAGGATTTTTGTAAATCAAACAAATTAAATTATTTCAATCAATTCTGTTTAAATACAGCTACAAATAAAATTATTTAAATCAATATTTAAACACAATTATCAAACTCAATTTATTTTATACAAATAAAAGTGGTTTGAATAAAATAAAGTTCAATGAAACAGAACAATTGTTTTCCATCAACCAATCTTTTTTCGTTTATAATTAATTGTGCACATATGGGGTACATTTATTTTGATTAGAATTTTTTGTTTGACAGGTGTGTGACACAGTGACACTGCTAGATTATAAAAATAAAAATTCGACTGGACAGCCTAAAGGTACGTGCAGTACGCAGCTGGGATTCTAGATGGTAGCATGTATGGTAGATGGTGGCTGAAATTATAACTAGCATTGATACAAGCTTATATTGAGTCTGAAATGTCAGATAGCGAAGACGAATATTTGTGTTCTTCTGCTACAAAGTGGCATATTTTAAATACAAATTTTTAATTAGGAGCTATCATGGCCACCCTATTAATAGAAAACGATCTAAACATGGCGAATTTCATCATTTATGCCAAGAATTAAAATTTTACCCAAACCTATTTTTTGAATATTTACTTTTAAATACGTCTTAGAAAAAACTCAAAACAAATTAAATAAAAACTGGCAAAATTTCATTTATTAAACTAGTCACATCCATTGCGAAACTTGTAACGGCCATTTGACAGTTGTCACACGTTGACTGTAGTAGTCAGCGCGCTGAAAGAATGGTGAGATACATTCTTGAATCTACCAGCTTTTGTAACAGCGCTTATACCTGCTACACTCACTGCTTCGTTGTGTACGCTCGCATATATAACAACGCATTAATTTAAGCAAGCCCTGCTATGATCTAAGTTACCATCTAGAATCCCTGCTCCATACTGCACGTACCTTTAGAATTTAACACGTCAAAATTTAAGCAAGCCCTGCTATGATCTACGCTACCATCTAGAATCCCAGCTCCATACTGCACGTACCTTTAGCCAGTCCTATATCCTTCCCGCCAAGTAAACAATCGATTGTAACTGAAATTTTTCCCAACAAAACAATTCTTTGTTCATATTCTTATTATAAATAGCATATCTCATTTTTTTGTTGATCTAATAAAAATAGACATCTTGATTAGGCAAATAAAATTTTTTCACAACGCCGCTATTGAAAATTGGAATTTCGGTACCTGTTTAGACTGTCTATTGTGGTTTAGACAGACATCGTAGGCAGGGTAATAATTTTCCATAAGGAGGTACGGAACCCTAAAAATATTTGTTTTGTGTTATTATTTTAACTTTTTATGTAAATAATAAACAACGAATATGTATCATTAGGTACGTTTTAGTTTCACTAAAGTTAGCAAATCATAGCAAGCAGCCGTCCAGACATTTCTAATTTTAATTTAAATTACTAGATTTGCCAACACTAAAATGTTATACAAAACCAACAAATGAAGTTAGAACACAGTCAGAATTGTTAGCTAACCTGACGTTAATTCAGCATTGTCTTCAGAAATGAATTTATAGTTAACAACGAGAGGGCTAAGTAATTACGTGATCAGAAAACTTATGGGTAACTATCAATGCATAGAAATCGGCCATTTGCCAACCAGACAGGCTGTACCTGCATTATTAATGATGTCAAGGCAAAATCACTTATGTCAATTTTTGATGTGAAACATCTTATGTCGGGCTGTGAACAGCCGCGTGAGTGAAAATATGCAACGAAATTTATGGTCCGCTCCTTCGCTGCTGTTCTCCTCACCACTGTGGCACTCTCTCTCTCTCGGCTTCCGCGCGCTCGGGCACTGGAAGAGAGAGAGAGAGAGTATACATACGAACGTACTGTAAAGCAAAAGTATATGTATACACGTGTAGGTATGTAATATAGATACTTAGCTGTGTATTTAGTTGCGTTTCTGGCTCAGGCGTGCTCAAACGCCGCAACCGCGTGTGTTACAGTGCAGTATATAGGATTACGTCAGCATAACAGTTGGTTGCTGCTTTTGAAAAAATATATACTACTACATAGAGAATACCACCGAGTTCAATAACGTTTTCTTTGATGTTTCACATCTGTCGGGGGTCCCGAGACCCACACCCTTTTTTTATAAAAATATGTATAGCGACGACTCCAAACAAGAAATAGTTGTGCCTCACCAAACGGCAGGACCGGTCGTGCTTGCAGCGAATAGAAAAATTACCAGAAATTTGACGTAAGCAATGTTGTCCTGTGATCACTCTATATTCCTAGTTATTCGACATGCCCTTAGGCAATATCAGTAACAAACCTAAGATTATAACTGCAAGCGCTTCTTTAAATGTAAAACTCTGAACAAGTGAAGTTCGGGACCACTTTTAAGTAACATGCATTCATTAATTAAATCATAGTCTGGTATAGATCAAGTTGGTGTCTTAATTCTAGAAGTTAAAAACAGGGTAACGACCATTTTCTAGTACAATAATCAATAGGTGCATGATGAATAGCGGCATGATGTAGTACAAGACTGCAGCGAAGAACTGTTTTTTTGACACAGAGTTAGCAACTGGCAAGTTCGAGTTAACTAACGATTTTAGACATAGGGCATTTGCAGGAAATTTGAAAAATGATTAGTTGCTATTTTGCCATACTTGGTTCTCACACCGTTTAGAGTGAAAGTTGGAATAACACATTTAACCATTTTAAAATTTAAAATCATTTTTAACTTCCCATTGGAAGTTATTATAATGGGTCCGAAAATCGAAATCAAAATGTATAACATATCTTTATGTTTCAAGGTCACTACACTATTTTTAGAAAGATGTCTGTGTGTGGTACGTATGGACGTACGTACGTATGTGTCAATTTCTTTCTAAGACGAAATCTCGAGAATGAAAAATGATATCGACTACTTTAGGGTGCCAATCGACGCGTATTAACGTAAATATGATCTGAAAGAAATTTTTTCAAAATCGGTTCAGCCGTTCCTTTTTCAAATAGACTCCAAAAAAGTAGATTTTACACAATATCTCGCGAATAAAAAATTATATCGACATCGTAAGGGTGTCAATCGAGGCGTGTTAACGTCATTTTGATGCGACATAAATTTTATAAAAATCGGTTCAGCCGTTTTTTTAAATTATTGTTAAAAATAAATGATTATGTATTATGTTTTAATGATTAAAATGATTACTTTTCTGTGTAATATCTAATTTAATTATTATTATTAAATATTTATCAAACTGGGAAGTTCGTCGTGTGGACCTCAAGGGTCGCACTTTAGTCCTAATAAACGACCCACCTCACGGCTTGTTAAACTTTGGTTTAGACCGGGTATGCGCGCAGTTAGAATATAATAAAAATCGCAAAGTCCTTGTAATTAGTTCGAGCACATACTTATTTAAGTTAAGAATTTTTCCTATTTGAGTTATTCGTCAGCTCTATGCTAATATTATGCAGTATAGTATATATTTTTATCCTATGGGTGCCTTGTCCTAGTCTGTAGCCTCAATATAATATTCAAGGTCATGCACAAAGCGAATAAAGCATATCGTGACGTTATATCTAAGGCACAGGCACCTATGCTACCAGAAAAAGTTTAGTTCCGTAACAAGCATCACGTCACAGTCTGTGATTTAATGTTATGAAAAAACAACAAAAATGTTAAATAATTCCAAGTGTGTAAACACAGAAATTTTAAACAAGAAAAGTTGTATACTTTATGTATGTTAAAAAATAAACAGTGATAAACGAGCCATGCGGCAGTCAGTTATATTGCAATAGTTTTTTCTGTCAGACGCGTTTTATGAATATATTGTGAGAAGGTGGCGGCTCCTCTCTGTTCAAATTGGCTGTGTCCTAGGTATTCAGTACTCACGGCTCGCGTACCAACCAGTGATGAGCAAAGCAAGACCAAGACCAAGACTTGGACAGTCTTGGTATTGGTCTTGTTGATTCAGTCTTGGTCTTGGTCTTGCTCAAATATGTCTGGTCTTGGTCTTGGTCATGCTTATTAGTGTATTTGCCATATGGCACATACACTATTGGCGTCGGTCGGATGGCGGGACCTAGGGCTCGGACCAAAATTTCTCGACGTTTCATAGCCTCCTGAACAGTTTGCCACCATTTTTGAAAATGTTTATGTATATATGTATGATATATATATATATATATATATATATATATATATATATATATATATATATATTTATATATATTTATATATATATGTGTGTACACGATAACTCTCCACAGACTTAATCGATTTAAACGAAATTTGGTACACACATTGGAACCCATTACCGCACGAAGCCTATTTAAAATGGGCCCGATCGGACCATTTTAAGGGTAGTATTTAGGGGTTGAAAAAAGTTTTTGGGCCCAAAAATACCGAAAAAATTCTCAGAATCGTTTCAAAATT